>JAPPVO010000036.1:131152987-131824565 GCA_030407325.1 Camellia japonica
CAAGAAGCTTGAACCCTCTTGTTTCTCTATAAGAGAGGGCCTCCCTCTCCATTAGAGAGGTTAAAAAAAATTTGTCTAAGGAAAAGCACATATATCTCTCTATATCTCTATATTCTAGGCATAGAGAGGGTGTTTGTTCTTGGCCTTTAACACCACCGGTGATTGCGCATGTTGTGCTCGTTCTGAGGTTACGGAGTTTCGGCTGAGAGACTTTCCTCCGGACCTCGGGACACTTTTGTGCTTTGCCTCGATTTGCGAACGAAGTTCTGTTTTCTCTCCCCAAAGGGAGGGAGAGGTTTCGTAGACCATCTCTCAGTGGCCGTAGGCTACTTTTCGTGGTCGTAGACCACTGTTCCCGTTTGGAGACCATTTTCTGATTTTCGGTGCAGTCGGTTGTGCGCCTCGGTTCGGGACCGCTTAACTTTCTCCGTTTGGCATGGTTTTTGGACAGCTTGAACCTTTTGAACCTTCGTTTTAGCTTCTTGAGGAAGCTTGAACCTTTTGAACCCTTATTTTAGCTTCTTGAGGAAGTTAAACCTTTTGAACCTTCGTTTTAGCTTCTTGAGGGAGCTTGAACCTTTTGAACCCTGGTTTTAGCTTCCTGAGGGCGCTTGGACCTTTTGAACCTTCGTTTTAGATTTTTGAGGGAGCTTGAACCTTTTGAACCCTGGTTTTAGCTTCTTGACGAAGTTGAATCTTCTGAACCTTCGTTTTAGCTTCCTGAGGGAGCCTGAACCTTTTGAACCTTCGTTTTAGCTTCTTGAGAGAGCTTGAACCTTTTGAACCTTCGTTTTAGCCTCTTGAGGGAGCTTGAACCTTTTGAACCCTTGTTTTGGCTTCTTGAGGAAGCTTGTACCTTTTGAACTTTTGAACCTTCGTTTTAGCTTCTTGAGGAAGCTTGAACCTTTTGAACTTTCGTTTTAGCTTCTTGAGGAAGCTTCAACCTTTTGAACCTTTGCTCTAACTTCTCCGAGAAAGCTTGAACCTTTTGAACCTTGGTTTTAGCTTCTTGAGGAAGTTGAACCTTCTGAACCTTCGTTTTAGTTTCCTGCGGAAGCTTAAACCTTTTGAACCTTCGTTTTAGCCTCTTGGGGGAGCTTGAACCTTTTGAACCCCTGTTTTGGCTTCTTGAGGAAGCATAAAATTTTAGACTTTTCAACCATCGTTTTAGCTTCTTGAGGAAGCGTGAACCTTTTGAACCTTCATTTTAGCTTCTTGAGGAAGTTTGAACCTTTTGAACCTTCGCTCTAGCTTCTCCGAGGAGGCTTGAACCTTTTGAACCCTGGTTTTAGCTTCTGGAGGAAGTTGAACCTTCTGAACGTTCGTTTTAATTTCCTGAGGGAGCTTGAATCTTTTGAACCTTCGTTTTAGCTTCTTGAGGGAGCTTGAACCTTTTGAACCTTCGTTTTAGCTTCTTGAGGGAGCTTGAACCTTTTGAACCCTTGTTTTGCTTTCTTGAGGAAGCTTGAACCTTTTGAACCTTCGTTTTAGATTCTTGAGGAAGCTTGAACCTTTTGAACCTTCGTTTTAGCTTCTTGAGGAAGCTTGAACCTTTTGAACCTTTGCTCTAGCTTCTCCAAGAAGCTTGACCCCTTTGCTCTAGCTTCTCTAAGAAGCTTGAACCTTTTGCTCTAGCCTCTCCAAGAAGCTTGAACCCTCTTGTTTCTCTATAACAGAGGGCCTCCCTCTCCTTTAGAGAGGTTGAAAAAAATTTGTCTAAGGAAAAGCACATATATCTCTCTTATCTCTACATTCTAGGCTTAGAGAGGGTGTTTGTTCTTGGCCTTTCACACCACCCGTGATTGCGCATGTTGTGCTCGTTCTGAGGTTACGGAGTTTCGGCTGAAAGCCTTACCTCCGGACCTCGAGACTTTTTTGTGCTTTGGCTCGATTTGCGAACCAGGTTCTGCTTTCTCTCCCCGCAGGGAGGGAGAGGTTTCGTAGACCATCTCTCCGTGGCCGTAGGCTACTTTTCGTGGTCGTATACCACTGTTCCCGTTTGGAGACCATTTTCCGATTTTCGGAGCTGTCGGTCGTGCGCCTCGGTTCGGGACCGCTTAACTTTCTCCGTTTGGCACGGTTTTTGGACAGCTTGAACCTTTTGAACCTTCGTTTTAGCTTCTTGAGGAAGCTTGAACCTTTTGAACCCTTATTTTAGCTTCTTGAGGAAGTTAAACCTTCTGAACCTTCGTTTTAGCTTCTTGAGGGAGCTTGAACCTTTTGAACCTTGGTTTTAGCTTCTTGAGGGCGCTTGGACCTTTTGAACCTTCGTCTTAGCTTCTTGAGGGAGCTTGAACCTTTTGAACCTTGGTTTTAGCTTCTTGACGAAGTTGAACCTTCTGAACCTTCGTTTTAGCTTCCCGAAGGAGCCTGAACCTTCTGAACCTTCGTTTTTGCTTCTTGAGGGAGCTTGAACCTTTTGAACCTTCGTTTTAGCCTCTTGAGGGAGCTTGAACCTTTTGAACCCTTGTTTTGGCTTCTTGAGGAAGCTTGAAATTTTGAACTTTTCGACCTTCGTTTTAGCTTCTTGAGGAAGCTTGAACCTTTCGAACCTTCGTTTTAGCTTCTTGAGGGAGCTTGAACCTTTTGAACCTTCGTTTTAGCCTCTTGAGGGAGCTTGAACCTTTTGAACCCTTGTTTTGGCTTCTTGAGGAAGCTTGAAATTTTGAACTTTTTGACCTTCGTTTTTGCTTCTTGAGGAAGCTTGAACCTTTCGAACCTTCGTTTTAGCTTCTTGAGGAAGCTTGAACCTTTTGAACCTTTGCTCTAGCTTCTCCGAGGAAGCTTGAACCTTTTGAACCCTGGTTTTAGCTTCTTGAGGAAGTTGAACCTTCTGAACCTTCGTTTTAGTTTCCTGAGGGAGCTTGAACCTTTTGAACCTTCGTTTTAGCTTCTTGAGGGTGCTTGAACCTTTTGAACCTTCGTTTTAGCTTCTTGAGGGAGCTTGACCCTTTTGAACCCTTGTTTTGACTTCTTAAGGAAGCTTGAACCTTTTGAACCTTCGTTTTAGCTTCTTGAAGAAGCTTGAACCTTTTGAACCTTTGCTCTAGCTTCCCCAAGAAGCCTGAACCCATTGCTTTAGCTTCTCCAAGAAGCTTGAAACTTTTGAACCTTTGCTCTAGCTTCTCTAAGAAGCTTGAACCTTTTGCTCTAGCTTTTCCAAGAAGCTTGAACCCTCTTGTTTCTCTATTAGAGAGCGCCTCCCTCTCCATTAGAGAGGTTGAAAAAAATTTGTCTAAGGAAAAACACATATGTCTCTCTATATCTCTGCATTCTAGGCTTAGAGAGGGTGTTTGTTCTTGGCCTTTAACACCACCGGTGATTGCGCATGCTGTGCTCGTTCTGAGGTTACGGAGTTTCGGCTGAGAGCCTTACCTCCGGACCTCGGGACACTTTTGTGCTTTGCCTCGATTTGCGAACCAAGTTCTTTTTTCTCTACTCAAAGGGAGGGAGAGGTTTCGTAGACCATCTCTTAGTGGCCGTAGGCTACTTTTCGTGGTCGTAGATCGCTGTTCCCGTTTGGAGACCATTTTCTGATTTTCGGAGCCGTCAGTCGTGCGCCTCGGTTCGGGACCGCTTAACTTTCTCCGTTTGGCATGATTTTCGGACAGCTTGAACCTTTTGAACCTTCGTTATAGCTTCTTGAGGAAGCTTGAACCCTTTGAACCCTTATTTTAGCTTCTTGAGGAAGTTAAACCTTCGGAAATTCGTTTTAGCTTCTTGAGGGAGTTTGAACATTTTGAACTTTGGTTTTAGCTTCTTGAGGGCGCTTGCACCTTTTGAACCTTCGTTTTAGCTTTTTGAGGGAGCTTGAACCTTTTGAACCCCGGTTTTAGCTTCTTGACGAAGTTGAACCTTCTGAACCTTCGTTTTAGATTCCCGAGGGAGCCTGAGCCTTCTGAACCGTCGTTTTAGCTTCTTGAGGGAGCTTGAACCTTTTGAACCATCGTTTTAGGCTCTTGAGGGAGCCTGAATCTTTTGAACCCCTGTTTTGGCTTCTTGAGGAAGCTTGAACCTTTTGAACCTTCGTTTTAGCTTCTTGAGGAAGCTTGAACCTTTTGAACCTTTGCTCTAGCTTCTCCGAGGAAGCTTGAACATTTTGAACCTTGGTTTTAGCTTGTTGAGGAAGTTGAACCTTCTGAACCTTCGTTTTAGTTTGCTGAGGGAGCTTGAACCTTTTGAACCTTCGTTTTAGCTTCTTGGGGGAGGTTGAACCTTTTGAACCCTCGTTTTGGCTTCTTGGGAAAGCTTGAACCTTTTGAACCTTCGTTTTAGCTTCTTGAGGAAGCTTGAACCTTTTGAACCTTCGTTTTAGCTTCTTGAGGAAGCTTGAACCTTTTGAACCTTTGCTCTAGCTTCTCCAAGAAGCTTGAACCCTTTGCTCTAGCTTCTCGAAGAAGCTTGGAACTTTTGAACCTTTGCTCTAGCTTCTCTAAGAAGCTTGAACCTTTTCCTCTAGCTTCTCCAAGAAGCTTGAATCCTCTTGTTTCTCTATAAGAGAGGGCCTCCCTCTCCTTTAGAGAGGTTGAAAAAAATTTGACTAAGGAAAAGTACATATATTTCTCTATATCTCTACATTCTAGGCTTAGAGAGGGTTTTTTTTCTTGGCCTTTAACACCACCGGTTTTGCGCATGTTGTGCTCGTTCTGAGGTTACGGAATTTCGGCTGAGAGCCTTACCTCCGGACCTCGGGACTTTATTGTGCTTTGCCTCGATTTGCGAACCAGGTTCTGTTTTCTCTCCCCGAACGGAGGGAGTGGTTTCTTAGACCATCTCTCAGTGGCCGTAGGCTACTTTTCGTGGTCGTAGACCACTGTTCCCGTTTGGAGACCATTTTACGATTTTCGGAGCCGTCGGTCGTGCGCCTCGGTTCGGGACCGCTTAACTTTCTCCGTTTGGCACGGTTTTCGGACAACTTGATCATTTTGAACCTTCGTTTTAGCTTCTTGAGGAAGCTTGAACCTTTTGAACCCTTATTTTAGCTTCTTGAGCAAGTTAAACCTTCTGAACCTTCGTTTTAGCTTGTTGAGGGAGCTTCAACCTTTTGAGCCTTCGTTTTAGCTTCTTGAGGGAGCTTGAACCTTTTGAACCCTGGTTTTAGCTTCTTGACGAAGTTGAACCTTCTGAACCTTCGTTTTAGCATCCTGAGGGAGCCTGAACCTTTTGAACCTTCGTTTTAGCCTCTTGAGGGAGCTTGAACCTTTTGAACCCCTGTTCTGGGTTCTTGAACCATTTTCCGATTTTCGGAGCCGTCGGTCGTGCGCCTCGATTCGGGACCGCTTAACTTTCTCCGTTTGGCACGGTTTTTGGACAGCTTGAACCGTTTGAACCATCGTTTTAGCTTCTTGAGCAAGCTTGAACCTTTTGAACCCTTATTTTAGCTTCTTAAGGAAGCTAAACCTTCTGGAACTTCGTTTTAGCTTCTTGAGGTGATTGAACCTTGGTTTTAGCTTCTTGAGGTGCTTAGATCTTTTGAACCTTCGTTTTAACTTCTTGAGGGAGCTTGAACCTTTTGAACCCTGGTTTTAGCTTCTTGACGAAGTTGAACCTTCTGAACTTCGCTTTAGCTTCCTGAGGGAGCCTGAACCTTTTGAACCATCGTTTTAGCTTCTTGAGGGAGCTTGAACCTTTTGAACCTTCGTTTTAGCCTCTTGAGGGAGCTTGAACCTTTTGAACCCCTGTTTTGGCTTCTTGAGGAAGCTTGAAATTTTGAACTTTTCAACCTTCGTTTTAGCTTCTTGAGGAAGCTTGAACCTTTTGAACCTTCGTTTTTGCTTCTTGAGGAAGCTTGAACCTTTTGAACCTTTGCTCTAGCTTCTCCGAGGAAGCTTGAACATTTTGAACCCTGGTTTTAGCTTCTTGAGGAAGTTGAACCTTCTGAACCTTCGTTTTAGTTTCCTGAGGGAGCTTGAACCTTTTGAACCTTCGTTTTAGCTTCTTGAGGGAGCTTGAACCTTTTGAACCTTCGTTTTAGCTTCTTTAGGGAGCTTGAACCTTTTGAACCCTTGTTTTGGCTTCTTGAGGAAGCTTGAACCTTTTGAACCTTCCTTTTAGCTTCTTGAGGAAGCTTGAACGTTTTGAACCTTCGTTTTAGCTTCTTGAGGAAGCTTGAACCTTTTGAACATTTCTCTAGCTTCTCCAAGAAGCTTGAAACCTTTGCTCTAGCTTCTCCAAGAAGCTTGAAACTTTTGAACCTTTGCTCTAGCTTCTCTAAGAAGCTTGAACCTTTTGCTCTAGCTTCTCTCAAAGAAGCTTGAACCCTCTTGTTTCTCTATAAGAGAGGGCCTCCCTCTCCTTTAGAGAGGTTGAAAAAAATTTGTCTAAGGAAAAGCACATATATCTCTCTATATCTCTCATTCTAGGCTTAGAGAGGGTGTTTGTTCTTGGCCTTTAACACCACCGGTGATTGCGCATGTTGTGCTCGTTCTGAGGTTACGGAGTTTCGGCTGAGAGCCTTACCTCGACCTCGGGACTCTCTTGTGCTTTGCCTCGATTTGCGAACCAGGTTTGTTTTCTCTCCCCGAAGGGAGGGAGAGGTTTCGTAGACCATCTCTCAGTGGCCGTAGGCTACTTTTCGTGGTCGTGGACCACTGTTCCCGTTTGGAGACCATTTTTCGGTTTTCGAAGCCGTCGGTCGTGCGCCTCGGTTCGGGACCGCTTAACTTTCTCCGTTTGGCACGATTTTTGGACAGCTTGAACCTTTTGAACCTTCGTTTTAGCTTCTTGAGGAAGCTTGAACCTTTTAAACCCTTATTTTAGCTTCTTGAGGAAGTTAAACCTTCTGAACCTTCGTTTTAGCTTCTTGAGGGAGCTTGGACCTCTTGAACCTTGGTTTTAGCTTCTTGAGGGTGCTTGGACCTTTTGAACCTTCGTTTTAGCTTCTTGAGGGAGCCTGAACCGTTTGAACCCTGGTTTTAGCTTCTTGACGAAGTTGAACCTTCTGAACCTTCGTTTTAGCTTCCCGAGGGAGCCTGAACCTTCTGAACCTTCGTTTTAGCTTCTTGAGGGAGCTTGAACCTTTTGAACCTTCGTTTTGCCTCTTGAGGGAGCTTGAACCTTTTGAACCCCTGTTTTGGCTTCTTGAGGAAGCTTGAACCTTTTAAACCTTCGTTTTAGCTTCTTGAGGAAGCTTTAACCTTTTGAACCTTCGTTTCAGCTTCTTGAGGAAGCTTGAACCTTTTAAAACTTTGCTCTAGCTTCTCCAAGAAGCTTGAACCCTTTGCTCTAGCTTCTCCAAGAAGCTTGAAACTTTTGAACCTTTGCTCTAGCTTCTCTAAGAAGCTTGAACCTTTTGCTCTAGCTTCCCCAAGAAGCTTGAACCCTCTTGTTTCTCTATAAGAGAGGGCCTCCCTTTCCTTTAGAGAGATTGAAAAAAATTTGTTTAAGGAAAAGCACATATATCTCTCTATATCTCTACATTCTAGGCTTAGAGAGGGTGTTTGTTCTTGGCCTTTAACACCACCGGTGATTGCGCATGTTGTGCTCGTTCTGAGGTTACGGAGTTTCGGCTGAGAGCCTTACCTCCGGACCTCGGGACATTTTTGTGCTTTGCCTCGATTTGCGAACCAGGTTCTGTTTTCTCTCCCCAAAGGGAGGGAGTGGTTTCGTAGACCATCTCTCAGTGGCCGTAGGCTACTTTTCGTGGTCGTAGACCACTGTTCCCGTTTGGAGACCATTTTTCGATTTTCGGAGCCGTCGGTCGTGCGCCTCGGTTTGGGACCGCTTAACTTTCTCCGTTTGGCACGGTTTTTGGACAGCTTGAACCTTTTGAACCTTCGTTTTAGCTTCTTGAGGGAGGTTGAACATTTTGGACCTTGGTTTTAGCTTCTTGAGGGCGCTTGCACCTTTTGAACCTTCGTTTTAGCTTCTTGAGAAAGCTTGAACCTTTTGAACCCTGGTTTTAGCTTCTTGACGAAGTTGAACCTTCTAAACCTTCGTTTTAGCTTCCCGAGGGAGCCTGAACCTGCAGACCATTTTACGATTTTCGGAGCCGTCGGTTGTGCGCCTCGGTTCGGGACCGCTTAACTTTCTCCGTTTGGCACGGTTTTCGGACAGCTTGAACCTTTTGAACCTTCGTTTTAGCTCTTGAGGAAGCTTGAACCTTTTGAACCCTTATTTTAGCTTCTTGAGGAAGTTAAACCTTCTGAACCTTCGTTTTAGCTCTTGAGGGCGCTTGGACCTTTTGAACCCTCGTTTTAGCTTCTTGAGGAGCTTGAACCTTTTGAACCCTGGTTTTAGCTTCTTGACGAAGTTGAACCTTCTGAACCTTCGTTTTAGCTTCCTGGAGCCTGAACCTTTTGAACCTTCTTTAGCTTCTTGAGGGAGCTTGAACCTTTTGAACCTTCGTTTTAGCCTCTTAGGGAGCTTGAACCTTTTAAACTCCTGTTTTGGCTTCTTGAGGAAGCTTGAAATTTTGAACTTTTCAACCTTCGTTTTAGCTTCTTGAGGAAGCTTGAACCTTTTGAACCTTGGTTTTAGCTTCTTGAGGGCTTGGACCTTTTGAACCTTCGTTTTAGCTTCTTGAGGGAGCTTGAACCTTTTGAACCCTGGTTTTAGCTTCTTGACGAAGTTGAACCTTCTGAACCTTCGTTTTAGCTTCCTGAGGAGCCAGACCTTTTGAACCTTCGTTTTAGCTTCCTGAGGGAGCTTGAACCTTTTGAACCTTCGTTTTAGCCTCTTGAGGGAGCTTGAACCTTTTGAACCCTGTTTTGGCTTCTTGAGGAAGCTTGAAATTTTGAACTTTTCCGCCTTCGTTTTAGCTTCTTGAGGAAGCTTAACCTTTTGAACCTTCGTTTTAGCTTCTTGAGGAAGCTTGAACCTTTTGAACCTTTGCTCTAGCTTCTTCCGAGGAAGCTTGAACCTTTTGAACCCTGGTTTTAGCTTCTCGAGGAAGTTGAACCTTCTGAACCTTCATTTTAGTTTCCTGAGGGAGCTTAAACCTTTTGAACCTTCGTTTTAGCTTCTTGAGGAAGCTTGAACCTTTTGAACCTTCGTTTTAGCTTCTTGAGGGTGCTTGAACCTTTTGAACGCTTGTTTTTTGCTTCTTGAGGAAGCTTGAACATTTTGAACCTTCATTTTAGCTTCTTGAGGAAGCTTGAACCTTTTGAACCCTTGTTTTTTGCTTCTTGAGGAAGCTTGAACATTTTGAACCTTCATTTTAGCTTCTTGAGGAAGCTTGAACCTTTTGAACCTTCGTTTTAGCTTCTTGAGGAAGCTTGAACCTTTTGAACCTTTGCTCTAGCTTCTCCAAGAAGCTTGAACCCTTTGCTCTAGATTCTCCAAGAAGGTTGAAACTTTTGAACCTTTGCTCTAGCTTCTCTAAGAAGCTTGAACCTTTTGCTCTAGCTTCTCCAAGAAGCTTGAACCCTCTTGTTTCTCTATAAGAGAGGGCCTCCCTGTCCTTTAAAGAGGTTGAAAAAAAATTTTCTAAGGAAAAGCACATATATCTCTCTATATCTCCACATTCTAGGCTTAGAGAGGGTGTTTGTTCTTGGCCTTTAACACCACCGGTGATTGCGCATGTTGTGCTCGTTCTGAGGTTACGGAGTTTCGACTGAGAGCCTTACATCCGGAACTCGGGACTCTTTTGTGCTTTGCCTCGATTTGCGAACCAGGTTCTGTTTTCTCTCCCCGAACGGAGGGAGTGGTTTCTTAGACCATCTCTCAGTGGCCGTAGGCTACTTTTCGTGGTCGTAGACCACTGTTCCCGTTTGGAGACCATTTTACGATTTTCGGAGCCGTCGGTCGTGCGCTCAGTTCGGGACCGCTTAACTTTCTCCGTTTGGCACGGTTTTCGGACAACTTGATCATTTTGAACCTTCGTTTTAGCTTCTTGAGGAAGCTTGAACCTTTTGAACCCTTATTTTAGCTTCTTGAGCAAGTTAAACCTTCTGAACCTTCGTTTTAGCTTGTTGAGGGAGCTTCAACCTTTTGAGCCTTCGTTTTAGCTTCTTGAGGGAGCTTGAACCTTTTGAACCCTGGTTTTTAGCTTTGACGAAGTTGAACCTTCTGAACCTTCGTTTTAGCTTCCTGAGGGAGCCTGAACCTTTTGAACCTTCGTTTTAGCCTCTTGAGGGAGCTTGAACCTTTTGAACCCCTGTTCTGGGTTCTTGAACCATTTTCCGATTTTCGGAGCCGTCGGTCGTGCGCCTCGATTCGGGACCGCTTAACTTTCTCCGTTTGGCACGGTTTTTGGACAGCTTGAACCGTTTGAACCTTCGTTTTAGCTTCTTGAGGAAGCTTGAACCTTTTGAACCCTTATTTTAGCTTCTTAAGGAAGTTAAACCTTCTGGAACTTCGTTTTAGCTTCTTGAGGGTGATTGAACCTTGGTTTTAGCTTCTTGAGGTGCTTAGATCTTTTGAACCTTCGTTTTAACTTCTTGAGGGAGCTTGAACCTTTTGAACCCTGGTTTTAGCTTCTTGACGAAGTTGAACCTTCTGAACTTCGCTTTAGCTTCCTGAGGGAGCCTGAACCTTTTGAACCATCGTTTTAGCTTCTTGAGGGAGCTTGAACCTTTTGAACCTTCGTTTTAGCCTCTTGAGGGAGCTTGAACCTTTTGAACCCCTGTTTTGGCTTCTTGAGGAAGCTTGAAATTTTGAACTTTTCAACCTTCGTTTTAGCTTCTTGAGGAAGCTTGAACCTTTTGAACCTTCGTTTTTGCTTCTTGAGGAAGCTTGAACCTTTTGAACCTTTGCTCTAGCTTCTCCGAGGAAGCTTGAACATTTTGAACCCTGGTTTTAGCTTCTTGAGGAAGTTGAACCTTCTGAACCTTCGTTTTAGTTTCCTGAGGGAGCTTGAACCTTTTGAACCTTCGTTTTAGCTTCTTGAGGGAGCTTGAACCTTTTGAACCTTCGTTTTAGCTTCTTTAGGGAGCTTGAACCTTTTGAACCCTTGTTTTGGCTTCTTGAGGAAGCTTGAACCTTTTGAACCTTCCTTTTAGCTTCTTGAGGAAGCTTGAACGTTTTGAACCTTCGTTTTAGCTTCTTGAGGAAGCTTGAACCTTTTGAACCTTTCTCTAGCTTCTCCAAGAAGCTTGAAACCTTTGCTCTAGCTTCTCCAAGAAGCTTGAAACTTTTGAACCTTTGCTCTAGCTTCTCTAAGAAGCTTGAACCTTTTGCTCTAGCTTCTCAAAGAAGCTTGAACCCTCTTTTTTCTCTATAAGAGAGGGCCTCCCTCTCCTTTAGAGAGGTTGAAAAAAATTTGTCTAAGGAAAAGCACATATATCTCTCTATATCTCTACATTCTAGGCTTAGAGAGGGTGTTTGTTCTTGGCCTTTAACACCACCGGTGATTGCGCATGTTGTGCTCGTTCTGAGGTTACGGAGTTTCGGCTGAGAGCCTTACCTCCGGACCTCGGGACTCTGTTGTGCTTTGCCTCGATTTGCGAACCAGGTTCTGTTTTCTCTCCCCGAAGGGAGGGAGAGGTTTCGTAGACCATCTCTCAGTGGCCGTAGGCTACTTTTCGTGGTCGTGGACCACTGTTCCCGTTTGGAGACCATTTTCCGGTTTTCAGAGCCGTCGGTCGTGCGCCTCGGTTCGGGACCGCTTAACTTTCTCCGTTTGGCACGGTTTTTGGATAGCTTGAACCTTTTGAACCTTCGTTTTAGCTTGTTGAGGAAGCTTGAACCTTTTGTACCGTTATTTTAGGTTCTTGAGGAAGTTAAACCTTCTGAACCTTCGTTTTAGCTTCTTGGGGGAGCTTGAACCTTTTGAACCTTGGTTTTAGCTTCTTGAGGGCGCTTGGACCTGTTGAACCTTCGTTTTAGCTTCTTGAGGGAGATTGAACCTTTTGAACCCTGGTTTTAGCTTCTTGACGAAGTTGAACCTTCGTTTTAGCTTCCTGAGGGAGCCTGAACCTTTTGAACCTTCGTTTTAGCTTCTTGAGGGAGCTTGAACCTTTTGAACCTTCATTTTAGCCTCTTGAGGAAGCTTGAACCTTTTGAACCCCTGTTTTGGCTTCTTGAGGAAGCTTGAAATTTTGAAATTTTCAACATTCGTTTTAGCTTCTTAAGGAAGCTTGAACCTTTTGAACCTTCGTTTTAGCTTCTTAAGGAAGCTTGAACCTTTTGAACCTTTGTTCTAGCTTCTCCGAGGAAGCTTGAACCTTTTGAACCCTGGTTTTAGCTTCTTGAGGAAGTTAAACCTTCTGAACCTTCGTTTTAGTTTCCTGAGGGTGCTTGAACCTTTTGAACCTTCGTTTTAGCTTCTTGAGGAAGCTTGAACCTTTTGAACCTTTGCTCTAGCTTCTCCAAGAACCTTTTGAACCTTTGCTCTACCTTTTGAACCTGTTGAACCTTTTGAACCTTTGGAGTTTGACGTGAACAGTCATGTCTTTGTGAAAGTTACCCCAATGAAAGGACACCCGAGATTCGGAAAAAGGGGTAAGCTGACACCCCGATATGTTGGTCCCTTTCAGATTTTAGAAAAAGTGGGTCCAGTGGCCTATCGAGTTGCCCTTCCGCCACATATGAGTCAGATTCATAATGTGTTCCATGTTTCTATGCTTCGGGAATATCTTCCAGATCCGTCACATGTTATTGATTATCAACAAATTGTGCTGACTGACAAGTTAACCTATGAGGAAAAACCAATTCGAATTCTGGACCGTCAGGTGAAACAGTTATGGAACCGAGAAATTCCAATGGTGAAAGTGGAGTGGCAAGAGCACTACGGAACCGAGGCAACGTGGGAAAAGGAAGATGAAATGCAACACCAGTATCCGCATTTGTTTTCGTCTTGCGGTGAAACAAGTTTGGAGGACCAAACTTAATTAAGGGGGGGAGAGTGTAATAGCCCGACCCTCATACATGAATCTGGTACCTTTTCAGCTCTCTATTCTGTGTTTTCGAATGTATATTGTGAAATTCTATGTGAAATTACATGGAATTAAACGAAACTTAGAGAAAATGAATTTCTATCTGTTGGTTTGGAACATTATCTGTCACAATTAACCTATTTGGATCTAAAATTGGGCGCCTTAGAGGCTTAATTTTCAGAAATTGATTTGATATTTAGACTCTGCATAATTTTTAAGCTTTAATGGGATTTTCTATGAAATTTCAATTTAGGATGCTTAAACGATTGAATTTTGTCTTATTACCAACATAAATATCTAAGCATATATATCAAATTTAGGAGATTTTTTACTTAGGATCATTCTTGTGTGCACCAAGAAGAGGGGAAAACGTGAGGATTAGGGAGAGGCTCTCTAAGCGGAGAATTTGGGGAAAATTGTGGAGGATTGCTTAATTAAACTCAAGGTATGATAATTTCTTGATCTAGTCTCTCCCTCTTGCTCTTAGTTTGGACTTCTCCTTGTGTTTGGAAAGCTAAGGTAGGTGTTGAAGGTTTATGTGATAATTTGTGTTTTAGAACCAAATTGAGTCTTGGAGGAAATCTATACCTTAATTCCTTGTTATTCCATGAAACTATTCAGCCGTGGATTTGAATCAGAAGCATGTGTGTGTGTGTGTGTGTGTGTGTGTGTGTGTGTGTGTGAGGTATAAAGTGAATTATGTGTGTGCTATGGAATTTAAATGATAATTGAACTCAATTTTGTTGGAAGATCTAATATATGTGGAATTATTATGTGTGTGAATGATTTTGGAACTATTGTGGCCCTTGATCATGCTTATTAAAGAGAGAATGGAGTTTTGAATACAAGGTGGGAACTCCAAATTGGCAGGTCAGACTTTCTGAATTCGTTTGGTCCGCTCGAGCGTAGGATGTCCCGCTCGAGCGGGGAAATTACCCTCTCAGCAGTTTTTCCGAAATTACCTTTTCCGCTCGAGCGGAGGAATTACCGCTCGAGCTCAAAAATCAACCTCCCAGCATTTTTGGCAGAATTGTACAGTACGCTCGAGCGGCAAAAGTAGCGCTCGAGCGAAGAGGTTTATTTTCAGAGGGAAAAATGTGTTCGTTCAGTTTTGTGTGCTTGACTCTCTGGTAGTTTTGGAATATGTTTCTGATGATTTTAAGTTGGTTATAAATTCCAGTAAAATGTACTGACGCAGAGAATAAAAAGAAAGAAAACTAATTTATAAGCTATGAATGTGTGCAGGGCACACTCAGGAAGGAACTAGCACGCCAACACAACGCTGTGAGTAATAATACGTTAAATGTACACTTATTTATCGCCAATGTCTGTTGGCAATATTCTATTCTTTGTCAGTTATGATTTTGTAACATATGATGGAAAGAAAATTGTAAAAAGAATTACATGCATATTGGCACGTTTTGGGCCGAAAGGCTGTTCTGGGCCGCAAGGCTGTTCTGGGCCGTAAGGCTGTCCTGGGCCGAAAGGTCGTTCTGATAATTCTGGGTCGATAGACCGCTCTGTCATAACTGTAACATTAGGCCAAAGGCCATTCAGAAAATAAAAAAAAAAAAAATCATATCAGATTACGTTTCGAATTTTAGCTTAATTGTGATTGAAGGTGGTTATAAAACTGCTTAAGTATTATTATTCTCTGAGCTTGTCTCATCCTGTTATTTTGTCTGATTCTGTAGGCAATCAACTTGGAGATCAGGTTTAGCATCATTATCATCCATCTTTTGCCAGCCTAAGGACAATTAGGCACTTGGAGAAGCCCTTGCATACTAGTACAGTTTTGTTAGGCTTTGTCTTTTATACTAATGCTTTGCTAGTTAAAATCGAATTGTATCTAACATTTTGTTAAATGCCCACTCTCCGGGCTGGATATGTAAATATGTATGTGACTTAATCTCAGATGTAAGTTTATTATATGTTTCTTTCTGAATCATGGTCCTGGCATGTCGTGATAGCTCAATGGATGTGTCTGTATGTCATTTTATTACTTTAACGCTTCCATTCAGGCCCCAATTACCATTATCATAGGTAATTTTATCTGTTTCAGACTGGGTCATGCCCAAATCTTTTAGGGGCGGATTGGGGGTATGACATTAAACCTTCTGAACCTTCGTTTTAGCTTCTTGAGGGAGCTTGAACCTTTTGAACCTTGGTTTTAGCTTCTTGAGGGCGCTTGGACCTTTTGAACCTTCGTTTTAGCTTCTTGAGGGAGCTTGAACCTTTTGAACCCTGGTTTTAGCTTCTTGACGAAGTTGAACCTTCTGAACCTTCGTTTTAGCTTCCTGAGGGAGCCTGAACCTTTTGAACCTTCGTTTTAGCTTCTTGAGGGAGCTTGAACCTTTTGAACCTTCGTTTTAGCCTCTTGAGGGAGCTTGAACCTTTTGAACCCCTGTTTTGGCTTCTTGAGGAAGCTTGAACCTTTTGAACCTTCGTTTTAGCTTCTTGAGGAAGCTTGAACCTTTTGAACTTTTGCTCTAGCTTCTCCGAGGAAGCTTGAACATTTTGAACCCTGGTTTTAGCTTCTTGAGGAAGTTGAACCTTCTGAACCTTCGTTTTAGTTTCCTGAGGGAGCTTGAACCTTTTGAACCTTCGTTTTAGCTTCTTGAGGGAGCTTGAACCTTTTGAACCTTCGTTTTAGCTTCTTGAGAGAGCTTGAACCTTTTGAACCCTTGTTTTGGCTTCTTGAGGAAGCTTGAACCTTTTGAACCTTCGTTTTAGCTTCTTGAGGAAGCTTGAACCTTTTGAACCTTTGCTCCAGCTTCTCCAAGAAGCTTGAACCCTTTGCTCTAGCTTCTCCAAGAAGCTTGAAACTTTTGAACGTTTGCTCTAGCTTCTCTAAGAAGTTTGAACCTTTTGCTCTAGCTTCTCCAAGAAGCTTGAACCCTCTTCTTTCTCCATAAGAGAGGGCCTCCCTCTCCTTTAGAGAGGTTGAAAAAAATTTGTCTAAGGAAAAGCACATATATCTCTCTATATCTCTACATTCTAGGGTTAGAGAGGGTGTTTGTTCTTGGCCTTTAACACCACCGGTGATTGCGCATGTTGTGCTCGTTCTGAGGTTACGGAGTTTCGGCTGAGAGCCTTACCTCTGGACCTCGGGACTCTTTTGTGCTTTGCCTCGATTTGAGAACCAGGTTCTGTTTTCTCTCCCCGAAGGGAGGGAGAGGTTTCGTAGACCATCTCTCAGTGGCCGTAGGCTACTTTTCGTGGTCGTAGACCACTGTTCCCGTTTGGAGACCATTTTCCGGATTTCGGAGCCGTCGGTCGTGCGCCTCGGTTCGGGACCGCTTAACTTTCTCCGTTTGGCACGGTTTTTGGACAGCTTGAACCGTTTGAACCTTCGTTTTAGCTTCTTGAGCAAGCTTGAACCTTTTGAACCCTTATTTTAGGTTCTTAAGGAAGTTAAACCTTCTGAACCTTCGTTTTAGCTTCTTGAGGGTGCTTGAACCTTTTCAACCTTGGTTTTAGCTTCTTGAGGGCGCTTGGATCTTTTGAACCTTCGTTTTAACTTCTTGAGGGAGCTTGAACCTTTTGAACCCTGGTTTTAGCTTCTTGACGAAGTTGAACCTTCTGAACTTCGCTTTAGCTTCCTGAGGGAGCCTGAACCTTTTGAACCTTCGTTTTAGCTTCTTGAGGGAGCTTGAACCTTTTGAACCTTCGTTTTAGCCTCTTGAGGGAGCTTGAACCTTTTGAACCCCTGTTTTGGCTTCTTGAGGAAGCTTGAAATTTTGAACTTTTCAACCTTTGTTTTAGCTTCTTGAGGAAGCTTGAACCTTTTGAACCTTCGTTTTAGCTTCTTGAGAAAGCTTGAACCTTTTGAACCTTTGCTCTAGCTTCTCCGAGGAAGCTTGAACCTTTTGAACCCTGGTTTTAGCTTCTTGAGGAAGTTGAAACCTTTCTGAAACTTCGTTTTAGTTTTCCTGAGAGGAGCTTGAACCTTTTGAACCTTCCTTTTAGCTTCTTGAGGAAGCTTGAACGTTTTGAACCTTCGTTTTAGCTTCTTGAGGAAGCTTGAACCTTTTGAACCTTTCTCTAGCTTCTCCAAGAAGCTTGAACCCTTTGCTCTAGCTTCTCCAAGAAGTTTGAAACTTTTGAACCTATGCTCTAGCTTCTCTAAGAAGCTTGAACTTTTTGCTCTAGCTTCTCCAAGAAGCTTGAACCCTCTTGTTTCTCTATAAGAGAGGGCCTCCCTCTCCTTTAGAGAGGTTGAAAAAAATTTGTCTAAGGAAAAGCACATATATCTCTCTATATCTCTACATTCTAGGCTTGGAGAGGGTGTTTGTTCTTGGCCTTTAACACCACCGGTGATTGCGCATGTTGTGCTCGTTCTGAGGTTACGGAGTTTCGGCTGAGAGCCTTACCTCCGGACCTCGGGACTCTTTTGTGCTTTGCCTCGATTTGCGAATCAGGTTCTGTTTTCTCTCCCCAAAGGGAGGGAGAGGTTTCGTAGACCATCTCTCAGTGGCCGTAGGCTACTTTTCGTGGTCGTAGACCACTGTTCCCGTTTGGAGACCATTTTTCGGTTTTCGGAGCCGTCGGTCGTGCGCCTCGGTTCGGGACCGCTTAACTTTCTCCGTTTGGCACGGTTTTTGGATAGCTTGAACCTTTTGAACCTTCGTTTTAGCTTCTTGAGGAAGCTTGAACCTTTTGTACCCTTATTTTAGGTTCTTGAGGAAGTTAAACCTTCTGAACCTTCGTTTTAGCTTCTTGAGGGAGCTTGAACCTTTTGAACCTTGGTTTTAGCTTCTTGAGGGCGCTTGGACCTGTTGAACCTTCGTTTTAGCTTCTTGAGGGAGCTTGAACCTTTTGAACCCTGGTTTTAGCTTCTTGACGAAGTTGAACCTTCTGAACCTTGTTTTAGCTTCCTGAGGGAGCCTGAACCTTTTGAACCTTCGTTTTAGCTTCTTGAGGGAGCTTGAACCTTTTGAACCTTCGTTTTAGCCTCTTGAGGAAGCTTGAACCTTTTGAACCCCTATTTTGGCTTCTTGAGGAAGCTTGAAATTTTGAAATTTTCAACCTTCGTTTTAGCTTCTTGAGGAAGCTTGAACCTTTTGAACCTTCGTTTTTGCTTCTTGAGGAAGCTTGAACCTTTTGAACCTTTGATCTAGTTTCTCCGAGGAAGCTTGAACCTTTTGAACCCTGGTTTTAGCTTCTTGAGGAAGTTAAACCTTCTGAACCTTCGTTTTAGTTTCCTGAGGGAGCTTGAACCTTTTGAACCTTCGTTTTAGCTTCTTGAGGGAGCTTGAACCTTTTGAACCTTCGTTTTAGCTTCTTGAGGAAGCTTGAACCTTTTGAACCTTTGCTCTAGCTTCTTCAAGAACCTTTTGAACCTTTGCTCTACCTTTTGAACCTGTTGAACCTTTTGAAACTTTGGAGTTTGACGTGAACAGTCATGTCTTTGTGAAAGTTACCACAATGAAAGGACACCCGAGATTCGGAAAAAGGGGAAGCTGACACCCCGATATGTTGGTCCCTTTCAGATTTTAGAAAAAGTGGGTCCAGTGGCCTATCGAGTTGCCCTTCCGCCACATATGAGTCAGATTCATAATGTGTTCCATGTTTCTATGCTTCGGGAATATCTTCCAGATCCGTCACATGTTATTGATTATCAACAAATTGTGCTGACTGACAAGTTAACCTATGAGGAAAAACCAATTCGAATTCTGGACCGTCAGGTGAAACAGTTACGGAACCGAGAAATTCCAATGGTGAAAGTGGAGTGGCAAGAGCACTACGGAACCGAGGCAACGTGGGAAAAGGAAGATGAGATGCAACACCAGTATCCGCATTTGTTTTCGTCTTGCGGTGAAACAAGTTTGGAGGACCAAACTTAATTAAGGGGGGGAGAGTGTAATAGCCCGACCCTCATACATGAATCTGGTACCTTTTCAGCTCTCTATTCTGTGTTTTCGAATGTATATTGTGAAATTCTATGTGAAATTACATGGAATTAACGAAACTTAGAGAAAATGAATTTCTATCTGTTGGTTTGGAACATTATCTGTCACAATTAACCTATTTGGATCTAAAATTGGGCGCCTTAGAGGCTTAATTTTCAGAAATTGATTTGATATTTAGACTCTGCATAATTTTTAAGCTTTAATGGGATTTTCTATGAAATTTCAATTTAGGATGCTTAAACGATTGAATTTCGTCTTATTACCAACATAAATATCTAAGCATATATATCAAGTTTAGGAGATTTTTTACTTAGGATCATTCTTCTGTGCACCAAGAAGAGGGGAAAACGTGAGGATTAGGGAGAGGCTCTCTAAGTGGAGAATTTGGGGAAAATTGTGGAGGATTGCTTAATTAAACTCAAGGTATGATAATTTCTTGATCTAGTCTCCTCCCTCTTGCTCTTAGTTTGGACTTCTCCTTGTGTTTGGAAAGCTAAGGTAGGTGTTGAAGGTTTATGTGATAATTTGTGTTTTAGAACCAAATTGAGTCTTGGAGGAAATCTATACCTTAATTCCTTGTTATTCCATGAAACTATTCAGCCGTGGATTTGAATCAGAAGCATATGTGTGTGTGTGTGTGTGTGTGTGTGTGTGTGAGGTATAAAGTGAATTATGTGTGTGCTATGGAATTTAAATGATAATTGAACTCAATTTTGTTGGAAGATCTAATATATGTGGAATTATTATGTGTGTGAATGATTTTGGAACTATTGTGGCCCTTGATCATGCTTATTAAAGAGAGAATGGAGTTTTGAATACCAGGTGGGAACTCCAAATTGGCAGGTCAGACTTTTTGAATTCGTTTGGTCCGCTCGAGCGTAGGATGTCCCGCTCGAGCGGGGAAATTACCCTCTCAGCAGTTTTTCCGAAATTACCTTTTCCGTTCGAGCGGAGGAATTACTGCTCGAGCTCAAAAATCAACCTCCCAGCATTTTTGGCAGAATTGTACAGTACGCTCGAGCGGCAAAAGTAGCGCTCGAGCGGAGAGGTTTATTTTCAGAGGGAAAAATGTGTTCGTTCAGTTTTGTGTGCTTGACTCTCTGGTAGTTGTGGAATATGTTTCTGATGATTTTAAGTTGGTTATAAATTCCAGTAAAATGTACTGACGCAGAGAATAAAAAGAAAGAAAACTAATTTATAAGCTATGAATGTGTGCAGGGCACACTCAGGAAGGAACTAGCACGCCAACACAATGCTGTGAGTAATAATACGTTAAATGTACACTTATTTATCGTCAAACTGTGGTTCCAAGTGATTGCTTGTTTATTGGTTTAATATATATATTTTATATATTTTGGTGTGCCATGTTTCTTATGGCCTTGGGTTTGTGTTGGAGTGGGTGGGCCCCAAGGTGAATATTTTAAATTGGTTTTGATATAGTGGGTGGGCCCCACGGTGAATTTGGTTTTGATATAGTGGGTGGGCCGTGAATATTTTAATTGGTTTTGTTTTAGTGGGTGGGCCCCACGGTGAATATGTTAAATTGGTTTTGATATAGTGGGTGGGCCCACGTTTGGACTTTTGTTCCTTTGGTATTCATTTGTTGTTGGGTACGGTTTTGGTGGGTGCTTGGCAGTGGGCAAATTTTAGGCCATGTTTTACTATGGCTGTTCAGCTCTTTTTGGGTCGAGGCTAATCTATGGAAAATTCTGTGGGTCCACGGCAAATTAAGGTTAATTAGAAACTTGTTGAGTCCTTGACTGCTGCTGTCTGCTATTTTTGGCCTCTTCGTTATTTGGTTGATGATCCGTCCATTTTCATGTGATTCGGCTTAGTGTAGTTCTCTGACCTCTTCTGGTGTGGAGTGAGGGGGACACTGCCATGGGGAATTGAGGTGTGGAATTTGCCATTGTTGGAACTGGGAGATGTGTGGTGAGTTAATTGGATTTTGATTGGCTCTTTTGCGTGGACAACATTGTTGTATGGGCTATGTTGAGTGGTTTTTGTTTGGACATTGGTGGGCCTTTATGCATTCTGCTGTCTACTATATTATGGTTCTTTCGTTATTTGGTTGATGATCCGTCCATATTCATGTGATTCGGCTTAGTGCAGTTCTCTGACCTCTTCTGGTGTGGAGTGAGGGGGACACTGCCATGGGGAATTGAGGTGTGGAATTGCCATTGCTGGAACTGGGAGATGTGTGGTGAGTAAATTGGATTTGATTGGCTTTTTTGTATGGACAACGGTTTGCATGGGCTATGTTTTTTGTTGATGGTAAATCCAAGTGGGTGAGTGGTTTCTTTTGTGGGCCTTTATGCATTATGCTGTCTACTATATTTGACTTCTTCGTTATTTGGTTGATGATCCATACATATTCATGTGATTCGGCTTAGTGTAGTTCTCTGACCTCTTCTGGTGTGGAGTGAGGGGGACACTGCCATGGGGAATTGAGGTGTGGAATTTGCCACTGCTGGAACTGGGAGATGTGTGGTGAGTTAACTGGATTTTGATTGACTCTCTTGTGTGGACATCATTTTTGCCTGGGCTATGTTGAGTGGTTTTTGTTTAGAAATTGGTGGGCCTTTATGCATTCTGCTATCTACTATATTTGGTTTTTTCGTTATTTGGTTGATGATCCGTACATATCCATGTGATTTGGTTTAGTGCAGTTCTCTGACCTCTTCTGGTGTGGAGTGAGGGGGACACTGCCATAGGGAATTGAGGTGTGGAATTTGCCATTACTGGAACTGGGAGATGTGTGGTGAGTTAATTGGATTTTGATTGGCTCATTATGTGGACAACATTTTGCATGGGGTAAGCCTCTTTGTTCTTGTTTAATCCAAGTGGGTGAGTGGTTATTTTGTTTGGAAATTGGTGGGCCTTTATGCATTCTGCTGTCTACTATATTTGGCTTTTCGTTGTTTGGTTGATGATCCGTACATATATTCATGTGATTCGGCTTGGTGCAGTTCTCTGACCTCTTCTGGTGTGGAGTGAGGGGGACACTGCCATGGGGAATTGAGGTGTGGAATTTGCCATTGCTGGAACTGGGAGATGTGCGGTGAGTTAATTGGACTTTGTTTGGCTCGTTGGTGGGACATCTTTTTGCATGGGCTATGCTTCTTTGTTGATCTTGTTGGGTGTTTAGTGAGTTACATTGTATTGTGTTTTTGTCTGTTTGTTTCTTGAGTCTGTAGAGTGTTCTGTTTTATTTGCCCATATATCCACCCCAAGTTCCTATCTATTGTCTCTGATGGTAGGGGTTACTTGGGGACAAAAAGGATATATGGGCAAAGTGGGGTCTTGTTTTTCTTTTCGGTTCTGTTGTTCTTTCGCTGTTGCGAGTGTGGTTATATGTTGTAGGAAGTCTTGAGGTAGTTTTGGTGGTTTTCTGTTCTTCTTTTATTTGTTGTAGGGCGTACCTGGGGTATGCCCCTTGTAAACTTGTACATTTTACTGTTTTTATTTTATGACTTACTTACCCAAAAAAAAAAAAAATGTCTGTTGGCAATATTCTATTCTTTGTCAGTTATGATTTTGTAACATATGATGGAAAGAAAATTGTAAAAAGATTTACATGCATATTGGCACGTTCTGGGCCGAAAGGCTGTTCTGGGCTGCAAGGCTGTTCTGGGCCGCAAGGCTGTTCTGGCCCGTAAGGCTGTCCTGGGCCGAAAGGCTGTTATGATAATTCTGGGTCGATAGACCGCTCTGTCATAACTGTAACATTAGGCCAAAGGCCATTCAGAAAATAAAAAAAAAATCATATCAGATTACGTTTCGAATTTTAGCTTTTTTGTGATTGAAGGTGGTTATAAAACTGCTTAAGTATTATTATTCACTAAGCTTGTCTCATCCTGTTATTTTGTCTGATTCTGTAGGCAATCAACTTGGAGATCAGGTTTAGCATCATTATCATCCATCTTTTGTCAGCCTAAGGACGATTAGGCACTTGGAGAAGCCCTTGCATACTAGTATAGTTTTGTTAGGCTTTGTCTTTTGTACTAATGCTTTGCTAGTTAAAATCGAATTGTATCTAATATTTTGTTAAATGCCCACTCTCCGGGCTGGATATGTAAATATGTATGTGACTTAATCTCAGATGTAAGTTTATTATATGTTTCTTTCTGAATCATGGTCCTGGCATGTCGTGATAGCTCAATGGATGTGTCTGTATGTCATTTTATTACTTTAACGCTTCCATTCAGGCCCCAATTACCATTATCATAGGTAATTTTATCTGTTTCAGACTGGGTCATGCCCAAATCTTTTAGGGGCGGATTGGGGGTATGACAAGTGGTATCAGAGCATGAGTTGCTATCTCACGCACGGATCCATTGAGCTTTAGGATGTCTAGGAAGTTGTAGGCATCATGTAGATTGATAGCAATGCTAAATGTTTTCTGCTAACGTTAATGATGATGATCAATGCCTATTGTATTCTTCTACATCCTAGGTCTTCCCGTTCCGTCATCTGGCTTATGTTCTTCATGTAGCATTCAGACCGAATGACTCTATGAAATTACGTCGATACTTCCACATATTATTGGTAACGTAGGAGACATCTCTATTTTTCCCCAGGGGAATCTTTAGAATTACCACTGCTTAGCTTTCAATTCGCCTCTGAAATGTATGTTATAATTGATTATTGTGTAGATCATGGTGAGAACAAGGGCAGAGGAACAGGAAGATGCTACTGCCGCATGGTTAGACAAGATGGAGAGGATGCTTATGGACATGGCGGAGGCTATACGGTGACAACAACAACAACACCAGCAACAGCCACAACAGCAACAACAGCCACAGCAGCGGCAACAACCACAAGAACAACCGCCACCACCACCAGTACCCCCACCTGTGGCACAAAACTTTCATGCCGAAGACCGTACCATTACCCTTACAAAGGAGTTTAAAAAGATGAAACCACCAGTGTTTAAAGGCGGAATTGAGCCGATGAAAGCTGAGGCTTGGGTATTGGGAATAGAAAAGTTGTTTGAAGTTTTCCCTTGTACTGAAATCCAAAAGGTACAGCTTGCTGCTTTTACTCTTGAAGATGAGGCGCGAAGGTGGTGGATGCTCACAAGAACAATGCATCAGGGGCTGACATGGGACAGATTCTTAGAGTTGTTATATGACAAATACTTTCCCCAGAGTATGCGGGACAAGAAAGTGACTGAATTCGAGACATTAAGACAAGAAAATAAAACTGTTGCGGAATACGAAGCTCAGTTCGCGGAATTGGCTCGATTTGCCCCTCACATGGTAGACACAGAATATAAGAAGGCACGCAAATTCGAAGGAGGATTGCGGAGTGCTATCCAGGATCGAGTGAATGTGTTGAAACTGCCTACCTACGTTGATGTCTTGGAAAGGGCTGTTATAGCAGAGGGCAATATTGCTGCTCAGACTCGCATTTCTAAATGGAAAGGAAAAAGGAAAAACAACCAATGGTTCAAAGGGTCAACTGCTCCACCACCAAACAAAAAGCAAAATTCAGGGACCTCTGGCATTACTACTTCTCCCCAAAATTCAGCTCCTGTGTGTCTAGAATGCGGATGGAGGCATCGTGGGGTTTGTCACCGATTGTTGGAGCATGTTTCAGTTGTGGTAAAACGGGGCATCTAATAAGAGACTGTCCGCAAAAGAAAAAACAAACGGGTAATAAAACTGCCACAAGCTCAGCAGGGTCTCTACCGTCTCCTAATGCTAAGTCAACTGCTAAACCTATCAATAGTAAGGACACTACGAGGCAAGGCAGGGTGTTTGCGTTGGTTCCGGGAGATGTACAGAAGGCAACAACAGTGGTGTCAGGTACATTTATGGTTCATGGTTATTCTGCTTATGTCTTATTCGATTCTGGCTCTACCTATTCTTTTGTGTCGAAATTATTTGCAAAAAATTTAAATAAATCTGAAGAAGAATTGACTTATGTGTTGTGTGTATCTTCACCTATGGGAAATTCCATGATCTGTACTTCTGTCTATCCTGCTTGTGAGCTTCTCATTGGGGATATTCGTGTATATGCTAATTTATTACCACTTGATATGACTTCCTTCGATATTATTTTGGGAATGGATTGGTTGAATGAATATGGTGCCACTATAGACTGTTTGACAAAGCAAATTATATTTCACCCTCCGGGGCAATCAGAAGCTATTTTTCAGGGACAAGGGGTGACTTCTCCACCGTATGTGATTTCTGCAGCAAAAGCTTATAAATTAATTCAGAAAGGGTGTCAGGGATACTTATGTAGTATTTTGGAAGGGCCAACAATGAATGAGAATACTGATGCGATTCCAGTTGTCCGTGAATTTCCAGACGTCTTCCTAGAGGAATTGCCAGGAGAATTAGTGGACCGGGAAATCGAGTTCACAATTGAAGTGTTGCCAGGATTCCAACCCATTTCTAAAACCCCGTACCGAATGGCACCAGCTGAAATGAAGGAATTAAAGATTCAGTTGCAAGACTTACTGGATAAGGGGTTTATCCGCCCGAGTGTTTCTCTGTGGGGTACACCAGTCCTGTTTGTGAAAAAGAAAGATGGAACACTCCGATTATGCATAGATTACCGGGAGCTCAATAAAGTAACCATCAAGAATAAGTATCCATTACCACGGATCGACGATTTGTTTGACCAATTACAAGGGGCACAGGTCTTTTCCAAGATTGATTTACGGTCCGGATACCACCAGTTGAAAGTTAAAGCTGATGATGTTGAGAAGACAGCTTTCCGAACCCGGTACGGTCATTACGAGTTTTTGGTTATGCCCTTTGGAGTTACCAACGCACCAGCGACCTTTATGGATCTGATGAACCGTGTCTTCAAACCTTATCTAGATGAGTTTGTAGTGGTCTTCATTGATGATATCCTGGTTTATTCAAAGAATGAAGAGGCCCATGAAAACCATCTTCATTTGATCCTTCAGACTCTCCGGGAAAAGAAGTTGTACGCAAAGCTAAAGAAGTGTGAGTTTTGGCTACACGAGGTGGCATTTTTGGGGCATGTTATAACTAAGGAAGGAGTTTCTGTTGATCCAAACAAGATTGCAGCAGAGACTGGGGGCATGTAGGGTTGGTTATCATCTTGGTTTCGGCTTGAGGGTTGTTGTTTTGTTATTTTGTGTTTGTGTCTATTGTGTTTATAAGTTTGTGGTGTCTTTGTATCTTTGCTCATATATTCTCCTCTCGTTTCCATCTATTATCTCTGATGGTAGGGGTTACTTGGGGGCAAATAGGATATATGGGCAAAGTTGGGCTTTCTTTTGTATTTTCTATTGTTCTGATGTACCCTTTCTTAGGGGTGTTTAAGTTGGTTATCTCGTTTTTTTCTTTGTTGTTGGGCGTGCCTGGGGTATGCCCCTTATAAACTTGTATAATTTCATTGTCTTTATTTTATGACTTACTTACCCAAAAAAAAAAAAAAATCTTGAGTCCAACCTTCCAATTCTCACAAACTTGAGCCAAACACACAATTCTCCTTCTCTCTCCCTCTCTAGCCGACCCTCTCTCCCTCTTCTTAGAGTTAATATCAGCCAAATATAAGTAAAGAGAGGAATTGAGTGAAAGTGGCCCATCTTATATAAGTCCCATTAATCATAATCATCAATATTAAACAATTTGAGCACTACCCATTAATTTAATCTAATTAATTGGATCCGAATCAATTTTCAATTAAAATTCACCGTAGGCTCTAAAAATCATGCTAATCACAATGGCGTAATCAATTTCGGTTTCTATGGCCGATAAGGCCTTCAGTTTAATTTCCAAAGCAGAAAGTCAAACAGATTTTCCTACGGTGAACAGATAGAAATTCAAAACCACATATTTTCACATGGATGGCACACAAAATCATATCAAACACATAATCACATTCATAATAAGGACCGATTAGCATAATACGGAATAGGGTTATCACAGTGGTACTGATCTTAGAAAGCATAGTGCGAAGATTGCTTGGAATATTGTTTGCACTCCTAAGAAGGAGGGTGGCCTGGGTTTCAAATCCATTGAGGTTTGGAACAAGGCTGCCATTGCCAAACATGTTTGGTTCTTTTTTTCAGGAGGTGATAATTCTTTGTGGTGTCAATGGCTCAATTCTTATCTTCTTAGGGGGAAATGTTTCTGGAAAATCAAAACTCCTAGTGACCCTTCTTGGGTTTGGAGGAAAATCCTCTCTCTTAGGCCTGTAATTTACCCTCTTATTAGATATAAAATTGGCAATGGTCAGAATACATTCATGTGGTATGATAACTGGGTTTGTTGCCGGTGGTGGTTGTCGCCTTTGTGGAAACCTTCTCCAGGCGTTACCAAGATCCATCTTTCGTAGTGGGTTTGGTGCTCCGAAATGGGCTAATCCACCGCTGGTATGGTCTGGTGTAGTTGGGCGTGTACTTCACGGATTGGCATATGCGTGAGCTCAAAAAGGAGAGCTTCCCGCCTAGTCCACTGAGGTTTGAGCTTTGAATAGGTTGTGGAAAGTAGTGTGTGCTACTGTCAGCTGTACATGGGGTTCGTATTGCACATGGGTTTGCTTGGCCCACGGTTTTTCTTTTGGCAGCTGTAAAGCAAGGTATTTGTGAACGTGTAGAGCATGGTGGGGCTCTATTAACGTGTAGAGCATGATGAGATGTTATAGCTGGTTTGTTTTATATATATATATATAAATATTTATAGTTATATATATTATATGCATCGTCTAATACGTGGGCCCTTTTGCACATGGGTGTTAATTTTTGGCCCACGATTTTTTTTTTTTTTGGGTAAGTAAGTAAACACGGTTTTGTTTAGCACACGATTTTGATGCTGTTAATTTTGGTTTGCTGTTTGATTTTTTGGGCTCAATACGCTCATTTATTTCTATTTCGCCACTTTGTAGCAGACCATTTATAGTTGATATTTTATTTTGATTGATCGTGTGATCCTCATGTGACTCGATACAAGGTGAGTTTTGAGTCATCTCCACCAAGAGTGATTGAGGGGTCACTGCTTTGAGGAATAGTGGTTCGATGACAAGCTGAGTTAGAGACTGGGAGATGAGCGGGAGGATAGCTATCGGTTTATGGTTGCTTCTTGTCTTCATGTGACCCATCCTAATTGATTGTATTGCCACGCCTGACATGGAGTGAAGGGCACACTGCCGTGGGGTTTGAGGCTTGTGATCTACCAAGGAAGGGACTGGGGGATGTGATGTTTGATCTTCTGCGATTTTTGGCTATGTATTGGTCTGTTGCTGTGGGACTATTATTTTTCGCTACAACTCCCAAGACCGTTGATTATGGTTACTGCTCGTGCTAGCTTCATGTGACTCTGTCGGGATTTATCATGGGGTAGATTTTTTCCTCCGTCATGGCTTTGGTTAGTGGCTAGGATGTCACGGCTGTAACGAGTGGGATGCTTATTGGACTCCATGTGTTTATCTGCGGTAGAGACTGGCGGCTTGTGGAGGTGGCTATTCATTTGGTTCAGACTTGTGGGTTGCAGCTTTGTGTGTATGTATGTTATGTTTAGCTAGTTTTAGGGTCTTTATTTGTATCTTTGCCCATATATCCACCCCAAGTTACCATCTATTATCTCTGATGGTAGGGGTGTTACTTGGGGACAAAAAGGATATATGGGCAAAGTTGGGTTATGTTGTTTTCTGTTGTTTTTCCGCTTTGCTGGATTGGGTTGTATTTCTCCCCCTTTCCTTAGGGAGTTGCAGTGTGAGTTTTACGTAGATTCTGTAATTGTCAATTTAGTTGTCTTTGGGCGTGCCTGGGGTATGCCCCTTGTAAACTTGTACACTTCATGGTCTTTATTTTATGACTTACTCACCCCAAAAAAACTAGCATCACTTGGGCCCTCTTTGGGCCAGATATGGTGACAGAATCATGTATGACTCAGGCTTAAATGGGAACTCCAAAGTTAGCCAGATTATTGTAGGGAATTCTTGGAAGTGGCCTTTCCCTAACTCTTGGGATCTTAGAGAGCTAACATCCCAAACTCCTAACAATTGTCTTCCTAATCCATTGGAATTGGATAAACCCTTTTGGTCTTTAAATCCTGATGGGGTTTTCACCATCAAATCTGCATGGAATTTGTGGAGGAATAAGCAGGCTAATGTTCCTTGGTACAACTTGATTTGGGGCCCTCACATGATTCCCAAAGTCAGTTTCGTTGTTTGGATGGCTATCTATGGTAGGTTGAATACTAGTGATATTTATGTTTTATTTATGGCTATCTGTTTTATTTATGTCTTATTCACCAAAAAAAAAAAAATATCTCTTACGCGCATAGGAATAAAGTGCGCCGACTTGGTCAACCGATCAACTACCACCCAAATGGCATCACTACCTTGTTGAGTCCTCGGAAGGCCCACAACAAAATCCATCGTGACATGTTCCCACTTCCACTCGGCTATAGGCAAGGGTTGCAACAAACCAGCTGGCCTTTAGTGTTCGGCCTTCACTTGCTGGCAAGTAAGGCATCTCGATACAAACACTGCCACATCCTTCTTCATACCCCTTCACCAAAGCTGGCGATTCAGATCATGATACATCTTTGTGCCTCCCGGATGCACCGCAAGGCATGAATGGTGAAACTCTCGGAGTACTTCCTCTCGGCAAGACTACGGCACAAACAAGCGGTCACGGTATCTCACACTCAGGTCAAGATACATAGTCAAACCCTTCTCTACTTTCCCACTGGAGATCTTCTCCCGGAGGGATTCTACCTCAAAATCGCCCTTCTGTGCTTCTAACACTCGATTCACAAGTGTAGGTTGTGCAACTACAGAAAACAAAGCTGCGGACTCAATAGATTCGCCCAGACGCAAGTCAAATTCACCAAGGGCACCCAACATCTCCCATTCCCGGATAGCTATACAAGCCACACTACTGATGGACTTCCTACTTAGGGCGTTGGCCACAACATTGGCCTTTCCCGGATAATAGTGCAACTCGAAATCATAATCTTCTATGAACTCCATCTACCTTCTCTACCTTAAATTCAAGTCCTGCTGTGTAAACAGATACTTCAGACTTTTATGATCAGAAAACACCTCAAATCTTTCACCATACAGATAGTGCCTCCAAATCTTCAAGGCAAAAATTACAACTGCTAACTCTAAGTCGTGAGTAGGGTAATTCCTCTCGTGTGTTTTCAACTGCCGCGAGTCATAGGCTACTACTTTCCCTTCTTGCATCAATACACAACCCAGACCCTCTCGTGAGCCATCACAATAAATCGAATAGCCCGAACCCCTCTCCGGAATAATCAAGGCTGGGGCGATGGTAAGTCTAACTTTAAGTTCCTGGAACGACTTTTCACAAGTCTCACTCCACACAAATTTGACCCCTTTTCGCGTCAATTTAGTTAAAGGCGAAGCTAGTCTGGAGAAATCTTTTACAAATCGACGGTAATACCCGGCCAACCCTAAGAAACTACGGATCTCGAAAACATTCTTAGGTTGTGCCCAATCCTGCACCGCCTCTATCTTGGATGAATCCACAATCACCCCTTCCCTGGATACTACATGGTCTAAGAACTTAACCTCTCTTAGCCAGAACTCACATTTTCCGAACTTAGCATACAACTTATGGGCTTTAAGAAACTCAAGCATCACTCGCAAGTGTTCCTCATGCTCCTCCTCAGAGGGTGAATAAATTAGAATGTCATCCACAAAGATGACTACGAAGCGATCTAAGAACTCACGGAAAATCTGGTTCATCAAGTCCATAAACACAGCTGGGGCATTGGTTAGCCCAAAAGGCATCACCAGAAACTCATAATGGCCATACCGCATACGGAATGTCGTCTTCGGGATATCCTCCTCCCTGACTCTCAACTGATGGTAGTTCGATCTCAAATCTATCTTAGAGAAATAACGGGATCCTTTCAACTGATCAAACAGATCATCTATACGAGGCATAGGGTACTTGTTCTTAACCGTAACCCGGTTCAATTTTCAATAATCAATGCAAAGTCGCAAGGCCCCATCTTTCTTTTTAGCAAAGAGGGTCGGTGCTCCCCAAGGCAAAGTACTAGGGCGAATAAAACCTTTATCTAACAATTCCTGGAGCTGAACCTTCAGCTCGCTCAACTTAGCCGATGCAAAACGGTATGGTGCCATAGAAATCAGTGCTGTGCCCGGCACTAGATCGATAGAGAACTCAATCTCCCGGTGGGGTGGTAAACTAATAAGATCCTCAAGAAAGACATCTGAGTACTCACAAACCACTCTTGGCAACTCGATCTGGACCTCATCACACTCACTACCCATAAAGCTAGCGAGAAGACAACTAAGTTCACTCCGCCCTCGCGGATCATACACTGGTGGTAAGACTCTACCAACCCGATCCCCCAAGAAATGAAAACACTCGCCGCTCAAGGTACATACAGTAACCCTCTGGCGGTAACAATCTATAACAGCCCGGTATGACGATAACCAGTCCATATCCAAAATAACATCAAAACTAGTCATAACCATCAACACGAAAGAAAAAGGAAGCCGACGATCGGCAACCTCTATGTCACAACCCCGACACCCCTGCTTCAGAACCATCTCACCCCCAATAGGTGATACAACACAAATAGGAGATGCTAACTGTGCCAACTCCAATCCCCAAACAGATGCAAATGCAGATGAAATAAATGAATGGGACGAACCCGTATCAATCAACACATTAGCAACCAAGTTGCAAAACAAAAAGGTACCTCTCAATTCAGATGGAGACGGTACAAGATCCGGTGCGGCAACAGCATACATACGTCCTGTAGGTCTTTGACCTACCTGCTCACCTCTCGGAGCATAAGACTGCTGCACAGACTGAGTCGAAGAGGCTTCCTGATTGGCCTTCGAGGCCTGTGCTGACTGGCTGGTGACTCTGTGTCTGCCTCGAATCAAACGCACCAGGTGTGCCACCCAACTGCGGGCAAAACCTCTTCAAGTGCCCGCCTGCCCACACTGATAACAAGTGAGCGATTGGCCTCTGCCCTGACTTCTGGCCCTGAGAACGGGCCAAAGATGAAGCTGCTCGCTACCCTCCTCCCCTCTGTGGGCAAGCTGGAGACTTGTGGCCCAACTGACCACATTTGTAACAAGTGATGTCTCTCTGACCACCTCTCCCAGAACCCGAACTCAGCACTGGAAAGGTAGATCTTGAATGCACTCCCTGGGACTACTGAGAGTTAGAACCCCTCTGCCACTTACCATCCCCCTGGCCATCCTGACTCCGCCTAGAGCCCCTCATCATCTTCTCCTCCGCATGCATAATAGTCTGTAGATGGGCTGCAGCATCCACAAGGTGCCCATACTCCCTGATCATGGATCCGGTCACTGTGAACATGAGTCTGGTCCGCAACCTCTTCTCGAACTCCAAACATCGGCGCTCCTCAGTCTCCACTAACTCTGGTGCAAACCTAGACAAGCTAGTAAAGGTGGCCTCAAACTCAGCCACTGGTGTATTCAACTGCACCAACTTGGAGAATAGATCTCTCAACTTCTCCCTCACTATAGAAGGTAAGTACTTGTCCTGGAAAGCTTCAACAAAGGCCTCCCAAGTCCCTCCAATGCGCCCTCGCGCATACTTCCACCACTGACCCGCGTCTCCCTACAGCTGGAAGGACGCCAAGGTTACCCTCACACCTCTGTCTTCGATGTCAAGCATCTCAAACGTCTTCGTCATCTACTCAAGCCACTCATCAGCCTTCAGTGGCTCCTTAGGATCACCCAAAAATTCATCCGCATTCGACCGAAAGAACTCTCTCTTCGGAAAAGACGGCCTTGCCTCAGCTACTTGGGCCTGGACTTGATTCTCAGCCTTGAGAATGTACATAGATTCCCTCAATGCTCCGGCCATTTCACGGGCTAAGCCGCCCATGGCCTGCTGACCAACCGGTTAGGCCACATTGGCCTGACCCACTCCTTCCTCCTGCACCGGAATTTCATCTGGTATAGGCATCTCCTACCTCCTAGGCCTACCACGCCTACCTCCACGACCTCGTCCTGACATCCTTATAAAGGTAACAAAGAGATTAGCACATTTGCAAATATGCCAAAGCTATCTCACTCGCGTCCTAATACAATGGACAATTGTAATTCATTCCACATAAGCACATAATCACATAAACACACACGAATTTCATTTTCGGATAATGACCATCCCGTGGCGTTGCTAAAGTTCCAATTAGAAACGGCAGTGATCAAGTGCCTTTCCAAAAGGACCGCTAGAAACCCATAGACCCGATCAACATCCTAGAAAATAAATCTCATACCCAAATAGTCACATAAGCATGTTATTACATAAGCACATAACATCACACTAAAATGGAGCCTTCAGCCCCTAAACCTCCCAAGCTAAGTCCTTGGAGGCGGCATGTCACCTGTACCTGAAAAATGGTTTCCCAAGTAGAGTGAGCCGAAGCCCAGTATAGATATGCTAACCAGTATATGAGGATTAACTAAAACATGTGTATCAAATAAATGTGCAACATCCCTGACCAACACATTCTTTTCATGTTCATTCAATATAGATAACCAATAACTCAACTCATTTCCATTCTTCCGTTTCGGATAAAATCAATTAACCGAATTCGTTATTATCAAACAATCAAAATGAGACTACAACTCAATGGTTCACAATTCACTACATTCATCAATCCAACACTTCTATTTCTTGCCATTTTACGGAACTATGTTCGAGGGAACCGGAACCCATAAATAAATAAGGTTTTGGGACTTCCACCCTGGACACTCCGGCCAACTTAGTTATCAATGGAGTCCATCTCCTATCTCCTCCCAAACAATGGAGTACATCCCCTATCTCATCCCATTCAATGATACATATACAATGTATTTAAACACATTGTCATATACAATGACTCATCAATTCAATTGATTAGTTTCGATTTTCCTAATCCTCATGCATTTTCTACAACAATCACAGCTATCCTCCACCGATAGCCCAAAACAGAAATTTCTAAACAGATATATAAATCTATCAACAGATAATTTATCAAATTTTCCATAGGTGAGTGATTTATCAATCCAACTACATCATTTTAATCACATATTCCCCCAATTTCATAATTCCACATTCATTTCATTATTTATACAAAATAGTTTATTTTATTCAAACTACGACATTTTTCCCTCTTTTCCAAATATTGCACCCAAGGCTAAATTTCACCCATTATACACAAATAACCCCATTGTAAAGACCTCACATACACATGGAGTCCAAAACAGAAAACCCCTATTTCACAATTTCAATCCCAAACCCTAACTTCATCCAAACTTCCCAACTCCACCATTTATGCAAAGATGACACACATCTAGGTTAAAACTCATAATAAAGAGTAGAACATCCCTACCTCAAATGGAGAAGCTCAAAGAGGAAGAAGGAGAAACTTGAAGATGCTCCAAACTTGAACTTTTTTGGATCAAAAGGAAGCCCACGCCAAACTCTAGCTTTTTAACAAAGGGAGTAGGGTAAGAGGACTCTAAATCATGGAGTATTTGTAGAGAGAGTGGGTGTTTTAGAGAAAGAGGCAGCCGGATTAGGGTTTTGAGTGAAGAAAAGATCAAAAAGTGGTATAAATCCACGCTGCTGTGAACTGATATATGCGAGGCTTGCTCGAGCGAAGGAGTTATCGCTTGAGCTACCAGATACAACAAGTGGCCTCGCTCGAGTGCAAGAAGCGTCGCTCGAGCGTACAATGCAAAGCTTCAGGTTTGACACTAACGCAGACGCACGCTAGAGCGCAAGAGTTCTCGCTCGAGCGAAGGAACAAATAACACACGTCTCGCTCGAGCGAAAAGCTATGTGTAAGAAAGAAACCTGAGGACCCTCCATCCTCGCTCGAGCAAAGGAACCAGAACCTGGACAGCAACCACTTGTACCAACTCATCACCAACCTGTTCCAAACTCACCCAACATGACCTAAAACTCAATTTCAAAGAATTAAAAGGGAATAACAAGAGAAGGATACGATATTCAACCACGAAACCCAAGTTCGGGACACAAAGAAGGTCGGGGCAAAAACCGGGATCGCTATATTCTTAGAGGCTAAGTAAGGTTAGATTGAGTTAAACTTGGCCACTTAAGCTAATGAAACAATTACTAGCGGAAGCTAATTAGTTCCTAAAACAAAATAGAGAAGGATGGAGAAGGATAGACAAAGTTAGAGAAAAACTGTATTCTAGAGAGCTAGAAGAGAAAGTTAGAGAAGGGAAAATCAAATGGAATTCAAATTCATCCTTTTGGACAGGAGAATTGAACACATAGGTGATTTAGAAAACCATAAATGAGGCGCTTAAGCTAAAAATAATATCGTTAAGCTACAATTACTCAGAAAATTCTCTTTCTTAGGGACTAAGCAAGGTTAGTTTGAGTTGAAATCCGAATTGATTGTATTGCCACGCCTGACATGGAGTGAAGGGGACACTACCGTGGGGTTTGAGGCTTGTGATCTACCACGGAAGGGACTGGGGGATGTGATGATTGCTCTCATGTTTTGTTGGCTATGTATTGGTTTGTTGCAGCGGGGCTATTGCTTTTTCACTAAACTTCTCAAGACTGTTGATTATGGTGATGGACTATGCAGGCTTCATGTGACTCAGCCAGGATCTTTCATGGGATAGATATTTTCCTTCGTCATAGCTTTGGTTGAGTGGCTAGGATGTCACGGCTATGAGAAGCGAGATGCTTATTGGATTCCATGCTTTCATCCAAGGTAGAGAGTGGGAGCTAGCGGGGGCAGTTATCATTTTCGATTGGTCTTGTTGGGTGTTTAGTTAGTTACATTTGTTTGTGTAGTTGTCTGTTATGTTTTATGAGTATGTGGTTTGTTTTTGTTTATTTGCCCATATATCCACCCCAAGTTTTCATCTATTATCTTTGCTGGTAGGGGTTACTTGGGGACAAAAAGGATATATGGGCAAAGTGGGGTTCTGTTTTTTCTGTTGTTCTTTCGTTTGTGGTGTTGTTTTTCGTCTATTATTTGTTGTAGGGCGTACCTGGGGTATGCCCCTTGTAAACTTGTACATTTTACTGTCTTTATTTTATGACTTACTTACCCAAAAAAAAAAAAAAAGTTTGAGTTGAAACAATTACTCGCCTAAGCTAATTATTTCCAAGGACAAGCATTCTTCTTGAGGGCTAGAAGAAAAAGTTAGAGAAAACAAAGAGAAATAGGAAGAAAATCAAAGGAAATTCAAATTCATCCTTTTGGACTTGAGAATTGAACACACATAGGTGATTTAGAAAACCATAAATGAGGTGCTTAAGTTAATCTAATATTGTTAAGCTACAATTACTCAGAAAATTCTCTTTCTTTGTAACACCCTCAAAATATTATATAAATCATCCATTCATAAGAATCATAAACATAATAGAAATGTTATATTTCATTTATTAGAATTTATATTACAAAAGGTATTACATGTAATTCCTTAATGTTAACAACTGAATGAGTGCCCTACGGGCTTACATCTTTCCAAGTTGTTATTTGGTTTCAACAAAAGTAGAGTCCTAACTATTTTACATATAAAGCCCTCGGCTTGAATTTACATTTAAATACAAAGATGATAACCAAAACGAAGCCTTCAGCCCCTAAACCTCCCAAGCTACTTACCCAAAAAAAAACCTCCCAAGCTATGTCCTTGGAGGTAGCATGTCACCTGTACCTGAAAAATGGTTTCCCAAGTAGGGCGAGCCAAAGCCCAGTATAGATATACTAAACAGTATATAAGGATTAACTAAAACATGTGTATCAGATAAATGTGCAACATCCATGACCAACACATATTCTTTTCATGTTCATTCAATATAGATAACCAATAACTCAACTCATTTCCATTCTTCCGTTTCGGATAAAATCAAATAACCAAATTCGTTATTATCAAACAGCCAAAATGAGACTGCAACTCAATGTTTCACAATTCACTACATTCACCAATCCAACACTTCTATTTCTTGCCATTTTACGAAACTACGTCTGAGGGAACCGGCACCCATAAATAAATAAGGTTTCGGGACTTTCACCCTGGATACTCCGGCCAACTTAGTTATCAATGGAGTCCATCTCCTATCTCCTCCCAAACAATGGAGTACATCCCCTATCTCCTCCCATTCAATGATACATATACAATGTATTTAAACACGTTGTCATATACAATGACTCATCAATTCACATATTCAATGGTTTACTCAAACCGTCATATTAAATGACATAATTCAATTGATTAGTTTCGATTTTCCTAATCCTCATGCATTTTCTACAACAATCACAGCTATCCTTCACCGATAGCCCAAAACAGATATTTCTAAACAGATATATAAATCTATCAACATATAATTTATCAAATTTTCCAATCCAACTACACCATTTTAATTACATATTCTCCCAATTTCATAATTCCACATTGATTTCATTATTTATACAAAATAGTTTATTTTATTCAAACTAGGGCATTTTCCCCCCTTTCCCAAATATTGCACCCAAGGCTAAATTTCACCCACTATACACAAATAACCCCATTGTCAAGACCTCACATACACATATGGGGTCCAAAATAGAAAACGCCTCTTTCACAAATTCAATCCCAAACCCTAACTTCATTCAAACTTCCCAACTCCACCATTTAGGCAAAGATGACACACATCTAGGTTAAAACTCATAATAAAGAGTAGAACATCCCTACCTCAAATGGGGAAGCTCAAAGAGGAAGAAGGAGAAACTTGAAGATGCTCCAAGCTCAAGAGTTCTCGCTCAAGCGACAGAACAAATAACACACGTCTCGCTCGAGCGAAAGCTGCGTCTAAGAAAGAAACCTGAGGACCCTCAATCCTCGCTCGAGCGCAAGAACCCTCGCTCGAGCGAAGAAGAAAATACCTAAGGCTCACTCGAGCGCAAAAAGCCTCGCTCGAGCGAAGGAGCCAAAACCTGGGCAGCAACCATTTGTACCAACTCATCACCAACCTATTCCAAACTCACCCAAAACGACCCAAAACTCAATTTCAAAGAATTAAAAGGGAATAACAAGATAAGGATAAGATATTCAACCACGGAACCCAAGTCCGGGACACAAAGAAGGTCGGGGCAAAAATCGGGATCGCTATATTCTTAGAGGCTAAGCAAGGTTAGATTGAGTTAAACTTGGCCACTTAGGCTAATGAAAAAATTACTGGCCTAAGCTAATTAGTTCCTAGAACAAAATAGGGAAGGATGGACAAAGTTAGAGAAAAACTTTATTCTATCGCTAGAAGAGAAAGTTAGAGAGAGAAAAAAAAAGACAAATAGTAAGAAAATCAAATGGGATTCAAATTCATCCTTTTGGACATGAGAATTGAACACATGTGATTTAGATATCCACCCAAAAAAAATATGTGATTTAGAAGACCATAAATGAGGTGCCATAACAAATGTAGTTAAGCTACAATTACTCAGAAAATTCTCTTTCTTAGAGGCCAAGCGAGGTTAGTTTGAGCTAAACTTGGTCACTTAAGCTAATGAAACAATTAGTGGCCTAAGCTAAATCGTTCCTAGGACAAATAGAGAAGGATGGCGAAGGACGGAGAAACTTATAAAGAAACTTTCTTCATGCAAGCTAGAAGAGAAAGTTAGGGAAAAGAAAGAGAAGTCGGAAACAAATCAAAGGGAATTCAAATTTATGCTTTTGGACCTGAGAAATTTTTTTTTTTTTGGTGGGTAAGTCATAAATTAAAGAAAAAAAACTTACACATTTACAAGGAATACCCCAGGTAATACAATAAAACCTCACGCCTCCCAAAAGTGGGGGGAGTAAAACAAATAAAAAGAAACTAATTAAAACAACACTATAACATTACCCAACAGGATTGCTAAAAAATAAATTTAAAATTTGCCCATATATCATTTTTTAATCCCAAGTAACCCCTACCATCAAAAAAATGGATGGAAACTTGGGAATGATATATAGGCAAATAAACAAAAAAATTAACTATTTATTAACCAATTCAGCTCATGACCACGGCTGAACACCAAAACGATTGGCCACCATGTGTTTAAAAAATAAATTCAATATCCACGAAGGACTACTGTAACATGGCAACACCATAGCAATGCTAACGCTCTCACGTGTGACCATTAAAGCCCCACGTGAAAACCCATACCCACTAACGTCACCTTTCAAACAGTAGTACCATGTATATACGGCATATCTCACCATACCCCTGCAATTCAAAAGATGATGTACACAGCACCCAATCAAAGAAACTGTCTAGCCACCATATTGGTCTGCCCCATGAACCACGTGCTCCTTGAGCAGAGAAGCTTACACAGCATGCTTGGGCGGAAAAACTGCGCCTTCTTCCACGCGACAGACCACATGTGACCGTCACGCTCCATCTCAAAAACTGAACCAGTAACAACTCCGACCAGCGGAAAACCCTTGAACTAGCACAGAACTCGGAACCCTGCATAGCTCATAAAACTTCATTGGTCCATGCTTAGACCGATGGAACCAGAGCTGCAGAAGCAACCTTGACGGCAAGGACCGACATGGCACACAAAAAAAACGGGCACCACACGCAGAGCTTCAGCCCAAGCATCGCTGTTGTAGCAAACAACGGCAGAAATATCCCATCTTCCTAAAGTTGGGCACATCGGAAAATGACCAGTTTACTCTGAAACTCAGAACACAGCAACGCTTCTGCTCTTAAAACCAGTCTGACCGTCGTCGGAGAAGAACAAACTCAACGACAGACCTCATCAAACATCCTCATCTTCAATATTTCACACTCACTATAGCGACGTCGGCACAGCCACCAAAAGAATCAAAAATACAGAGCATCAAAGCCACTCCGGCACGAACTAAATAGTTTACATAGAATGACTATGAGCACCGTATCAATGAGAGAGGGAACCAGCAAAGCTTACAACACAGCCACTCCCATGAATGATGAAAATAACTTCATGGAGCACAAAACAGAGCCCATCAAACATGGATTGCACACCATAACATCATCCCTCTATCTATGTTCTAGAGAGAGAAAACCTATAACATGCAGACCCACTTCAGACAGAGTGACTACCGGACATGGAAGACCCAACACCTCCGGCGACCCAAACTGTAACGCCCTCAAAATAATACATAAAACCCCACATTCTCGACAAACATTGATATAAGAGAAATAAACATTTTTCTATTCATCAGAGTATTCATTATCAAAGTATTACAGGTTGACGACAAAAGTAAGTGCCCTATGGGCTTACTTTCCAAGCTAACACTTGGTTACAAAAAGAGAGTACTAACTCAAATACATATTAAGCCCTTGGCTTGAGTTTTACATGTAATACATCAAAAGATAACAAAATAATCAAAAAGAGTCTTCACTCCAGAACCTTCCAAGCTATGATCTTGGGGTGGCATATCACCTGAACCTGAAAATGATGTCCCATATAGGGTGAGCCACAGCCCAGTAGAAATATACTAAACCAGTTATAAACAATGAATAAAAGATTAGCAGTTGATAGATGGTCAACACTTATACATCCATTCATATCACATTTCAGTTCCATGACAGTCATGTCCATGTTACATTTCATTTCCTTTACATAACAATTCATTTCATATACGTGGCTCAGAACCTAGCCAGATAACTCGACAGAGATTACATCTCTTATTAACAATACTTCCAATTCAAGTGAGATATCAAACTCATAATAATCTTTTCATACTTCATAATAGATACACATTTTTGTGCTGTATCAACCTCAAAACAAAATACTTCCATACTTCACAAATGATACACATTTTAGTGCTGTATCAATGTCAACAAAAATCCGGTTTAGAGGTCCATCCCCCATCTTCCCCTAAACCGTGGAGTACATCCCCTATCTCCTCCCACACAACACAATGTATATAACACGGATCACATACATATCAATTTTTTGGGTGGATAACACATACAATAATCAATACAATACATAAGGTTAATGAGTTATTCCAACCGTCATATTCGATGACACATTCAATTGATTAGTTTTAGTTCACCTGATCCTCATGCATTGTCTACAACAATCAAGACTATCCTCCACTGATAGCCCAAAGCAGTTATTTCTAAATAGAAAATAAATGCGTCAAAGGATATATACTATCCACATTTCAACTAGGTGAGCGATAAATTGATTCCAACTACACCATTTAATTTCATACCTTTCCAATTTGAATATTCTCAACTCAATTTCTCATTTCTCAAAATTAATTATACAAATTAATTTATCAACTAATTAAGGCATTTTCCCATAACTCACATATCAACCCAAAGGTTCCATTTTTCTCAATAATCAAACATTAACCTCATTTCTCTATGTCATACAGGAATATGGGTTATTATATACAAAACCCGCATCTTTTGTAAATTAAAAAGACCCAAACTTTTCCTGAAATTACAACAACAACTCCCAACATATCAAAATGCCAAAACTTAAAGACAAAGCTCATAAGAAGGAGTAGGGTATCCCTACCTCGAAGTTAGAGCCCAAACGGAGATGAAGGCCAAAAACCAAAGTACTCCAAATCCACAAATTTTCAGATTAGAACGAAGCCCTCAACACCCTCTATCTTTCTTACAAAGGATAGGTAGAAATACACAAGAAGGAGATGAAACCCTAGAGAGAAGATATGTGAGAGAGAGAGAGAGTCGGTTCTAGGGTTTGATAGAAAAGAGAGGTGAAAAAGTGATGTTTAATCCGCTGCTGCGATCTGATATATAACAGGCTCGCTCGAGCGAAGGATTGGTCGCTCGAGCGACCAGACAAAAGAATCCTCGCTCGAGTCGAAGAAAGTCTCGCTCGAGCCAACAACTCGAAGCTTCAGGTCTGCAACCCAAAAGCACGCTCGAGCGACAGAATTCTCGCTCGAGCGAAGAAACTTAAAACATCACCTTGCTCGCTCGAGCGAGAAACTGCACCCTTCAGGTCTAGAACCAGACGCAGACGCAAGCTCGAGCCAAGAACTTCTCGCTCGAGCCACCAAATACAAACTCAACTCTCGCTCGAGCGAACAAACCATGGCTTGAGCAAAGAATCCAAAACAAAGAACTCACTCGAGCGACAAAAGGCTCCCTCGAGCGAAGGACCAAAATTCTGGGCAACAACCATTTGCTCCCAATCACTCCCAACCTGTAACAAACTGCCCAACACATCCTATAACTTAAAAATAAGGAATTAAAGGATAACAACAAGATGTAACAACAGCCAATACAACGGAACATAAGTCCGGAAACATTGTACACAAAGGGGTAAAACCCGAGATCGCTATAACCTCCCCCCCCCCTTAAAGAATTTTGTCCTGAAATTGGGCACAAGTTTTCAAAAACAAGTTTTCTCAATACCAACAATATGACATTTCAATAATCAACAACTGACCCATTACCAGTCATTCCATCTCTTATCAAGAGGCATTTCATAGTATTAAAACAACATATATTTCAACCTGCATTATCATTATGCATTTTCCTTCCAATTCAAACAATTTTCAATATGTATATGATTCACAATTCCATATCATATTCAATGTTCACGATACATTTCCATTTCTACAATATATTCAACATATGCAATGTTCCATTAAACTTCCATTTCGAGGCAAGTTTCAAAATACTTCCATTAAACTCAAACACATACAATGTTTTACAACCTAAGATATATTCCATACTCTTAAGGTTCAATAATACAACAAGATATACCACATATGCCCAAACATCTACAAATAGATCCGGATATTTCTTTCGGACCTCCAACTCACGTTCCCAAGTGGCTTCTTCCACTCCGTGATGTTTCCACAAAATCTTTACCAAGGGAATGGTCTTGCCTCGCAAGACTTGATCTGTCATGACCCGAACCCGCCCCCGTGGGTTAAGGACATAACCGGCCAGTAATCGTGAGATTACCTACGGCCTCAAACCAAACCAAATGTATTTTAACAGAGTTCATGGGGCCAAACGGAAGCAATTTGAAACTTTGTCCATAGAGCCGTGCTTATATGCACCTCATTACATACATATGTTAATAACTCACATCCGTAAATGCAATAACATGAAAATTCTGTACAAACAGGATCACTCGAATCTAAGTCAGCCAAACGAAACTATATACAGACACATTCAAAGACTCCGCCAACCTGATAAAATATAAATACACAACGAAAAGGCGAAGACGTGTCTCGTGCGTGAGACGCAAGGGCTGACTCTTCAAAAACTCTGACTGTTTCTCACAATATCACCGGGGCTGGTTTTGGACCTCTCTTGGCTCACCTACAAACACATGAATGAGTGTGAGCGAAAGCCCAGTGAATAATATCAGATAAAGAAGATATACAAACAAAATGTAGAACAACATGCTTCAAACGGCCTGGGGCCCACTTTATATCATATTTCCATTTATCATATACATACACAATTTAAGTCAAGCAACTATGGTTCTAAACATACTGGCCCTTGGCCCATTTATCTTCCATTCGTGACAGACTATTATTCATTTTAGACTTATCATTCTTATCAGACAACTGGCCTTTAGGCCTTTCAAACTTTCATTCGTGTCAAAACGGCCTTTGGCCCATTCTTCATGTCAATCGGCCTTCGGCCAACCATTTATCAATCGGCCTTCGCCCAATCATTTATCAATCGGCCTTCGGCCAATCGTCTATCAATCGGCCTTCGGCCCAATCGTCTATCATCGGCCTTCGGCCCAATCGTTTATCAATCGGCCTTTGGCCCAATCGTTTATCAATCGGCCTTCGGCCCAATCGTTTATCAATCGGCCTTCGGCCCAATCGTTCATCAATCGGCCTTTGGCCCAATCATTCATCAATCGGCCTTCGGCCCAATCGTTTATCAATCAGCCTTTGGCCCAATCATTTATCAATCGGCCTTCGGCCCAATCATTTATCAATCGGCCTTCGGCCCAATCATTTATCAATCGTTTGTCCATAATTCAAACTAGCAAAATTATAAGGGAATGAGCAATTGGACAATTGACAAACTTCAAAATATCGATACTACTCACAGTGATCGGCTTGTGGACTTGCCCTGGAGCTTGACCCTACATATTCATGAACACAAAAGGATCACTAATAGTTCAATCCGTTCTTTATTCACATATTGCTCTTTAGGCTTTATTCTCATCTCATTAACTCATTTACAATGCTTAACATATGCCTAGGAGTGCTTACAAGTGAAAGAGAACGGAAAATACAACACAGAATGCATTTTCAGAATTTCAGGAAACAGGGTCCCCGTTCGAGCGTGGACTTCCCCGCTCGGAGGGACCTTAAGCCTGCAAAAGTGCTGGTTACCTTAAATCCTCGCCGAGCGTGAACTCTGCCACTCGAGCGGACTGCCTGTCTATATAGCTCCCCGATCGAGCATCAACTCCCCCGCTCGAGCGGGAGCCATATCTGCCAAAATGCTGGGAGCTCGAATTCTCCGCTCGAGCGGCACTTCCCCGCTCGAGCGGGAGTCAAAATTCTGGAAATTCCAGGTTGTGTTCTTGAGCTCCAATTCGATTTTCCAGCTACCTTACTTGCATGCAATGGTCCAAATCTCCAATATAATCATACTAACATGGCACCAATGGACTCGTATTCTGCATCTGGGTTGAATCGCAAGCGGCGGTTGTGCCCCTTGCAAGTTTTGCTGGGTGGTTTGATTTGGTTTTGCTGGCAGCTTTACGACCTTTCCAGTCTTCCAGTGTCATTGCAATATACATGGCTGGGTATTGGATCAGTCAAAAGGTTCACCGGCGTTAGTTTTCAATTCTTTTTGGGTTGATATATTTGCAGGTGCTTCTATGGCTTTTTGGTCTATCAGTGCCGTCGCATGGTTTTGGCTGAGGTGTGTGCCTCACGCTCAGTGGTTGTGGGTCACGCATTCTGTCAGTGGTATATTTTCCGGTGCCGTTATTATGGCTGTATGGCGTCGCTGCTACTCCAGCTGATTTTGGTATCGGCGCCGCTGTACATGGAATTTGGTGAAGACGGTTGTAGCCCACGCGCTGCCCCTCGTCTATGCGTTTTGATAATGGTCACTTCAGTCTCCCGCCTAATGTACAGTGGTTGAAAGTTGAGCTGATGATGATGCTAGTAATAGGGAAGAGATGTTACGTGGGTAGCCAACTGACCCACAGTTTTGATTTAAACCAGGACATGGTTTTGGTTGTGATTTTGCTGTGATGGGGCCGCCACAACGTTTTGTCTTGATATTATTTTATTGGGCTTCAAATTCGGGTCTTTTGTTGTCTTGCCAGGGGTTATGAGCTGACTTGGTTAGCTTTTGTTTTTATTATTTGCCAATATTTTTTCAAATTTCCATCTATTTTTGGATGGTAGAGGTTACTTGGGACAATATATGGGCAATTTTATAAATCTATTTATGCTTTATTTGTTGGGTACCCTGTTGTTATGGGTTGTGTTATTAGTTAGTTATTTTGTATTTTTTTATCTGTAATAGTTTCCCCCTCCTTTGGGGGGCAGCATGAGATTCTTTGTATTACCTGGGGTATGCCCTTGTAAATGTGTACACTTTTGTCTTTAATTTATGACTTACCCACCAAAAAAAAAAAACATGGCACCAATGCAAGATTATAACATTATGAGGCTTAATTTCACAAATAAAGCACATGCATGCCCCAATCTCCCATCAAACTCATTTACAATATACAAATTCATGCATTCAAGCTCCCATTCATATAATTTGTACATGCATGTGATGAATTAGCCACAATCTCAACTTAGATAACATAAATGGTGATCAAAACATAAGCTCCAATTTAAATTGCACATGGATTATACATCTTCATGCTCAAACATGCAAATTCAAGGTACTTCCTTACATGCATGCACATATTAAGCTTCAATTCAACAAAACCAACCCAATTCCATTTCAATCTTACTCTTGATCACCAAATTAGCTTGAACACACAAAATTACAAACTATAATTCAAGAATTACTCACCTAGAAGTTTTGATCTTTTAAGCTCTAGTCAATTCTTGAGCTAAATCTCCAAAATTTCCAAGCTTTAAGCCAAACCCTCAATCTCCCACTCTCTCTTCTTTCCACCGACCCTCTCCTCTCTTCTTTGAGTTTATCATCAGTCACAATGAGACTAGGGAGAGAGAGATTGAGTGTTTAAAGCCTTGACAACAAAACCCATTAAGGCCAACATTAAAATAATAAAGTAGTTGGGCTCTAATTCATCAATTTAATCAGTTTAATATGACCAAAATCAATTTCTAATTAAATTCCACCGTAGGCTCTAAAAATTATGCCAATCACAATGGCGTAATCAATTTCGGGTTCTGTGGCCGATAAGGCCTCCAATTAATTTCCGAAGCGGAAAAATCAAACAGATATTCCTACGGTGAACAGATAGAAATTCAAAACCACATATTTTCATATAATGGTGCACCAAATCATACCAAAACACATAATCACATTCATATTAAGGACCAATTAGCATATTACGGAACAGGGGTATCACAGTCTTCCCCTTTACGAAGTTTGGTCCTCCAAACTTAATTTACCTTTAGTCGAAACAATTCAGAACACTTTTCATTCAACGGTTCCAATCCTTTTGATAGTCACCTGCTTAGTCTCAAAATCAAGCAACACTCTGTTCTCAATCAGTCAAAGACTGAACTTTTCCTCCATACAAGACTTGTATGGTGCCAAACTGAAACTAGAGTGTGAGCTGTTATTGTAAGCAAGGTCTGTCAACGATGGATAGATTTTTCCAATTCCTCGAAAATCTAAACATGTATCCGGAGCATTCCTCGCAAAATCTCAAAAGTTCCTTCTGATCATACATCAATTTGCGGATGGAAAGCGGCACTGGATCACAATTCAGTTCCCATTGCCTCTCGGAGGCTTGTCAGAATTCGGACACATTTTAGGATTTCTATCTAAAACAATAGATACTGGGACCCATGCAACAAGCAATCTTATCGATGTAAACAGTGGCTAGTCTACAAGCATCATACAAAAGTTTTACATACAATAACCCAAACGGGACTTATACCTTGGGTGCTCAAGGTAGCCCCACAATGAGATTTGTAGTCACATATTTCTATTCCCATTCCGAAATAGAGAGAGATGGTAGTAGTTCTGCCAATATCTGTTATTCAACTTTGACTTGTTGGCACTGAAAACATTTAGATACTAATTCAACAATTTCTTCTTCACGATAGGTCGCCAACGTATTTATTTCAAATGTCAACTACTTTACCACAGAAGTTTGGTCCATTTCCTTATCACAGAAGTTCAATTCATTCTCCAACAATCCCACAATTCACAATCCAACTCGATATTTAATTCAGTGATTTATCACAGTTATCCAAGGTCAATCAAAAGTCTTCAGGAATACAAGGTGGATCCAAATACTGACTCCCGAATCGACAAAGGTAACGTCGAAGTAATTACCCACACAATGCATATAGTCCAGACATCCCCATAGTACTGATTGTAAAGTATAATATTATCGAAGCATGCAATTTCTGACACAATATACGTGTTTCTCAATTCATTCAACAGTTTACAGTTACAATTCAGTTCAATATCAAAGGAGTCAATCACATGTTAAGCACAATTTACACATCCTCAGAGCCCCAATTATAGAATATAATGGCACTGGGCAGGTATTCACAAGGCGTACTGAATTCACATACTTACGGATAATCAGGATTTTTCAAAGCTTCTTTGATGTCTATAACATCTACATAACACCAAGGATGACATTCGGGACAAAACAAAGGAATAATCGCCTCGGGATCAAAGCGCACCCAGTTCACGACCGTCGGTGGCCGACTCGAGATCGATTAGACTAAACCCACCGTACGAAACCGTCGGTGGCAAAAGATATCTCAATCAAATGTGCTACATAGGCTCAACGTCCCCTAGCACGAAAGGACGCCCCAAGAATGTCATCAAAACAAACCTAATACCATTCACTATAACCTGATTTCCCAAAATCTTATAACACTGAAGCAACCACTCTCCCTTACAAAACATATTCTGATCAGTCAAAGACAAATGTTCAGTACTGCTTATAATCAAATCAATCTGCCGTCATCGGTTCCCATAGCGTCAAACAAACAAAGATGGGACAACACTCCTTACGACACCCAATCACGGGGTTTGCACAATTTGGTTGTGTCTAACACATGTGTTCTCAATAGTTGGGGGTAGGTTCTCAACGGCATTCATGGTTAGATCAATCTGTTGATAGCCCACAAGAGATCGTTCAAATAAGTCAAGTTTTGGGTCCATCAATTTTTCTGCGAAGAATATTCTGGCTACACATTTACAAACAATTTTCAATCCCCTTTTTCAAAATCAAGTCAGATAGACAGTCTTATAAACCAATCCCGACACAGGTCTTACGAAATTAAATCAAACAAAGGCCCCATCACATTATATCAAATGAGGATTCTATCGAGGCAATATCAGGTAAAGGTTCTACCGGATCGAATCGGATAAAAGTTTTCTCAAATAGGGTACATTCGGTTCTGTAAGGCATACTTCGTTTGCTTAGGTACATGGTTAATAGTTTCACAACCGTTCTAAGTTCATCAGTTCTCAAAGTCATATCAAAATTATTCGTCACAACTGTTCACATCAAAGCATTTCAAGTTATGTACAATAGGCATTGACTATATAAATTCGGTGGTATATGAACATGCAGTTACTCAAATCAGGAGGTATGTACCATAATTAATACAACAATCCCCAAACAAGTCTTATATACAGGCACATGGTGCACAGTAACACATTAAACAGAGTTCCTCGGTTGTACATAAGATAAGGTCTGTTACGCAAGGGTTCCAAATTAGTCACAAATCATAGGTCTGCGAGTTAAGCCCAATCAACTTTCTACCAATCAGAATACATGGTCTCACAATTATAAAGTCCATTATTTAAGGTGCTCAGCTCAATCACACGATCACAGAATCATAATTCCAGTGGTCTAGTCATTGAAGTAGTAATATAACAAATCACCCAAAGCGTAGGTTCAGATGTACAAGTGCATGTGCAGAGTTAATCGATATCCCAATGCATATTTCACAAATTTCCCAATCGAGTATATACTTTCAATGAATACGGTCTCGATCTTGTGGGCCTAACCAATCTAGGTACACATGCAGTAGATACGAAAGGACATGCTGATCGAATCAAATAATGTCCCAAACAGAAATGTACATATGTACTAATTTTCCGAATCAATCAACACATAAGCATTTGTTCATAACAGTATAAATACCTGGGATAGCGTTCGCAATATTTTGAGCGTTTTCTGGGATGAGTGCAATTACTCTATCCTGAGTAGCAATTCCTACCACTGGTACGAATCTAGCTGAGGCAGAATATTTATTCCCATTTGTTCAGTTCGGGGACAGTTCCTTACCATATGGTCCATTTTACCACTCTATAACGAGCCCCAGAAATCTGATAACAAACTCCTCGGTGTTTCTTACACTGGTGGTGGCAAAGGTTCTTGCCGTAGCGGCAACTGACGCTTTGTCTCAAGATCTCTGCCAATTCTTGTACCACTCTTTCCGGACTATCAAGTCGGGCTGTGGAAGAACCTTCCAACCCGTATGCCCTTAATTTGCCCATACTCTACACAAATTCTTATCGAACTTTACCAAATATTGGGATGCCCAATACGAAATTAAACACAAATACACATGGGTACATTCATACATAGGCACATTGTTACATTCTCATTTCACATATCGTACGCAATTAATCACATACGTAACAGATAATTACATACTTATCAAATATCGCATGCTGAACATTTGCTAAGTAATTATATACTCAAATCATGTTCATACTTCACATAGATACCCATTAGTAGAATCGAATGCACATAAGCAACTTTTCGCGGTTCATTTGTTCATGTATGTGCATTATAACAAAACAAACTTGTTGTACACACAGTGTAACAATTCATATCTCATATTCAGACTATGTGTGGTACTTCCTTTAGCGTAACATATCATGTTGGTCAAGCATATCAAGTTCCATAATGGAACCTCTGGTACCGGATAACATATCTCTACATAGGCCATGGTATTGTTTCCCCGGGCGAGGGCCTATGCCACGGTATTATTTCCCCGGGTTAGGGCCTCATGACCATAAGCCACAGTATTATGTCCCCTGGGCGAGGGCCTCCGCTAAGGATACCACAATTACTTCAAGGAAAATTCGGCCAATCTTTCATTCATACAAACATGGCATCTATAGCGACCCGGTCTTTTCCCTTTTGATTATTGTATCCGGACTTATGTTCCGTAGATTCCATTGTTGTATTATTGTTGTTGTTGTCCTTTAATTCCTTTATTTTGAGTTATAGGATATGTTGGGCAGATTATGTTACAGGTTGGTTGGGTTTGAAACCAAGAGTTGCTGCCCAGTTTTTGGGTTGGTCGCTCGAGCGAGCTCTTCTTCGCTCGAGCGAGGTCATTGTTTTTGTTTCTTCGCTCGACCAGGGTTCCTTCGCTCGAGCGAGCTTTGCATCCAGTACATAGACCTGAGAGCAGTGTTTTATGGCTCGAGCGAGATTTTCTTTGCTCGAGCGAGCTGGGTTGTTTTGGCTCGAGCGAGCTTCTCTTCGCTCGAGCGAGCTTTTCTGTGTCTGGTCGCTCGAGCGACCAGGTCTTCGCTCGAGCGAGCCTATCAGATTTAAATACGCAGCAGCGTATTTTAAAAAGTTTTTCAGCCCCTTTCAGTTTATAAAACCCTAGGTTACGAGTTCTCTCTCTCCCAACTCATCTTCTCTCTTAGGATTGATCTATTTAGAGTGTGTATCTACCCTAGTTCCTTCATTAAAAGATAGAGGAGAGTGAGGGCTTTCATTTAATCTGAGAAATTGTTGGTTTGGAGCACTTTCAAGTTTTGGGCATCATCTTCATCTTCTCCTTTTTGAGTTATTTCTTCGAGGTAGGGATTTCCTACTCCATTTATACGCTTTAATCCTAAGTGGTGGTATTTTGGTATGTGGTGGGGTAGTTTGGTAATTTTGGGAGAAACCTTAGGGTTTTGTCATAGATTAATTTATATAATTAATTTAAAGGAAGATTGTGATATTGAGTTAAATTCATGAGATTGGGGAATTTAATGGTTTAATGATGTATTGGTAGTTTAAATACTTACCTTTGAGAATATTGAAATTACATTTATTGTTATGGTTATTTCTTGCTTAGAAATAAGTTTTGGGCTATCGGTGGAGGATAGCCATTGATTGTTGTAGACCTTGCATGCGGCTTAGGTATAACTGAAATTGAGTCAATTGTTTGACTGTTAAGTTAATACAGAACATTCTGTGTATTAATTATGTGTTGTATATGGCAAGTATTGATTATGTTGCATATGCATTTGGTTTTGGAGGAGATAGGGGATGAACTCCACGGTTTAGGGAAGATAGGGGATGGACCTCTAAACCGGACTTGTTGGGAGGAGATAGGGGATGGACTCCAGTAGCATCACTTATATGTGTGCTTATTGATTAATAGAAATATTTCTATTTATTGTTGATATGATACATCACCAAAATGTGTATCAATTGGGAAGTATGGAAGTGAAATTGATTGTGATTGATATAATACCAACATGTGTATTCGTTATGTTAGGTTTAACTTGAATTGTTATTCTTGTTGAATTGGAAGTATTGTTAATAAAAGATGAAACCCCAGTTGAGTTATTTGGCCAGGTTCTGAGCCATAAATGGAAAGTGAATTATGCCATAGACAATGTGTCATAGGCAATGTAGACATTCGTGTCATGAATTTGTAAATTGAATATCCTGTGTTAACCATGTATCGGGTGCTACTGCTTAGTTAATTCTTATGCTTGGTTTAGTATTTCTCTACTGGGCTGTGGCTCACCCTATATGGGAACTTCATTTTCAGGTTCAGGTGGTTCATTACCTCCAAGGACTTAGCTTGTGAGGATTTGGACTCGAAGACTTGTTTTTATTTATTTGTTTTATTTGATACATGTAAACATTCAAGCCTAGGGCTTTATTTGTATTGAGTTAGAACTTATTTCTTTGTGTCCAAGTGTTGGCTTGGCAAGATGTAAGCCCGTAGGGCATTTATTTTGACGTTACATGTAATGCTTTTATTAGTAATACTCTGATGGATATAATAGAATGTTTCGTTTTCTATTAATGCATGTTAATCTTATATATGATGGGTTTTATTTGAGGGCGTTACAACTTGGTATCAGAGCGTACCGGGTTTGAATACTTTGGGTACGTGGGAAGTGATTAGTATCACAATGGGTTCGTCTCGTTTGATAGAGACTTAGTGTAATGATTACATGCTTATATGATAACATGTTTATGTGATTATGTGGGTATGGAATGTAGTTCCTAGGATGTTGATTGGATCCTTGAGTCTCTGAAAGTCTTGTTGGAAAGGCACTTGATCAATGTTGTTTCCAACCGGAACTTTAGTGGCGCCTCGGGACTATCATTATCCAGGAATGAAATTCGTAGGTGCTTATGTGATTATGTGCTTACGTGCTTACGTGGTGTGATTTATTGTTGTCCAATGTATTAGGACGTGAGTGTTATAGTTTTGGCACATTATTTAGAGTGCTAACGTCTTTGTTTCCTTTATTAGGATGTCAGGACGAGGACGAGGTCGTGGTAGGCGTGGTAGGCAGGCCAGGCAGGAAGTGCCTATACCGGAGGAAATTCCGGCAGTTCAGGAGGGTGTTGGCCAGGCCAATGTGGCTGAGCCAGTAGGACAGCAGGTTATGGGTGCTTTGGCCCGGGAGATAGCAGGGGCATTTCAGGCATCTGTTGGCATTCTGAGTGCTGCGAATCCAGCCCAGGTTGCTGTTGCTGCAGATGCAGGACCTTCTTTTCTGAAGAGGGAGTTCTTCCGGTCCAATCCGGATGAGTTTTTGGGGGATCCTAAAGAGCCGCTTAAGGCTGATGAGTGGCTCGAACAGACAACGAAAACATTTGAGATGCTTGGCATCGAAGACGAGGGGTTGAAGGTGACCTTGGCATCTTACCAGCTGAAGGGGGATGCGGGTCAGTGGTGGAAATTCATTAAGGCTCGTATTGGAGGTACATGGAGGCGTTTGTGAATGCTTTCCAGGAGAGGTATTTATCTCCAGCAGTTAGGGAGAAGTTGAGAGATCAGTTCTGCCAGCTGAAGCAGAATAGTTCATCAGTGGCTGAGTTTGAGGCCTCATTTACTAGTTTGTCTAGGTTCGCACCTGAGTTGGTGGCGTCTGAGGAGCGTCGGTGTATTGAGTTCGAGAGAAGTTGAGGCGCGCCTCAAATTGAGGGTTGTGCCGACTATGATTCGGGATTTTGGGCGATTGGTTGATGCGAGCTGCTCATACTGAGATTATGATGCAGGAAGAGGAGGAAGGACAGAAAGGCTCCAAGAGGAGTCAGGATGGCCAGGGTGATGGCAGGAGGCAGAGAGGTTTCACTCCTCAGCAGCCTCAGGGTAGCTTCTCTAGATCTACTTTTCTGTGCCGAGTGCTAGTTCGGGGAAAGGGCAGTCAGGGAGACATTACTTGCTTCAAGTGTGGTCAGCTGGGCCACAAGTCTCCAGTTTGTCCTCAGAGGGGAGGAGTTCAGAGAGCAGCATCTTCTTCGGCTCGATCTCAGAGCCAGAGTCAGGGTAGAGGCCAGCCGCTCTCGTGTTTCAGTGTGGTCAGCCAGGGCACATGAAGAGGTTTGCCCGCAGTTGGGTGGCACACCTGGTGCATCTGGTTTGAGGCAGACTCAGGGTCAGCAGCCAGCTCAGTCGGGTCAGGCTCGAGGGCCAATCAGGGGGCTTCTTCGTCCCAGTCTGTGCAGCAGTCTTATGCTCCTAGGGGTGAGCAGGTTGATCAGGGACCATCTGGGCGCGTGTATGCTGTTACCGCGCAGGAACTAGTACCGGCTCCATCGGTGGTGAGAGGTACCTTCTTGTTTTGCAACTCGGTTGCTAATGTTTGATTGATACGGGTGCATCTCATTCCTTTGTGTCTGCTGCATTTGCATCTGTTTTGGAGTTGGAGTTAGCACAGTTAGCCTCTCCTATTTGTGTAGTGTCACCTCTTGGGGGTGAATTGATCTTGAAACAAGGTGTTAGGGGTTGTGATATAGAGGTCGATGATCATAGAATCCCATTTTCTTTTTGTAGTTATGCCCATGAAGGGCTTTGATGTTATTTGGGTATGGACTGGTTGTCGTCATACCGGGCAGTTATTGATTGCTACCGTCAGAGGGTCACTTGTTGTACGTGAACGGGGGAGTGTTTTCGTTTTCTGGGGGACGGGTGGTAGTGTTTGCCACAGGGTTTGATCGCGACGGAGGTTAGTGGGTGCAGTCGGAGTGGTCGGAGTGAGTGGTCTGATAGTCTCTTAGTGTGAGGTGATGAGACCCAGATTGTGTTGCCGAGGGTGGTTTGTGAGTATTCGGACGTTTTTCCCGAGGATCTTGTTAGTTTGCCACCTCAGCGAGAGATTGAGTTCTCTATTGACCTAGTGCCCGGCACGGCGCCAATTTCTATGGCACCTTATCGTTTTGCCCCAGCCAGTTGAGTTAGTTGAGTTGAAGAAGTTCAACTCCAGGAGTTGCTAGATAAGGGCTATATCCGTCCTAGTGTTTCGCCGTGGGGAGCACCGGCCCTCTTTGCTAAGAAGAAAGGTGGTGCTTTGAGATTGTGTATCGATTACAGGAAGTTGAATCGGGCTACGGTTAAGAATAAGTATCCTATGCCCCGTATTGATGATTTGTTTGACCAGTTGAAGGGTTCCCGTTGTTTCTCTAAGATAGATTTGAGATCGGGTATCATCAGTTGAGAGTCAGGGAGGAGGATATTCCGAAGACGGCATTCCGTACGCGGTATGGCCACTATGAGTTTCTGGTGATGCCGTTTGGGCTCACCAATGCACCGGCAGTGTTTATGGATTTGATGAAACGGATCTTCCGGGAATTCTTGGATCGTTTTGTGGTCGTCTTCGTGGACGACATTTGATTTATTCACCTTCGAGGGAGGAGCACGAGGCACACTTGAGAGTGGTGCTAGAGTTACTTAGAGCCCATAAGCTTTATGCTAAGTTCGGGAAGTGTGAGTTCTGGCTAGAAGAGGTGAAGTTTTTAGGCCATGTAGTTTCTGGGGAAGGGGTGTCTGTTGATACATCCAAGACTGAGGCAGTGCAAGATTGGGCACAGCCTAAGAGTGTGTTTGAGATCCGCAGTTTTCTGGGATTAGCTGGGTATTACCGTCGGTTGTGAAAGATTTCTCCAGGTTAGCTTCACCGTTGACTAGATTGACTCGGAAGGGAGTCAAATTTGTATGGAGTGAGACTTGTGAAAAGTCGTTTCAGGAGTTTGAAAGTTAGACTGACCACCGCTCCAGTCTTGATTATTCCGGAGAGAGGGTTGGGTTATGCAGTCTATTGTGACGCCTCACGAGAGGGTCTGGGTTGTGTGTTGATGCAAGAGGGGAAAATGTGTTGCCTATGGTTCACGTCAGTGAAAATGAAAATCATGAGAAGAATTACCCTACGCACGATTTAGAATTAGCAGCTGTGATTTTTGCCTTGAAGATTTGGAGGCATTATCTTTATGGTGAGAGGTTCGAGGTATTCTCGGATCATAAGAGTCTGAAATATCTGTTTACACAGAAAGACTTGAATTTGAGGCAGAGGAGGTGGATGGAGTTCATTGAGGATTATGACTTCGAGTTGCACTATCATCCGGGGAAGGCCAATGTTGTGGCCGATGCCCTTAGTAGGAAATCTGTTGGTGACTTAGCTAGTATAGCCATCCGGGAGTGGGAGATGTTGGGTGCAGTTGGGGAGTTGATTTGCATCTGGGCGAATCCGTAGAGGCTGCGGCCTTGTTTTCTGTTGTTGCACAGCCTACACTTGTGACTCGAGTGTTAGAGGCTCAGAGGGGTGATCTTGAGGTAGAATCTCTCCGAGAAAAGATTTCCATTGGGAAGGTTGAGAAGGGTTGACGGTGTATTCCGACCTGAGTGTGAGATACCGAGACCGTCTGTTTGTGCCGGAGTCTTGCCGAGAGGAGGTACTCCGAGAGTTTCATCATTCGCGCCTTGCGGTGCATCCGGGAGGTACTAAGATGTATCAGGATTTGGGTCGCCAGTTTTGGTGGCGGGGTATGAAGAGAGATGTGGCAGCTTTCGTATCTAGGTGCCTTACTTGTCAGCAAGTGAAGGCCGAGCATCAGAGGCCAGCGGGTTTGTTGCAACCCTTGCCTATTGCCGAGTGGAAGTGGGAGCATGTCACTATGGACTTCGTTGTGGGTCTTCCGAGGACTCAGCGGGTAGTGATGCTATTTGGGTGGGTTGTAGACCGGTTGACGAAGTCAGCGCACTTCATTCCTATGCGTGTTAGAGATTCGGTAGATCATCTTGCCGACTTATATATTCGGGACATAGTGAGGTTGCACGGGGGTCCCAGTGACGATCGTCTCAGATAGAGATCCTCGTTTTACTGCTAGGTTGTGGCAGAGTTTGCAGAGTGCCTTAGGCACTAAGTTGACCTTTAGCACGGCTTATCATCCTCAGACTGACGGGCAGTCCGAGCGTACTATTCAGATCCTTGAGGATATGCTCGGGGTTGTGTTCTCGATTTAGTGGGTCGTGGGAGAGGCACTTGCCATTGGTGGAGTTTGCCTACAACAACAGTTTCCAGTCTAGTATTGGTATGGCACCGTTTGAGGCCTTGTATGGCCGACCGTGTAGATCTCCAGTTTGTTGGGCTGAGGTGGGTGATGCACCTCTATTGGGTCCGGAGTTGGTGAGGGAAACGACGGAGAAAGTTGAGCTTATCCGTAAGAGACTTGTTACAGCCCAGAGTCGTCAGAAATCTTATGCCGACCGTAGGAGGAGACCTTTACTGTTTGAGGTGGGTGATCATGTCTTTCTGAAGATATCACCTAGACGGGGATTGATGAGGTTTGGGAAGAGAGGGGGAAGTTGTCCCCTCGGTTCATTGGTCCTTTTGAGATCCTTGAGAGGATTGGCGAGGCTGCTTATCGTTTAGCTTTGCCACCGCAGTTATCCGGAGTTCATGACGTGTTTCATGTGAGTATGCTTCGGAAGTATGAGCCGGATCCATCGCATGTACTGGATTGGACTGACTTAGTTGTTGATGAGGATGTCTCGTATGAGGAGAGACCGGTTCGGGTCTTGGATAGGCGGGATCAAGTTTTGCGAGGCAAAACCATCCCTTTGGTGAAAGTTTTGTGGAAACATCACGGAGTGGAGGAAGCCACTGGGAACGTGAGTTGGAAGTCCGTGAGAAATATCCGGATATGTTTATTGAGTGTAATCTTGTATTTAGATTAATAATATTGTTTGAACTTGAGCTTTTATTTATATATGTCTTAACTTGGAAAACATTGAGAATTGTTTTGGGTTTAATGTTAACATTTGCACTTGCCTTTTTATGGAAGTGGAGTATAACATTTATATAGAATGTTATTGTTTATATCATGAAATTGAATATGATATGGAATTGTTAACGTTGAAAGGAATAATGCATAATATTGATGCAAGTTGAATATATTGATTATACATATGTGAGATGCCTCTTGATAAGAGATGAAGTGACCGGTATTGGGTCAAGTTGTTGGTTATTGTTTTATAATATCATTGGGAATGAAGAAAAACTTGTTTTTACAAACTCATGCTTAATTTCGGGACGAAATTCTTTTAAGGGGGGGAGGTTATAGCGACCCCGGTCTTTTCCCTTTGATTATTGTATCCGGACTTATGTTCCGTAGATTCCATGTTGTATTATTGTGTGTTGTCCTTTAATTCCTTTATTTTGAGTTATAGGATATGTTGGGCAGATTATGTTACAGGTTGGTTGGGTTTGAAACCAAGAGTTGCTGCCCATTTTTGGGTTGGTCGCTCGAGCGAGCTCTTTCTTCGCTCGAGCGAGGTCAGTTTTTGTTTCTTCGCTCGACCAGGGTTCCTTCGCTCGAGCGAGCTTTGNTTACCGATGTCTGGAGTTAATGCTACCCTGGGTGTGATTAATAAGGGGGTTAATGGTAAGGGTGTAGAAGCAAATATTCCTAAAGTTGTCGATTCAACTCTAGGGCTTTCCGAAAATAGATTTGCGAGTTTGAGCGAATTAGAGATGGAAATCCCATCAAACCCTAGCGATGAAGCTGGTGTGAGTATTCCGATGGTTAACGCTTCCGATGTGGAGATTGAAACGCAGGTTGCTGCTTCTGAGGCAGATCGACGGGGTTCTGTGGTTGATCTGATAGCGAAGGATGTTGTTCTAGAGTCATCGAAAGCTCCAACAGTCGTGTTGAGTCAGATCCTTGCTCCCATCTCTGAGAAACTGAAAGATCCGTTGCTACCTGCAGCGAGTTGCGAGCCTTCGACACCGATTGGAAATGCTATTAGCACGAGTTGGTCTGATATAGTGGAGGAAGAGTATCATAGCTTCTTAAATCTTCCAGACAGTGTGGTTGTAGCGCGGAATCGAGGGGAAAACAAGAACATCTCTGAATCAGTTGATCCAGAAAGGGATTTTGTTGCTGATATTCAAGTGCCGATTAGGGATTCCTCATCTTCCCAAGCCATTCGGGGGGGTGGCAGTTATCGTGGGGGGAGAGGAGGTCGTGGTGGTGCCGGTGGGAGTAGGAACAATGAGCATGTGGGCCAAGATCAACGTTCTTGGGCAAATATTACTGCTGCCTCAACTCGTTCAAACATCAAACTCAGGTATATTCCTCCTACTACTGTTGAGGATAGTGTTGTTGTGAACATGCCCTCTAGATCCGAGCCACTAGAGAAATGGGACTCCTGTCTTGTAGGTTATTTTGTTGATAAGGGAGTGGGTTACAACTACCTGCGTAACAGTGCCTTTGGGCTGTGGAAAGCTAAGGGCCTCAAGGAGGTTCTAACTAATGGGGATGGGTTCATGTTCTTCATTTTTGATACCCCTGACTGTTGTCGTGAAGTTCTTGAAGGAGGCCCATGGTATATAGGTGGTTACCTCCTTATTCTGAAACAGTGGAAAAGGATGATGAAATTAACCAAAGATAAATCAACCAAGATTCCTGTCTGGGTGAAATTTTTCAATATCCCTTTGGAATATTGGGATCCTGATGGTTTGAGTAGGGTTGCCAGTGCTATTGGTAACCCTCTTTTCATGGATCAGCTTACGGCAAGGGGAAGTAGGGTGGCGTTTGCTAGGGTCTGTGTGGAAATTGAGGCAACCTCAAAATTGCCTACCTACTTTCAGATTAGGCATGATGATGAAGCTGTTTTAATCCGAGCTGAATATCAGGGACTGCCATCTAGGTGTCAACACTGTCAAATATTTGGACATAGTACTGAAAAGTGTGTGTCCAAACAAGTGGCTCAGTTGATTTCCATGCAGAAGTCTTCTGAGGACAATGTCAATATCCCGGAAGAAGGTTGGACTACTGTTCAGGCCAAGGGTAAGAGGAAGGTGGGTGAGCCTGAGTTGGAAACTATTCCAGAAGTGGATGTAGATCCAGACCCAGTTCTTGCTACTGTATCTCTGACTGCCGTGGTGGATATCCCAGCCCCAAATCCAGATACTGTTACTACTGTGGTGGAATCCGATCAATCTCTTGACACTCAGGGGGCCTCGACTGACAAGAGCTCATCCGGGGAAGAGCATAGTTCTGAAAGCAGTGATGTGGATAGATTTCAAAAGAGGGTTTTCGAGATTGCTAAGCTAGTGGTTCCAGGTACTGCTGCAGTGTTGGACGATGTGATTAAGGAAGTTAAGGCTGGAAAGATGCAAACTAGTACTGCTACTCCATCCCAGCAGGTGAAAAATAAGGCCTCTGGCAAAGGTTCTAGCAGCCAGAGGAAGAAGAAGAGGTAAACCAGTTTTAGTTGGTTGTGGTTTTTTTTGGTTCTCTCTCCTTTTGTGTCCCTATGAATGTAAAAATTGCTTCCTGGAATGTTAGAGGATTGAACGATCCTTCTAAACAGAAAGAAGTAAAAAACTTTGTGATTAAAGAAAATATTCATGTCATGGGGCTTTTGGAAACAAAAATAAAACAGTCTAATGAGAGCAGTATTTGTATTAAATGTTTTGGTCAATGGTCTATGCTTTCTAATTCACAACCAACTAAAACTGGTAGAGTCTGGGTGTGTTGGAATACTGATTTTTGTGATGTTCAAATGCTTTCAAAGTCAAATCAGCATATTTTGTGTAAAGTGGTTGAATTGGCTTCAAATGAAATCTTTTTTGCAACTTTTGTCTATGCTGAAAATAAGCACACTCTGAGAAAGGTTTTTTTTGAATCTATGTATGATATCTCCCGTGTTAAATCCAAAGATCCTTGTGTTTATCTGGGTGATTTTAATGCTATTAGATACCAGCAGGAAAAAATTGGGGGGAATCCTTCTTGGTCTAGTGAAAATGAGGAATTTAATACTTATGTAAATGCATCTGAGTTGGCTGACCTATCTTATGGTGGTTGCCAATTCACCTGGGCTAACAAAAGGAGTGAGGGGGCTTATATAGCTACTAAAATTGATAGAGTCCTGGTTAATGAGGTTGGTTGGACAAATTTCCGGAGGCCACTGCCAATTTTCCTTCTGGCATCTCTGACCATTCTCGCTGTGTAGTCAACATCAGTGCTACTAAGAGCTCCTTCAAGAAACCATTCAAATACTTTGATTTCTGGTCTCAACATCCAGATTTTCTGAGTACTGTTTCTGACACTTGGGGCCAGTATATCCAGGGTGTTCCTATGTTCAGGGTTTGTCAAAAACTTAGGCAACTTAAAGCTAGCCTTAAGCTTTTGAACAAGAAGGATTTTAGTGACATATCTACCCGTGTTCAAATTGCTAAGGCAAATTTGGATCTTATCCAATATAAGTTGGATAAAGATCCTGTGAATAATGGGTTGCAAGTTCAGGAGAGAGAGGACTTGAAAAAATACATTGAGCTTAGTAAGTTAGAGGAAAGCCTAGCTCTTCAAAAATCTAGAGTGCAATGGCTTGGCCTTGGGGACAAAAATAGCAAATTCTTTTTTAGGTCTGTCAAGAGTAATATCAATAGAGGGAAAATTTTGAGTGTTGACATGGGTGATGGTACTAGGTCCACCAACAGTTCTGATATCCACAAATCCTTCATCAAATTTTATACCAATTTATTTGGTACTTCCTCTGTGGATCAGTATAATGGTATTGAGAGAATTCATGCTTTGGTGCGTAAAAAAGTCTCTCTTTCTCAATCAGCTTTGATGTCCAAGCCTGTTACTGAGACTGAAATTAAGGAGGTTTTTTGGTCCTTACAGGCCAATAAAGCCCCTGGCCCTGATGGGTATTCAGCTGGTTTTTTTAAAAGTTCTTGGGATATAGTTGGTAAGGATGTCATCTTAGCCATTAAGTCTTTCTTTGACACTGGTAAACTTCTTTCTGAGGTCAATAGCACTATCATTGCGCTCATCCTAAAGTTCCTAATCCTATGCATGTTGGTGACTATAGACCCATTTCTTGCTGTAATACCATTTACAAATGTATAGCCAAGATCATAGCTAATAGGCTTAAATTGGCTCTCCCTGATCTGATTGATCCTGTGCAATCTGCTTTTGTCCAAGGTAGAGGATCTCGGACAATATCTTCCTGTCCCAAGAGATTATGAGAGGTTATCATAGAAACTCCCCCGTTCCTAAGTGTGCCATGAAAGTGGACATTATGAAGGCTTATGATACTGTGAGGTGGGAGTTTATCATTGATATTCTTACAGCTATGGCTTTCCCTCCTTGCATGATTACCTGGATAAAGGCCTGTATCACGAGCCCTTCCTTTTCAATCTGTATTAATGGGAGCCTTCAGGGGTATTTTAAAGGGGCTCGGGGGTTGAGACAAGGGGACCCTATGTCCCCGTATCTTTTTGTGCTGGCTATGGAGATCCTTGCTAGGATTTTGGCGGAGAAAGCTAGGAGCCCTTTGTTCAAATTCCACTGGAGATGTGAGAAAACCAAAATTGTTAATTTATGTTTTGCTGATGATCTGATGATTTTTTGCAAAGGAGACCCTGGTACTGTTAATCTTATCATGCAGGGTTTGGAGGAATTTAGAAAGTTGTCGGGCCTCACTCCTAATCCTAGTAAGAGTAACATTTTCTTCTCGGGGTGTAGTCGTGAGCTTAGAGAGGATATCCTTCAAATTGCCAATTTTAATGAGGGCTCCCTCCCGGTGAGATACCTTGGTGTGCCTCTAATCACTACTAAGCTTAGAGTGTCTGATTGTCATATTCTGGTTGAGCGTATTATCATGAGGGTTAAAAGCTGGACCAATAAATTGTTCTCTTATGCTGGTAGAGCCCAACTCATCCAGTCTATACTTTTTTCAATGCAAGTTTATTGGTCCTCTCTTTTTATCCTCCCTAAGAAGATAATTAGAGACATTGAGAGCATTCTTAGATCCTTTCTTTGGTCTGGGGTTGAGTTGAAAAAACATAGTGCTAAGATTGCTTGGAAGTACATCTGCAGACATAAAAATGAAGGTGGTTTAGGTTTTAAGGACTTGGAAATTTGGAACAAGGCTGCTATAGCCAAACATGTCTGGTATTTGTTCTCGGGTGGGGAGGGTTCGATGTGGTGCCAATGGGTTAAGTCTTACTTACTCAAAGGTCGGAGTTTCTGGTCCGTTAAGACTCCTAGTGATCCATCTTGGGTTTGGAGGAAAATCTTATCACTCAGGAACTTAATATATCCTCTCATCAAATTCAAGATTGGTAATGGTGAAAATGTGTTTCTTTGGCATGATAATTGGCATCCTCTTGGTTCGCTTTGGCATAGGTTTGGTCCTCGGATCCTTTATGATACTAATCTTCCCGACAGTTCTAAGGTTAGCTCTATAGTTTCTAATTGTTCTTGGAAGTGGCCTATTGCTAACTCTTGGGAGATTAAGGAGTGGATCTCATCCACTCCTTTATCTCTCTTACCTTCTCCTGGCTCTCCTGACACTCCAGTGTGGAACTTGACTGCTGATGGTACATTCTCTATTCAGTCTGCTTGGGACTGTTGGAGGGATAAGGGGCCCAAAGTCTCGTGGTCCAAACTTATATGGGGGCCCCCTTTAATCCCTAGGGTCAGCTTTATTGTTTGGCTGGCCATTAATGAGAGACTTAACACCGGTGATAGACTTCAAGCTTTTGGTCTTGTCCCCAATCCTTGCTGTCCATTCTGTCAAGCCCCTGAGGAGAATCACTCTCATCTCTTCTTTAGGTGTGTGTTTTCTTCTAGGGTTTGGGGTGCTATGCTTGCTAAGTGTAATGCTAATTGGCCTTCTTTGCCTTGGTTGGATACTGTTGAGTTTGCTACTAGATCTACCAGCGGTAGTTCCTTGAAAGTGATGATTCTGAAGCTGTCATTTCTTTGCACTGTCTACCACATTTGGATGGAGAGAAATAGTAGAATCTTTAGTAAGGTCCACAAACCTGAAGAGGTTATTACTAACTCTATTATCCAAATGGTTAGGGGAAGACTACTTTCTATGGAAAATATTAAATCTTTTGCAGGTGATAATTGGTTTTTGGAGAAATGGAATCTGCCTTATAAAATCATGCAGCAGACCCATGCTAGTGCAGATGGCAGTAGAATGAGTGTTGTGAGTTTACCTACAATTCGGGTTGAGTGATGGTGAGCATATACTGTGGGGTTTCACTAATTGGGTGTTTTTTTTGTAGGTCCTTTCTCTATTATCAGATTATGATGAATCCTATATCTTCTCCCAAGTTGCAGTGGTCTTATGGAGGGTTGAGTGATGTGAGCAAGCAAAATTTAGTATGCCATTGTGGGTTGAGTGATGAGAGACAGTATATATGTTTTGTTCTAACATTTATTATTATATATTATATTTGTTTTGTGCAGGTTTATGGAGATTTCAAGTATTCTGGCTGTCTTGTTATTTTGAGCCATAATGTAAGGTGTGGGCCAAGTGATGTGAGATTATATATGGAGTGGAGTGTCCAGTTCTATTGTGGGCCGAGTGTGGGGAGGTCCTATACAGTGTGTCTGTTATTTCTTCTCCTCTACGATTTTCGTTACGGTGGTGGCAATTTCTGTGGGTGGCTGGTTCGGATTTATGTAATGGTGCGGAGGTATGTTGATCCCTTGCTTCGCAGCTTCATGATGCTGCTGCTTGTGTACTTACATCTTGATGTTGAGGGATGGTGGCTGTTTGCTGCTCAGATTCTGTTGGCGGTTGACAGTGTGAGTGTGTACCGTGGTGATGGCTGCTTCCAGCGCCTTGCTAGGATACATGAGAGAGAAAATCAGTTGTTTTCTTTATTATTTTTACTTAGTTTTAATGTGTATCTTGCCCACCCCTACGGGCTGTGTAGGATGTTTTTTGTGCATTTTGGTATACCTTGTAATAGGGTTTTGAGCAACTTCGGAAATTTGGGTTTGAAGGGGCTTCTCCCTACGGTCAACTTGGGCTGTTATTTTTGTTTGTTTCTAATTGGTACAGGTGCCTATCTCTACGGGTTGTGTAGGGAAATTAGTTGTTGGGATGGTGTTTGTTTTGCTTGCTGGCTTTGTCATTTGTACAAAGTCCCTATCCATCATAGGATATGGCCTTTGTACAGTCCGATTAGCTAGCTTTCCATTATGCTCCCCCTTTCAGTTGTTTCCTAGTCTTTGCTTAGTGGTGTGTTGTTTTGGTTTTGCGGGCTTCGGGTCTCTGTATGTGTGGTTCTTGGTTTTGCTTTGGTAGGGCCTGGGGTATGCCCCTTGTAGTTTTGTAAATCTTTCTGTTTTATTTATTTCTTATTCACCCAAAAAAAAAAAAAGTATTCGTTATGTAGGTTAACGTGAATTGTATTCTGTTGAATTGGAAGTATTGTGTTAATAAAAGAGAGAAACCCAGAGATTGAGTGTTTGGCCAGGTCTGAGCCATAAATGGAAGAGTGAATTATGCCATAGACAATGTGTCATAGGCAATGTAGACATTCGTGTCATGAATTTGTAAATTGAATATCCTTGTTGACCATGTATCGGGTGCTACTGCTTAGTTAATTCTTATGCTTGGTTTTAGTATCTCTAGGGCTGTGGCTCACCCTATATGGAATTCATTTTCAGGTTCAGGTGGTTCATTACCTCCAAGGACTTAGATTGTGAGGATTTGGAACTCGAAGACTGTTTTTTATTTGTTTTTATTTGATACATGTAAAAATTCAAGCCTAGGATTTATTTGTATTGAGTTAGAACTCTTATTTCTTTGTGTCCAAGTCTTGCCTTGGCAAGATGTAAGCCGTAGGGCATTTATTTTGAGTTACATGTAAGCTTTTATTTAGTAATACTCTGATGGATAATAGAATGTTTCGTTTTCATTAATGCATGTAATCTTATATATGATGGGTTTATTTTGAGGGCGTTACACTTGGTATCAGAGCGTATCGGGTTTGAATACATTTGGGTACGTGGGAAGTGATTAGTATCACAATGGGTTTAGTCGCGTTTGATAGAGGACTTAGTGTAATGATACATGCTTATATGATAACATGTTTATGTGATTATGGGGTATGGAATGTAGTTCTAGGATGTTGATTGGACCTTGAGTCTCTGAAAGTCTTGTTGGAAAGGCACTGATCAATGTTGTTTCCAACCGGAACTTTAGTGGCGCCTCGGGACATATTATCCAGGAATGAAATTCGTAGTGCTTATGTGATTATGTGCTTACGTGGTGTGATTTATTGTGTCCAATGTATTAGGACGTGAGTGTTATAGTTTTGCAATTATTAGAGGCAACGTTTTTTTAGAGTATTAGGATGTCAGGACGAGGACGAGGTCGTGGTAGGCGTGGTAGGCAGGCCAGGCAGGAAGTGCCTATACCGGAGGAAATTCCGGCAGTTCAGGAGGGTGTTGGCCAGGCCAATGTGGCTGAGCCAGTAGGACAGCAGGTTATGGGTGCTTTGGCCCGGGAGATAGCAGGGGCATTTCAGGCATCTGTTGGCATTCTGAGTGCTGCGAATCCAGCCCAGGTTGCTGTTGCTGCAGATGCAGGACCTTCTTTTCTGAAGAGGGAGTTCTTCCGGTCCAATCCGGATGAGTTTTTGGGGGATCCTAAAGAGCTGCTTAAGGCTGATGAGTGGCTCGAACAGACAACGAAAACATTTGAGATGCTTGGCATCGAAGACGAGGGGTTGAAGGTGACCTTGGCATCTTACCAGCTGAAGGGGGATGCGGGTCAGTGGTGGAAATTCATTAAGGCTCGTATTGGAGGTACATTGGAGGCGTTTGTGAATGCTTTCCAGGAGAGGTATTTATCTCCAGCAGTTAGGGAGAAGTTGAGAGATCAGTTCTGCCAGCTGAAGCAGAATAGTTCATCAGTGGCTGAGTTTGAGGCCTCATTTACTAGTTTGTCTAGGTTCGCACCTGAGTTGGTGGCGTCTGAGGAGCGTCGGTGTATTGAGTTCGAGAGGAAGTTGAGGCGCGACCTCAAATTGAGGGTTGTGCCGACTATGATTCGGGATTTTGGGCGATTGGTTGATGCGACTGCTCATACTGAGATTATGATGCAGGAAGAGGAGGAAGGACAGAAAGGCTCCAAGAGGAGTCAGGATGGCCAGGGTGATGGCAGGAGGCAGAGAGGTTTCACTCCTCAGCAGCCTCAGGGTAGCTTCTCTAGATCTACTTTTTCTGTGCCGAGTGCTAGTTCGGGGAAAGGCAGTCAGGGAGACATTACTTGCTTCAAGTGTGGTCAGCTGGGCCACAAGTCTCCAGTTTGTCCTCAGAGGGGAGGAGTTCAGAGAGCAGCATCTTCTTCGGCTCGATCTCAGAGCCAGAGTCAGGGTAGAGGCCAGCCGCTCTCGTGTTATCAGTGTGGTCAGCCAGGGCACATGAAGAGGTATTGCCCGCAGTTGGGTGGCACACCTGGTGCATCTGGTTTGAGGCAGACTCAGGGTCAGCAGCCAGCTCAGTCGGGTCAGGCCTCGAGGGCCAATCAGGGGGCTTCTTCGTCCCAGTCTGTGCAGCAGTCTTATGCTCCTAGGGGTGAGCAGGTTGATCAGGGACCATCTGGGCGCGTGTATGCTGTTACCGCGCAGGACCTAGTACCGGCTCCATCGGTGGTGAGAGGTACCTTCTTGTTTTGCAACTCGGTTGCTAATGTTTTGATTGATACGGGTGCATCTCATTCCTTTGTGTCTGCTGCATTTGCATCTGTTTTGGAGTTGGAGTTAGCACAGTTAGCCTCTCCTATTTGTGTAGTGTCACCTCTTGGGGGTGAATTGATCTTGAAACAAGGTGTTAGGGGTTGTGATATAGAGGTCGATGATCATAGAATCCCATTTTCTTTTGTAGTTATGCCCATGAAGGGCTTTGATGTTATTTTGGGTATGGACTGGTTGTCGTCATACCGGGCAGTTATTGATTGCTACCGTCAGAGGGTCACTTGTTGTACCGTGAACGGGGAGTGTTTTCATTTTCTGGGGACCGGGTTGGTAGTGTTTGCCACCGGGTTATGATCCGCGAGGGCGGAGTGAGCTTAGTGGTCTACTTGCTAGTCTTTCGATTAGTGAGGGTGATGAGACCCAGATTGTGTTGCCGAGGGTGGTTTGTGAGTATTCGGACGTTTTTCCCGAGTATCTTGTTAGTTTGCCACCTCAGCGAGAGATTGAGTTCTCTATTGACCTAGTGCCCGGCACGGCGCCAATTTCTATGGCACCTTATCGTTTTGCCCCAGCCGAGTTAGTTGAGTTGAAGATTCAACTCCAGGAGTTGCTAGATAAGGGCTATATCCGTCCTAGTGTTTCGCCGTGGGGAGCACCGGCCCTCTTTGCTAAGAAGAAAGGTGGTGCTTTGAGATTGTGTATCGATTACCGGAAGTTGAATCGGGCTACAGTTAAGAATAAGTATCCTATGCCCCGTATTGATGATTTGTTTGACCAGTTGAAGGGTTCCCGTTGTTTCTCTAAGATAGATTTGAGATCGGGTTATCATCAGTTGAGAGTCAGGGAGGAGGATATTCCGAAGACGGCATTCCGTACGCGGTATGGCCACTATGAGTTTCTGGTGATGCCGTTTGGGCTCACCAATGCACCGGCAGTGTTTATGGATTTGATGAACCGGATCTTCCGGGAATTCTTGGATCGTTTTGTGGTCGTCTTCGTGGACGACATCCTGATTTATTCACCTTCGAGGGAGGAGCACGAGGCACACTTGAGAGTGGTGCTAGAGTTACTTAGAGCCCATAAGCTTTATGCTAAGTTCGGGAAGTGTGAGTTCTGGCTAGAAGAGGTGAAGTTTTTAGGCCATGTAGTTTCTGGGGAAGGGGTGTCTGTTGATACATCCAAGACTGAGGCAGTGCAAGATTGGGCACAGCCTAAGAGTGTGTTTGAGATCCGCAGTTTTCTGGGATTAGCTGGGTATTACCGTCGGTTTGTGAAAGATTTCTCCAGGTTAGCTTCACCGTTGACTAGATTGACTCGGAAGGGAGTCAAATTTGTATGGAGTGAGACTTGTGAAAAGTCGTTTCAGGAGTTGAAGTTAGACTGACCACCGCTCCAGTCTTGATTATTCCGGAGAGAGGGTTGGGTTATGCAGTCTATTGTGATGCCTCACGAGAGGGTCTGGGTTGTGTGTTGATGCAAGAGGGGAAAGTGGTTGCCTATGGCTCACGTCAGTTGAAAATTCATGAGAAGAATTACCCTACGCATGATTTAGAATTAGCAGCTGTGATTTTTGCCTTGAAGATTTGGAGGCATTATCTTTATGGTGAGAGGTTCGAGGTATTCTCGGATCATAAGAGTCTGAAATATCTGTTTACACAGAAAGACTTGAATTTGAGGCAGAGGAGGTGGATGGAGTTCATTGAGGATTATGACTTCGAGTTGCACTATCATCCGGGGAAGGCCAATGTTGTGGCCGATGCCCTTAGTAGGAAATCTGTTGGTGACTTAGCTAGTATAGCCATCCGGGAGTGGGAGATGTTGGGTGCAGTTGGGGAGTTTGATTTGCATCTGGGCGAATCCGTAGAGGCTGCGGCCTTGTTTTCTGTTGTTGCACAGCCTACACTTGTGACTCGAGTGTTAGAGGCTCAGAGGGGTGATCTTGAGGTAGAATCTCTCCGAGAAAGATTTCCATTGGGAAGGTTGAGAAGGGTTTGACGGTGTATCCCGACCTGAGTGTGAGATACCGAGACCGTCTGTTTGTGCCGGAGTCTTGCCGAGAGGAGGTACTCCGAGAGTTTCATCATTCGCGCCTTGCGGTGCATCCGGGAGGTACTAAGATGTATCAGGATTTGGGCCGCCAGTTTTGGTGGCGGGGTATGAAGAGAGATGTGGCAGCTTTCGTATCTAGGTGCCTTACTTGTCAGCAAGTGAAGGCCGAGCATCAGAGGCCAGCGGGTTTGTTGCAACCCTTGCCTATTGCCGAGTGGAAGTGGGAGCATGTCACTATGGACTTCGTTGTGGGTCTTCCGAGGACTCAGCGGGGTAGTGATGCTATTTGGGTGGTTGTAGACCGGTTGACGAAGTCAGCGCACTTCATTCCTATGCGTGTTAGAGATTCGGTAGATCATCTTGCCGACTTATATATTCGGGACATAGTGAGGTTGCACGGGGTCCCAGTGACGATCGTCTCAGATAGAGATCCTCGTTTTACTGCTAGGTTGTGGCAGAGTTTGCAGAGTGCCTTAGGCACTAAGTTGACCTTTAGCACGGCTTATCATCCTCAGACTGACGGACAGTCCGAGCGTACTATTCAGATCCTTGAGGATATGCTTCGGGGTTGTGTTCTCGACTTTAGTGGGTCGTGGGAGAGGCACTTGCCATTGGTGGAGTTTGCCTACAACAACAGTTTCCAGTCTAGTATTGGTATGGCACCGTTTGAGGCCTTGTATGGCCGACCGTGTAGATCTCCAGTTTGTTGGGCTGAGGTGGGTGATGCACCTCTATTGGGTCCGGAGTTGGTGAGGGAAACGACGGAGAAAGTTGAGCTTATCCGTAAGAGACTTGTTACAGCCCAGAGTCGTCAGAAATCTTATGCCGACCGTAGGAGGAGACCTTTAGTTTGAGGTGGGTGATCATGTCTTTCTGAAGATATCACCTAGACGGGTTGATGAGGTTTGGGAAGAGCGGGAAGTTGTCCCCTCGGTTATTGGTCCTTTTGAGATCCTTGAGAGGATTGGCGAGGCTGCTTATCGTTTAGCTTTGCCACCGCAGTTATCCGGAGTTCATGACGTGTTTCATGTGAGTATGCTTCGGAAGTATGAGCCGGATCCATCGCATGTACTGGATTGGACTGACTTAGTTGTTGATGAGGATGTCTCGTATGAGGAGAGACCGGTTCGGGTCTTGGATAGGCGGGATCAAGTTTTGCGAGGCAAAACCATCCCTTTGGTGAAAGTTTTGTGGAAACATCACGGAGTGGAGGAAGCCACTTGGGAACGTGAGTTGGAAGTCCGTGAGAAATATCCGGATATGTTTATTGAGTTGTAATCTTGTATTTAGATTATATGATATTGTTCAACTTAAGAGCTTTATATATATATGTCTTAACTTGGAAAACATTGAGAATGTTTTGGGTTTAATGTTAACATTTGCACTTGCCTTTTTATGGAAGTGGAGTATAACATTTATATATAGAATGTATTGTATATATCATGAAATTGAATATGATATGGGAATTGTTAACGTTGAAAGGAATAATGCATAGTATTGATGCAAGTTGAATATATGTTGATTTATACATATTGTGAGATGCCTCTTGATAAGAGATGAAGTGACCGGTATTGGGTCAAGTTGTTGTTTATTGTTTTATAATATCATTGGGAATTGAGAAAAACTTGTTTTTTACAAACTCATGCTTAATTTCGGGGACGAAATTCTTTTAAGGGGGGGAGGTTATAGCGACCCCGGTCTTTTCCCTTTTGATTATTGTATCCGGACTTATGTTCCGTAGATTCCATTGTTGTATTATTGTTGTTGTTGTCCTTTAATTCCTTTATTTTGAGTTATAGGATATGTTGGGCAGATTATGTTACAGGTTGGTTGGGTTTGAAACCAAGAGTTGCTGCCCAGTTTTTGGGTTGGTCGCTCGAGCGAGCTCTTCTTCGCTCGAGCGAGGTCATTGTTTTTGTTTCTTCGCTCGACCCAGGGTTCCTTCGCTCGAGCGAGCTTTGCGTCCAGTACATAGACCTGAGAGCAGTGTTTTCTGGCTCGAGCGAGATTTTCTTTGCTCGAGCGAGCTGGGTTGTTTTGGCTCGAGCGAGCTTCTCTTCGCTCGAGCGAGCTTTTCTGTGTCTGGTCGCTCGAGCGACCAGGTCTTCGCTCGAGCGAGCCTATCAGATTTAAATACGCAGCAGCGTATTTTAAAACAGTTTTTCAGCCCCTTTCAGTTTATAAAACCCTAGGTTACGAGTTCTCTCTCTCCCAACTCATCTTCTCTCTTAGGATTGATCTATTTAGAGTGTGTATCTACCCTAGTTCCTTCATTAATAAGATAGAGGAGAGTGAGGGCTTTCATTTAATCTGAGAAATTGTTGGTTTGGAGCACTTTCAAGTTTTGGGCATCATCTTCATCTTCTCCTTTTTGAGTTATTTCTTCGAGGTAGGGATTTCCTACTCCATTTATACGCTTTAATCCTAAGTGGTGGTATTTTGGTATGTGGGGGTAGTTTGGTAATTTTGGGAGAAACCTTAGGGTTTTGTCATAGATTAATTATATATAATTAATTTAAAGGAAGATTGTGATATTGAGTTAAATTCATGAGATTGGGGAATTTAATGGTTTAATGATGTATTTGGTAGTTTAAATACTTACCTTTGAGAATATTGAAATTACATTTATTGTTATGGTTATTTCTTGCTTAGAAATAATTGTTTTGGGCTATCGGTGGAGGATAGCCATTGATTGTTGTAGACCTTGCATGCGGCTTAGGTATAACTGAAATTGAGTCAATTGTTTGACTGTTAAGTTAATACTGAACATTCGTGTATTAATTATGTGTTGTATATGGCAAGTATTGATTATGTTGCATATGCATTTGGTTTTGGAGGAGATAGGGGATGAACTCCACGGTTTAGGGGAAGATAGGGGATGGACCTCTAAACCGGACTTGTTGGGAGGAGATAGGGGATGGACTCCAGTAGCATCACTTATATGTGTGCTTATTGATTAATAGAAATATTTCTATTTATTGTTGATATGATACATCACCAAAATGTGTATCAATTGGGAAGTATGGAAGTGAAATTGATTGTGATTGATATAATACCAACATGTGTATTCGTTATGTTAGGTTTAACTTGAATTGTTATTCCTGTTGAATTGGAAGTATTGTTAATAAAAGATGAAACCCCAGTTGAGTTATTTGGCCAGGTTCTGAGCCATAAATGGAAAGTGAATTATGCCATAGACAATGTGTCATAGGCAATGTAGACATTCGTGTCATGAATTTGTAAATTGAATATCCTGTGTTGACCATGTATCGGGTGCTACTGCCTTAGTTAATTCTTATGCTTGGTTTAGTATTTCTCTACTGGGCTGTGGCTCACCCTATATGGGAACTTCATTTTCAGGTTCAGGTGGTTCATTACCTCCAAGGACTTAGCTTGTGAGGATTTGGACTCAAAGACTTGTTTTTATTTATTTGTTTTTATTTGATACATGTAAACATTCAAGCCTAGGGCTTTATTTGTATTGAGTTAGAACTCTTATTTCTTTGTGTCCAAGTCTTGCCTTGGCAAGATGTAAGCCCGTAGGGCATTTATTTTGATGTTACATGTAATGCTTTTATTTAGTAATACTCTGATGGATAATAGAATGTTTTGTTTTCTATTAATGCATGTTAATCTTATATATGATGGGTTTTATTTTGAGGGCGTTACAGCATCTCAGAAACTTATCATTTCATATCAACAGAAAATAATTATAGTTAAACATAACCTTACAGAGTTATTACTTACCATCTGATTAAACTTGCATTATACAAAAGATTCACCAGTACGCATATACCAGAAAGCATACATATTCCCATAGTTTACAATGCAAGCAATTCACGAATTTATAGCACGTAACTGTTCATATCGAAACAATTAAGCATATTCTTGATGCCTTCCAGATTCATTCTTATCACATGAATGCATCCTAGATCTTATCTAGACGCTTATTGCTCTTTTGGACAAGTGTGTGAGTTATTAACTCGTGCTCTGATACCACTCTGTCATGACCCGAACCCGCCCCCGTGGGTTAAGGACATAACCGGCCAGTAATCGTGAGATTACCTACGGCCTCAAACCAAACCAAATGTATTTTAACAGAGTTCATGGAGGCCAAACGGAAGCAATTTGAAACTTTGTCCATAGAGCCGTGCTTATATGCACCTCATTACATACATACGTTAATAACTCACATCCGTAAATGCAATAACATGAAAATTCTGTACAAACAGGATCACTCGAATCTAAGTCAGCCAAACGAAACTATATACAGACACATTCAAAGACTCCGCCAACCTGACAAAATATAAATACACAACGAAAAGGCGAAGACGTGTCTCGTGCGTGAGACGCAAGGGCTGACTCTTCAAAAACTCTGACTGTTTCTCACAACAATATCACCGGGGCTGGTTTTGGACCTCTCTTGGCTCACCTACAAACACATGAATGAGTGTGAGCGAAAGCCCAGTGAATAATATCAGATAAAGAAGATATACAAACAAAATGTAGAACAACATGCTTCAAACGGCCTTGGGCCCACTTTAGATCATATTTCCATTTATCATATACATACACAATTTAAGTCAAGTAACTATGGTTCTAAACATACTGGCCCTTGGCCCATTTATCTTCCATTCCTGACAGACTATTATTCATTTTAGACTTATCATTCTTATCAGACTGGCCTTTAGGCCTTTCAAACTTTCATTCGTGTCAAAACGGCCTCTGGCCCATTCATTCATGTCAATCGGCCTTCGGCCCAACCATTTATCAATCGGCCTTTGGCCCAATCGTTTATCAATCGGCCTTCGGCCCAATCGTTTATCAATCGGCCTTCGGCCCAATCGTTTATCAATCGGCCTTCGGCCCAATCGTTTATCAATCGGCCTTCGGCCCAATCGTTTATCAATCGGCCTTCGGCCCAATCGTTTATCAATCGGCCTTTGGCCCAATCATTCATCAATCGGCCTTCGGCCCAATCGTTTATTAATCGGCCTTCGGCCCAATCATTTATCAATCGGCCTTCGGCCCAATCATTTATCAATCGTTTGTCCATAATTCAAACTAGCAAAATTATAAGGGAATGAGCAATTGGACAATTGACAAACTTCAAAATATCGATACTACTCACAGTGATCGGCTTGTGGACTTGCCCTGGAGCTTGACCCTACATATTTCATGAACACAAAAGGATCACTAATAGTTCAATCCGTTCTTTAATTCACATATTGCTCTTTAGGCTTTATTCTCATCTCATTAACTCATTTACAATGCTTAACATATGCCTAGGAGTGCTTACAAGTGAAAGAGAACGGAAAATACAACACAGAATGCATTTTCAAAATTTCAGGAAACAGGGTCCCCGCTCGAGCGTGGACTTCCCTGCTCGAGCGGACCCTTAAGCCTGCAAAAGTGCTGGTTACCTTAAATCCCCGCTCGAGCGTGAACTCTGCCGCTCGAGCGGACTGCCTGTCTACATAGCTCCCCGATCGAGCGTCAACTCCCCCGCTCGAGCGGGAGCCATGTCTGCCAAAATGCTGGGAGCTCGAATTCTCCGCTCGAGCGGCACTTCCCCCGCTCGAGCGGGAGTCAAAATTCTGGAAATTCCAGGTTGTGTTCTTGAGCTCCAATTCGATTTTCCAGCTACCTTACTTGCATGCAATGGTCCAAATCTCCAATATAATCATACTAACATGGCACCAATGCAAGATTATAACATTATGAGGCTTAATTTCACAAATAAAGCACATGCATGCCCCAATCTCCCATCAAACTCATTTACAATATACAAATTCATGCATTCAAGCTCCCATTCATATAATTTGTACATGCATGTGATGAATTAGCCACAATCTCAACTTAGATAACATAAATGGTGATCAAAACATAAGCTCCAATTTAAATTGCACATGGATTATACATCTTCATGCTCAAACATGCAAATTCAAGGTACTTCCTTACATACATGCACATATTAAGCTTCAATTCAACAAAACCAACCCAATTCCATTTCAATCTTACTCTTGATCACCAAATTAGCTTGAACACACAAAATTACAAACTATAATTCAAGAATTACTCACCTAGAAATTTTGATCTTTTAAGCTCTAGTCAATTCTTGAGCTAAGTCTCCAAAATTTCCAAGATTTAAGCCAAACCCTCAATCTCCCACTCTCTCTTCTTCCCACCGACCCTCTCCTCTCTTCTTTGAGTTTATCATCAGTCACAATGAGACTAGGGAGAGAGAGATTGAGTGTTTAAAGCCTTGACAACAAAACCCATTAAGGCCAACATTAAAATAATAAAGTAGTTGGGCTCTAATTCATCAATTTAATCAGTTTAATATGACCAAAATCAATTTCTAATTAAATTCCACCGTAGGCTCTAAAAATTATGCCAATCACAATGGCGTAATCAATTTCGGGTTCTGTGGCCAATAAGGCCTCCAATTAATTTCCGAAGCGGAAAAATCAAACAGATATTCCTACGGTGAACAGATAGAAATTCAAAACCACATATTTTCACATAATGGTGCACCAAATCATACCAAAACACATAATCACATTCATATTAAGGACCAATTAGCATATTACGGAACAGGGGTATCACATGATCCCGCCTATCCAAGACCCGAACCGGCCTCTCATCATACGAGGCATCCTCATCTACCTCTAAGTTGGTCCAATCCAATACATGCGATGGATCCGGCTCATACTTCCAAAGCATACTCACATGAAACACGTCATGAATTCCGGACAACTGCGGCGGCAAAGCTAAACGATAAGCAACCTCGCCAATCCTCTCAAGGATCTCAAAAGGGCCAATAAACTGAGGGGACAACTTCCCTCTCTTACCAAATCTCATCAATCCCCGCCTAGGTGATATCGTCAGAAAGACATGATCACCCACCTCAAATACCAAAGGTCTCCTCCTATGGTCAACATAACATTTCTGATGACTCTGGGCTGTAACAAGCCTCCTACGGATAAGCTCAACTTTCTCCGTCATTTCTCGAACCAACTCCGGGCCCAACAAAGGTGCATCACCCACCTCGGCCCAACAAACTGGAGATCTACACGGTCGGCCATACAAGGCCTCAAACGATGCCATACCGATACTAGATTGGAAACTGTTGTTGTAGGCAAACTCCACCAAGGGCAAGTGCCTCTCCCACGACCCACTAAAGTCAAGAACACAACCCCGAAACATATCCTCAAGGATCTGAATAGTACGCTCGAACTGCCCATTAGTCTGAGGATGATAAGCCGTGCTAAAGGTCAATCTAGTGCCCAAGGCACTCTGCAAACCCTGCCACAATCTAGCAGTAAAGCGTGGATCTCTATATGAGACGATCGACACTGGGACCCCGTGCAACCTCACTATGTCCCGAATATACAAGTCGGCAAGATGATTTACCGAATCTCTCACGCGCATAGGGATAAAGTGCGCCGACTTAGTTAATCGGTCTACAACCACCCAAATAGCATCACTACCCTGCTGAGTCATCGGAAGACCTACAACGAAGTCCATAGTGACATGCTCCCACTTCCACTCGGCAATAGGCAAGGGTTGTAACAAACCCGCTGGCCTCTAATGTTCGGCCTTCACTTGCTGACAAGTAAGGCACTTAGACACGAAAACTGCCACATCTCTCTTCATACCTCGCCCCCAGAACTGGCGACCCAAATCACGATACATCTTAGTGCCTCCCGGATGCACCGCAAGGCGTGAATGGTGAAACTCTCGGAGTACCTCCTCTCGGCAAGACTCTGGCACAAACAAACGGTCTCGGTATCTCACACTCAAGTCGGGATACACAGTCAAACCCTTCTCAGCTTTCCCACTGGAGATCTTCTCTCGAAGGGATTCTACCTCAAGGTCACCTCTCTGTGCCTCTAACACTCGAGTCACAAGTGTGGGCTACGCAACAACAGTAAACAAGGCCGCAGCCTCAACAGATTCGCCCAGAAGCAAATCAAACTCCCCAAGTGCCCCCAACATCTCCCACTCCCGGATGGCTATACTAGCGACATCACTGATGGATTTCCTGCTAAGGGCATCGGCCACAACATTGGCCTTCCCCGGATGATAATGTAACTTGAAGTCGTAATCCTCAATAAACTCCATCCACCTCCTCTGCCTCAAGTTCAAGTCCTTCTGTGTAAACAGATACTTCAGACTCTTATGATTCGAGAATACCTCGAACCTCTCACCATAAAGGTAGTGCCTCCAAATCTTCAAGGCAAAGATCACAACTGCTAACTCTAGGTCATGTGTAGGGTAATTCTTCTCGTGGATTTTCAACTGACGTGAGCCATAGGCTACCACTTTCCCCTCTTGCATCAACACACAACCCAAACCCTCTCGTGAGGCATCACAATAAACCGCATAACCCAACCCTCTCTCCAGAATAATCAAGACCGGAGCGGTGGTCAATCTAACTTTCAACTCTTGGAACGACTTTTCACAAGTCTCACTCCATACAAATTTGACCCCTTTCCGTGTCAATCTAGTCAACAGCGAAGCTAGCCTGGAGAAATCTTTCACAAACCGGCGGTAATACCCAGCTAATCCCAGAAAACTGCAGATCTCAAAAACACTCTTAGGCTGTGCCCAATCCTGCACTACCTCAATCTTGGATGTATCAACAGACACCCCTTCCCCGGAGACTACATAGCCTAAGAACTTGACTTTTCCTAGCCAGAACTCACACTTCCCAAACTTGGCATACAGCCTATGGGCTCTAAGCAACTCCAGCACCACTCTTAAGTGTTCCTCATGCTCCTCCTCCGAAGGTGAATAAATCAAGATGTCGTCCACGAAAACGACCACAAAACGATCTAAGAATTCCCAGAATTTTCGGTTCATCAAGTCCATAAAGACTGCCGGTGCATTGGTGAGCCCAAATGGCATCACTAGGAACTCATAATGGCCATACTGCGTACGGAATGCCGTCTTCGGAATATCCTCCTCCCTGACCCTCAACTGGTGGTAACCCGATCTCAAGTCTATCTTAGAGAAACAACGGGAACCCTTCAATTGGTCAAACAAATCATCGATACGAGGCATAGGGTACTTATTCTTAACCGTAGCCCGATTCAATTTTCGGTAATCAATGCAAAGTCTCAAGGCACCATCTTTCTTTTTTGCAAAGAGGGCCGGTGCTCCCCACGACGAAACACTAGGGCGAATAAAGCCCTTATCTAGCAATTCCTGGAGTTGAACCTTCAACTCAACCAACTCGGCTGGGGCAAAACGATATGGTGCCATAGAAATCGGCGCCGTGCCGGGCACTAGATCAATGGAGAACTCAATCTCTCGGTGAGGTGGCAAACTGACAAGATCCTCGGGAAAGACGTCCGAGTACTCACAAACCACTCTCGGCAATACAATCTGGGTCTCATCGCACTCACCACTCAAAAGGCTAGCAAGAAATATTCACCCAAAAAAAGCTAGCAAGAAGACCACTAAGCTCACTTCGCCCTCGTGGATCATACACCGGTGGCAAAACACTACCAACCCGATCCCCCAAGAAATGGAAACAATCCCCGCTCACGGTACACACTGTGACCCTCTGCCGGTAACAGTCGATAACAGCCCGGTATGACGATAGCCCCATACCCAAAATAACATCGAAACCCGACATGGGCATAACTACAAAAGGAAATGGAAGCCGGCGGTCAGCGACCTCTATATCATAGCCTCGACACCCTTGTTTCAAAATCAATTCACCCCCAACAGGAGATACAACACATATAGGAGATGCTGACTGTGGCAACTCCAGCCCCAAAACAGATGCAAATGCAGCAGATAAAAAGGAATGGGATGCACCCGTATCAATCAACACATTGGCAACCGAGTTGCAAAACAAGAAGGTACCTCTCACAACAGATGGAGCAAGTACAAGATCCTGCGCGGTAACAGCATACACGCACCCAGAAGGTTTCTGATCAACCTGCTCACCCCTAGGAGCAAAAGACTGCTGCACAGACTGGGATGACGAAGCTCCCTGATTGGCCCTCAAGGCCTGAACAGACTGTGCTGGCTGAAAACTCTGCGTCTGCCTAGAACTAGACGCCCCCGATGTGGCACTCAACTGCGGGCAGAACCTCTTCAGGTGTCCCGCCTGACCACAGTGATAACAAGACAGTGGCTGACCCCTGCCTTGACTCTGGCTCTGCGGTCTAGCTGAAGATGAAGCAGCTCTCTGACCCCCTCCCCTCTGTGGGCAAGCTGGAGACTTGTGACCCAGCTGGCCAAATTTAAAACAAGTCACGTCTCCTTGACTGCCTCTCCCAGAACCTGCACTCGATACTGGAAAGGTAGATCTAGCAAAACCTCCCTGAGACTGCTGAGGGTGTGAACCCCTCTGCCTCCTGCCATCACCCTGACCATCTTGACTCCTCTTGGAGCCTTTCTACCCCTCCTCCTCCTGCATCATGATCTCCATATGGGCTGCAGCATTAACCAGACGCCCATAGTCTCGAATCATAGATCTCCCAACTCTCATTTTGAGGCCACGCCTCAACTTCTTCTCGAACTCAATACAACGGCATTCCTCGGATGCCACAAGTTCAGGTGCGAACCTGGACAAACTAGTAAATGCAGCCTCAAACTCGCCACTGAAAAACTCAGTTGCAAAAGCTGGCAGAACTGGTCTCTCAGTCTTCTCCCTGACAGCTGGAGAAACTTCTCCTGGAAACACCCACAAAAGCCTCCCAAGTACCACCAAATACGACCCTTCATGAATTTCCACCACTGACCCGCATCCCCCCTTAAGCTGGAAAGACGCCAAGGTCACTTTCAAAGCCCCGTTAATGCCAAGCATCTCAAACGTCTTAGTCATCTACTCTAGCCACTCATCAGCCTTAAGTGGCTCTTTCGGATCTCCCAAAAACTCATCCGGATTAGACCGGAAGAACTCCCTCTTCAGAAAAGAAGGCCCTGCATCAACAACCTGGGCCTGGACTTGATTCTCAGCTCTGAGAATGTCCATGGATGCTCTCAATGCTCTTGCCATCTCGCGGGCTAAGGCGTCCATGGCCTGCTGACCTACTAGCTCGACCACATTGGCCTGGCCAACACCCTCCTGCTGCGCCGGAATGTCATCCAGTATAGGCACCTCCTGCCTCCTAGGCCTACCTCGCCTACCACCACGATCTCGTCTTGACATCCTAATAAAGGTAACGAAGAACATTAGCACATTCACAAATGTGCCGAAGCTATAACACTCGCGTCCTAATGCAATGGATAACAGTAATTCATTCCACGTAAGCACATAATCACATAAGCATTTACGAATTTCATTTCTGGATAATGATAGTCCCGAGGCGTTACTAGAGTTCCGGTTAGAAACAGCATTGATCAAGTGCTTTTCCAACAAGACTCACAGAAACCCAGGATCCAATCAACATCCTAGAAACTAAATCCCATACCCAAATAATCACTAAACATGTTATCAAATAAAACACAAATGTCTACATAAGTCTCTAACAAGCGAGACAAACCCATTGTGATACTAATCACTTCCCACGTACCCAAAGTATTCGAACCCGGTACGCTCTGATACCAAGTTGTAACGCCCTCAAAATAATACATAAAACCCCACATTCTCGATAAACATTGATATAAGAGAAATAAACATTTTTCTATTCATCAGAGTATTCATTATCAAAGTATTACATGTTGACGACAAAAGTAAGTGCCCTATGGGCTTACAACTTTCCAAGCCAACACTTGGTTACAAAAAGAGAATATTAACTCAAATACATATTACGCCCTTGGCTTGAGTTTACATGTAATACATCAAAAGATAACAAAATAATCAAAAAGAGTCTTCAACTCCCAGAACCTTCCAAGCTATGATCTTGGGGGTGACATATCACCTGGACCTGAAAATGATGTCCCATATAGGGTGAGCCACAGCCAGTAGAAATATACTAAACCAGTTATAAACAATGAATAAAAGATTAGCAGTTGATAGATGGTCAACACTTATACATCCATTCATATCACATTTCAGTTCCATGACAGTTATGTCCATGTTACATTTCATTTTCCTTTACATAACAATTCATTTCATATACGTGGCTCAGAACCTAGCCAGATAACTCGACAGAGATTACATCTCTTATTAACAATACTTCCAATTCAAGTGAGATATCAACTCATAATAATCTTTTCATACTTCATAATAGATACACATTTTTGTGCTGTATCAACCTCAAACAAAATACTTCCATACTTCACAAATGATACACATTTTAGTGCTGTATCAAAACATGTAAAAACACTTCCATACTTCACAAATGATACACATTTTAGTGCTGTATCAATGTCAACAAAAATCCAGTTTAGAGGTCCATCCCCCATCTTCCCCTAAACCGTGGAGTACATCCCCTATCTCCTCCCACACAACACAATGTATATAAACACGGATCACATACATAATCAATCAATACATAAGGTTAATGTATTATTCCAATCGTCATATTCGATGACACATTCAATTGATTAGTTTTAGTTCACCTAATCCTCATGCATTGTCTACAACAATCAAGACTATCCTCCACCGATAGCCCAAAGCAGTTATTTCTAAACAGAAAATAAATGCGTCAAAGGATATACTATCCACATTTCAACTAGGTGAGCGATAAATTGATTCCAACTACCATTTATTTCATTACCTTTCCAATTTGAATATTCTCAACTCAATTTCTCATTTTCTCAAAATTAATTATACAAATTAATTTATAACTAATTAAGGCATTTTCCCATAACTCACATATCAACCAAAGGTTCCATTTTTCTCAATAATCCAACATTAACCTCATTTCTCTATGTCATACAGGAATATGGGTTATTATATACAAACCCCCATCTTTTGTAAATTACATAAAGACCCAAACTTTTCCCGAAATTACACAACAACTCCAACATATCAAAATGCCAAAACTTAAAGACAAAGCTCATAAGAAGGGTAGGGTATCCCTACCTCGAAGTTAAAGCCCAAACGGAGATGAAGGCCAAAAACCAAAGTACTCCAATCCACAAATTTCAGATTAGAATGAAGCCCTCAACACCCTCTATCTTTCTTACAAAGGACTTAGGGCAGAAAACACAAGAAGGAGGATGAAACCCTAGAGAGAAGATATGTAGAGAGAAGGAGAGGAGGTTCTAGGGTTTGATAGAAAAAGAGAGGTGAAAAAGTGATGTTTAATCCGCTGCTGCGATCTGATATATAACAGGCTCGCTCGAGCGAAGGATTGGTCGCTCGAGCGACCAGACACAAAGAATCCTCGCTCGAGCGAAGAAAGTCTCACTCGAGCCAACAACTCGAAGCTTCAGGTCTGCAACCCAAAAGACGCTCGAGCGACAGAATTCTCGCTCGAGCGAAGAAACTCAAAACATACACCTCGCTCGCTCGAGCGAAGGAAGTCTCGCTCGAGCGAAGAACTGCACCCTTTAGGTCCAGAACCAGACGTAGACGCAAGCTCAAGCCAAGAACTTCTCACTCGAGCCAGCAGATACAAAACTCAACTCTCGCTCGAGCGAACAAACCCGGACCCGAGCGAAGGATCCAAAACAAAGAGCTCGTTCGAGCGACAAAAGGCTTGCTCGAGCGAAGGACCAAAATTCTGGGCAGCAACCATTTGCCCCCAATCACTCCCAACCTGTAACAAACCTGCCCAACACATCCTATAACTCAAAAATAAGGAATTAAAGGATAACAACAAGATGTAACAACAGCCAATACGACGGAACATAAGTCTGGAACACTGTACACAAAGGGGTAAAACCCGAGATCGCTATACAAACCGCGGACAACAAGCAAGGAACCAAATGAAGCTCAGCCTTGCTGAACTGTGAGCCATCCCACCGAGCCGTACCATTGACGACCACACTGGTGGTAACCCAACCCAGAACATGATGCAATGGCGTGAACACCCACAGGTCACCTGAGCTTAACACCAAGCTTTGGGCAGCACCCCAAACCAGCCATAAGAATAGCCGGAGTGAGACTAACACGTCGGACCTCCATGAAACCGAAATAAACACGACTTGCTTTAAAAAAACAAATCAAAACACAACTTAAAACAAATAGAGTTGGCCTGAAAATCAGATCAGCCTCGAAATAACTCTCTTACCAAACCAGACAAAGAATCTGATAAGGAACTATCAAAGAAAACTCCAAAGGTAACAACGGAGAGAGTTTTCTCTCTCTAGATCCTAGAGAGAGAAGCTCTCAACCTAATCCCCTCTAACTTGAGAATTACATACTTAGCTGATTTAGAAAACCTTAAATGAAGTGCTTAAGTTGAACAAAAATTGTTCAGCTACAATTAATTGGAAAATTCTCTTTCTTAGAGGCTAGGTTGATTAGTTCCTCGAACAAAATTGAGAAGGATGGAGAAGGACGAAGAAAGTTAGAGAGAAACTTTCTTCTTGAAAGGTAGAAGAGAAAGTCAGAGAAAAGAATGAGAAATAGCAAGAAACTCAAAGGGAATTCAAATTCATCCTTTTGGACTTGAGAATTAAACACTTGGGTAATTTAGAAAACCTTAAATGAGGTGCTTAAGTTAATCTATTATCGTTAGGAGCAAGCATGTTCAACAGTCGTGTCGAGGAGAACAGGGATCCTGAACACCATTTGATCTAACTAGCAGCAACATATCAGCAGTTTGAATACCTATTTAATACGATTTGGTTTGAACTTGCAGCAGAAACCTGGATACAAAACAATTGAATCTTTCATTTTGCAGCATGCACCCGCAGCAACCAAATAGCAAATAGCTAAAAGACTTAATGTACATCACTACACCCTTTAGACTTCATCCATCCTAGTATAGCCCACTAGGGTAGGCCAAAATGGACAACCATTATCTACTAAATAGATCAACAGTAATAACATCATAAAATAATAACAGATTATATCCATAGTAGATCAGCAAGAAGGCGCAGTTTGCAGCCTTTTCCATGATTCCACTTCACACCAAAGACAAGCAAAAACAGCATCCATTGATGATGGTATACTCCAGCAGATTTCTCCCTGGAAATAGATGTGTGACATCCATCACTGATGAGAAGTGCCACTAGGTTAAACCTCTAATGGTCTTGCCAAAGACGCTTCATGTTAATATTACCAAAGATAGGTAACATAAACCATTTAACAACCAATCTCCCACAATATATGATCTCACGACACTCAACCCACAATTCAGAAACTCACACCACTCAAAAACAGCTTCCTTACCCTGCATGTACAAAAGTACAATATATATAAGCATTAGCAAAAGATATATGTGAACGCTACTATCACTCAACCCTCTGTTTGTATCAAAGTGTTTACTATGTTTCTCATACCACTCAACCCTCATGAAATCACTGTTTAGCACCATACGTAGCTGCATAAAATAGCAAACAAATTAGTAAACCACACTATGTTTTGCTCTCTTCCACTCAACCCTCTTGTAGTTAACTCACATCACTCAGCAGCCCTCCCAAGCTTGATTGCTTGGGCTTCAAAATAGTTTCAAGTAAGTTCCACTTAGCTGTGAACCAGCTATCACCAGTTGATCTAGGCAGATTGGAAATAGACAATAGTCTACCTCTAATCATTTGAATGATGGATTTTATAACCACTTCTTCAAGTTTGAACTCTTTATTAAAAATCCTATTGTTTCTTTCAAGCCAGGTATGATAAATGGAGCACAATAAGGACAACTTAAGGATGGTTGATCTCAAAGAGTTTCCCTTAGTCTCCTTAATAGCATAAGTAAGAGCAGCTGGCCATTGAAGATCAGGCCAATTCACATTACACTGATCTTTGAGAGTATTCCATATTTTCAAGAAGAAACTACAATTAAAAAACAGATGGGAATGGTTCTCATTAGGATGTTGGCAAAAATGGCATTGTAGACACCCAATTTTTGCCGACCTTAAGACTCAGACGTCATCATTTGAGCACGCGGTGATCGCGCATGTTTGTGCTCGTTTCGAGTTTCTAGAGTTTTCGGCTGAGTGCCTTGCCTCCGGGCCTCTGAACTCTTTGTGTTTTGGCTTGGTTTGTGGACCATGTCTTGTTGACCTTGCCTGGAGGGAGAGAGAGGTCCGTAGACCACTTTTCCCTCTTGTAGACTAGTTTCCGGTTTCCGGAGTCTTCGGCGCGCGCCTTGTCTCGGGACCGCTTAACGTTCTCCTCTTGGCTTGGTTTTTGGACCATGCCTTGTTGCCTTGGTCTAGAGGGACACAGAGGTCTTGTAGACCACTTTTTGTGGCCGTAGACCAGTTTTCCCTCCCGTAGACCACTTTTGGTGCCCGTAGACTAGTTTTCAAGGCTTCCGGCTGCGCGCCTTGTCCCGCGGACTTTCGTCTTTCATCCTTTTTGGTTTGTTTTTGGCACAAACCTTGTTTTCCTTGCTTAGATAGAATAAGGGTTGTAGACTAGTTTCTCTCCCTGAAAACCACTTTTCTTCCCCGCCAGCCAATTTTCTGGTCGGCCAACTGGTCTTGGTGGCCTGTGGACCACCAAAAGTGGTCGACAGCCATGCCACCACCTTGCTTTCTTGGTGCAGACCACCTCTCCCCCCTTGCCGACCATAAATGAGGTGCTTAAGTTAAACTAGTTTTGTTAAGCTAAAATTACTCAGAAAATTCTATTTCTTAGAGATTAAGCAAGGTTACATTGAGTTGAAACAATTACTGGCCTAAGCTAATTATTTCCAAGGACAAAATTGAGAAGATGGAGAAAGACGAAGAAAGTTAGAGACAAACATTCTTCTAGAGGGCTAGAAGTGAACATTAGAGAAAAGAAAGAGAATAGGCAGAAAATCAAAGGAAATTCATATTCATCCTTTTGGACTTGAGAATGGAACATATAGGTGATTTGGAAAACCATAAATAAAGAGAAACATGAAGAAAATCAAAGGAATTCAAATTCATCCTTTCAGACTTGAGAATTGAACCCTTAGCTGATTTAGAAAACCTTAAATGAGGTGCATAAATTAAACAAAAATTGTTAAGCTACAATTAATAAGAAAATTCTCTTTTTTAGATGCTAAGCAAGGTTAGTTTGAGTTAAATTTGGCCACTTAAGCTAATGAAACAATTAGTGGCCTAAGCTAATTAGTTGCTAGAACAAAATAGAGAAGGATGGAGAAGTATATAAAAAGTTAGAGATGAACTTTCTTCTTGATAGGTAGAAGAGAAAGTTAGAGGAAAGAAAGGGAAATAGGAAGAAAATCAAAGGGAATTTAAATTCATCCATTTGGACTTGAGAATTGAACATATAGGCGATTTAGAAAACCGTAAATGAGGTGCTTAAGTTAAACTAATATCTACAATTACTCTAAAAATTCTCTTTCTTAGAGGCAAAGCAAGGTTAGTTTGAGTTAAACTTGTCCACTTAAGCTAATGAAACAATTAGTGGCCTTAGCTAGTTAGTTCGCAGAACAAAATAGAGAAGGATGGAGAAGGACGGACAAAGTTAGAAAAAGCTTCATTCTAGAGAGTTTTTTTTTTTGGGTGAATAAGTCAAAAAAACAAAAGATTTACAGGATTACAAGGGGCATACCCCAAGACCTACAGCAGCTATACACAACCGAGAAAAAGCAAAACACACAAACGGAACAGCCAGAAAAAAGGAAGGAAAGCCATAAAAAAAAAAAAAAAAAAAATTGTTCAAAAACCATATACCAAGTAAGGGATAGGGCGGTTGAACAAAATCAAAACCTAAATGATCCAACCAAGGAAGCCACAGCAAAAAGAAAAAGCCGAACTAGCAGGGTCCCAGCCAAAAGAATAAAGTCCACCTACACAACCCGTAAGGGTAGGGAAACAAACCCAATTACTACAATTTATATTAAAAGTCCCATTACTAAACACAATATAGTCAACGTAGAGATAGACTGTTACAAAAAGAAGAAGAAAGACAAAGTATTTTCTATGTGAAGATGTTCCACTAAGATTGGCGCAGCAGTGTAGCCTGGTCCTGGTGCACCGCTCCTGAGCTAAAGCTATAATGTGGACAGCACAATGCTCACTCCACCACTGACTAGCGAAACCTGGGAACACCAGCCGCACAGATATAAAACAAAGTATACAACAATACCCATAACACTATATATCACAAAGCTCACAAGATATTGGGTCTAAATCACTCAGCTCACAATGAACACGCATCTTAACAAAAAATAATAGTGATAGGTATTTGGGATCAAACATAATATCAAAATATAGTGAAAGACTACTAAGAATTTATAGCTCACAGCACTCAACCCTCAACAATAACATCCCCTACCAAGAACCAGCCAATGACCAAGACCAACAATTAGACAAACAAATAGTAAACAAATTAGCACTCTGTATTTGCTAACATCACTAAACCCACATATGGTGAACTCACAACACTCAGTGAATAGCTTCTTCAAACTATGCCTTTTTTGGGTGAAGATCTTCAAACTATGCTTGCATATAGAAAAACACAATAGAGAGTTTAAATTAAAACAAAACCTCACTATAGTAACTCACCACACTCAATCCTCAATATGTAGCTCCCAGTCACTCAATCCTCAGTTGGTAACACTCCCCTCAGTTTTGAGGATGGTTGGAGGCAACCTCCACTATTGCAAATACCAGTAATCAATTAGAGACTGCTTGATATGGTTGAGAGAGAGAGAGCTCTGTGTCTAACCATGCAAATAATGGCCTTCAAAATGATCTACTCAGGTTTCCTCTCATTGCTAAAAATTCTATTATTCCTCACATAGTGCATTTTGAGCCATCTCCGCCAAGAGTGATTGAGGGGTCACTGCTATGGGGTATAGTGGTTCGATGACTAGCCGAGTTAGAGACTGGGAGATGAGCGGGAGGTTAGCTACCGATTTTTTTTTGAGTTATGTTTGTTCATTGGTTTTTATAAACTATGTGAGTTATGGTTTGTTCACAATCTGGTGGCTCAGATTCTTTGTGGGCTCTGACCAGTTGGTTTTGCTCCTCTACCCAAAAACCTGTGGGTAAGTGAGCATGTTTCATATCTGTCTTAAGCTCTATTGGAGGGGGGGTGTTGATTTTGCTGTCCATATTTTGTGTCAACATTCATCTCCTTGCAGTGGTGTTTCAATGCCGGACTGTACGTTGAGATAAATGCTAGGGGATGGTGTTTGATGGCTGTCGGCGCTACTGTTACAGCAGTGTATTTTTAAGGCTCTGTTTTGTTTCGCCGACTGTGCTATAGTGTGTTCTCCGACGTTCATTGCTATGGCGTCACTGGTATGATCTCCGTTCAGCATGGCTGTCCAGATTGTGTTCACCCCATCACTATGGTGTGCCGCTGCTGGAATCCAGACCGCTTTGTCGCTTTTTGTGTTTCTGAGTAGTGCATGCTGGTGGTGTGGTTTGTTGGGTTTAGATGCTCACGGTGGTCGTGGATGATGAAATCTGCTGCTAAATGTCTGAGGGTGAAATCTGCTACTTTTTCCTAGCTCGCCGGAGTTTCAATTCGAGGGTGACAGTTTGTTTCAAGCAATTACAGTGGTGATAAGAGGTGTGAGCTACATGCATCTGGTGAGCGTGTCTCTATTGTGCAGTGTGTGAAAGCGTGCTGCAGGGGGGGCCTGTCTCAACCTTGCTGGTGTTCTGCTCACTGTGGTGTAAGTAGGTTTATGGGGAAGATAAAAAGGGGATGGTAAGTGTGGCTCTAGCCTCACGTGAGGGAGGGGACTTCATGTGTGGCTGTAGGGAAATTCAATCTCGGGAAGATAATTCGGTTTGACCCAATTATTTTTTGGGGGATGGTGGGCCTCCGTGGCCACAAATTTTTTCTTGCCTTTATTAGTGGGCCATGATTTCTTTGAATTTGCTTATATTAGGCTCATGTTGGACTTATATGCTTATATATCTTAGTGGGCCTTAATTTTTGGAAGGAGTTTGCACGTGGGTGATAATTTTGGCCCACGGTTTTGCTTTGGGCTGGTGAAATTGAACTGGGCCGTGGTTGTTTGCTCATTTTGGGCCCACGGCTTTTGGTTTTTTTGGGGAGAAATTGGTGGAGCTTATTTTGTTCTTTTTTAGGCTGTGAGTTTGGGTTGGTTAAGTGGGCCAGCCGTTGGGCTCATTTTGGTTTATTTGGGTCATTGACTTTTTGATTAATGGGCCATATATTTTGTTTAGCCACGATGCAGCAGATCATTTATAGTTGATTTTCTCATGTTGATTGATCGTGTGATCCTCACGTGACTCGATATGAGGTTAGTTTTGAGCCATCTCCGCCAAGAGTGATTGAGGGGTCACTGCTATGGGGAATAGTGGTTCGATGACTAGCCGAGTTAGAGACTGGGAGATGAGCGGCAGGTTAGCTATCGATTTTTTGGTGGCTTCTTGTCTTCATGTGACTCATCCTAATTGATCGTTTGTCACGCCTGCCATGGAGTGAAGGGCACACTACCGTGGGGTTTGAGGCTTGTGATCTACCAAGGAAGGGACTGGGGGATGTGATGATTACTCTCATGCTATTTTTGGCTATGTATTGGTTTGTTACTGGGAGGGCTATCGTTTTACGCTACAACTCCCAAGACCATTGATTATGGTGACCGATCTTGCTTGCTTCATGTGACTCGGTCCTGATCTCTCATGGGATAGATTTTTTTCCTCTGTCATTGCTTTGGTTAGTGGCTAGGATGTCATGGTAGTGAGGAGTGGGATGCTTATTGGGTTCCATGTGTTTTATCTGTGGTAGAGACTAGGGGCATGTGGGAGAGGTTATCTGTTTATTGGGATTGTGGGTTGTCGCTTTGTGTGTATGTTTGTTGTGTTTATAAGCTTTGTGGTGTCTGTTTGTATCTTTGCCCATATATCCACCCCAAGTTTCCATCTATTATTTCTGATGGTAGGGGTTACTTGGGGACAAAAATGATATATGGGCAAATTTGGGTTTTTTTGTTTTCTTTCTGATTGTTCTCCCGCTTCTGCGGGATTGGGTTATGTTGGTTTTGTAATTGTTTAGTTTGTTGGGCGTGCCTGGGGCATGCCCCTTGTAAACTTGTAAATTTCATTGTCTTTAATTTATGACTTACTCACCCAAAAAAAAAAAGAAAACCTTAAATGAGGTGCTTAAGTTAAAGCAATATCGTCAAGCTAATATTACTTAGAAAATTCTCTTTCTTACAGGCTAAACAAGGTGAGTTTGATTTAAACTTGGCCACTTAAGCTAATGAAACAATTGGTGGCCTAAGCTAATTAGTTCCTAGAACAAAGTACAGAGAGATGGGGAAGGACGAAGAAAGTTAGAGTTAAACTTTTATCTTGAGAGCTAAAATAGAAAGTTCGGGAAAGAAAGTGAAATAGGAAGAAAATTAAAGGTAATTCAGATTCATCCTTTTGGACTGGAGAATTGAACACTTAGGTGATTTAGAAAACCTTAAATTAGGTGCTTAATATAAACTAATATCGTTGAGCTACAACTACTCAGAAAATTTTGTTTTCTTAGAGGCTAAGCGAGGTTAGTTTGAGTTAAACTTGGCCACTTGAGCTAATGAAACAAAAAGTGGCCTAAGCTAATTAGTTCGTAGAACAAAATAGAGAAGGATATGGAGATGGACAGAGAAAGTAACCCAAGGGGTTGTGGCATTGTGGTAAGGCCTTGGGGTTTAAGCCCCAAGGTCACAAGTTCAATTCTCCCCTTGGGCCAATCTCCTGGGCGAAGCACTGTTGGTTAGGAGGTTGGACCTCAAGTTGTCTAGTCAGCACTTGGTGTGGGTTCAATGCTCCCCTGCAGGCTGGACCTCAAGTTGTCTAGTCAGCACTTGGTGTGGGTTCAATGCTTCCCCGCTGTGCGAGTCCTGACTTAAGCGGAGCTTGTCTTGGGAGGTCGGGGCAAGTTCCCAGGTTATAGTCTCCTCGCTCGGAACGGCTAACAGGACACCTTGGTGATCTCTGCAAGGGGCGCTGTCTTGGACCTGCGGGAGGGTAGGGAGGATTTTCCTGTAACAAAAAAAAAAAAAAAAAAAAAAAGGACAGAGAAAGTTAGAGAGAAACTTTCTTCTTGAGAGGTAGAAGAGAAAGTTAGAGAAAAGAAAGAGAAATAGCAAGAAAATCAAAGGGAATTCTAACTCATCCTATTGGACTTGAGAATTGAACACTTGGGTAATTTAGAAAACCTTAAATGAGGTGCTTAAGTAAAACTATTATCGTTAAGCTACAGTTATTCAAAAAATTCTATTTCTTAGAGGCTAAGCAAGGTTGGTTTGAGTTAAACTTGGCCACTGAAGCAAATGAAACAATTTGTGGCCTAAGCTAATTAGTTCCTCGAACGAAATAGAGAAGGATGGAGAAAGATAGAGACAAACATTCTTCTTGAGGGCTAGGAGAGAAATTTAGAGAAAAGAAAGTGAAATAGGGAGACAATCAAATGGAATTCAAATTCATGCATGAGAATTGAAGACATAGGTGATTTAGAAAACCATAAATGAGGTGCTTAAGTTAAACGAATGTCGTTAAGCTGCAATTACTCAGAAAATTCTCTTTCTTAGAGGCGAAGCAAGGTTAGGTTGAGTTAAACTTGGCCACTTAAGCTAATGAAATAATTAGTGGCGTAAGCTAATTAGTTCCGTGAACAAAGTAGAGAACGATGGAGAAGGACGGAGATAGTTAGAAATAAACTTTCTTCCTGAGAGCTAAAATAGAAAGTTAGTGAAAGAAAGGGAAATAGGAAGAAAATCAAAGAAAATTCATATTCATCCGTTTGGACATGAGAGTTGAACACTTAGCCGATTTAGAGAACTGTAAATGAGGTGCTTAAGTTAAACGAAAATCGTTAAGCTACAATTACTCAGAAAATTCATTTTCTTAGAGGCTAAGCAAGGTTTGTTTGAGTAAAACTTGGCCACTTAAGAAAATGAAACAATTAGTGGCGTAAGCTAATTAGTTCCAAGAACAACAAAATAGAGAAGGATGGAGAAGGACGGAGACACTTAGAGAGAAACTTTCTTCTTGAGAGCCAGAAGAGAAAGTTAGGGAAGAGAAAGAGAAATAGGAAGAAAATCATAGGGAATTCAAATTCATCCTTTTGGACTTGAGAATTGAACACCTAGGTGATTTATAAAACCTTAAATGAGGTGCTTAAGCTAAACGAAAATCATTAAGCTACACTTACTCAGAAAAAGGATGGACGGAGAAAGTCATCAGCTAAATGAAAAACGAAAATCATCAGAAAAACGAAAATCTTTCTTAGAGGCTAAGCAAGGTTAGTTTGTGTTAAACTTGGCCGCTTGAAATAATAAAACAATTTGTGGCCTAAGCTAATTAGTTCCTAGAACAAAATAGAGAAGGACGGAGAAAGTTAGAGAGAAACTTTCTTCTTGGGAGGTAGAAGAGAAAGTTAGAGAAAAGAAAGCGAAACAGCAAGAAAATCAAAGGGAATTCAAATTCACCCTTTTGGACTTGAGAATTGAACACTTGGGAGCTTTAGAAAACCTTAAACGAGGGGCATAAGTTAAAACTATTATCATGAAGCTACGCTTACGCAGAAAGTTCTCTTTCCTAGAGGCTAAGCAATGTTGGTTTGGGTTAAACTTAGCCACAGAAGCAAATGAAACAATTATTGGCCAAAGCAAATTAGTTCCTCGAACAAACAAAAAAAAAAGGACGGAGAAAGATAGAGACAGACATTCTTCTTGAGGGCTTGGAGAGATTGTTAGAGAAAAGAAAGTGAAACAGGAAGAAAATCAAATGGAGTTCAAATTCATCAATTTGGACCTAAGAATTAAACACAAAGGTGATTCTGAAAACCATAATGAGGGGCTAAAGTAAAACTAATATAGTTAAGTGACAATTACGAAGAAAATTCTCTTTCTTCGATGCAAAGCAAGGTTAGTTTGAGTTAAACTTGGACGGTTAAGCTAATGAAACAATTAGTGGCATAAGCTAATTAGTTTCTAGTACCAAATAGAGAAGGATGGAGAACGACGGAGAAAGTTGGGGAGAAACTTAGTTTGAGTTAAACTTAGACGGTTAAGCTAATGAAACAATTAGTGGCATAAGCTAATTAGTTTCTAGTACCTTTTTTTTTGGGTGGATAAGTCATAAAATAAAAAAACAAAGAACTATTTGGGGTATGCCCCTTGTCGTGGTGTAAGTTCTTTGTTTTTTATTTTATGACTTATCCACCCAAAAAAAAAAAAACAGGTTTGTGCTTCCAATCATCTGTGAATAGATTTGAGAAATGATTCCACACCTCACGCTTGACAGAATTTGGCTCCTCTAATAACACATCCCCTACTGTGATAGAGTTGATGGTGTTTCTAGCTTGCCTACTACTTGCCATTGCATGGAAAAATTGGTATTCCTGTCTCCTTTTAGTGTCCAGTCCATCATTGACTTTTGAATCCACTCCCATTCCATTTTCCTGCTTAGTAACCACTTTTCATTTCTTCTCTCTCTTAGTATTTTCAACTCTGCCTCATCCAAGGGTCTTGTTTCAGCTATTAGATCAAGTTCATGAAGGACAGATTCAGTATCTTTTAATTTGTTCGCAACATTGCCATAGACTTCTTTGCTCCAATTTTTTAGTGCCAATTTCAGAACCTGCGGTTTCCTCTTCAGAATGGATCCATCCATCCCCAGTCCCTTTCATCCTCCATAAGTACAAGTGGACAGTGGTCAGAGATAGATCTGGGAAGACCCCAGAGTTTAAGCTTGAAGCTCATTAACCATTCAGGGCTAATGAGGAACCTGTCTATTCTACTCCATTTACTTCAATCCAATGCATTGCACCAAGTGTATTTTCTGCCTAGCATTGGTACATCCACCACCTCACAATTGTCTATGAATTTATTGAAATCTTTCATGCCCTATCGTTGCATGAAACTCCTATCCTTTCCCCTACTGTTCTAATCTCATTAAAGTCCCCCCCAAGACACCATGGTTTTGGGAAAGAACGCTTTAGGTTTAGTAGGGTCACCCATAATTCCTTCCTCCTTACTACATCATTAGGAGCATAAGTGTTGACAATTACACAATCAAAAGAATTATGAATTTTACCTGACAGTAGGATGAAGGTTCTGTTGCAGTAACGTTTGAAAGTTGGAAAACTTCAGGGTCACAGATGCAAATCAAACCACCTGCTAGGCCTTCAGCATCCACAGACATAAATTCCATCTTATCTCTATGCCAAGTACTCTTCACCCACAAGTTATTAGTGCTTGATTGTTTTGTTTCTTGAAGTAAAGCCATGTCTATTGCTTTAGCAAGAAGGAGCTTCCTGATTTTTCTTCTCTTTGCAGGCCTCCCAACTCCTCTGATATTCCAGCTCAAAGTCTTCATTTGAAACAGTTTGAGTCCTAGATTCCTTTTTTTTTTTTTTTGGGTAAGTAAGAAATAAAATAAAACAGAAAGATTTACACTATTACAAGGGGCATACCCCAGGCCCTACCAACAAAATAAAGCACAAACCTCGGCACAGATCACCGAAGCACAGCAAAGACACAAGATAACAACAAAGAAAACTATACAAAGCCGAGAAAGTCTACATCCGAAGCTCTAGGAAGCAGTACGGGGATACTAGCCACTCGGTTTGTACAAAGGCCATGTCCTGTAATGGATAGGGTCTGTGTACAAAATAAATAACCAGCATCCCACACTAAACCGTACCAGCCGAGAATACACAGCAGCAAAGGATCCTTCCTACACAACAAAGTCCTAGATTCCTCCAATAGGTACTGATTATTCCACCATGCCAGTCCCTCTACCTAATCTCTCTTTATCCTGCTCCTTAATATGTGTGAGTTTCTTTATGACCTCAGCTTCTTGGCCCTTAAAATCAAAGCCTAGACTTTCCCCTACCTACAGTGTTGCATGTGCCTCTTGGAGAATGTTCCTTGCAGAAACAGAGCTGGAGGAAATAGGTTCAACTGATGATCTTGATTTAGATCCTTTGAAGATGCCTTTACTTGAGCTTGCACCTTTATGCCCCATTCTTTTAGCAAACCCAGAGAATCTGCCTACAAGTAATTGGTGTTTAATCGTATCGCATCTGCTACCTTTTCTTTTTCCTTTCTTTAATCGGTTCCTAAAGGAGCCTGAGATGGGTGGGCTGGTTATGGTATTGATCTTTGACTGAGGGGCCTCCTCTGCTGCTTTTGATCTAGTGCTTGACAGCCCAATGGGCTGCAGACCCACTTGGACTGACGCAGTGGGCTGCAAACCATTATGATCGTGGCCCAAGTTCACCTCAAGGCAAATGCTAGGTCTATCCTTAAAGGGCTCACTTAGGCTTTTTATAAAACCTGGGGTGAGGAGTTGCCCATCTACTGCAAGGGCTATAGAGGCTATAGAGGCTCCTTTTTGAGGAAAATGAATACACTCTACACTCAGCTAGCTAGCTGGTTTCCACCACCTTTTTGGTCAATCTGATTGCACCAATGCTTCTGTTGTAGGCATGCTGCTGGTAATGATGATTCTACAGCACATGTGCCATCGTCATTTGAATTTCGTGCATAAAAAATAGTCTCTGCCACAGCTGCAGGATTGCTCCAGCTGCCATCTGCAGCCAGCTCATCCTTACCCTTCAACCTAGATGTCACGACCTCATTTGCTATATCAGGCTCTCCTACCACTTCACCTGCCACTTCAGTATCCTTGTCATCATCTTCTTCCTCTAAGGGTTTATGCTGAATGTGTTGCAGTGCACCGTTAACTTTGGAGCCAATAGCTTCAACTAGATCCTTAGAAGATGTTTCTTTGGAGCTTATGTTAGCATCCTCAGTAGACTGCTCTTCAAAGACTCTAATGGGGTAAATTCTTCCTTTGCACTCTAGGTTGATGCTTGTACTTATCGGGTCCATAACATTTGTAACTATGCTAAATCTACCACAGCAAAAAGACTTGAGTGCACCGATATGACCATCTAAGGATACCAACTCCCCCCATAATCTTGCTATCTCTTTGAAGGTATTTTTTTTTTTTGGGTGGATAAGTCATAAATTAAAAACAAAGAACTTACACATTTACAAGGGGCATTCCCCAGGTAATACAATAAAACCTCACGCCCCCCAAAAGTGGGGAAACTAAAACAAATAAAAATAACTAATTAAAACAACACTATAATATTACCCAACAGGAATGCTAAAAGTAAAATTAAATTTGCCCATATATCATTTTTTAATTCCAAGTAACCCCTACCATAAAATAGATGGAAACTTGGGAATGATATATAGGCAAATAAACAAAAAAATTAACTATATATTAACCAAATCAGCTCAAAAACTTCAAGCTATAGAACTCGAGGTGCACTCACGTGAGCCCCATAAAGAAATCAACGGGTCCCACAATCAACTTAAAAAAAATCACTATTAGCAATAGGCGCCAACAACCCGCACCTGGATACTCAACTCCCACGTGATGGTAGCCCACAAGTACCAAGGCACATCACATATCTATACAGCTGGTCACAAAAGGTGGGCTGGCAGACCACCCACGTACACACTAGCCCATGTAAAATCACCTAGCTAGCATGGGCTAGAACAGACCATGCCGCACGTCAACCAATGACAAGCAACCCAAAGTTGAAACCTACACGCAAGACAGAGCGTGTGTACCACCCCATCATGAACTCCCAACTTCCATACGCTACTGATGAAGATGTCGAAGGCTAGAGCAACGTCGTCGGAAAACCCAACCGGAGAACCCAGTGCCCGTCAACCTCGCGCTGGAACAGAGGTTAACAGCATCGCTAGGCCACCACCATGGATGGCGGAACCACCGACCTGGATCACTAGAACCATAATCTCCATATTCACCAGCTTGGAGATCCAGTCCAAAAGAACCAGGACACACCGGCCTCACTCCAGTGTCCATACCACAACAGCACCAGCGACACACAATATCACCAGCGAAGGCCACCCACCTACGACTATCACCAGAAGCCAAAGATGGGAGGAATGAGCTTTCACTAAGAGGTCGACAGCAACAGACCATCCGTCAACCTCCTAAAACTATTGACGCGGGAAACTCGCACCAAAAACCACCGAAAAGCGGGAAACTCACACACAAAAAAGCCATGGCAGCCAACCGAAAAGGACACCCACCAAACCTGCGCCGGAGTAAGAAAACTCCATTACCGAAGTAGCAGGAGCATGGTAACTGCAAAACAACAACTCTGATATAGCCGAACATTCTTCACTAGCGACAGTGAGGAAATCAACTTCAACCAGCACAATAACACATATAACTTTTGAGCCAATGACCCACAAAACCATCCTAAATCAGGACAAACCAGATTCACATCAACAAATAGTACCACCCCCAACCAGACAATGAATCTGATAAAGAACCCTCAAAACTCCATGGGTAACAACGGAGAGAGCTGTCTCTCTCTAGAAGCTCTCAACCTAATTCCCTTAAAAATGAAAGAAATGGTGATCTTTGAGGAAGCCCGTAGCTGGTGCTGTTGTGAGGTTGGGAGGAAGCCCGTAGCAATTGACCCAGACGTGACTCTCTTGCTGAAGATGCATACCTGATCTCCACTCGGTGATATACTCACACCAGTCTTGAAACCAATCTAGAAACAGAGCTTTTTTACTCATCAAGTCTTCTTTGGTGGGGAATGATAGAAACACATCTCGCCCTCCTCCTTCCCTAACCAGCACATTCTGCTCACCTCTTTTAATGAGTTCATTTTTCACCTGTAGGATAGAATGATCCAGTTTAAGACGCATGATCATGCTCTCGTATAGCCAACCATTACCAATCTCTTCTACTCTGATGGTTATCTTTGATGCAGATCTGGGTTGGTCCCCTTTGATAACTTCCGCGAAAGACCTGCCATCAGTGCCATGAGTCCATATGTTTTTGTTTGCCATAGCTGGTATGTGCCTTGTCACTTGTTGTCTTGTTGCTGGGGATTCAGCCTCTGCTTTGACTCCATTTGCTTAGCATACTCTGTGACTTTGACTGACAGAGATTTGTCATCTATCCATAAGCCATTAGCCTTTTGTTCTACTATATTGGCTGCAATGGAACAATCATACCGAACAAACCCAAATCTTGAGTTTGTTAATCTCCTTCTCTTCTGTGGTATGAAAACATCCTTAACCACACCAAACTTTGTGAACAAATCATATAAGTTTTTTGGATTCATGGAGCAAGTTGTCCACAAAGAGTGTATACAAACTTGCCCTTCGACCATTTGACCACGAGCTCTGATTGGCTTGTTTCCTTCTTTGATTCACCACAGGGATCCAGCCACCTAGTCTTCCTTTCTCCATCTCCACCTAGTCTGTGGCTTCAACACTTCCAATCCAAAATTTCGCTTGGATGAACTTAGTTTAGCTTCAGACATGAAAACGATGAACTCATAATCAATGCGTACTTTATCCTAAACTTAATAGATTATGGTAGATCAAAGATTTTGTGTGACGAATGTAGAAAGAAAAAAAATTGAGTGAGTACTCTGGATCTGACTATATAAATTACACAATTCTAGTGATCAGTTTGTTTTATTGCTTTGCTTTGATGATTTGGTAGGCTCTTTGTCCCACTATGATTAGTATTGTTTTTTCCTTTTGTTATAGGTGGTTGAGCTCTTTTTAACCACTGTTCTGAGTGGTGCCGCAGATGATTTAGCAGGTTCTTTGTGCCAACCTAGTTGGAATGGGGAGTTTTTCCTTTGATGCTTATAGCACCCTCTTATCTTTGTTAAAATGTGATGTAAGGTTTATCCTTGAATCTATTCAATAAAGTTATCTTTTTGGTGATAAAAAAAAAGAAAAAGAAAGAGAGTTCAATTATTTTCTTATCATAATAAAAATCATAGCAATCGTAAACGTAACCTTATTCTAGAGTGAATCACATAATCCTTGTGTTGTGTGTGTGTGTGTGTGTGTGTGTGTTTTTTTTTTTTTTTTTTTTGTTGATTTGTTTGTCTTTCTTTTTTTTTGGGTAAGTAAGTCATGTTTGTCTTTCTTATTTGTTATTATGTGTGTCTCACTGATCTTGGTTAGGAAGAGAGATTTTCCTAACACCAACTTGGTGGTGATTATACTAAAACTCTTATTATATTAGTTGACTTTGGTGTTTAACCACCAATCACAAACATGTGACTTTTTTTTTTTTTTGGGTGAATAAGACATAAAATAAAAAACAGAGATTACACAGCTACAAGGGGCATACCCCAGGACCTAACTAAACTATACAAGAACAAACGAAAGAAACTAAAACACCCAAGCAGCAAAACAAAACAAAATAAAGGACACGAACAACTAACAAGACTAAAACGAAAACATCCAAAACAGTGGAAAATTTTAAACCCCCAAAAATATGTTCATGAGCCGCATACATGCGAATGAGGCCCATGAACACATCCAACAGCAGCCCATTTCTGTATGAAACCAAACCAACCCACAAACAAGGTAAAACCAGTAGCAAATACAAGACTAAAAACCCATGCCCGAGCCCTAAAAAACCAGGGACTACGGCAAAGGTAAAATGCAGTCCAGCATAGAAGTACCACCCAGGAAGATACAACCTGGAATAGGGGAACCTAGGAGCACGAGCACAAGGACAAACCCCAAAAAAAAAAAACAACTAAAGTATTCCCTACACAGCCCGTAGAGATAGGAAACAAAACCAAAATATCATCAAATACTTCTCCTACACAGCCCGTAGAAGTAGGGCTCAAAACAAAAATAAAGAAAATTACAACTTGGGAATGAGGCACGGCGCATAAAGCAGCCACCACCAGCACCCCTAACACTAAATTGGCGCACATAGCAGCCATACCAAACCATAGACAAAGCCAAGAAACCAACTGAGCCCAGCAGCATACCTTTCCAACTAAGGAGCAGCCAACTCAATATAACCCGAAAAACAGCGGGATAAACCACCAAGCTGAGAAAGATCACCAAGCCGAGAAGACCTAGAAACCAACTCAACACAGCCTGCCCAAAATGCAGCACATAATGAGAAATTTCCAGAAGAATATTTACAAATTCCTTGACCAACATTATATACAAGCACACAATATATGATCTCACTCCACTCAACCCACAATATAGGAACTCACAACCCTCAGTAACAGCTTCCATAGCCTGCATATAAAACTTTACCATATAATAGCATTAGCAAAAACACTCATATCAGGACTCACCAATCTCAACCCACAGTGATACACTCAAACTAAACATAATATATGACTCACAATCACTCAACTCTCATAATCTGTTTACTTACCCAAAAAAAAACTCTCATAATCTGCTAGTCAATCTTCAACCTGTTGTACAAGAGAAAACATGTTAGTATAACTCTCATATCTGCTCACCAACACTCGACTCTCATATAGTGAACTCACATCACTCTCCAATCACCCATTTCTGGTAGCATGGGTCTTCAAAATAGCTCTAGGTAAGTTCCACTGTACAAGGAACCAATCATCACCTGTAGACCTAGGCAGGTTGCTAAGTGATAAAATTCTGCCCCTAATCATCTGAGTAATTGATTTTATAACTACCTCCTCAGGCTTGAGTTCTTTATTGAAGATTCTATTATTCCTTTCAATCCAAATATGATAAATGGTACATAAGAAGGACAGTCTACTAACAATCGACCTCAGAGATTTGCCCTTAGACTCCTTAGTAGCAAAATCAATCAAGTTAGGCCATTGGAGGTCAGGCCAGTTGATGTTAGATTTAGCTTTAAGAACATTCCAAACCTATACGAGAATACAACTGAAGAAGAGATGAGAATGGCTCTCAACCTGACTATGACAAAAGGGGCAATCAAGGTTAGAAGTAATGCCAAATTGCTGTAATCTATCCCCAGTGTTAAGTCTAGAGTGAAGAGCAATCCAAACAATAAAGCTAACTCTAGGGATCATCGGAGGACCCCAGATAAGATTATGCCAAGACACTTTGTCAAATTTATGCCTCCAATGATCCCAAGCAGATTTAATAGAGAACTCCCCATTAGGATTCAGCTTCCAGACAGGTTGATCTTCAAGGGATGAATTAGGGATACAATTCCCAGGAGTAGAGGAAATTAATTCCCTAATTTCCCAAGAAATAGGATTGGGCCACTTCCAAGAAGTACCATCAACAATTTGCTTGACCTTAGTTTCACTATTAAGACAAGAATCATACATGATTCTATCCCCAAATCTACCCAGCAGAGAACCAAGAGGATGCCAGTTATCATGCCAGAGAAAAGTCGACTCACCATTCCCAATTTTATGAGTTATCAAAGGATAGACATAACTTCTAAGGGATAGTATCTTCCTCCAGACCCACGACGAGTCATTGGGGACTTTAACTTTCCAAAAACTTTTGCCTTTGAGTAAATAGGATTTAACCCATTGGCACCACATGGACATCTCACCACCAGAAAAAAGAAACCAAACATGTTTAGCTATAGCAGCTCTATTCCAAATCTCCAAAGATTTAAAACCAAGGCCTCCTTCACTTTTGGGAGCACACACTTTATCCCAAGCAATTTTGGCACTGTGCTTTTTGAGCTCAGCTCCTGACCAAAGAAAGGCCCTTAAGAGACACTCAATCTCTTTAATAACCTTCTTTGGAAGAACAATGAAGACCAATTACACTTGCATGGAGAAGAGAATGGTCTGGATGAGCTGGGCTCTGCCAGCATAGGATAGAGCCTTGTTAGCCCAGCTGTTGATCCTTTTAGTGATCCTATCTATAAGAACCTGACACTCAAAAGCCCTCAGCTTAGTGGTAATAAGGGGAACTCCAAGGTACTTGACAGGAAGTGTACCCTCTTTAAACTTTGCAACACTAAGGATACCATCTCTCAGAATTTGACTACACCCAGAGAAATAGATATTACTTTTGTTTGTGCTAGGGGTGAGGCCCGAAAGATGTTTGAATTCATCAAGCCCTTGCATAATCAGATTCACAGTGGGAACATCACCTCTACAAAATATCATGAGATCATCAGCAAAACAAAGATTAACAATCTTTGTTTTCTCACATCTCCAATGAAATTTAAAGAGAGGATGTTTAGATTTCTCATCAAATATCCGAGCAAGGATTTCCATAGCAAGCACAAAAAGGTAAGCAGACATAGGATCTGTAATGACCCCAAAGTGCGTATAGAAAGTTATCCTTATTTAATTAGGGATTAATGTGTTTGCTAGTGGAATTGAAGAACTATCCGTCGAGTTATGCTTTTGAAACTGGAGTTGGTGACCTTTACCAACAATCTGAAAATTTTTCCCTTCGCTCGAGTGGAGTAGTTGGCGCTCGAGCGTACTTTCGGGGTTTCCAGCAAATTTTACAGACGGCCTGAGATTCTGGGAGCTGTGATATCCCGCTCGAGCGGAGTAGTTGACGCTCGAGCGGACGTTTTTGTTGGTCTTCGCGCTCGAGCGGAAGGTTGGGCGCTCGAGCAGTCTCCAAGTTGAATTGTATTTCTGAGGCACATGGGTTCGTTTTTGACATTTTTATTAGTGTATTTGGAACTTTCTTATTTTATTTTGGAGTATTGGTTGAGGTGGTAATATGATGGTAAAGTAAGATTGGGCCAAAAGCTTTAATTAGAATAATTTGTCTGCGACCAGCCGTCACTCTTTTGTCCTTTTCTTTTTCTACACTTTGAATTTGGATGTAAGGTTCGAACCATTGGAAATCTTATTTCCGGGGCATCAATTTGGACACAAGAACGACCTAAAACGGAGTCCGGATGGGAGAGTTACACTTGTTTGAAGTTTTAGAATCTGTGCTAAGAGCAGGTTCGCTCGAGCGGAAATAGGAGCGCTCGAGCGGGGTTTTCGGGACAGCAGCTTTAAAAACGGGTTTTTGAGATCATTTTCCATATTTTCTTCTTCCCTTTTCCTTCCTCTTTGCCTAAGTCCGAAACCCTAGCCCCAAATCCTTGAATTCCTTTACTTTGATCGCAATCTACCATGGTTTTTGGCATCAAGGAAGGAGAACAAGGGAGGATCAATGTTTTTACCCGATTAGAACTTGGATTTGTGAAGGCTTCTTCTCAAGCTCACCCCTTTGCTTGATTATTGAGGTAAAGGTTTGAATACTCTTCAATATTTGCATCCATAGATAGATTTGTGACATTTTATTATCTAAATACAAAAATTTCCATATTTAGAGCATGTTGGGAGTTAATTGATGGATTAAAATGGTGGATTATGAGTCCTAGGTGTTTAATTAATGGAAAAATTGGAATAAAAGTGTTGGGTTAATAAGTTTGATTATTTCATGAAATTTCTATATTTTCTTGGAACCCTAGGTTGATTAAGGATGATAACCAAAGATTTGGCCCAAAATGAAAGTAGAATAATGAAATTGAGGTATTGAATTATGTATATACAAGTTTAATTGGAATTTGGTGATACTTGGAAATTATGTTTAAGTTTGCGAATGAGCTTTGTTATGAGCATTGTGTAACATGTTTTAATGAGAAAGGAAATTGGGGGGGGGGGGGGGGAAAGATTGTTGATGATGTGGATGATGTAAACTTGGCTATGGAATGTTGAATTGAGCCTTAGCAATTTAATTTGAAATTATGTGGAATTATATTTGGTGACATTGAGTTGAATAATATTAAATAGTGTGGATTATGTTGGATGGTGATGATTATGTGGGGTTATGGTGATTATGTTGAGTTGTGTTAAATATTGTGAATTGAATTGTGTAGGGTTAGCTGCAGGAGGGGACCTAGCATCTAAACACTGTGAGTAATAGTATTATAGATGTACATCATTTACTGTTAACGCTTATTGTTATTAACATTCTGTTTCCTGTAAGCAATTATGTTGGTATGAATAGAGATTGCAAGTTGATGTGAATTTATGTAAGCATCGAAAGAAGTGGCATACATCGGTAAGCCTTGAAAACGATTCTACATTCTGACTACGATTAACCTATAAATTACCTATGAATCGCATATAATCTAGTGATATTATGGAATTGGTTAACAGAAGGGAATTATGAATGTAAACTCCGCTATTTTGAGTAGGAATGTGATACCTTGAATGTCCTATCAGGAATTCCTACCATCTGTTTAAATCGGTATATGTTTTGTGACATAGATATTGGTCTAACATGGATCAGCGAAAGGAATAATCAGATAAGACTACGGGTTGTTTTATATGATAATGACCATTGTGATTGTTGTGAAACTATAGAAACATCAAAAGAGTTTAAGAAGTTTTGTGTGCCATGTGAGAAACAATGTAAAATTATGAAAGTCTTAAAAGAAATTGTAAAGTTACGAACCTATGTGGCCCTTGCCCGGGGGTAATAATACCGTGGTTTGTGGCCCTTGCCCGGGGGTTATAGTACCGTGGTTCAAGAATATGTTTTAAATGAATTTGTGAAATATTGTGAACTTGTGCAAAAAGGGCCAAGGGCCATTTGTGAAGTATGGAATTCCAATTTGTGACTTATGAAATGATATGGTCGAGGGCCATTTGTGAAATATGAATTTCCATTTTCGTGAACTATGGACTTATGTGGCCGAAGGCCATTTGTGAAATGTGAACCTCTGAGGCCAAGGGCCGACTTGTGAAATTTTATGAAATGTGAATCTATGAAATCTAAGGAACTTATGAAATGTGAATCTATGAGACTGAAAGCCAATTTGTGAACTATGAAGTTAAAAGGCCGAGGGCCAACTTGTGAAACTAAGAACCTAAGTTATGCATCCAAGAAGCACAAGAAGCACAAGAATGAATAATATGATATAAGCGTGTGATAATGATATGATACTACAAGAAGCACTTTAGTTATAAGGTGTTCCGATTGAATTAATGAATGATGTTCAAGAATGTTTCCGGTATGTTTCCGGTATGTTACAAGTTCGAGTATGTTCCGGTATGTTTCAGGTATATGCTACAAGTTCAAAAAAAAATGTTTCAAGGGCTTTCATGCCATATGTTTTAAGGGCTCTATGCCAACACGTTTGAAAGTTTCACGCGATGATATTCAAGGGCTTAAAGTCATTATGCTCCAATATATTATGTGTCAAGCTATTATGTTTCGAGATTGGGCCTAAGGCCGTTATGAAATTAGTACAGAATCAGACTAACTATGTGAACTCGACAATTTCACATGCATTGATATATTATATGTCAAGTTAAGCATTGTTTTGTTTATATACTATTATTTACTGAGCCTGGCTTACTTTGTGTTATGTCTGTTCTGTAGGTGACCACCTTGGAGGTCAGTCTCACCCGTAGCATCCGCTCTTCGTGGTGTCAACCCCGGAGGGTCCAGGCACTTAAGTAAAAGCAGTCATTTTGTGGGGTTCTATTAAGCTTTAAGCTTTATACCCTGTTTATCTATCTAAGGTTAAATTGTTTATAACTCTTTTATTACTTGTTGTGTTTGTTATGCCCAATTATAGGAGCTGGGTGTATATATGTATATGTCCATAACTAAATTATATGTTTGTTTGCCTTATGTTCAGTTTGTGATCCTGGCATGATAGTGGTCGCTCAATGGATATTGTTCTTTTATTTATTTTAATTTATATTGTTAACGCTTCCGTTCAGGCCCCGTATGATATGTATAACAGGTTTAGTGTCTAATTTCGAATGGGTCATGCCCAAACTTTTAGGGGCGGGTTTGGGGCGTGACAGGATCTCCTTGTCTAAGACCCCTAGCACCCTTAAAGTAGCCATGGAGGCTACCATTAATGCATATAGAAAATGAAGGGCTGGAAATGCAGGCATGTATCCAGTTAATCATGATAGGAGGAAAAGCCATAGCCTTCAGAATATCAATGATAAACTCCCATCTCACACTATCATAAGCCTTCATTATATCTACTTTCATAGCGCATTTAGGAGTTGGTGAATTCCTATGGTAACCTCTCAGAAATTCCTGGGACAGGAAAATGTTATCCGATATTCTTCTGCCTTGTACAAAAGCAGATTGAACAGGATCGATGAGCTCAGGGAGGACAATTTTAAGCCTATTAGCTATAATCTTAGCAATACACTTGTAAACAGTGTTACAACAAGAGATGGGCCTATAGTCACCAACCTTCCCAGGGTTAGGGACTTTAGGGATAAGAGCAATAATGGTGCTATTAACCTCAGAGAGAAGTTTACCAGATTCAAAAAAGGTTCTAATGGCTTGAGTAAACCTCCTTTCCCACAATATCCCAAGATGCTCTAAAAAACCAGAGGAGAAACCATCAGGGCCAGGGGCCTTGTTAGCTTTAAGAGACCAGAACACATCTTTAATCTCTTGATCAGACACGGGCCTAGCAAGAGCTATAGCCTGGTCCTGAGAGACTTTTGATTTAACAAGAGTATTGATTCTGTGGAAACCATTATCAAACATGTGACTTTAATTGTCTTCTATGAAACATATGTACATTAAATTGAAATAATATGTTTTTATAATAGAATCTAATTTTTTTTTTGTATGTTGATAAGATGATATCATGTATAACTACATATCTATACTACATATATTTCTCGATAAGTGTAGTGCCAGCCTAGCCTTTTGGAAGAAGAAACTTCTCTCATTTGGAGGGAGGTTAACTCTTATAAAGTTTGTGTTGTCCAGCTTGCCCACTTTCTGTTTGTCTATTTTCAAAATGCCCTCATATGTGGCTAAGGCATTTGATAGAATCCAAGCAAACTTTCTGGGGGGAGGGGGACAGATCTAAAGAGAAAGGTTCATCTTGTTAAATGAACCGAGGCAACTAAGAGCAAAGAGAACGGGGGTCTGGGTATTAGAAGAGTTCAAGAGGTGAATAATTGTTTGCTGGCCAAATGGTGGTGGCGATTTGGGTATGAGGATAGTTCCTTATAGAAAAAAGTACTATGCAACAAGTATCCTTCAAATGGTGGGAAGTGGCATCACTTTTCAGCTGATATTGGGCACTACTAAAAAATCTAGGGTGGTATTCTCAATGTTAGTCAATTAAATTCTCAACTCTTCAATATTTTTATGGAAAATACTAAGGTTGTTGTGGGAAATGATAACATAGTCCATTTTTGAAGTGACAATTGGGTGGGTGATCTATGTGTTAAGAATGCTTATCCAAGGCTCTTTAGCTTATCAACAGAAAATGATATCTCTCTTAGTGTTGGTGGAGAGGAAAGAGACTTACACAGATTGGAATTTCAGGTATAGAAGAGCCTTGTTGGGTTGGGAGTCAAATGAGTTGGATAGTTTAGTTGCTTTTATGAATGCTACTATGGTTGGTATATCAGAAAGGGATGATTGCCTAAGGTGGGAAGCAAATTCATCAGGTCAGTTTAGTGTTTCCTGCATTTATTCTATGTGTGTGCCTTTCTTCCCCCTTTTGGCCACTAAGCTTCTGTGGAACAACGTGTCTCCCCCAAAAGTGCAATTTCTTAGGTGGTTGGCTTGGAGGGGAGACTTAAGACTTACACTTTTCTACAAAGAATTGGGGTGCTTGGTCCAGATGCCTCTATTTTGTGTGTATTCTGCAAGATGGGTTTGGAATCAGTACCCCATCTATTGCTTTGGTGTCCTTTTGCTTGGAGAGTATGGTCAAGTCTGACACATTGATGGGGGATGCAATGGGTTGTATCTCGGAATGTGGAAAGACATCTACGCTAGTGGAGGTAGGGCTGAGCATAGGGTTATTCGAACTACATAACCAGCCTAACCCGAACCGATCTGTATACAAATAGGTGATTTTGCAGACACAATATGAGCGGATGTGATTTAGAATATGGCATTATTGCGGGTTGCGTGTTTTACCCGTACCCACTAGAACTTGCCCGCACTTAAACTTTTTTTTTTTTTAACTTGGACCATTGATTTCATTCATCATATCCTAGATATTTTAGGATTGTGAATGATTTTACTTTAATTGTATTGTTGGGTAGTGAATGATTTTGATAATTTAGTTTAGGATTTTGAAAGATATGCTTGCATTAGTTTATGATTTTATTTAAAAGTTTAGGATTTGAATGATTTGCTTGTGTTAGGAATTAATTTTGTTGTGTTTTTAATTTTTAAGTTTTAATTCATTAATTATTAATGTTGAGCATTTTAGAAAATGGGGGGAAACGAGCTCAAAATAAATATTTGCAAAATGGGGGGAAAAAAAAGGCCTAAAAATAAAATTTTAAAGAAAAAAACTCAAATTCGCAAACTGCCCGTAACTGACTGCACATCCGCGAACCCTATCTGCACAAACCACAACCCGCACTGCAGGCGGTTGCGGGTTCAATTTTCCTCAAACTGCACATATTCGGGCAGGTCCAAACCGCAAACCGAACCGTCCAAAACCGAACCGCGACCACTCCTAAGCGGAGGGGTTTCAAATGGAGAAAAATTGCAAACTTGATCTGGAGGGCTGTGCCATTGGCAGTCATCTGGTCATTATGGAAGCTTAGGAATTAGGCGGTGTTCAATGGGAAACAAGTGCATTTGGAGAGGTATGTGAATTGATAATGATTAGAATTGTCCCCTTTGGGAAGCTCATTCTGAAGGGTGTTGTTACACCGTGCAAGAGATTATCAATAATGTCCAGCAGGTTAGGTGCAGTGTATAGTTATTGATGATCGGTTGCAGGTTGCTACGGGCATTGCTACTATTAGTGCTGTTTTTGGGAAGCTTCAATGGGTTTTGATTTTGTAGGGGCTTCAATGGAGGTCTGGTATTTCTGGGGGCTTCAATGGCAGTGTTGTTATGCTATTTTGCTAGCAGAGTTGTTGCTGGATGCTGTTATGGTGGTGTGGGGCTGCTATGGGGGATTATGGGTAGTGTCTTGTTCTTATTCTTGGTGATTTATTCTCTTTGTTGGTTCATCACTAACTAGTTTGGCTTGAGCTTCTATACGTTTGTGCTCTCGCCTCATCTTTATTAATGTAATTTCATCTCCTATGTATTATTTTCATCAATAAAGTTCATTTTTTTAATAATTAAAAAATGTATATATATATATATATATATTTTTTTTTTTTTTTTTTTTTTTTTTTTTTTTTTTTTGGATAAGTAAGTCATAAATAAAAACAATGAAATTTACAAGTTTACAAGGGGCATACCCCAGGCATGCCCAAACAACAAATAAAAACATATATAACCAACAAAACTACCACTACACCCCCTAAGAAAGGGGTAAACAAGAAACTGAAAAACACAATAACCCAACTTTGCCCATATATTCTTTTTGTCCTCAAGTAACCCCTACCATCAGAGATAATAGAAGGGAACTTGAGGCTGATATATGGGCAAAGAAATACAAAAACATCATAAAGTTAAGAAACAAAACACACACACTGACAAAGCAACAACCCTCAAGCCGAAACAAAGATGATGATCAACCCCACAAGCCCCCAGTCTCGACTGTAGATAAAAACATGGAATCCAATAAGCGTCTCACTCCTCACAGCCGTGACATCCAAGCCACTTAACCAAAGCCGGGACAGAGGAAAAGATATACCCCAAGAGAAATCCCAGCAAAGTCACATGAAGCTAGCACGATCAAATACCATATGCCACGGACTAGGGAGTTGAAGTAAAAGACAATAACCCCTCAGCAACAAACCAATACACAGCCAACAAAATCATGAAATCAATCATCACATCCCCCAGTCCCTTCCTTGGTAGATCACAAGCCTCAAACCCCACGGCAGTGTGACCAGCACTCCATGTCAGGCGTGGCAATACGATCAATTAGGACGGGTCACATGAAGACAAGAAGCGACCAGAAAACCAGTAGCTATCCTCCCGCTTATCTCCCAGTCTCTAACTCGGCTGGTTATTGAACCACTATTCCCCATAGCAGTGACTCCCCAATCACTCTTGGCGGAGATGACTCAAAACCACCCTCATATCGAGTCACATGAGGATCACACAATCAATCACCATAAAATAATCAACTGTAAAAGATCCGCTGCAAAGAGGTTAAACAAAAATTTCCAACATAACCCAATTATGAACCCACGCCTGTACGCATGCCCATTAGTGGCCCACAAGAAGAACCGTGGGCATTAAAACAAAGTGATGGCTCCACTAAATCACAAATAAAACCAATATACAGTGAGCCCAAGGAGTAGTCCATAAACCGTGGATTAATAGTAGACCCATTACATAATAGAACCATGAAGTCCAAATGGGCCCCACCAGTTTCTTCATAAAAATCAATTTGCTTGGCAATTCACGTGGATGAGCCCAAAAGTCCAAAACAAAATGTGCCCAACGGCTGAATATCAAAACCACCAACTCCATACCAACTCTTGCACCGTGGGCCCCACATAAATATAAAATTAAGGCCAAATAACCATAATAAAATCGTGGGCCAAAAAATCTGGTGGATAAAACAATTAAACAAAGCCCACTTGAAATAATTAAACTTGCAAATAAACACGTGGGTCCCAGTACCCAACCACCGTGGACCCAAATGAAACACTTTTATATGTTAAATATAAATATTAAAAGATATAATCTGATTGCCCCATGTGCTGACAATACCATACCTCATCATGCAATAGCCCAAGCTACACAATACAAGCTACATGTATAGCCACAGGAATCCACGTGAACCCCTCTTCCCAACACAAACAATAGCACGCAAATTTTGAATCTCACTCTGCACAATACAGCAGCACGCAATGGGCGGGATTATATCACTCGAGCGCACCACGCGCAAGCTCACCCGAGCTCACAACGCGCTGACTGTACATTCAAACGAACAGGATCATCTTCATAATAATACCCACTGTAACGACGCCGACAAAAACCATGGCCGGAGCTGCAAACCAGCCGCCGGCGAGAGTTTAAATCGCAAAGACGCCGGCAAACAAGCTCCGGTAGCCAAATGACAAATCCCAAGAAGCTTAGAAACCCAGCGACGCAAGCAGAAAAATATGCAGCTAACGCCAAAGGGCCCATTGCAGCATCTACATCAAAACCATTGATGAAGCTTAAGCTATAAAATACCAAAACCCAACTCCGCCGATGACACCACACCACCAGCGGTGCCCATCATCGACGTAAAAACTTCGGAAAGCCCAAAACCAGCATCGGAGAACAGACCAGCGCCGGAAATGATCCCACGCCGGAACATATGCATGCCGACACGCTGCCATAGATGGACTCTAGCCAAGAACACACACTGACTTCGTAGAAGACCGGTTGCACCAACTTCACAACATGATCAGAACTACCCATCTTGAAAACCCAAGCTGAACAGAAACGACATGAATAGAATATACATTCCAGCCAATAAATGGAATATGGCCGTAACAAATGAGGCACTGAAACAGCACCATTACCCAAACTCACATAACTCACTATATGGATAACAAACCAGCCGAAAAGAATTCATCGGACTGATAACTCACACAGTACACATTCTCCCTCACAGGGTGAGAAAGATAATCAGACAGTGCACCATTTTCACTCCGGGGGGAGCTTTCTCTCTCTAGATTCTAGAGAGAGAGGCTCTGCTTTCTTCCCTCTAGAAATTGTTCTTCTTGGTCAAAATGTATATATTTCTATACTATTATACAAAAGAAACAGCTTGGTTTTTTTTTTTTTTTTCTTTTTCTCTTTTTTTGTTTTTGTTTTTTTTTGTGGAGAAATAACAACCAGTTCTCTTCTGAAAAATAATTACAGATTCATGGTAAATTTTATAAACTTTTCCATGAATCTGTAATTATTTTGAGACAATACGATTGTTATGCAATTCCCCCTCCCCTTTTTAACAAAAGTGAAATTTTATTAATGAAAATAAAAATGGTAAACGTAAGAGGGATTAAAATCAATAAAATCAAGACTTTGGTTGGTGTCTTGAAACATTTATTTTTCGTATGTTTAAGTTAATTTTTCATTCTTTAATTATACGTTTAACTGATTTAGTTTTAATGTTAAAAAAAATAAAAACTTCCCATTTCTAAAACACTCTAAAATCTCACTTATGAACATAACTTATAGTCACTTAAAAAAATAAAAATAAAAATAAAAATAAAAATTTAACCATATAAAAAATCACTATAAAATCACTTTTCAAAAGGGAAAAAAAAATACTCTAGAAATATACACATTATTTTTCATTGTTGCACTCCCACTTGTAACAACTTCTTATCTGGTCATCGTGTTCTCAAAATAAATCTCCCATATGTCAAAGCTACTTAACCCCACACTTAACGGCCGAATAGGAAAGGCACTTCGAGCATAGTCCCCCCTCGTTATTCTATTTCATTCTCGGCTTCTCTAGGTCTCTTACCAAAATGCATTTACTGGCTCATCTATAACCAAAGACACAAAAATCGCGTGAAAAGCATTAACCAATCATTTGACTCTTTGAACAACCTTCCTAACGTATCCTAATGAAAAAAAAGTCTTCTTTGCCCTTATGAGAGTGAAAGCACTAGTAACTCCAGAGCTTGGGCAAAGTGGGGACTCTGCATGCCCTGATTGACGAGATCTAAATAGATTTGGTTTAGACCTTGAATGTTTTCATTGTGAAAAAAAAGATTGACGAGATCTAAATAGATTTGGTTTAGACCTTGAATGCTCTCATCTCAACTATGTTGTTGTTCTGTTTTTTAGCTTTTGGTTGCTCTTCATTGGCTTTTCACCAATCTTGGTTTAAGTGCTTGCAAATGATTGTGCTTCTTTTGCGGTGCCAACCTAGTTGGGATTGTGGAGGTTTGCTATGATGCTTAGTGCACTTTCCTATTTTGTTAATGTAATTTTGCTTATTCTTTGTTTTTATCATCAATAAATCTTTTATTTTGCTGATCAAAAAAATTCCCCCAAGAAAATTTCCATATATAACTAGTGGCACTTTTACTAAATTTTCGGTTATGCTAAAGTTACTAACTAAATTACCAACTTTTTCTTTTATTTTAATTTTTTACAACACTACTCACATGTGTGTAAAAAAAAAATTGATATATAGATTTTGTTTGGGATATTAGTTGGCTTTTTGGCTTTTTGATAATGTGTTCCCATGTCCAATAGTTCTAGCATAGTTCAAAAGGTCATACATAAAAGTTCATATTAAATTGTTGCAATACGGTATAAGGATCTAACCTAGTAGATTCTCATTGTTCACAAGTCCCAACAATTTCCATAGCACGGTGATTTGTCAAATTCATAAAGTTTTAGACATCTCACATATAATTTATATTAAGTAGTAAGTCTCCAGGACAGTCAATAACTAGAGTTCATAATTCTAATAGTTCAATTGGTCTAATCAATATGTCCACAATTTATATCAAGTTAAGGAGTGTACGATTCCCACACAAATTCCCACATAAACATTTGCACATAATTAAGGTAATACTTGCGTCAGTCGTCTCAGTGTTTCAGACATTTTTTGGAACTAGGCTATAAACCCTTCCTTGCCTAATCTTGTTTCCCTCGGGAGTAGAAATTACATTTGTTCTAGGTACGAGAATAGAACCAGTGGTACTAGCATTAGGCCTATTGTTGTTCGGATGGGCTTGTGGACAAGATTTAGCCAAGTGTCCTTTCTGTCCACATCTAAAACAGGTCTAGATAGGCGGCGATAATTGCCCCAATGTTGTTTCCCACATTCTCTACAAAAAGGTATATCATTGTTCACATTGCTTCCTCGGCTTACATTGTCAAAAGTTCCTGCCTTTGAGTTTTCATTCACAGAGGTCATCGAATTACTAGTCATTTCGAATTTTTGTTTCTTTTGTTTCTTACACTCCCATTTAGTTGATGATGGCGACTTCAATATTTTCAAGGCTGCTATGTTTGCCTCAGACATCAAGGCCCTATCAAGAACATCCACATACGTTGACAATTTTAAAACACCAACTCGGTCAAACACATCCAAGTCAAGTCCACCCACAAATTTTCTACCCTTTTTTGTAGTCAGTGTCTATCATTTGTGGTCAGTGGCTAGTCAGTGTCTACCCTTTTTTTGTAGTTAGTGGCTAGTTCAGTAAATTTTGCTTCGTCTTTGGCCACAGTCATGTTACCTTGTTTTAGTTGTTCAAATTCAGATACCTTCCTATCTTGGATGCATTGGGGAAAATATTTTTCAAAGAACATTTCCTTAAATCTATCCCATGTCATACTTCCATTATCATTTCGTACTAACATCCACCATCTCCTAGCTTCTTCTTTAAGTGTAAATATTGCCAACAAAACTTTCTGTGTCTCAGTACACGGAAATACTTCAAATATTTTCTAGATTTCTAAAACCCAAGCCTCGGCTTTTAACGGTTCAATACCCCCCAAAAATTCCAGTGGCTTCATCTTATTATATTTCTGTGTCAGAGTTATCATATCATAATTCGCTGATTCATATTTTTATAATTGACACATTTTGATGGTTTATTTTTTTTTTTTTTTTTTTTTAAATGATGCACCCACAACTTAACAATATCATTCTGTATAATATTTTGTTTGTAAAGGTAACAATGTACAAATAAAATTTATATACACAATGATGTGTCGTGTACATATATTCACTCTTAAAAGTAAAGAAATTTATCATTTTAGTTCACAATTATAAAAATGTCATTGTCACATCATTTTATACCCAAAAAAAAAAAAAATTAAATGTTACCAATATAATTTCATTGAAATTTAATTTGAAACTACATGTTGTTTCTCATTCTCAGTTCTTGTTTTTTATCACAGGTTGTAGAACATGAATTGCTCTTTGTATTTGTAGAGAAAAAACAACTTGATAGTGAGGCTGCATAAATTGATGAGTGGGCCATCTATTTCTTTCCTTTCATTTTTTTTTATTTATTTATTTCTTCTTCCCTTTTTACTTTGATGGGTGATATTGAGAATTGTTTATGTCATTGAAGGACTAAAGTACAATAAAACCAAAATTTCTTGAAGCTTTAAAGCACAAAGTGCAAACAACAATGTAATAAATAAATGTACAATTGTGCAATTTTATATGTAATTTATGTCATTTTAGTTGCGTCTTGATTTGTATTATTTTGATTTTTAGAGTAGGTTTTGTGCGGTGGTAAAGTTGCTATTAAAATAATATTGTACTCATGTTCAAATGTATTAAAAATCTAATAATTTTTACTAAATTATCATAGTCATATTGAGTGATACAATTAGCATAGCAATTTGACTAATTTTATTCTATTTTATTTTATTGAATCAATGGGGTTAATATTTTAAATAATGAGTGTAACATTTTGATCAATTTAATGTTAATAAAGATTAATATTTTTTATAAAAAATTATTAACTTTTCGTATCATCTTATATTTTATCATTGTAATGAATCTCACCATTTATATCTACTATTCATATAACAATGACACGTGTAATGGACAGATCTAGAGAGATAAGGTATCATCATCCTTTCTCTACCTCGACCCTCACTTGTGACGAAGTTTGCCTCTATCTCCGTCTCCATTATCACCGCCATCTCCAATGATCTCAGATCGATCGAGATCTCAAATTGAACATCCAACAACCTGTTATGGACAGATCTTGAGAGATACGAGATCTAGATAAATCGGCATATCAATAAATCGTCGAGCGAAGCATAACCAGCGTTTGAAATAGGGGTTTGTACCTCTTTGAACTAGGGTTTGAATCGACAGATTTGTGTGCGTATGTTCTTCAACTAGTGTCCTTCAAGTGCATTCTTTGTCTTCATGTGAGATTTTACGTCACATTTTCGTATTGATCGATTTTCTCTTTGTATGGTGATGCTTTCTATTGTATTTGTTGTTTGTTGATGATGTGTTTTTATTTTTATTTTTCGGTGTTGGTAAATTAATAGGGATGGTCAGAATACCTTTTTATGGTATGACAATTGGCATCCTATGGGTTCTCTGTGGGATAGATATGGTGAAAGAATCTTGTATGACTCTGGTCTTAATGGGGATACTAAAGTGGGTCAGATTGTTGATGGGAATTCTTGGAAGTGGCCTTTTCTGAACTCTTGGGAGCTTAAGGAGTTATTTCATACGCCTAATAGTTCTCAGCCTAACCCTTTAGAACAAGATAAAATTATTTGGACCCTTAATCTTGATGGGGAATTTACTATTAAATCTGCTTGGAACTTGTGGAGAAATAAGCAGGCTATTGTTCCTTGGCATAAGCTGATTTGGGGTCCTCTCACTATCCCTAAAGTCAGCTTCATTGTATGGCTGGCTATATTTGGTAGGTTGAATACTAGTGATAGGCTCTTCTCATTTGGTATATCTTCCAGCCTTACTTGTCTTTTCTGCCTTGACCTTAATGAGAGCCATACTCATCTCTTCTTTGATTGTACATTCACCCAGAGAATCTGGTATGCTATGCAAAGTAAGTGCAATGTCCAATGGGTGGATGTGCCTTGGCCTGACACTGTTTCATTGGTTCTCCAAGAGAGTAAAGGTAAATCACTAAAATCTGTTATCTTGAAGCTCACTTTCCTTTGCACTGTGTACCATGTGTGGATTGAAAGGAATAATAGAATATTCAATAAAGTTTGTAAACCAGTTGAGGTGATTATCAATTCCATTGTGCTAATGGTTCGGGGTAGACTGTTGTCTGCAAAAAATATTCCTAATGCTACAGGTGATAATTGGTTCCTCTCACAATGGAACCTCCCAAATTCTATTTTGAAGCCCCATCTCCACAACAATGGGAGGGCTGCTGAGTGATGTGAGTTCCTATATCTGAGTGTTGAGTGATGGTAAGCATGAAACTGAGTGTTTATCTAATTATCTGTTACTTGTGTAGGGCTATTCTCATGGATTATCATTCTATATGTGGGTTGAGTGTGGTGAGACATAAATCTACTTATATAGCAGCATCTTTGGATTGGTTGTGTGGGTTGAGTGACAGTAGGATATATATGATTTTTGTTCTAACCATTATATATATAGTAACTCTTTATGTGCAGGTTAAAGAAGCAATTTCCGAGTTTGGTGATGTCACGACCCCAACCCGCCCCTAGTAGGATGGTGCCATGATGGCCAGTAATCCGAGATTACCGAAGGCCAACTTACAAAGTTCACACACAATCAGAGTACACATATGGGGCTAACATGTGCGGAAGCAATAACTTTAAATACAGGTGGTCCATAAGAGCAGTGCATAGATCAAATGAAATGACATACAAGATATGGCTTTACAATTTACCGTTAATCAACAAAATACATGCTGGATCTTGATCAAAAGGCTTCTCAGCCGACATGTACAAAATACGGGAAATACAAGCCAAGAAGCATGATTTTCAAGATTTGCCGACATAAATACAACATTGCCGACATGAATACAAAACGAAGCCGACATAATCATGAATCCAAAACAAGCTTGCAAACACATCTAGGCGTCGCCGATGTCCTGCTCATCACCTACATATATATATATAGAGGGTGAGCTTGGATACTCAGTGAATGGCATGAACAATAAAGGGGTTTGCATGAATGATAGCCGAAGTCCTTTCCAAACAAAAACATGTGCAAACTTTACAAATCAGGGGATGAACCGTATTCGTCTATCAAGTCTTTCAAACTTCAAGGGTACTGTCAAGCCTCATGAAATATCAAACAAATACATTACGAACGAACAAACCCACGCGGTAAACCGTCAGTGGCAAAATAAGGGAATAACCGATCCGTAATCGATTAGACAAACCCACCCGCACAAGGCCGTCGGTGGCAAAGGAGATAACTCAAACAAGGGTGCTACAAAAGTTTAGAGTCCTCTAGCACAAGGGACTTGTGTTACAAAGGACCGTATCCTTTTAACACGATAGGCTGGTGTTACTTAGGCCCGTAGCCCGCTTTAACACAATGGTGCTGCGAAAGTTTAGAGTCCTCCAGCACGCGGGACTTGTACTGCGAAAGTTTAGAGTCCTCCAGCACGAGGGACTTTCCGAGAAGGCCAACAAAACAAAACTTAGGCTTGATATACAAAACAAGGATATTCATTCATGCTCAATAAATACTTTTATCAAACAAAGCAAAGCAAACTTTTATCGAAAACATTATAACGTAGCTTTATTGAAAACACCACTCACATAGTTCTTCTCGGGTGTAGGCTCAAAGGGAAGATCAAGGACCTACAATCACATGGCAATCACATCCTCAAAACAAACTTTACATGCATGCAAATGATCCCGGCATTCTCACCGGATCCAAGTCAATGACAAAGCAAAACATGCTGGGAGTTAAAACACTGCTTTTCGCCTCATGAAAACACACTGGGTACCAACCAGGTCTTTGCCGAGGCCCCACACTTCCCTGCCGAGGTGTGGTCCCGATGGCCACATTCAAAAGCAAAGTCGGGAAAACCTGGGTTTCCCTTTGAAGAACATGAAGAACATGATGAACACGATTATGAAGAAGACGAATGCAAGGTCATAACTTGTTACAAAATCTGAGATTTCATGTCATGAGTTCAAAAACATGGACCTGGGTACCCATTCAAGAAGATCATGCAAGAACAAACACAAAACATGGTTCTTGCTCCAAACTTTCGGATCAAAACGAGACTTTTCCTCCAGAATACATGAATACTATTTTTCTCTTCCAAAACCAACTTCAAATCGATGCATGGCATGTTAAACAGATTCGATCATGCAATGCAGCTAGATGATCAATAAGAGCAACAAGTGTAGGTTAAGATTCTAACCTCAAGACACAAATCTAACGGCTCAAACTCTAAGGATCAAGCTTGGGAAGATCTATTCTCACTCAAGAATCCCTCCTTCTTCCTCTAGAGCTTCTCTCTCTAAAGACAAAGATTTGAGACAAAATGATTTGTTTCTAGGTCTGCCGATTGTCTTAACACTCAGCTCGGACACGTGGCACTACCGGGTTGGTTCAACTCAAAAGGTGACTGATTGATAGGACAAGTCTATGACAAAGCGTATTCAACAAGCTAGATGGCAAGACACATCGGCAAGCAATGATATCGGCTAGAGACAAAACCTCGGCAAGTAAGGGGAACAAAGACATCGGCTTGGAAGGACGACACTGGACTAAGCTGTGCCACACCTCGGACTAGATGCGCCACACCTCGGTCTAGGTCATACCTATCCGGGTACAAGATTGCTTAAGTGCAGGGATAAACATCTCAGCTAATATGCCAGGGTGGAGGTGGAGGTCAACCAAAGTGGCTCCAAGGTAGCTCTAGGTGCAAAGGTTCAAAGGTGAACTAGGCTCAAGATGACCTCGGCTACACACCAAGCAAGGAACAAAATCATGCAAGCAACACTTAATCAAAACAAGACAAGACAAGACTTGCAAAACAACATATCAAGACAAGATTTGCTATGATGAAGTTGCTAAAATTATCATCCACAAGCTGCTCCAAGACAAGATCATACATGAATGTATGCAAGTATGACTAAATCAAAGTGAGGGTTGTTACAGGTGAGGTTCTATATTGTGAGCCGAGTGATGTGAGGCTACATATAGTGTGCATTGGCCAGTATAATTGGCAAAATTGTAACCCTTTTGTTCGTTTTTGTGTTTGTTCTATGTGGCAGGAAATTTTATCATGTATGATTGATGCTACTCATCGAGGTGCTGCCAACATTTGCTTCTCAAGCAGACTGGTGCCATCTCTGGAGTTTGTGCTGTCATATGTGAGGATCAGGTCTATGGGAATGGCTGCTGAAGGCGCCTTCTGGAGGAATCATTATGTTCACAAGTTGTTTTTATTTACTCTCTTAAGATACATATATTATCTATACAGTTATGTTTTGCCTATCCTAGTGGGTTGTACTAGGATTTATGTTATGTTTTGTGTGTTCCCAGCTGCTAGTTCTTTGGTAGATAATTCGGCAGGGTTGTGGCTGTCTAGATGCTTGTTCGGAAGTGATGTTGATATTCTGTTTTGTCTTCTTTTCATTTCTCTAGTTCAGGGCTTGGGTGTTATTCCGCTGTGTTCACTCTCCCTATCCTCTTTTGATATGGGTACTGAACATAGTGTCTTTTGATTTAATTTCTGTGTTTTTGGCTGCTTAATATTAGGCCTGGGGTCCTTCTCTGTATAGGTGCTGTAGGGCCTAGGGTATTTCCCTTGTAGTTTTGTATATTTTCTTGTTTTATTTATGTCTTATTCACCAAAAAAAAAAAATTAATAGGGAGGAGTTTATGAAGTCGTTCATAGAGAATTTTCTTGATAACAAATCGATTTCAGTTGTGAGATATGAAACTTTGATCTAGATTTCAATTTACAAGCCTCGTTTGATGTTTATTGCATAATGAACTTTCTCATCTTATGTTTGGTTACAGAGAAAACAAAGACAAGTTACATAAATTGAAAGGCAAGATTTAAAAGTTTTCTATTGTTTTGACACTTATTCTAAAATGGAAAATTGATACATTTCCCTTTCTTTTATCCTATCTACAAGTAAAGAGTTGATAATGATGATGAAGAAACAAATTGCGGCAGATAGGAGAGAAGATGATAGCCACAAAATTAAACAGATGATAGTCACAAAATCTTCTTATGGAATTTTAAAGTGGCATTTTTCCACTCATATTCAGTATGAATGTTTAGAATATTAATTTTGTTGTTGTTGTTGTTGTTGTTGATGATGATGATGATGATGATGATGATGATGATGATGATGATGATATGATGAATCTGTGCTGTGATGATGATGAATCTTTGTTTATGGAATGATTTTAACAGATAATGGGTGATAAAGAAGAAACATATTGCAACAGTAAGAGATGAAAGATTTGAACATATAGGAAAATAATAAATTTTGGATAGACATAACAAATTTGTTGTAATTGATTTTCAACAGGTAAGATGATAGATTTGTTCAAATAGAGTGGAAAATTGAACTGATAGACAAAAAAATTAGATAGTTAGACAAAAAATTGGACAAATAGGATTTTTTAGACAAATATTTAAATAGATAAGGAAAATTTGAATTAAAAAGATTAAAAAATTAAATAGAAAGGGTAAAAAAATTGAACATATAGGAAAAAATTTGATAGTCAACGAAAAGTCAAACAGATAAAAAAAGTCAATGGTGTAAATTGAAAACAAAATGTCCTACAGGATTTCTCACAAACAAAAGATATCCACTGGATCTAATGCCTTAGAGGCTCTCTAAATTGGATTTATCACCAATTTTCTTTTATTTATATCTTAAAATAATATAAATAATATTTTAATAACAAATAACCATTATTCATAATAATTTATTTCAAAAATAAAATAGATTTGAGAGAGAGAGAGAGAGAAGAGGAGAGAGAAGAGTTCCGTTCATATTAAAACATAAAAAAAAAAAAAATGCTTACCTTCATTTTGTAATATGAAAAACATGTAACTTCTAACCTACAAAGCCCAACCTTGCTTAAGAGTACATTTTTTATCCATCAACTGTTGGGTTTGTGAATTCTGATAAGTATTGTTTACTGAACCCTGGATCCAATGGGAGATTTGGGGGTCTTCCCAAAGGGAGGGGGTCCGAGGGTACTTTAGCAATTTCCTTGCTGTTTCTGCGTCATCCTAATTCTATACTTATAAATACATGAAAGGGGTGCCTCTTGTAAGTTAAGAGAGTTGTATTGCTTTGATGATTTTTTTTTTTAGCAGCAAAAGGCCATATATTGATAAAGAAACTATATGACATGAGAGCACCCAGAGGGTAAGCAAAAGTCAAGCATCACCGAGGAGATGCCCAAACAAGAGCAGTGCGCCACAGGTTGATGAGAGAACAACCAAAGAAAGAAAACTAGTCGAACATCAAAGCAATAAAGAAAGCAAATACAGGACTAGCCTTTGATACAATGCCTAACAGCTGAGATGTTGTATAGAAAGTCATTAATCGAAAAGTGGAGCTTCTTGGACGTAGCCTTCAACTAGATGGCAAGCCTGGTGACAATGAGCTCTTGCAGCTCCTGCAGATTTGGTGAAGATGCTTGAAAGAGACATTCGTTCCGATGTTTCCAGATTGACCTGAGAGTTACCAGAGGAATGGCGCACCAAATTCGACGTTCAGACTTTTTGCAATCATAACCTGACCACCATAGCAGCAGATTTGGAACAGAATCTGGGACAACCCAAGTAGTCCCCCACCACTATAACAGTCCAGTCCAGACTTTCCACACTAGAGGGCAAGAGATTAGAACATGTTCTATTGTTTCCTGCTGTGCTTTGCAAAAAATGCACAAGGTAGAAGCAGACCCGTCCAAGATACCAATTCGTTGAAGGAAGATAGAGGTTTTCAACTTATGTTTCCATGCAAGCCAGCTGAGAAATTGCACTTTGGGCGGGAGTTGCTTGTTCCACACCAAACGAATAGAATTATCAAAAGCTTCGTGAACAATGATGGTGTGATTATAAAAACCCGAGACAAGAGACTGCCCTGCTTTAGCTTCTAACCACACTGCACTGTCTTGGACTTCCAAGTTTAGTGTTGGAGTTAGAGATAAGATAGCAGTGAGTCTAAGGAGCTCGTTCTTCTCCCAGTCAAAGAGGGGCCTCCTAAAGGTGAATACCCAATGCTCAGTAGGGCCAGAGACATCCACAAAGTCCTTAAGTAACCCATCTTTGTTGAGTGATAGTCTGAAGACCCGAGGAAACTCGTCTTTCAGAAAAACATCTCCACACCAATTATCATACCAAAACCTGATTCGACAACCATTACCGACCTTTAATTGTAGGTTATTGGCATAAAATTGTAATAGGGACTCATTCAGCTCCACTGCTGACACAATATCACTCCAAATGTTTGAAAACTTGATGCTTGGCCTGAGGTTTGGGAACCATCTCCCACCAAGGAATTTGTATTTGCTGCAGATGATTTTCTTCCATAATGAGTCATTTTCAGATGCAAACCTCCACTACCACTTTAGGAGTAGGCACACATTTACATCCCTAACTCTTCTGATGCCCAAACCACCTGCTTTAATACTCTTAGTTACCTCTGACCATTTCACTAAGTGGATTTTTCACCTTAAATCTGAGCCTTCCCATAAGAACGAGGCTTGAATTTTATCTAGCTCCTTAGCAACTCCTTCAAGCAGCCTATATAGAGACAAGAAGTATACGGGTAAGCTTGATAGTACTGCTTTCACCAAGATTAATCGGCCTGCGAAAGAAAGGAGTCTCATTTTCCAACCACAAGTCTCAACTTAAACTTATCAATAACAGGTTGCCATGTTTTCTTTCTCCTTGGATTAGCACCCAAAGGCAATCCTAGATACTTAATTGGAAAAGTTTGGGTCTTGCAATTCAATAGGGATGCAAAAACAGCAAGTTCAAAGTTAGAAATACCAACACCGCAAACCACACTTTTGTGGTAGTTGATTTTGAGGCCTAAAGCCACTTCAAAACATCTGAGTAGCCTTTTCAAAATAAGGACTTCTGACAGCTCAGCTTCACAAAATAGTAGTGATCATTTGCAAATTGTAGGTGGGAGAGCTGCACTTGATTGGGTCCAATAGATACCCCTTTTAGCAAATTTAACTCCATAGCTCTCTGAAGTGGTATGTTCAGAGCCTCAACAACCAAGTTGAATAGAAGTGGTGATAAGGGATCACCTTGCCGGACCTTTTTGAGGACTGAACTCCTTGGTTGGTGAGCCATTGATAACTGAAATTCTCGTAGTGGAGACACATTCTCGCATCCATAAGATCCATATTTGGCCAAACCCAAAATTTGTGAGCATTGAGAATAGGAAATACCAATTGATGGAGTCAAAAGCCTTTTCAAAGTCTAATTTAAAGAGCAACCCTGCTTTCTTGGATTTCTGCCAGCCATCGATCAAAACTCCATCAAGGATGCTTCTACTCCCCAGAAAAGCTGATTGTGAGTCCCTAATTACCGTAGGATGACTTGTTTAAGCCTAGCTGTAAGAACTTTTGAGAGAATTTTGTAAGCAGAGCCAATCAAACAAATAGGCCTGTATTCATTTAGTGACATAACTTTCTCCTTTTTTGGATGAGAGTAATGAAAGAACTGCTTAAACCTAGAGCCAATTTACAATTAACATAGAAGTCTTTCATAAATTTAAGAATATCATCTTTGAGTACCTTCCAAAATTTCTGAAAGAACATCAAATTGAACCCATCCGGACCTGGGGCTTTTTTCCCATTGCAATCACTGACTGCTGCCCAGATTTCTTCTTCCGAAAATTCAGCTTCTAGCAAGTGGAAAGTGGCATTGAGCCTAACACTCTTGAAGTCCCCAGCTAAAACAGGTTTGTGCTTCCAATCATCTGTGAATAGATTTGAGAAATGATTCCACACCTCATGCTTGACAGAATTTGGCTCCTCTAATAACACATCCCCTACTGTGATAGAGTTGATGGTGTTTCTAGCTTGCCTACTACTTGCCATTGCATGGAAAAATTTGGTATTCCTGTCTCCTTTCAGTGTCCATCCTTGACTTTTGAATCCACTCCCATTCCATTTTCCTGGTTAGTAACCACTTTTCATTTCTTCTCTCTCTTAGTATTTTCAACTTTGCCTCATCCAAGGGTCTTGTTTCAGCTATTAGATCAAGTTCATGAAGGACAGATTCAGTATCTTTTAATTTGTTCGCAACATTGCCATAGACTTCTTTGCTCCAAATTTTTAGTGCCAATTTCAGAACCTGCAGTTTCCTTTTCAGAATGGATCCATCCACCAAGCATTCAGAAACTTGAATGGTTTAGGCCCCCAGTCCCTTTCATCCTCCATAAGTACAAGTGGACAGTGGTCAAGATAGATTTGGGAAGACCCCAGAGTTTAAGCTTGAACCTCATTAACCACTCAGGGCTAATGAGGAACCTGTCTATTCTACTCCATTTACTTCAATCAAATGCATTGCACCAAGTGTATTTTCTGCCTAGCATTGGTACATCCACCACCTCACAATTGTCTATGAATTTATTGAAATCTTTCATGCCCCTATCGTTGCATGAAACTCCTATCCTTTCCCCTACTGTTCTAATATCATTAAAGTCCCCCCCAAGACACCATGGTTTTGGGAAAGAACGCTTTAGGTTTAGTAGGGTTACCCATAATTCCTTCCTCCTTACTACATCATTAGGAGCATAAGTGTTGACAATTACACAATCAAAAGAATTATGAATTTTACCTGACAATAGGATGAAGGTTTTTTTTTTTGGGTGAATATAGGATGAAGGTTCTGTTGCAGTAACGTTTGAAAGTTGGAAAACTTCAGGGTCACAGATGCAAATCAAACCACCTGCTAGGCCTTCAGCATCCACAGACATAAATTCCATCTTATCTCTATGACAAGTACTCTTCACCCACAAGTTATTAGTGCTTGATTGTTTTGTTTCTTGAAGTAAAGCCATGTCTATTGCTTTATCAAGAAGGAGCTTCCTGATTTTTCTTCTCTTTGCAGGCCACCCAACTCCTCTGATATTCCAGCTCAAAGTCTTCATTTGAAACAGTTTGAGTCCTAGATTCCTCCAATAGGTACTGATTATTCCACCATGCCAGTCCCTCTACCTAATCTCTCTTTATCCTGCTCCTTAATATGTGTGAGTTTCTTTATGACCTCAGCTTCTTGGCCCTTAAAATCAAAGCCTAGACTTTCCCCTACCTACAGTGTTGCATGTACCTCTTGGAGAATGTTCCTTGCAGAAACAGAGCTGGAGGAAATAGGTTCAACTGATGATCTTGATTTAGATCCTTTGAAGATGCCTTTACTTGAGCCTGCACCTTTATGCCCCATTCTTTTAGCAAACCCAGAGAATCTGCCTACAAGTAATTGGTGTTTAATCGTATCGCATCTGCTACCTTTTCTTTTTCCTTTCTTTAATCGGTTCCTAAAGGAGCCTGAGATGGGTGGGCTGGTTATGGTATTGATCTTTGACTAAGGGGCCTCCTCTGCTGCTTTTGATCTAGTGCTTGACAGCCCAATGGGCTGCAGACCCACTTGGACTGACGCAGTGGGCTGCAAACCATTATGATCATGGCCCAAAGTTCACCTCAAGGCAAAAGCTAGGTCTATCCTTAAAGGGTTCACTTAGGCTTTTTATAAAACCTGGGGTGAGGAGTTGCCCATCTACTGCAGGGGCTATAGAGGCTATAGAGGCTCCTTTTTGAGGAGGATGATTACACTCTACACTCAGCTGCAGAGTACCCACTGCTATAGCTAGTTGGTTTCTATCACCTTTTTGGTCAATCTGATTGCACCAATGCTTCTGTTGTAGGCATGTTGCTGGTAATGATGATTCTACAGCACATGTGCCATCGTCATTTAAATTTCGTGCATAAAAAATAGTCTCTGCCACAGCTGAAGCATTGCTCCAGCTGCCATATCAGGCTCTCCTGCCACTTCAGCAGCCTTGTCATCATCTTCTTCCTCTAAGGGTTTGTGCTGAATGTGTTGCAGTGCACCGTTAACTTTGGAGCCAATAGCTTCAACTGGATCCTTAGAAGATGTTTCTTTGGAGCTTATGTTAGCATCCTCAGTAGACTGCTCTTCAAAGACTCTAATGGGGTAAATTCTTCCTTTGCACTCTAGGTTGATGCTTGTACTTATCGGGTCCATAACATTTGTAACTATGCTAAATCTGCCACAGCAAAAAGACTTGAGTGCACCGATATGACCATCTAAGGATACCAGCTCCCCCCATAATCTTGCTATCTCTCTGAAGGTATTTGAGCTCCAAAGGTTGGGAGGAAGCCCGTAGCAATTGACCCAGACGTGACTCTCTTGCTGAAGATGCATACCTGATCTCCACTCGGTGATATACTCGCACCAGTCTTGAAACCAATCTAGAAACAGAGCTTTTTTACTCATCAAGTCTTCTTTGGTGGGGAATGATAGAAACACATCTCGCCCTCCTCCTTCCCTAACCAGCACATTCTGCTCACCTCTTTTAATGAGTTCATTTTTCACCTGTAGGATAGAATGATCCAGTTTAAGATGCATGATCATGCTCTCGTATAGCCAACCATTACCAATCTCTTTTACTCTGATGGTTATCTTTGATGCAGATCTGGGTTGGTCCCCTTTGATAACTTCCGCAAAAGACCTGCCATCAGTGCCATGAGTCCATATGTTTTTGTTTGCCATAGCTGGTATGTGCCTTGTCACTTGTTGTCTTGTTGCTGGGGATTCAGCCTCTGCTTTGACTCCATTTGCTTAGCATACTCTGTGACTTTGATTGACAGAGATTTGTCATCTATCCATAAGCCATTAGCCTTTTGTTCTGCTATATTGGCTGCAATGGAACAATCATACCGAACAAACCCAAATCTTGAGTTTGTTAATCTCCTTCTCTTCTGTGGTATGAAAACATCCTTAACCACACCAAAATTTGTGAACAAATCATATAAGTTTTTTGGATTCATGGACTCCGGCAAGTTGTCCACAAAGAGTGTATACAAACTTGCCCTTCGACCATTTGACCACGAGCTCTGATTGGCTTGTTTCCTTCTTTGATTCACCACAGGGATCCAGCCACCTAGTCTTCCTTTCTCCATCTCCACCTAGTCTGTGGCTTCAACACTTCTAATCCAAAATTTCGCTTGGATGAACTTAGTTTAGCTTCAGACATGAAAACGATGAACTCATAATCAATGTGTACTTGATCCTAAACTTAATAGATTATGGTGGATCAAAGATTTTGTGTGACGAATGTAGAAAGAAAAAAAATTGAGTGAGTACTCTGGATCTGACTATATAAATTACACAATTCTAGTGATCAGTTTGTTTTATTGCTTTGCTTTGATGATTTGGCAGGCTCTTTATCCCACTATGATTAGTATTGTTTTTTCCTTTTGTTATAGGTGGTTGAGCTCTTTTTAACCACTGTTCTGAGTGGTGCTGCAGATGATTTAGCAGGTTCTTCGTGCCAACCTAGTTGGAATGGGGAGTTTTTCCTTTGATGCTTATAGCACCCTCTTATCTTTGTTAAAATGTGATGTAAGGTTTATCCTTGAATCTATTCAATAAAGTTATCTTTTTGGTGATAAAAAAAAAAGAAAAAGAAAGAGAGTTCAATTATTTTCTTATCATAATAAAAATCATAGCAATCGTAAACGTAACCTTATTCTAGAGTGAATCACATAAATCCTTAGGGCTGAGCAAGGAATCCGTAAAATCCGTAATCCGATCCAGTCCAGTCCAGTCCAATCCAATAGGTTTGGATTGATTTTTTGAATCCGTGGTTCGGTTCCGGATTGAAGAATTAAAAATCCGTAGTTCACGGATTGGTTCCGGATTGAACTCCACGGTTCCAGATTGGAACCGATCCAGACCGTATACAAATAATCTATATTTTTATTATACATCCTCCCGTGTAATATTTTCTCTTATTCTATGTAAAACCTAAACTCAAAGCTAAACCCGTATAATATCTTCTTTTATTTGTTAGTTTTTAGTTTTAATTTGTAATGGTCTAAATACTTATGGTGAAACTAGTTTTCTTATGGTTGTTTAAATTCTAGAATAGTATGCCGCTATTATAGAAAAACATGTTGCTATTGTGGAACTAATATAGCGCTCTATTTATGTTTTTATGAAATTAAAGTGTTTTTTATATATATATTATATTTGTTATTTAATTATGTGAATCCGTGGTCCTAAACCGATCCAATCCGTGTTTAAATGGATTGGTTCCGTGATTGAAACGGATTGGATTGGTTCCAATTTTTCAAGAACCGTAGATAACGGATTGGTCCTGGTTTTATCTCAATCCGGTCCAATCCGGACCATGCTCACCCCTATAAATCCTTGTGTTCTTGTGTGTGTGTGTGTGTGTGTGTGTGTGTGTGTGTGTGTGTGTGTGTGTTTTTTTGTTGATTTGTTTGTCTTTCTTATTTGTTATTATGTGTCTCACTGATCTTGGTTAGGAAGAGAGATTTTCCTAACACCAACTTGGTGGTGATTATACTAAAACTCTTATTATATTAGTTGACTTTGGTGTTTAACCACCAATCACAAACATGTTGGAATTTCACAGATTGGAGAGGAAGGAGACTTACACAGATTGGAATTTCAGGTATAGAAGAGCCTTGTTGGGTTGGGAGTCAAATGAGTTGGATAGTTTAGTTGCTTTTATGAATGCTACTATGGTTGGTATATCAGAAAGGGATGATTGCCTAAGGTGGGAAGCAAATTCATCAGGTCAATTTAGTGTTTCCTGCATTTATTCTATGTGTGTGCCTTTCTTCCCCCTTTTGGCCACTAAGCTTCTGTGGAACAACGTGTCTCCCCCAAAAGTGCAATTTCTTAGGTGGTTGGCTTGGAGGGGAGACTTAAGACTTACACTTTTCTACAAAGAATTGGGGTGCTTGGTCCAGATGCCTCTATTTTGTGTGTATTCTGCAAGATGGGTTTGGAATCAGTACCCATCTATTGCTTTGGTGTCCTTTTGCTTGGAGAGTATGGTCAAGTCTGACACATTGATGGGGATGCAATGGGTTGTATCTCGGAATGTGGAAAGACATCTACGCTAGTGGAGGTAGGGCTGAGCATAGGGTTATTCGAACTACATAACCAGCCTAACCCGAACCGATCTGTATACAAATAGGTGATTTTACAGACACAATACGGGCGGATGTGATTTAGAATATGGCATTATTGCGGGTTGCGTGTTTTACCCGTACCCAGTAGAACTTGCCCGCACTTAAACTTTTTTTTTTTAACTTGGACCATTGATTTCATTCATCATATCCTAGATATTTTAGGATTGTGAATGATTTTACTTTAATTGTATTGTTGGGTAGTGAATGATTTTGATGATTTAGTTTAGGATTTTGAAAGATATGCTTGCATTAGTTTATGATTTTATTTAAAAGTTTAGGATTTGAATGATTTTCTTGTGTTAGGAATTAATTTTGTTGTGTTTTTAATTTTTAAGTTTTAATTCATTAATTATTAATGTTGAGTATTTTAGAAAATGGGGGGAAACGAGCTCAAAATAAATATTTGCAAAATGGAGGGGGAAAAAAAAGGCCTAAAAATAAAATTTTAAAGAAAAAAAATCAAATTCGCAAACTGCCCGTAACTGACTGCACATCCGTGAACCCTATCCGCACAAACCACAACCCGCACTGCAGGCGGTTGCGGGTTCAATTTTCCTCAAACTGCACATATTCGGGCAGGTCCAAACCGCAAACCGAACCGCGACCACTCCTAAGCGGAGGGGTTTCAAATGGAGAAAAATTGCAAACTTGATCTGGGGGGCTGTGCCATTGGCAGTCATCTGGTCATTATGGAAGCTTAGGAATTAGGCGGTGTTCACTGGGAAACCAGTGCATTTGGAGAGGTATGTGAATTGATAATGATTAGAATTGTCCCCTTTGGGAAGCTCATTCTGAAGGGCGTTGTTACACCGTGCAAGAGATTATCAATAATGTCCAGCAGGTTAGGTGCAGTGTATAGTTATTGATGATCGGTTGCAGGTTGCTATGGGCATTGCTACTATTAGTGCTGTTTCTGGGAAGCTTCAATGGGTTTTGATTTTGTAGGGGCTTCAATGGAGGTCTGGTATTTCTGGGGGTTTCAATGGCAGTGTTGTTATGCTATTTTGCTAGCAAAGTTGTTGCTGGATGCTGTTATGGTGGTGTGGGGCTGCTACGGGGGATTATGGGTAGTGTCTTGTTCTTATTCTTGGTGATTTATTCTCTTTTGTTGGTTCATCACTAACTAGTTTGGCTTGAGCTTCTATACGTTTGTGCTCTCGCCTCCTCTTTATTAATGTAATTTCATCTCCTATGTATTATTTTCATCAATAAAGTTCATTTTTTTAATAATTAAAAAATGTATATATTTCTATACTATTATACAAAAGAAACAGCTTAGGTTTTTTTTTTTTCTTTTTTTTTTTCTTTTTCTCTTTCTTTTCTTTTTTTTTTTTTTTTTTTTTTTGTGGAGAAATAACAAACCAGTTCTCCTTCTAAAAAATAATTACAGATTCATGGTAAATTTTATAAACTTTTCCATGAATCTGTAATTATTTTGAGACAATACGATTGTTATGTAATTCCCCCTCCCCTTTTTAATGGGTTAGAGAGAGAAGCTCTGACATCTCTCTAGAAAACACATCTGTTTTCTAGGGTTCAATATCTCATTGATTGCTGATGTCTGGAGTTATTGCTAACCCTGGTAAGAGTGATGCGAGAGTTAATGCTTCTTTTATTTCTGAGGGTACATCAACGCTGAAGGAGGGTTTCCTTTTGAGTGATTCAGTGCTAGCCAAAAGGGGTTCTAGTCTTGTAAACAACAAATTTCAGGTTCTGAGTGAGATATCGATGGATGTAACTAAATCGTCGTTGGTGAGTGAGAATACTATTGGTATCATGGCTGTAAGTCCAAAGCAAGATGATCCACGCGTTGAAACCCTAGATCTTCCGAGGTCTTCGAGTGAAGTGGTGATGGGACCGATCGTCTCACCAGAGCGATCTGAACTTGTGGTAGGGGAAGGTCGTACTGGTCCTGATCCAAGCGATGGCGATGGGGGTGTGCAGGGAAATGTTGATCGGGGGGATTCTGTGGTTAATCTGGTTGTGAAGGATGCTGTTCTTGACTCATTGATGGTTCCAACAGTCGGTGTGGGTCAGATCCCTGAACCCTTCTCTGTGAAACTGAAAGATCCGATGCTACCTGTAGCGAGTGGTGAGCCTTCGACACCGATTGGAAACGCTATTAGCACGAGTTGGTCCGATATTGTGGAGGAAGAGTATAATAGCTTCTTAAATCTTCCAGATAGTGTGGTTGTAGCGCGAAATTGAGGGGAAAACAAGAACATCGTTGACCCAGTAGATCCAGAAAGGGCTTTTGTGGCTGATGTACAAATTCCGATTAGGGATTCCTCATCTTCCCAAGCCATTCGAGGTGGTGGCAGTTATCGTGGGGGGAGAGGAGGCCGGGGTGGTGCTGGTGGAAGTCGATCCAACAAGCATGTGGGCCCAGATCAACGTTCTTGGGCAAATATCACTGCTGCCTCAACCCGTTCAAACATCAAACTCAGGTATATTCCCCCCACTACTGTTGAGGATAGTGTTGTTGTGAATATGCCTTCGAGAACTGAGCCTCTAGAGAAATGGGACTCCTGCCTTGTAGGTTATTTTGTTGATAAGGGAGTGGGTTACAACTATCTACGTAATAGTGCATTTGGGCTGTGGAAAACTAAGGGGCTCAAGGAGGTTCTAACCAATGGGGATGGGTTCATGTTCTTCATTTTTGATTCCCCTGACTGTTGCAGGGAAGTTCTTGAGGGAGGCCCATGGTATATAGGTGGTTATCTCCTTATTTTGAAACAATGGAAAAGGATGATGAAATTAACCAAAGATAAATCAACCAAAATTCTTGTTTGGGTGAAATTTTTCAACATCCCTTTGGAATACTGGGATCCTGACGGTTTAAGTAGGGTTGCCAGTGCTATTGGTAATCCCCTTTTCATGGATCAGCTAACGGCTAGGGGAAGTAGGGTAGCGTTTGCTAGAGTCTGTGTGGAAATTGAGGCCACCTCAAAACTACCTACCTACTTTCAAATCAGGCATGATGATGAAGCTGTTCTAATCCGAGCTGAATATCAGGGTCTACCATCTAGGTGTCAACACTGTCAAATATTTGGACATAGTACTGAAAAGTGTGTGTCTAAACAAGTGGCTCAGTTGATTTCTATGCAGAAGACATCTGAGGAAAATGTCAACACCCCGGAAGATGGCTGGACAACTGTTCAAGCTAAGGGTAAGAGGAAGGTGGGTGAGCCTGATTTGGAAACTATTCCAGAAGTGGAAGTAGACCCAGCTCCAGTCCCAGGTTCTGTACCTCTGACTGACGTGGTGGAAATCCCAGTCCCAAGTCCTGAACTTGATACTACTGTGGTGGAATCCTCTGATCAATCTCTTGATTCTCAGGGGACTTCGGCTGACAAGAGTTTATCGGGGGAAGAGCATAGTTCTGAAAACAGTGATGTGGATAGATTCCAAAAGAAGGTCTTCGAGATTGCTAAGTTAGTGGCTCCAGTTTCTGCTGAAGTTTTGGATGAAGTGATAAAGGAAGCTAAGGCTGAAAAGGTGCACCCAAGTACTGCTACTCCATCCCAGCAGGTGAAAAGCAAGTCCTCTGGCAAAGGTTCTAGCAGCCAGAGGAAGAAGAAGAGGTAAACCAGTTTTAGTTGGTTGTGGTTTTTTTTGTCACTCTCTCTTTTTGTGTCCCAATGAATGTAAAAATTGCTTCCTGGAATGTTAGAGGTCTGAATGATCCCTCTAAACAAAAAGAAGTCAAAAACTTTGTGCTTAAAGAAAATATTCATGTCATGGGGATTTTGGAAACTAAAATAAAACAGTCTAATGAGAGCAGTATATGTGTTAAATGTTTTGGTCAATGGTCTATGATCTCTAACTCACAACCAACTAAAACTGGTAGAGTCTGGGTGTGCTGGAATACTGATTTTTGTGATGTTCAAATGCTTTCAAAATCTAATCAGCATATTTTGTGTAAAGTGGTTGATCTGGCTTCTAATGAAATCTTTTTTGCAACTTTTGTCTACGCTGAAAATGTGCACACCCTGAGAAAGGTTTTTTTTTGAATCTATGTATGATATCTCCCGTGTTAAATCCAAAGATCCTTGTATTTTCCTAGGAGACTTTAATGCTATTAGATACCAGCAGGAAAAAATTGGGGGGAGTCCTAATTGGTCTAGTGAAAATGAGGAATTTAATACTTATGTTAATGCATCTGAGTTGGCTGACCTATCTTATGGTGGTTGCCAATTCACCTGGGCTAACAAAAGAAGTGAGGGGGCTTACATAGCTACTAAAATTGATAGAGTCCTGGTTAATGAGGTCTGGTTGGATAAATTTCCGGAGGCTACTGCCAGTTTTCTGCCTTCTGGTATCTCTGACCATTCCCCTGCTGTTGTCAATATCAGTGCTACTAAGAGCTCCTTCAAGAAACCATTCAAATACTTTGATTTCTGGTCTCAACATCCAGATTTTCTGAGTACTGTTTCTAACACTTGGGGCCAGTATATCCGGGGTGTTCCTATGTTCAGGGTCTGTCAAAAACTCAGGCAACTTAAAGTGAGCCTTAAGCTTTTGAACAAAAGGGATTTTAGTGACATATCTACTCGTGTTCAAATTGCTAAGGCTAATCTGGATCTTATTCAATATAAGCTGGATAAAGATCCTGTTAATAGTGGTTTGCAAGTTCAGGAGAGAGAGGATTTGAAAAAATACATTGAGCTTAGTAAATTAGAAGAAAGTCTTGCTCTTCAAAAATCCAGAGTGCAATGGCTTGGGCTTGGGGACAAAAATAACAAATTCTTTTTTAGGTCTGTCAAGAGTAATAAATAGAGGAAAATCTTGAGTGTTGATATGGGTGATGGTACTAGGTCTACTAATAGTTCTGATATCCACACCTCTTTCATCAATTTTTATACCAATTTATTTGGTACTCCTCCTGTGGATCAGTATAATGGTTTTGAGAGAATCCAATCTTTGGTCATAGAAAAGTTTCTCCCTCTCAATCTGCTTGATGTCCAAGCCTGTTTCTGAGACTAAAATTAAGGAGGTTTTTTTGGTCTTTAAAGGCCAACAAAGCCCCTGGCCCTGATGGGTACTCAGCTGGCTTCTTTAAAAGTTCTTGGGATATTGTTGGTAAGGAGGTCATGTTAGCCATCAAGTCTTTCTTTGACACTGGTAAACTTCTTAATTACGGATTAGTAGCTAATAACAGATTGGGGTTGTTACAAAAGACATCAGAGAAGTGTTTGTGAAGGTTATAGACTTGATGGGGCCGATTGAGGGTAGTCTGACCTATCATGTTTGAACCCCGTCCGGAAATCCCAAGGGTACGCTCAATTTCATGTATGAGTGGGTAGGTGAGCAAGTTGCCAGAGCGGTGATGACTCCACCTCCTCCTCCGCCGCCTACCTTCACTGCTCGTTATCCTCCTTGTCCTCCTCCACCGCTATATGGGGCAGTAGCAGCAACTGGGTAATATCTGCCATATCCTCCTCCAGCCCCGGTGATGGTGATGCGACCACTACCACCACCACCGGGTAGTTACGGATACCCACCACCACCTTCTCAACCTGGGTATGGATATGTGTACAGGTACGTGTAGACATCCCCGAAGGTCCCAGGAGGGAATCCCGTTTTGTTCATTAGGCTTACTATAGTTCGGACTCAATGTGTCACGGTTCTGAATCTAATCTCGCAAAGTGCAATGAAAGATCAATAAATCACCAATGAGTCCAAATCCGGCAAATCGTTTTGAAAAACAGATTTTTAGAAAGAAGTGCCAAACATGAACTGCTTTGCTAGATACAGAGTCGCCACCTAAATATTTTATTTCGGGGGAATTTAGGAAACCCTGACTCGTGCCTAAGGCCACGTGTCCGTCATCACCAAAGTTGCCTCGGCTCGGGAACTTGGGTACGATTGGGGAAGGTCACTTCATGAGCACCCCCGCTCGCCCGATCACAGATCGGCCTCTACTAACCATGATATCGAGTTTTGAAAACATTATGTGCTCCTATTCTGGTTTATTAACCTAGAATTACTATGTGATGCGCACAACACAAGTATAGACTGGGTTGCCTGATTTGGAACAAAAACATTTCATGTTTGTTTGAAAATGGTTTGAAGGTGCTACTCGCAAATAGGCTAAGACGTGAATTTTCCACCCTCAAGTGGGTTTAAGAAAACATGATTTTGCCACTCTCAAGTGGGCTTAAAACTCTCAATTGATGAATTGTTCCAATTCAAATAACCCAACCTTCACCCACGGGCATTCAGACAATTATATCACATAAGCAAAAATAGCCTCATGGTAAGCATGCTATCATGGCAGTCACTCACATGCATGCAAGGATGCTAAAGCATAAATACTTACCGAGTACTCCAAGCCAAAGAAAGAAGCTAATTAGAAATCATGCATGAATCCTAACTATGCTGAAATGCCTAATGCAACACATGCAAAAATGCAACTAAGATAGGCTCGGCTATTCTAAAATGACATATGAGATGCAACAATCGATACATGTATTCAACTTGGAATTGAAATACGATGCAATTAGCGTGATGTGCCGAGCCCGGTGCATGCAATACAGATGAATGAATGCAAACATGCAAACATATAGATGCTAATTGAAACATGCCCATATCTATATATTATATGTTTTATATGCAGGTTAAGGAAGCTCCTCTTTACAAATTGCTGGCAGGGGGTTTGAGTGTGCTGAAGAGATGTGGGCCGAGTGTTGTGAGAACATATACTGTGTGGAGTGATGTTATTAGATGTGGGTCGAGTGATGGGAGGTCTCATATACTGTGTATTTTATTCCTTCTTCTCTATGATTCCACATGCATTGATATTTCTTTGCCTGGGCAGGGTAATCCGATCTCAGTGTGGTGGTGTGGGGATGACTGCTCTTTGGACCATCTCTGCAAGTTCTTTTCGTTATGTCCAATTTCAGTGTGGTGGTGTGGGTGTGTATGCCCCAGGCATCATCGCTGCAAGGTTCTTTCACGATGGGAATGCTGCTGGTTAATGGCTGCAAGGAGGCTGTTGGAAGAGTGTACATGTACCGTGGCGATGGCAGCTCTTAGCGCCTGGCTATGCTATATAAGAGTGTTCATCAGTTGTCTTCTTTATTGTTTGTACATATATTTCTTGGGTATTTTGGCCTACCCCTACGGGCTGTGTAGGAGGACTTTAGTGCATTTCGTTAGGTTGTGTTATAGGTATTCTAGCAATTTGTTGGAATGGGTCTATTTTGGTATCCTCATCAGGTTCTCTTGGGGATGTTATTTTTGTATGATAATGCTGCAGGTGCTTAGTCCTACGGGCTGTGTAGGACAGGTTCTTTGCTGCTGTGTTCTCTTAGATGGGACGGTTTTGTGTGGGATGCTGGGTTTTTATTTTGTACACAGTCCCTATCCTTTTCAGGACATAGACTTTGTACATCCCGTTTGGCTATTCCTCAAATTTCGGATGTAGTGTCTCTCGACCTTGTATAGTTTTGTGTTCTGAGCCGAGGTTTGTGTTGTGTTTTGTTTGTAGGGCCTGGGGTATGCCCCTTGTAATCGTGTAAATCTTTCTGTTTTATTTATTTCTTATTCACCAAAAAAAAAAAAAAATTGAAACATGCCCCAAACTAACCATCATAAGCTAGTAAATAAAAGGGAGAAAGGCGTGGGGTTGGAAGACATGCACACACTCACGCACACTTATTACAATATTGCCCCCTCTCGGAGGGTCCGAATAAATATTACACAACCAAAATGAATAACAAATTACAGCTAATTATTACACAACATTAATTAATTAACAAATTAACGAAGAAAGCGAATAAACTAGCATGCAATGCTACATGAAACGGACTGCCTCAGCTCTGCTCGGAATGATGAAGGATGCATACATGCTCGAGTTGCCTTGTCGGGAAATCCATCGCGATGCCCCGATTTGCTTCTGTTTGCAACTGGTCCCGGAACATTGTACAAAGCTCCAAAAGGCTGCTGACCTGTTCTTGCTGCTGGTTTCCAGTTTGCTGCAACAGAGAGCGAGAAAGGGGCATGGCAAAGTATTTTCAACATATGTATGCATGACCACTCTCCCCGTCATTGCATAGGCTCTAGGGAATGTGATCCTCGATCCTCGTGCCACCAATTACGCATCTCGATGCATGATGGCCGAGGAGTCAGGTTGCACGACTCGACGTAAAATGAATGCACATATAAACACAACAAGGCCTAAACTCCATCATGGGTAATCCGGAGTGTCGGCAACCGAGAATTGAGGCACGTTTCGTCACTTGGAGTACGAAACGTCCCTCGTTTCCCGTGTTTGGGCTAAACCCTACTCCAAACACAATGCAATACACATGGCATGCATGAATGCAACTCTAACATGCAACCTAAACATAATGCCACTAAATGATGCAAACATGCAGATGATGGTATGCAAACACGCTACTAGCATACACAATGCTATGGAATAATCAATGGCATACTCAATGCACACGAAAACTAGATGGCATACGCAATGCACACATAGAGACTAACAATGAAATGATCAAGGCATACACAATGCAATGGTCAATCATACAACAACATGGACTAAATGGCATATACAATGCAAGATGGACTTAAACCAAGATAGGTGAGCCTCAGCCACACCCAAATCAGTGGCCAAACGTGATGAAATTAAGGCAACAACACTTATGCAAACATGCACAATGCGAGGGACCAAACCTAAGGCACAAAGTGCAACTCTACTAAGGCATGGCAAGGGATGAAACATGGCATACAATCACACATTTTCCAGCTCTGAAATGACATACAAAGTGGCTCCAAATCATGCAAATAGCTCACACAATGCATGCTAGAAGACTCAAATACCGAAACTAGTGAAGTGCATTACACTAGAGGTATGCAAAGCAATGCACAGACCAAACCACCCCCAAACAGTCCCTATGCAAGTCCAAGACAGTGGGAAAATGGTCTAAAATGATGGCTCAAAATGCATAGAAATGAAGCTCATTCAATGGTCCAAAAATGAAGCATATATGCACAACTCTCAAACGCATTTAAAGAGTGGAAAACATGGGAATATGGCATACATATAAGCTCTGAAATATGATGCACAATGGCCCCAAATCATGGAAACACCTCAACACAAGCATGCAATAGGCTTCAAAACTCAAAGCTAGGCGAGGGTATTGAACTACAACCATGCATAGCAAGCATCATTCGACCATGAGGCATAAAAATAGAGCTAAGGCAGTCCAAAACATGCATAAAATAAGTTTAAGGCATGGCCAAAAAGTGCTAGAATGGAGGACCAAAATAGCATGCAATACAAGCTAGTGAAGAGGGTTTACACTACAAGCATGTGAGGCACTCAAGAGGTCACTAAACCAACAAAATTCAGAGGTATGACATGCCAAATAAAGCCCAAAAACTCACTGAAACATGGTCCATGCATGCAAGAATGAGGTGCTCCTTTGATGAGGCATGAAAGGGATTGCTCTACACATGCAAGAGGCAAGCAAAAGGGGACCACACCAGCCATGGACAGAAGCTAGACAGGTCCTGAAAGTCACCAAAAAGTGCCTGAAGTAGGCCTCTAAATGATACAAAAATATGCTCCTTTGATATGCTATGAAGAGGGTTGTTCTACACATGCAAGATAGACACCTAATATGTCAAAATGGGCTCTGGACAGAGCCTATGCAGGTCCTAAAACCCACCAAAAGTGGCCTGAAACATGCTCAAAAAGTGTACAAATAAGGGCTCCTTTGTTAGGCCAAATATGCTGGTAAACAAGACAAGGGGTGAGAGGGTCACCCCTCTCTGATTTTGGTGTTCAAAACAGCATGCTAGCCATTTAAAATCTACTGGATTTCAGTGGCTAAGAGGCCAAACAAAGGCCAATGCAAAGGCTCTAAGGCATGGCTCAAAATAAGATAAAATGAAGCATGCAAGGGGGTAGATGACCCCCAATAGAAAAATGATCTTAAACAAACATGTTAAGAAGCTCAAAATAAGACTTTTTTCAGTTTATGACAAAGCCCGAATATGCTTGCAAATAGAGCTAAGATATGAAGCAAAATAAAGACCAAAAGAGGGAATCGAGTGTTACCCTTGTAGCCAAGAACTCCAGCAGCTTCTGGACCAAAAAAAAGCAAGCCTTCAACCTCTGAAAATGGCCTCCAAGATGCTTAGAGTGATGGTGGAGGGGTTAGGCTAGGAGGTGGTATGTAAAGGTGCAAGAACAAGGGACTTTGGAGCTTGAAATAGAGAGATAGAGAGGGGTGTATGTATATGCCTTAACCAAATTTTTTTCAACCTTTGCCAATGAGGGAGAGGGTCTCTCTTATAGAAGAACAAAGGTCCAAGCTTCCTCAAGAAGCTTGTGCAAAGGTCCAAGCTTCTTGAGGAAGCTAGAGCAAAAGGGGTCAAGCTTCTTGAGGAAGCTAGAGCCAAAGGGTCAAGCTTCTTCAAGAAGCTAAAAAGGGTTCAAGCTTCTCTTGGAAGCTTAGAGCAAAAGGCCAAGCTTCTTGAAGAAGCCAAAACAAGGTTGCCAACCCTCCATACACGTGTATGGAGGATGCAGTCTGTGCCCTCTAGCTGGCACAGCTGGCACACACTCGCAGAGACAGAAAATGGGGAAATAGGCCGACCAGTTCAAAAGGTCTAAGCTGATGAAAGGTGGTCGGCAGCCCTGATTGGTGGTCTCCCACTTGAATGCAAGCTGGTGGTGGTATGGGAGACTAGTAAATGTGGCTCAAAACCCAGGGAGACCAGTCTCCCGACAAGCAAACTGGCTGGAGGAGAGAGAAATGGTCTCTAAAAGAATTGCTGGTCTCCCACCCTTCTACCACCTTCCAAACATGGAAAACAAGGTCCGCGCTAAAAATGAACCAAGACGGATGCAAAACGAAGGTTCGGGGGTCAAAACGCGCAGCCGGGTGCCCCGAAAACTGACTGTTAAGCATCGAAAGTGGCATGTGACCACGAAGGTGGTCTCCAGGGCCACAGTGTCCCTCTAGAGAGAGGAAACAAGGTGTGTGCCAAAAATCGGAGCAAACAAAGAAAGTTAAGCGGTCCCGAACCGAGACGCACGGCCGACGGCTCCGAAAACCGGAAACTAGTCTCCAAACGGGAACAGTGGTCTACGACCACGAAAAGTAGCCTACGGCCACTGAGAGATGGTCTACGAGACCTCTCCCTCCCTTCGAAAAGAGAAAAAAGAACCTGGTTCGCAAACCGAGGCAAAGCATAAAAGAGTCCCGAAGTCCGGAGGTAAAGCTCTCAGCCGAGACTCTGTAACCTCAGATCGAGCACAACATGCATCATCACCGAGCGCTCAATCGATGACGTCTGAGTCTTAAGGTCGGTCAAAAATGGGGTGTTTACAGTTGCCCCTCTTTGACAGAACTCGAAAGTCATGATGATGACGGGAGTGAATGTCAAAGCCTAGAGACGACCCATTTTTTACAAGGCCGAAGACTTAGACAAAGCAGGCGAGATAAACAAGAGATGTACCCGCAAGCAGGGGCAAGATGCAAGAGAAATGCACAAAGCTGGACATAACTTATGATCATGCAAAGTAGTAAAATGAAACAAATATACACAATAAATGCAACAGTTTTAAGCAAGAATGCCAAGCAAAACTACATTTCATGCAGTAAGGATGTAAGAGAATTATTCAATTCTCGCTACGTCTCACGCGGAGAACATACAATACCTGTTCAGTTCGTCTGGTCGCACCAGCTTCAAATGAACCGTACATACAATATCGTGCTTGTAAAAGGAAGAGACTTAACAGGTACAATACTGTTAGAAATATGCATAAAAATGCAAATGAAAAGTGCGTAACAACGCAAGTGAAGGGATGCATGACAATGCAAGCTGGGTGTGACGCATGATAATGCGAGCGAAATGTGCATAACAATGCAGCAAGTGTGCGTGAGAATGCGGGTAAAGTGTGCATAACAATGCGGTTGAAACAAGCATGACAATGCAAGTAAAATATGCGCGACAACGCAGGTGAGGAGTGTATAACAATGCAATTGAGGCATAAACACATGTAAGTGAAGTACACGCGACAACGTATGCATTGTGTGAAGCAGGAATTGAACACATGTAAGTAAAGCATACGCGACAACGCATACAATGTGTGAAATAAGAGGAACTTGAACATGTAAAGCATACGCGACAACGCATGCAATGTGTGAAATAAGAAGAACTTGAACACATGTGAGTAAAGCATACGTGGCAACACATGCAATGTGTGAAATAAGAAGAACTTGAACACATGTGAGTAAAGCATACGCGACAATGCATGCAATGTGTGAAGTAAGAAGAACTTGAACACATGTGAGTAAAGCATACGCGACAACGCATGTAATGTGTGAAGCAAGAACTTGAACACATGTAAGTAAAGCATACGCGACAACGCATGCAATGTGTGAAATAAGAATTGAAGTGCGCGACAACGCAAGCAAAGAGAGTGCATAACAATGCAGGAAAGGTATAACTTTAATAGCATGCTTGAAACAAAATGCTGAGTAAAGAAGTGTAAGCTTTGAAGAGAGCAACTCAAACACGACCTCCGGTTTACCTCTCGGAGGGGTCACAATGTACTAAAAAAGGACACACCTTGATCTTGGCGAGTAACGACGAGCCATTCGTCGAAGATTGGATTTGAAGTTCCCGCGGAGGCATTTTGCGCCGAAAAGTGCACTTTCCTTGTACTTTCCCGAGAGCCGGGGACTCCAGTCATCGCCAAAATTTGCAGGGAGAACAAAGGGACATTGGAGACCATGGAGGAAGGCCACCGACCAGGGGTTATTCAAGGGGTGGTCGGCCTAGCACAAAATCTGGTCGACCGACCACTTTGCTAAATTCGGCGCAGTTGTCTTTTCATGCTTGGATCTTTAAGAACTCAACTTCAAAGCACTTTTCCTCATACACCCACTGCCGAAATCATCTCCTCTTGCTCCCTAGACCATTTTCTCCTTCAGATCTGCACTTTATACGCGTTTTCCAATGCCCCACGCAAAGTTGTTTCGCGAAATCTTTCAGTTTTCTTCACTTTGGACCGATTAAAATTTGATTTTGAAGCTTCTTTCTTCATTTTCACCACTTGGGTAAGTTTCTCTCAAAATTTGGGACATTTTCTCAGGAGTGACTTTTGTTGACTTTTTCCAATTTTGGTTCATTTTGCTCATTTTTTGCTCCTTTTGTAGATTTCTTCAGATGGCGGGTCATTTTCCTCACGGTGGAGGTCCTCTAGGTGCCGAGGGCGAGCCAGACATCATGTCCTTGCCCCCGAGAGTTCGGCCTTTTGATCCCGAGAGGTATCGTCCTAGGAGCACGTCCTACCTCCGACCACTTTTTATCATTTTACTGACTTTGATCGACGAGCACCCGCGGATCTGTTGCTACGGGAGCCGGAGTCTCACCTCTCTCACCAGGCACAAGAGGTACGTACTTCACTTTTTCATTCTCTATAATGTATTCCACATTTTCTGTATATTTCATGCTTTCGCTATGTATTTCATCTGCTTGTTCTAAACACATTCGCACGCTCCATCCGGTCTATTCGGCACACGGCTCATATATGACCATACTTTGCTCATTTTAGCACACAGCTCACAGCACGGTATTCTGTTTAGTTGGCACGCAGTTTACAACACTGCATATTCTGCATTTTGAACATACAGCTCGAACTTTTGATTGTGAACACACAACACACACTTGTTAAAAGTTGAACACGCAGCCCATTTTCTGATTGTGAACACGCAGCACACACTTGTTGAAAGTTGAACACGCAGCCCAAACTTTTGAATTTCTGAACACGCAGCCCATTTTCTGATTGTGAACATGCAGCACACACTTGTTGAAAGTTGAACACGCAGCCCAAACTTTTGAATTTCTGAACACGCAGCCCATTTTCCGTTTGTACGCAGCTTATACTGAACACACAGTTCATACACTTCACTTCTGAACACACAACTCATTCATTTCATTTGCACGCAGCTTATATATTTCATTCTGAAGCTGAATACATCTGTTCATTTTGAATGCAGGCATCTTCCCGTTCGACGCGAGGTTATGGCTCGATCGTTGCCAGGGACTGGTATGTGGAGCTCCCAGATACCGTTCGCCATCTCGTGGACGAGGCGGGGTTTGGACCTTTCTGCGTGGGGCTATCACGTTACCCCGCGAGCAGGACCTTGATGGGGGCACTCGTGGAGAGATGGTGGGATACCACCAACTCTTTTCACTTCTCAGCTACCGGGGATATGACGATGACCCCGTTCGACTTCGCGATGCTGACTGGCCTTGATGTGGCCGGCCGACCGGTCCCTTATGACGAGGATATGTGCGAGAGGGAGGCTGCCTGGATCTATCTGTTGGGAGCTCACCCACCGATTGACCGATCTTCGGGTAGAGTCAGGTACATTTGGTTCCCCGTGCAGTATAGGGGGAGTACGCCTGAGACTCTTGAGGAGATAGAGCAGTACGCTCGAGGTTTCTTGATGTTCCTCCTTGGGACCACTTTGTTCTTCGACAGGGGGAACACTGTTGGACTGTATCTGCTCAGTGCTTTGGTGGACCTGTCACAGGTCAGCCAATATGACTGGGGTGACGCCGGCCTTGCTACCCTCTACTGCTATATGAGTGCGACCTCCCGCGGACGGGGGAACATAGTTGGCGGCTACTGGAGAGCCTGAGAGGTACCTTCTGCTCTCTTGATTTACATTTCTATTTTTCATCATCTGTACACACGGCACACTTTACATTCGGTATTCCACATTCTGCACTCAGCACTTTGTATTTTCTGTATATTCTGTATTCTGATGGCCACAACTATGGGTTTACGCGTACTTTCCGACGCTAGCCCCAAAGCTCGAGGTAGCGATGCCTCTTATGATCCCTTATTCTCACGTATTTGAGGACCGATGCCGACCGAGGGTTCGGGAGACTCTGCCCTACTTGCGGCAGTTTTTTGACATAGTGCGGGCGACCGAGGTAATTCATAACTCTTAGTTCTTCATGTTTTCAGCTTTGATTCATATTGCATATTTACGATATCTAATCAGCTCATGCACTGGTTATCCGCAGATCACTTGGCAGCCCTGGGCGCCCTTGGGAGGAGACATCCGTTTCTGATTCCCTGGGGGATGGTCCACTTCTCGATATAGGACCTTATTTGAGGGGCCAGTTGGTAGGGCCTGGTTCTTGGGGGACCGCTTCTTGCGTCAGACGCTGGGCCACCCTGATCAGGATATCCCCTCGGCGCCTCTAGATGACATGCAGTCCACTGAGGGACTCACTCCCCAGGGGGTCGAGATGGCTATGTTGGGTAATGATGTTATGCTGTTCTTGGAGGAGGGGGAGTATGCGACCTACCGCCATACGTACTTGATGCCTCCACTGATAGGTATTCGTACTCCTACGAGGAGGGCTGCTGGTGCATCACCGTCGAGTCGAGTCCAGGCTACAGATATGCCTTTGACTAGCAGGGCTGGTATATTGAGGAGTGGGGCTAGACAGATTCCCCCGATTCCCCCGACTTATCAGCACGCTGGATGGCCCGATCTCCCGACTGAGCTGACAGGATGGCGATACGGGACATCTTACCCGATTCCACTGGAGCCTCCACTGCCTGATCACCGATACGTCAGAGACCCTGACTCACCACCGGCACGCTTTATAGCTTTCATTTATCGCTCAGATATATATTTAGACATTCATTCATTTACTGATGACTTGAACTTGCATCTGTAGCCTTCTGGCGAGTACATGGATGGGTTGCTCAGAGTGATGGCCTCGCTCGAGGGCATGGTCCTGAGGAGGGAGACGCTACTGTTTGTTGCCGGCGTTCAGGTACTTTTCAATCTCCTTGCATTTATCATACTTCTGATGACATACTGAAATTGGACATTTCATTTCATCGGTTGACTGCATGTGTAGAGCACATCTGACACATCACATTTACACACTATATCTGTATGCACACATTCCGTGTATCATTCTTGCATCTGCATCTGATATACATGTTGGCTAATGCACTCAAATTGTCCTTTTCAGGTCCCACCACTACAGGTTGGGCCATCCAGGCCTTCTCGAGGAGCTGGGAGAGGGGATTCGTCTCGCAGACGAGGCAGGCGCAGAGCACCCGTCATAGATGACGAGGAGTCCAGCGAGGAGGAGGAGTCTACGCATCCTCAGTCGGAGACATCCGCAGATAGAGAGGAGGACTCTGGTTCCGGTTCTGAGAGTGGAGGTGATATTGGGGAGGATTCCGAGGATGACAGCTCCGACTCGGATGATGGTGCCAATGGGGGTGGTACAGAGGCTATGCAGCCGAAGAGGATGAAGAGAGCCTCTCAATCTTGAGCTTGATGGCACTGATGCATATGTTCCCTGCTTTATTTTCCTTTTTACCAGTTGTTGTAGCACATTAGCTTAGGCAGTTTTATTTTCTGTAAAACTTGTACCTTGCTGTAAGATGTTGTAAAAAGGAGATATGATTGAATGAAACGGCCTTTTGCATGGGCTATGCTTCTTGGTTATTGATAAATCCAAGTGGGTGAGTGATTTTAGTTTGGAAATTGGTGGGCCTTTATGCATTCTGCTGTCTGCTTTTTTGGCTTTTTCGTTATTTGGTTGATGATTCGTGCATATTCATGTGATTCGGCTTAGTGCAGTTCTCTGACCTCTTCTGGTGTGGAGTGAGGGGGACACTGCCATGGGGAATTGAGGTATGGAATTTGCCATGGCTGGAACTGGGAGATGTGTGGTGAGTTAATTGGATGTTGATTGGCCTTTTTGTGTGGACGACTTTTTGCATGGGCTATGTTTCTTTGTTTGGTCTTGTTGAGTGTTTAGTTAGTTATATTGTATTGTGTGTTTGTCTGTTTTGTTCTTGAGTCTGTGGTGTGTTTGGTTTATTTGCCCATATGTCCACCCCAAGTTCCCATCTATTATCTTTGATGGTAGGGGTCACTTGGGGACAAAAAGGATATATGGGCAAAGTGGGGTTCTGTTCTTCTTTTCTTTTCTGTTGCTCTTTCGCTTTTGCGAATGTGGTAATATGTTGTAGAATGTCCTGTGGTAGTTTTGTGGTGTTTTTGTTCTTCTTTATTTGTTGTAGGGCGTACCTGGGGTATGCCCCTTGTAAACTTGTACATTTTACTGTCTTTATTTAATGACTTACTTACCCCCCCCCCCCAAAAAAAAAAAAAAAAAAAAAACGGCCTTTTGTTCAAAAAGTGTTGTATTTTATGTTCTTAGCATCACATCGCATCATTTTGCACAAAAATGAGATTGAATGGAAATTGAGCGTTGTATATCACCAAGCCAGGTAGTGGACTGACGCAACAAACTAAACAACTTAACTCACTAAGAAACAAAAAAACCTCAGTAAGATTACAACTCGGTAAGCAAAACACGACAATGTTTGACAAACAGAGAGTAACAACTCGATGTAGAAAACTCGATGACCTGATAAGAAACTTACAACTTGATGAACAAATGCATTACAACTCGATAAGCAAAGACTCCACAACAACTCGATAAGAAAATACATTTTGGACGAACCGGGCAACGGAATGCATCCGAAACAGAGGTAAACGCGGATCTCCAACACTCCCAACGCTTGGAAATGCTAGGAGCTCTCTTCTAGAAGCTAGGACAAGACCAAAACTCTATTTCTCTTCATGACCGACCACCTAAGAGGGCTGGCTGACCAGCTTTCTGCCTTGGAGACCAATGGAGTGGTCGGCCGACCTGAAAATCTGGCAGGCCGATCAGAAAAAGTGGTCGGCCGACCAGTTGGCCTGGCGACCTCCAGATTTTTGACAAGTGTCCTCCAAACAGTGCCTTATCCTTTAAAGAGGTTCCAGCTTCGTGGTTCTCTCATTCTATCTCAGTTTTGCATCAAAATGGAGGCATTCCTCATCGAAAATCTTGCAGCGTGGATTGCTACTTTAGACGGCTTGAAAAAGTTGAACTTCGGGGCTTCGGCTTGAATGCACTATTCACTTTGAGTCGTACCCCGCTGTACTTTCCATTCCTCCATGCCGTGGCAAGGTTTTGGAATCCGGTAACACACGTCTTTAGCTTCGGCGGGCAAGAGATGTGTCCTACCTTTGAAGATTTCCAAGCTTTGATGGAGTCCGAGCACAACGAGGAGATCTTGCCCTAACTCCGCTTCGGCCATGCTCAAGCCTTGGGGCGAATGTGTGGGCTCACTATGCACGACGCTCGATCTTTGATTTGTGGCGGAATGCTGGATATCCCGAGCCTGATTAGTCGGCTTTCCGATACCGGTGACCGCGGTGACCATCATTGGCAAGGCTTTCGGCGATATGCCCTTTGTTTGTGCCTGCTATCTCATTTCTTGCTTGCCTCAGGCTTCGGGGGATCTAGTGTCCGTCTGATTGAAGTTGCCCAAAGCTTGAAGGAGGGTAAGAGCTGCATTGCCATGACAGTGGCCGAGACACTGATGGGCTTGGATGCTTTCTATCGCCGGGAAACAACCAGATTTGCGGGGAGTCCACTACTGCTGCAGGTAATGTTTCCCTCCCTATCTCACATATATATTGCTCACATCACTCGGCCCTCAGGCTCGGTTTTTCTCACAAAACCCTTTTCTCACTCTTCTCTCAACGTACACCTCTCTATTCTTTAATCTCTCATTTTTCGTCCCTCCCCAGGTGTGGTTGATGGACAAGTTACATGTTGTGGACTCTTCTCAGCATACTCGGCTCGTGGCTACTTCTTCCGACGACGCCTAGTCGATGCCCTTGATGAGGGATGGTGGTTCGACTGGATGCGCCATTTGTCCGCAGACCGCATTGCTTGGCGTTGTCCTTGGCTCAATTTACCAGCAATGAGCCACAGCATGTCCCGGCAGACTGGGATTCAGTTGACTGGTCTGATGCATTGCGTGTTTTACTTTCCTTTCCGGTTCCAGCGCCAGTTCGGCCATGATCAGACTTGCCCGCCAGAGGGGATGGAGTATCCTGTTGCATTCCCGGTCCGAGGCGCACAGCTTGCTCGGTATGCCACAGCATGGAGGACGAGACAACTCCTAGCCCCCGCTTCCACTTTCAATTGCACTTTGTCTAATGAGTGCGTAGATTGGCTCAATGAAGAGGCATAGATTGGGCCCACTTTGGCGTCAAAAGCTTCGACCAGCTCTGGGAGGGGGCGCAGGAGCACCTGACTTAGCTATACCCCGGATTTATTGCTTTATTAGTTTTTTTTTTTTTTTTCTTGGGTAAGTAAGTCATAAAATAAAGAAAATGAAATTTACACGTTTACAAGGGGCATACCCCAGGCACGCCCAACAACAAATAAAAAAACAAATATAACCAACATAAACTACCACTGCAACCCCTAAAAATAGGGGGGACAAGCAAGAACAACAGAAATACAGAAAAACCCCAACTCTGCCCATATATCCTCTTTGTATTGCTTTATTAGTACTTTCAAGTTTTCTTTATGAATGTAATCAAAACCAACTTCAATTTGTATGCAAGAGCAAGAGAACTCTGTATTGAAATCAATAAAATTGGAGGTTGTGGGTATTGAAAATTTCCCGTTTGGTCCAAAAATGGTCTAAGTTGTAAAAAGATTAATTTGGGCAAAATCAACTTTTATTAAAACCTTTCAAAACCATTTTCGATATGGATTAGAACTGGACATGCCTGAAATCTGTCACTGAGATGCACGATCCCGGATCCCAACAACTGGAAAGTTGCCCCTAGTCTGAGTAGCACTGTACCGGAGATCGCAACCGAATTCTTGAATGCTGAATAGACAAAGATGACCGAGATGATCAAATGAACAAAGTTGATCGGGGAAAAAGTTTATGGCTGGACTTCAGGATGAAGTTGCCTACGTATAGCCTCACGTAGTTCAGGCCCGGGTTCACTCGGGTATTTTCCCTCACCTTTTACGCTCTAACTTTTGCCAAGGCCACCCTTTGCGGGCTTTCAACCTTGCGAGCTCAGTTTTTGTAATTTCAAATTTTTCATGCTCTAACTTTTGCCTAGGTCACCCTTTCGGGTTTTCGGCCTAGCGAGCCTCTCAGGGGTAATATTTCTTCAACTTGTCCATGTTGATCGGTTGTGAGAACTCTAGACCATCTAGGTCCATTAGAATGACAGCTCCACTCGACCAGATAGACTTGATGATGTAAGGACCAGTCCAATTGGGTCTGAACTTGCCCCTAGGGTCGTGGATGGGAGCTCGATTGTCTTTGAGCACCAAATCTCCTTCTTTCAAATTCCGGGACTTAACCTTCTTGTTGAAAGCCCTAGCAATTCTGCGCTGATAACCTTGAACATGGTACAGTGCTTTCAGTCTTCGCTCGTCAAAGAGCATGAGTTCTTCAAATCTGCTCTGTTGGCAATCTGCCTCGGCTATCTGACACTCAGCCAGCACTCTCAATGACGGAACCTCAATTTCAATAGGTAGAACGGCCTCCATCCCATAAACTAACGAATACGGAGTCGCCCCAGTAGAAGTTCTAATTGACGTCCGGTAGCCCCACAGAGCGAATGGCAGCTTATCTGGCCAGTCCCGGTAAGTTTCCACCATCTTCTGCAGAATGTCTTTGATATTCTTGTTGGCGGCCTCAACTGCTCCATTGGTTTGCGGCCGATAGGTGGATGACTTATGAAAAGCCACATTGTATTTTTCCAACAAATCAATCACTTCCTTCTTGAAGTGGGAACCATTGTCTGAAATGATCTCGTTCGGGACCCCATAGCGACAGATGATGTTGTTTCTGACGAACTTCGCAACATGTGAAGCCTTCAACACCGCATAAGATTGGGCCTCAACCCACTTTGTAAAATAATCTATCGCGACCAGGATGAACTCATGCCCATTCGACCTCTTCGGAGTGACGGCCCCGATCACATCGATTCCCCAAACTGAAAATGGCTATGGCGAAGTCATATTGTACAGCTTCGACGGTGGGATATTCATGCGGTTTGCATGGATCTGACATTTGTGGCATCGCCGAACAAAGCCGATACAATCCTCCTCCATGGTGGACCAGTAGTAACCTTGTCTGAGGATCTTCCGAGCTAACATTACCCCGTTCATATGCGCTCTGCACTCTCCTCCATGGATGGCCTCCATTAAGCACTTCGATTCTTCGGCATCGACGCACAACTTATGCATTCCCAGATGACCTCTCTTGTACAATTTATCCCCGCAGATGATGAACTGGACGGCCATTCTTCTGATTGCCCTTTTATCCTTGGCATTTGCCCCTGGTGGGTACGCCTCTTTTTCCAAGAAGTTCCAGACATCGTAGTACCAGGGGTTCTCATCTTGAACCTCATCTATAGCAGTAATCGACTCGTAGGCTGGCGCAAATTTTTGGTCAATGATGATCAGACGCATCCGGACTCCGAAAAGGATGTCTATCATGGAAGATAGAGTTACTAGTGAATCTGCGAACCTGTTGTTCTCTCTTAACAGATGAGCAAAGTTTAGTTTCTCAAACCGAGGAATTAACAAGTCCAAGGTCTGGTGATACATTATCATCTTTTCTTCTTTGACTTTCCAATCTCCTTTCGCTTGAGATACAACAAGGTTCGAGTCCCCGATGACGTCCAACTGTTTTGCCCCTAATTCCAGGGCTGCTTCTAAACCAGCAATGCATGCTTCATATTCTGCTTCGTTGTTCGAGACTTTGAACCAGAGTTTAAATGCTAGAGGGATACGGGAATTGTCGGGTGCTATCAGCAACACCCCTATCCCATACCCGTATTGGTTTGATGCTCCGTCAAAGTACATCGTCCAAGTTTCATCTTCGATATGCAAAATGGCCTCATCTGGGAATAAGTACTCAACTGCTTCACCTCCTTCCACTGGATGATCAGCTAAGAACTCCGCTACCGCTCTTCCCTTGACTGACTTGCGTGTCACATATTTCAGATCGAATTCGGAAAGCAACAGCAACCAACGAGCTGGCCTACCCGTAAGTGCCGGTTTCTCGAAGAGATATTTGATGGGATCTAATCTTGAAACCAACATTATAGAGTGAGCTAACAGGTAGTGCCGCAGCTTCCTGGTAGCCCACACCAAGGCTAGGCAAGCCTTTTCCAACGGTGTGTAACGGGTTTCATACTCCAGCATCTTCTTGCTCAGATAGTAGATAGCCCTCTCTACCTTGTCCTCAGACTCTTGTGCGAGCATGCAGCCCATTGTAGTCTCAGTTACTGAAAGATACAAAATCAACGGTTTCCCTGGTTCGGGCGGTGACAACACAGGTGGGTTCTGTAAGTATTCCTTGATCTGTTCAAAAGCAGCTTGGCATCGGCCGTCCCATTGGAACTTCTTTCCTTTCTTCAGGAGACCAAAAAGTGGTTCACAAGTCAAGGTTAATTTTGAGATAAACCGTCTTATGAATTGCACTTTACCCAGAAAGCCTCGCACCTCCTTTTCAGTCCTTGGTGGTGGCATTTCTAAGATGGCCTTGATTTTGGAAGGGTCAACTTCGATACCTCTCTGTGTAATCAGAAACCCCAGCATTTTCCCTGCTGTAACACCAAACGCACACTTCTGAGGATTCAGCCGCAACCGAAATTCTCTGATCCTTTGGAAGAACTTTTGCAAGGCGGTGTAGTGGCCCTCTCTTTCTTTGGACTTGACAATCATGTCGTCCACATACACCTCAACCTTTTGTGGATCATGTCGTGCAATATTGTGGTCGCGGCCCGTTGATATGTAGCTCCAGCGTTCTTCAACCCAAATGGCATCACCCTGTAACAGTAAGTCCCCTATGGGGTGGTGAAAGTAGTCCTCTCCCGATCTTCAGGTGCCATTACTATCTGATTATAGCCCGAGAATCCATCCATGAATGAAAGCAAAGCATGCCCGGCTGTGAAGTCCACTAACTCATCAATATGCGGTAAGGGAAAGTCATCCTTCGGACTGGCTCTGTTCAAATCCCTGAGATCCACGCATACCCGGATCTTGCCATCCTTCTTCGGAACCGGAACCATCTTGGCCAACCAAGTTTGGTATTCGGATACCAGCAGGAACCCTGCGTCAATTTGCTTGGTGACCTCTTCTTTAATCTTGAGGGCCCAGTCCGGGCGGATCCTTCTGAGTTTCTGTTTAATGGGTCAGGCCTCGGGGTCAAGAGGGATTCAGTGCTGTACAATCTCAGGATCGATTCCAGGCATGTCTTCGTAGGACCACGCGAAAACATCTTTGAAATCTTTTAATAAAGCGACTAAGCGCTCGCGTTCCTCCGAAGACAACGTGGACCCGATCTGGACCAGCCGCGGGTCCTTCTCAGTACCCACATTAACAGTAGTGATTTTGTAATGACCCCAAAATGCGTATAAGAAATCATCTTTATTTCCCTATGAAATGATGTGGTTTAATTTAATTATATCTATTAGAATTGAGCATTATCAGTTGAGTTACGGACTTAAAATGGCAATTACCGACCTTTATGGGTTCAAAAATCAAAATTGAGTACGTGGATATGTTAATGGGAATTTTTGGAATTATTTGGGAAAATTAATTTGAAATCTAATTTGTCTGATTCGTTAATAGACGTTTAGGTGATTAACTTTATACTGCAAATTAAAGGCCTTGGAGACTTCAGAAACCGGAACAGGGGACATATTTATGATCAGCATAATTTTTAGAGTCATCTGAAAAGGTTAATTGAAATTTAATTTCGTGCGATTCGTAAGACCACGTTTGGCTCTCCCTTGTGTTAAGCTTGTGTGTGTTGTATATTGATATATAGAGATGAGCCATATGAGTTGGAAACTCATCTCTTGGGAGTCAAAAACAAAATATCTAAAGAGAGAGTGAGGAAACCGTGAAAGGGAGAGAGGGAAGAGAGTCAAACTTTCTCAACATCCATGGAGGCTTGTAAGAGGATTGAAGAGAATTGAAGGAAAAGAAAGAAGATCAACCATGGAAGCTTAGGGAAATTGAAGAGAACAAAAAGAAAGACAAAGATTGAGTTAAGGTTTGACCATCTATCTTGAATCCCTATGTTTAAAGCATCAATTACATGAAATCAAGGGTTGATATGGAAGATATGAACTTTGAAACCCAACTATGACTATCTTATGCTCTTATGTCCTTGTGTTTGGGAATTGAATCATGTTTTTTTTTTTTGGGTAAGTAAGTCATAAAATAAAGACAGTAAAATGTACAAGTTTACAAGGGGCATACCCCAGGTACGCCCAACAACAAATAAAAGAACAGAAAACACCACAAACTATCTCAGGACTTCCTACAACATATAACCACACTCGCAGCAGTGAAAGGACAACAGAACCGAAAAGAAAAACAAGATCCCACTTTGCCCATATATCCTTTTTTTCCCCAAGTAACCCCTATCATCAGAGACAATAGATAGAAACTTGGGGTGGATATATGGGCAAATAAACAAAACACACCACAGACTCAAGAAACATACAGACAAAAACACAACACAATGTAACTCACTAAGCACCCAGCAAGATCAACAAAGAAGCATGGCCCATGCAAAAAAGATGTCCACACCAACGAGCCAAAACAAAAGTCCAATTAACTCGCCACACATCTCCCAGTTCCAGCAATGGCAAATTCCACACCTCAATTCCCCATGACAGTGTCCCCCTCACTCCACACCAGAAGAGGTCAGAGAACTGCACTAAGCCGAATCACATGAATATGTACGGATCATCAACCAAACAACGAAAAGGCCAAATATAGTAGACAGTAGAATGCATAAAGGCCCACCAATTTCCAAAATAATAACTCACCCACTTGGATTTTACAGGAACAAAGAGGCTTACCCCATGCAAAATGTTGTCCACACAATGAGCCAATCAAAATCCAATTAACTCACCACACATCTCCCAGTTCCAGCAATGGCAAATTCCACACCTCAATTCCCCGTGGCAGTGTCCCCCTCACTCCACACCAGAAGAGGTCAGAGAACTGCACTAAACCAAATCACATGGATATGTGCGGATCATCAACCAAATAACGAAAAAACCAAATATAGTAGACAACAGAATGTATAAAGGCCCACCAATGTCCAAACAAAAACCACTCAAACATAGCCCAGGCAAAATGATGTCGACACAAGAGAGTCAATCAAAATCCAATTAACTCACCACACATCTCCCAGTTCCAGCAATGGCAGTTCCACACCTCAATTCCCCATGGTAGTGTCCCCCTCACTCCACACCAGAAGAGGTCAGAGAACTACACTAAGCCGAATCACATGAATATGTACGGATCATCAACCAAATAACGAAGAAGTCAAATCTAGTAGACAGCATAATGCATAAAGGCCCACAAAAGAAACCACTCACCCACTTGGATTAACCATCAACAAAGAAGCATAACCCATGCAAACCGTTGTCCATACAAAAGAGCCAATCAAATTCGATTAACTCACCACACATCTCCCAGTTCCAGCAAAGTAAATTCCACACCTCAATTCCCCATGGCAGTGTCTCCCTCACTCCACACCAGAAGAGGTCAGAGAACTGCACTAAGCCGAATCACATGAATATGTACGGATCATCAACCAAATAACGAAAAACTCAAATATAATAGACAGCAGAATGCATAAATGCCCACCAATGTCCCAACAACATAGCCCATACAACGATGTTGTCCACACAAAAGAGCCAATCAAATCCAATCAACTCACCACACATCTCCCAGTTCCAGCAATAGCAGGTTCCACACCTCAATTCCTCATGGCAGTGTCCCCCTCACTCCACACCAGAAGAGGTCAGAGAACTACACTAAGCCGAATCACATGAATATGTACGGATCATCAACCAAATAACGAAGAAGCCAAAAAGAGTAGACAGCAGCAGTCAAGGACTCAACAAGTTTCTAATTAACCTTAATTGGCCGTGGACCCACAGAATACTCCATAGATTAGCCTCAGTCCAAAAAGAGCTGAACAGCCACAAAAAAAAACATGGCCTAAAATTTGCCCACAGCCAAACCCGTAGCCTTTAAGCACCCACCCAAACCGTAGCCAACAACAAATGAATACCAAAGGAACAAAAGTCCAAACGTGGGCCCACCCACTGTACCAAAGCCAATACACCGTAGGGCCCACCTACTATAGCAAAGGCAATTAAAATATTCACAGCCCAACCACTATAACAAAACCAATTAAAATATTCACCGTGGGGCCCACAAAACCGTGGCCCATCTAGCAACAAGCACAAGCCGATAGACATGTGGGCCCATAAGATCCCAAGAACACAAAACACTTCTGAATTAATCAAAAAGAAACAGCTATATATATAATATTAATATATATATATATATATATATATATAACTAACCAATTTGAGCTCCTTTTTCAGTACCACCCACTGGAACGAATGGAGGGCCCCACATTTGAGAACAATTACAACGTGCAAGCCAACTTTGCAAAAGCAGGCCCAAGCTTGAAAAAAGAAGGCCCCACTTGAACCCAAACAACCTCTTGAACCGAAAATATTAATGAAACTTTCGGCGGGAAAGTTCAGCCCACAGCTTTCCGAAACCATAAATCAAAACCATTTGTACACATACCTGCACGGTATTGCACACCCACCTATGAAACAAAACCCCACCGTAAATAACGTGCGTGGAACTCACATCTTCCATAACCACCCAAACTCAAATGTTGCAGACCCCCCAATGAATGGCAGCAACTGAACGAAAAACAAAATCGCAGCCGGCGGTAAACCAGACCAACCCAGCAGCAACAAAGAACGTCACTACCTGAAGCCAAAAGCACCAATAGCATCCCTTGCACAACAGAAAACAAACCGAACCAGTACAACCCACGCTGGATTAGCAACGAAGGTTGGATAACACACGCCGAAGTAGACGGAAAATCTTCAACGGTCAGCTCGAAGATATTAAACTAGAGAACGTGTCCAGCGTAGCAAGTAAAACACCACGCTGGTTACTCCTCTCACATCACCCAGAAAACTAGTAAACAGAACGCAGATGAACACTATGAACACCCATAAGACTAACTCACGCCGAGACCATAGCATCTGAACTGCGTTGGCAAGCTATCAACACCGGCACTAAACCGGATCTATAGGACACCACCAAACAGAACAGTAGCAAACAGAGCAATAGACCCAAGCAATACACCAGCAACGACCCCACCAAAAACATTACAAAAACCTCCTAAATCTGGACAAAATAGGAACAGATTCGGCAACAACACATAGCATCATCCAAACTAGACAAAGAATCTGATAAAGGACCCTCACACTCCATGGGTAACAACGGAGGGAGCTTTCTCTCTCTAGAATGTAGAGAGAGAAGCTCTCAACCTAATAAAAATATATGAAATTTATGATGTTTGATGGAGATTAAATATATGAAATTTGTTATGTATTAAAGGGTTTTGGGCTTTGAATTACATGTAATTAAGGTTCGATTTTTGAAAATGAGAAGTCCCAAAAATTCTGCCATTTTCGGACTGCTGCTGTCCAGGGCCGCACGTGCGGCACTGTTCACCCGCACGTGCGGGGGACAGCTCTGTCCAGCCAACTTTGAATAGGCATATCTTTTGCATCCGGACTCCGTTTGAGTGATTCTTGAGCCTAAAATCAAGCCCCGGAAGTCTAGTTTCTAATGGCGCTAGTCTCACTCCCAAATTCTAAATACAGAAAAGTTATACCCAAATTAGTGACGACTGTTCACTTTCTGTCAACTAGTTTTGTACCATTTCTTCACCTAAACCATTTCCCATCGATTTCTCCTGTTTTCTAAGACATGGATTACAACTATTAAAGAATAATGAGCTTGGTACCACCATGACTAATTGATTGAAAGATCAAAGAGAATAAGTAAAGGATCGAGTATAACCTCATATTATGTGTTGTGCACTATAATTGTAGGTCGGGACGAGGACATTGTACCATTACCACCGGGAACCGATCACAGTGAGTAGTAGTACTGTAATCGTACGTTTACTTACCGTTAATAATTATTATTGTTTTTTTGGTGAATAAGACATAAAATAAAACAGAAAAATGAACAAGACTACATGTTTACAAGGGGCATGCCCCAGGCCCTACACGAGCTATACAAGAGACGAAAAGAGACGCAACTGTTCAAGCGCTATATCTGAGAAATAGCCATTGAACAAGAGTGAGGAAAAAACCAAGAAATAATTAATAATTATTATTGTTAATGCACTGTTCTTTGTAAGCATTTATGTTGTTAGGGATCGGTGAGAACATTGAAAGATTATGTGTACCTCGGTATGACTCTGAAACTACTCTACATTCCGGTTAAGGTTAATGGTTGTCATTAATATTTAGTTCAACACATGTTTTATGACATAGACATCTGCCTAGAATGGATTAACGAAATGAAAATCGAATAGAACCATGGGTTGCCTTATATGTCAAAGAATTGAATACCAATAACATTGTTATATGACTCACGTTATGGTGTGAATTGTTTTATCCTCATGAATAGTACTGTAACGACACATGTGTTTGTGTAAATAATTATTATTAATGCTTTGTTATACGTATGACGACTATGGCACCATATAATGAATCATAAAGGGAAATTTGTGTGCACGGTATTTGTACGAACCTAGCATTATTCTATTTTGTTTATCCACTTCGTTTATGCCATGACATAATATGAATTGTTCAGTCTTCAAGAACTATAGATTTCTAGTATGGAACAAAGTGCTGTACGGAACTAAGTGCTGCATTGCGAGTCACCTCTAGAATCCGTACGAGCCACCTCTTGAGTCCATACCTATGAACTGGGCTTAAAGCCGATGTGAAAGTTATGAGGCCTATGGCCGTTTTCTGAAAGATATAATTTGTGAAGTTATGAAAGATACAATTTGTGACATTATGAACGATATAATTTGTGAAGATATGTAAGGTATGACTTGTGAATCCAAAGGCTATTGTGCATGTGTGAACCCCTCAGGCCAAGGGCCAAACTGTGAAATTGTAAAACCAATAAAGTCCTCTGTAATCCAATGAACATGTGTTATGTCAACTCATGAGAATGTGAATTAGTCTCTCATTGTTAAGCGTACGATAATGACATGATACAACAAGCAATGCTCTAGTTATGATATGTTCCATTTGAATTAATGAATGATATTCAAGTATGTTTCAGGCATGTTTCCAGATGTTACACGTTCAGGTATGTTCAGGTGTTTCAGTATGTTTCAAGTATATGTTTACAAGTTCTATAAATGTTATGCACTTATGTCGATGTTTTGAGGCATGTAAGGCAACTATGTTAATGTTTCAAGCATGTTATGTATTTATGTTACCGTTAAGGTATGTTAAAAGTATGTAAAGAAAAGAAACTTTCAAGGGCCATAACGCCAATATGTTTACAAGGGCTTTATGCCATTTTCAAGGGCTTTATGCCACTTTCAAGGGCCATAGTGCCAACATGTTTACAAGGGCTATATGCCATTTTCAAGGGCTTCTTGCCACTTCCAAGGGCTGCAATGCCAACAAGTTTCAAGGGCCATAGTGCCAACATGTTATACGAGCTTTATGCCACATGTTACAAGGGCTTCGTGCCACCATTTTCAAGGGCTTATAGCCACCAAGTTATGTTGCAAGATTAGGCCTAAGGCCGTTATGTACGTAATACAGAATCAGACTAATGTATTGATATGTAATCTGTTTAAGTTAAGCAATGCTTTATTTATGTACTACTATTCACTGAGCTTGACTCACTTGTGTTATGTCTGTTTCTGTAGGCACTCCACCTGGAGGTCAGTTTTAACCCTTGGCATCCGTGCCTCTTTTGTCAACCTCCGAGTGTCCAAGCACTTAAGTGAAGGCGGCTCTTCTTGCTAAGCTTTTGATTTTACACTTTGATTGTCTGCTTAAAATTGATGTATATATAATTCCTTGCCTGTCCATGTTGTTTTACGCTCAATTCTAAGGGCTGGGTCTGTATATATATATATGTACATCGCTAATTTTCTGATGCACGTCACTGTATGTTTATTTGCTTTATGTTCTGTCTGTGATCCTGGCATGATAGTGGTCGCTCAATGGATGCAGTTCTTTTATTTATGTTAATTTATATTGGTAAATGCTTCCGTTCAGGCCCCATATGAAATGTATACCAAGTTATGCGTCCGTGTCTGTGTAGGTCATGCCCAAACTTTTAGGGGCAAGTGTGGGGCGTGACAGATTTCATCAACTAAAGGTTTAACAAATCTTTCCTGCTCTTAATCAATTAAACGTTGCAAAACCGGAGGAATTTCTTCCTCGTCGTTTTCATCAAAATTTTGAAAGTCCTGATTAATGCAATAAATCTAAGGCACAGAAAAGTAATCAGAAGCCACAGCCATTCCATTCTCATTAAGCATTTCCAAATCGTCCGATTCTTCTGTTACAACAGACTCAAAAGAGAAAGAAAAAGATGACCTAGACATCCGTGTGGGCAAGACATAGATCATCGTTTTCCCACCACATTCCATCGGCAGCCGACAGACACCTGTCCGGCTTCGTTACAAAAATCTCTGTGCCCGGAGCACCTTGCGTTCCTGTACTCGCAGTACATTCTGTTCTTGTGCACACAGCACTCTCAACCCCCACAGGAGCTTTAGCCTTTCTGGCTCTTTCGGAATCTTCGATCCTTTATTGTTCTAACTGCTTCAACACAGCCTGCTCAACATTTCCTGCATTTACAATGCCAAAGTCCTGAGTGAAATTCTTAGCACTGGCGCTCTCCGGCGATGTATTCTGATCCCCGGCCCTTCCGGCCACAATTGATGTCCTTGCCCCTGACAGGCCCTTCCCCAGCTGAGATTCTTCAACAATGTCTGGTTGGTCGTCAAGTCACCCTATGGCCTCTGTTGACTCCTCAAAATCGAACCAGTTGACTGTCATGTCCCCTGGATCTTGTTCGTTGAAAATCTAAAGGTCAGCAATGTCCCCTTCCAGAGTTGCTAAGTCATCCTGCCTCTGATCGAATTCGTCCCCCCATATTACACAAATTTCTGCCCCCACCGGTAATTCCACATTTGGCCTAATCTGATCCGCTGACGCAATGTAGCCACTCGGATTGTACACCTCCTCAGCAAAGCTCCCCAATTCCTCAGTCCCTAAATCCACTGTGCCACTTTCCTCTGAAATCATCCCTATTCTGTCTTCGATGGCCACCACCATTGGTTCGGGTTGGGTTCGGGAGATGTCCATCATGCACAAGTCAGTGCGATCAGGAAGGAACACCTCCGGCTTGGGTAGGTGAGACAGGGTGATATAGATGCTAGGATCGTAAGACACGACCCCAGTCTGGATAAAGTTGATGCGTTTGGGAGGTGGAGCTTGGTTGTGTGGAGAGAGAGGGTTGGTTGTGACATTGGGTTTCTCTGGAGGCATAATCACCTGTTTGTCAATGAGATCTTGAATCTCATGACACAATCGAAAGCATTGGTCGGTGTCATGACCGTGCTGTTGGTGAAATGCGCAGTATTTGGCTGGGTTGTGGGAGGGGGGAAGTTTTTCTGGTAACGACCGCGGCTCTAGGGGCTTCAGATGCCCTTTCCTGATCAAAACTCCTAAAGCCTTGGACAAGGACATGTATAATGGGGTGAAGGTTCTTTGGTTTTTGGCTGGGTATCTGGCTGTTTGCGAACTACTACCGGACGCACCGGTGAATGGCGTAGCTGCAAGGGTTCTTGGGGATTGGTGGTGACCATGCTCACTTCTGAGGCTCTGGCAGCTGCAGCATTGCTTGTGCTTGCATTCGTACCACGGTTGTTGAAAGTCCTCATGGGCTGTTCTCTGTCTTGGTGAATCAGACCCTGTTTCAAAGCATCCTCGATCTGTACTCCCATCTCATGTAAATCTGAAAAGGTGGGGAAGTAGATAACGACCATCTTCTACATCAGTTTGGGTTGAAGGTTGCGCACAACCATCCATATTTGATCCTTATCCGTCGGCCTTATGGTAATCATTGAGGCCTTGGCCCTCCAGCAGGTTACGAATTCAGAGAAACTCTCCTTAGGCTCCTGCCTTGTTGTCTTGAGATCACAGGTTGTAATCTTGATTTGCGTGTTATAGGAGTACTGTGCAATGAAAGCCTCGGCCATCTCATCCCAATTCCGCTTGACATCGTCTTCCAATTTTGCGTACCAGATGGCCGCCACACCCGACAGGGTCCGGCCAAACAATGAAAGCTTCTGTAGTTTGGTGAGGCCCATCGGCCTGAGTATGTCCGAAAACAAACGTAGATGCACCATGGGATCCCCGGACCCGTCAAAACGGTCGATTTGTGGCATTTTGAACCGATCTGGCAGCGTCACAGCCGCGTCGGTATACCCGTCTTAATGTTTGGAATGGACTTTACCCCTTGGGATTTCTTGAACAACTTTTCAAGCTTGCTCAATTTTAATGATGTAGGGTCCACCTCGAACTCAAAGGGAGAGTCCGGTAGATTGACAGGCATGGGTGCCTTGGATAGTTGGGGTAGAATCGGGGGCAGAGGTGGCCCCGTTGGGATGTCTGTATCCTCTTGGACATTCTGGACATTCACTGTCTCCCCAGGTATTGGGACTCTCAGTGGGGGAGGAGCTGGATGCGAAGCTGATGCTCCGACTTGTTGCTGTAGCCGGGTAATTCGTTCGGCCTGTTAGGCCATGACTTCGCCCTGTTGTTTGGCAACTTCTGTTTGACGGACAGTGTCCTGCTGCATGACTCTCATACTCTCCTAGAGCTGACAGACCACCTCCTCCATTCTTGCCATATTGCTCTGATTTGACTGAACTATCGGTATATCTGTCTCTGGAGTAGTCTCGGGAATCACAACTTGATTGTTCAAAGACCACTGATTTGGCAATCTCGATACCGATACACTGCGTCTTCTCGACCTCCGCCTAGCAACCGGGGGTAAAGAGCAGAACACTGGTTGTTCGTCCACCAGATCCTCAGATCGATGGAGTCTGCGACCTCTAGTCCAGAGTGCTTGGGGAATATCTGCTTGGTCAGAAGCTATTGTGCTAAACTACCTAGCAAAATGACAAATAAAGTAGTAATAAGGAAATAAACAACCAGAAACGGACAGTATAACAGCGTAAAAAACACACAACACACAGTTGGGTATAACAACACGCAGTTGATGAGCTGAATACAGTGTTCTCAAACACTAATCATTGCTCCCAAATTACTGCCCCCAAAACTGAATCTGATACCCGCAGATAACTGATTCCCAAAATACTGAACTGGTGCCCTCAGGCATGATACCCAAACTTGCGAACTGATACATGCATTCCTGTAGAGACCAACTCTAAAGCACATAACAAACAAGTGAGAGCCAAAACACCCCTATGGTGGGGTAGGGTTTCCCTGTCCTATTTTGTCATGAGCTAGGGTTTCACTATGCACGCAGCGGTTTCAAACAACCTACAATCAGGTAAGCAACCTGTCCTAGTTTAGAATGGTCACTATGGATTCCGAATATGTACTAAGTCGAATGGTAAAAAAGGGTGCCCTAGTAAAAACCGGGGTTTGTGTTCCCATCGTGGCAGAGCCCGTAACCGGTCAGCCTTATGGCACGCAGCCTCCGACAAACAGTTCAGGAATAGCAGATGGCAAACACGGTGTCCTAGGTGCACCAATGCAAATGCAATGCAAAAAACACATAAGTATAATCAAAACAAGATATCATGAGTTCGAGTCAAGTTCTCTAAATCCCCAACAGAGTCGCCAGAAACTGTAGACGTCCCCGAACGTCCCGGGAGGTAATCCCGTTTTGTTCATTAGGCTTACTATAGTTCGGACTCAATGTGTCACGGTTCTGAATCTAAAATCGCAAAGTGCAATGCAAGATCGATAAATCACCAAAGAGTCCAAATCCGGCAAATCGTTTTGAAAAATAGATTTTTAGAAAGAAGTGCCAAACATGGACTGCTTTGCCAGATATAGAGTCGCCACCTAAATATTTTATTTCGGGGGAATTTAGGATACCCTGACTCGTGCCTAAGGCCACGTGTCCGTCATCACCAAAGTTGCCTCGGCTCGGGAACTTGGGTACGATTGAGGAAGGTCACTTCGTGAGCACCCCCGCTCGCCCGATCAAAGATCGGCCTCTACTAACCATGATATCGAGTTTTGAAAACATTATGTGCTCTTATTCTGGTTTATTAACCTAGAATTACTATGTGATGCGCACAACACACAAGTATAGACTGGGTCGCCTAATTTGGAACAAAAACATTTCATGTTTGTTTGAAAATGGTTTGAAGGTGCTACTCGCAAGTAGGCTAAGATGTGGATTTGCCACCCTCAAGTGGGCTTATGAAAACATGATTTTGCCACTCTCAAGTGGGCTTAAAACTCTCAATTGATGAATTGTTCCAATTCAAATAACCCAACCTTCACCCACGGGCATTCAGACAATTATATCACATAAGCAAATAGCCTCATGGTAAGCATGCTATCATGGCAGTCACTCACACGCATGCAAGGATGCTAAAGCATAAATACTTACCGAGTACTCCAAGCCAAAGAAAGAAGCTAATTAGAAATCATGCATGAATCCTAACTATGCTGAAATGCCTAATGCAACACATGCAAAAATGCAACTAAGATAGGCTCGGCTATTCTAAAATGGCATATGAGATGCAACAATCAATACATGTATTCAACTTGGAATTGAAATACGATGCAATTAGCGTGATGTGCCGAGCTCGGTGCATGCAATACAGATGAATGAATGCAAACATGCGAACATATAGATGCTAATTGAAACATGCCCTAAACTAACCATCATAAGTTAGTAAATAAAAGGGAGAAAGACGTGGGGTTGGAAGACATGCACACACTTACGCACACTTATTACAATATTGCCCTCTCTCGGAGGGTCCGAATAAATATTACACAACAAAAATGAATAACGAATTACAGCTAATTATTACATAACATTAATTAATTAACAAATTAACGAAGAAAGCGAATAAACTAGCATGCAATGCTACATGAAACAGACTGCCTCAGCTTTACTCGGAATGATGAAGGATGCATGCATGCTCGAGTTGCCTTGTCGGGAAATCCATCGCGATGCCCCGATTTGCCTCTGTTTGCAACTGGTCCCGGAACATTATACAAAGCTCCAAACGGCTGCTGACCTGTTCTTGCTACTGGTTTCCGGTTTGCTGCAACAGAGAGCGAGAAATGGGCATGGCAAAGTATTTTCAACATATGTATGCATGACCACTCTCCCCGTCATTGCATAGGCTCTAGGGAATGTGATCCTCGATCCTCGTGCCACCAATTACGCATCTCGATGCATGATGGCCGAGGAGTCAGGTTGCACGACTCGATGTAAAATGAATGCACATATAAACACAACAAGGCCTAAACTCCATCATGGGTAATCCGGAGTGTCGGCGACCGAGAATTGAGGCACGTTTCGTCACTTGGAGTACGAAACGTCCCTCGTTTCCGTGTTTGGGCTAAACCCTACTCCAAACACAATGCAATACACATGGCATGCATGAATGCAACTCTAACATGCAACCTAAACATAATGCCACTAAATGATGCAAACATGCAGATGATGATATGCAAACACGCTACTAGCATACACAATGCTATGGAATAATCAATGGCATACTCAATGCACACGAAAACTAGATGGCATACGCAATGCACACATAGAGACTAACAATGAAATGATCAAGGCATACACAATGCAATGGTCAATCATACAACAACATGGACTAAATGGCATATACAATGCAAGATGGACTTAAACCAAGATAGGTGAGCCTCAGCCACACCCAAATTAGCGGCCAAACATGATGAAATTAAGGCAATAACACTTATGCAAACATGCACAATGCGAGGGACCAAACCTAAGGCACAAAGTGCAACTCTACTAAGGCATGGCAAGGGATGAAACATGGCATACAATCACACATTTTCCAGCTCTGAAATGACATACAAAGTGGCTCCAAATCATGCAAATAGCTCACACAATGCATGCTAGAAGATTCAAATACCGAAACTAGTGAAGTGCATTACACTAGAGGTATGCAAAGCAATGCACAAATGACCAAACCACCCCCAAACAGTCCCTATGTAGGTCCAAGACAGTGGGAAAATGGTCTAAAATGATGGCTCAAAATGCATAGAAATGAAGCTCATTCAATGGTCCAAAAATGAAGCGTATAAGCACAACTCTCAAACGCATTTAAAGAGTGGAAAACATGGGAATATGGCATACATATAACCTCTGAAATATGATGCACAATGGCTCTAAATCATGGAAACACCTCAACACAAGCATGCAATAGGCTCCAAAACTCAAAGCTAGGTAAGGGTATTGAATTACAATCATGCATAGCAAGCATCATTCGACCAAGAGGCATAAAAATAGAGCTAAGGAAGTCCAAAACATTCATAAAATAAGTTTAAGGCATGGCCAAAAAGTGCTAGAATGGAGGACCAAAATAGCATGCAATACAAGCTAGTGAAGAGGGTTTACACTACAAGCATGTGAGGCATTCAAGAGGTCACTAAACCAACAAAATTCAGAGGTAAGACATGCCAAATAAAGCCCAAAAACTCACTGAAACATGGTCCATGCATGCAAGAATGAGGTGCTCCTTTGATGAGCCATGAAAGGGATTGCTCTACACATGCAAGAGGCAAGCAAAAGGGGACCAAACCAGCCATGGACAGAGGCTAGGAAGGTCCCAAAAGTCACCAAAAAGGGCCTGAAATAGGCCTCCAAATGAAAGAAAAATATGCTCCTTTGATATGCTGTGAAGAGGGTTGTTCTACACATGCAAGATAGACACCTAATATGGCAAAATGGGCTCTGGACAGAGCCTATGCAAGTCCTAAAACCCACCAAAAGTGGGCTGAAACATTCTCAAGAAGTGTACAAATAAGGGCTCCTTTGTTAGGCCAAATATGCTAGTAAACAAGACAAGGGGTGAGAGGGTCACCCCTCTCTGATTTTGGTGTTCAAAACAGCATGCTAGCCACTGAAAATCTACTGAATTTTAGTGGCTAAGAGGCCAAACAAAGGCCAATGCAAAGGCTCTAAGGCATGGCTCAAAATAAGATGAAATGAAGCATGCAAGGGGGTAGATGACCCCCAACATAAAAATGATCTTAAATAAACATGTTAAGAAGCTCAAAATAAGACTTTTTTCAGTTTATGACAAAGCCCGAATATGCTTACAAATAGAGCTAAGATATGAAGCAAAATAAGGACCAAAAGAGGGAATCGAGTGTTACCCTTGTAGCCAAGAACTCCAGCAGCTTCTGGACCAAAAAAGCAAGCCTTCAACCTCTGAAAATGGCCTCCAAGATGCTTAGAGTGATGGTGGAGGGGTTAGGCTAGGAGGTGGTATGTTAAGGTGCAAGAACGAGGGACTTTGGAGCTAGAAATAGAGAGATAGAGAGGGGTGTATGTATATGCCTTAACCAAATTTTTTTCAACCTTTGCCAATGAGGGAGAGGGTCTCTCTTATAGAAGAACAAAGGTCCAAGCTTCCTCAAGAAGCCTTGAGGAAGCTAGAGCAAAAGGGGTCAAGCTTCTTGAGGAAGCTAGAGCCAAAGGGTCAAGCTTCTTCAAGAAACTAAAAAGGGTTCAAGCTTCTCTTGGAAGCTTAGAGCAAAAGGCCAAGCTTCTTTAAGAAGCCAAAACAAGGTTGCCAATCCTCCATACACGTGTATGGAGGATGCAGTCTGTGTCCTCCTGCTGGCACAGCTGGCACACACTCACAGAGACAGAAAAGGAGGAAGTAGGCCGACCAGTTTAGGTGGTCAGCCGACCACTTCGCCTGGTCGGTCGACTAGTTCAAAAGGTCCAGCTAATGAAAGGTGGTCAACAGCCCTGATTGGTGGTCTCCCACTTGAATGCAAGCTGGTGGTGGTATGAGAGACCAGTAAATGTGGCTCAAAACCCAGGGAGACCAGTGTCCCGACAAGAAAATCGGCTGGAGGAGAGAGAAATGGTCTCCAAAAGAATTGCTGGTCTCCCACCCTTCTACTACCTTCCAAACATGGAAAACAAGGTCCGCGCCAAAAATGAACCAAGACGGATGCAAAACGAGGGTTCGGGGGTCAAACGCGCAGCCGGGTGCCCCGAAAACTAACTGTTAAGCATCAAAAGTGTCATGCGACCATGAAGGTGGTCTCCGGGCCACAGTGTCCCTCTAGAGAGAGGAAACAAGGTGTGTGCCAAAAACCGGAGCAAACAGAGAAAGTTAAGCAGTCCCGAACTGAGGCGCACGGCCGACGGCTCTGAAAACCGAAAACTGGTCTCCAAACGGGAACAGCGGTCTACGACCACGAAAAGTAGCCTACGGCCACTGAGAGATGGTCTACGAGACCTCTCCCTCCCTTCGGAAAGAGAAAACAGAACTTGGTTTGCAAACCGAGGCAAAGCACAAAAGAGTCCCGAAGTCCGGAGGTAAGGCTCTTAGCCGAGACTCCGTAACCTCAGAACGAGCACAACATGCATCATCACCGAGCGCTCAATCGATGACGTCTGAGTCTTAAGGTCGGTCAAAAATGGGGTGTCTACAGTACGGATATAGGCCGTACCATCCGGTGCAAGTGCAAAGACAGCCTGAGCGTGTAAACAACTTGGGAAGCTTTCGACGATGGCTGGACAAAGTCCTTGCCGGGGCGACAATTACTGAAATCCTCAATAATGTTTCCCTACCAGATGATCTCGGGCTTTGAAAGACTCTCTTTTATATGGCCTGCTGATTACAAGCGTTTTTACTTTTATGAGTTATTTTATTTTGAACAATGAATTTTTTTTTTTTTGATCAACAAAAGAAAACTTTATTGATGATAAAGCTATAGGATACAAAGAGCTTACATCAAAAAAGAATGGAGGTGCAAAGAGCATCAAAGCTAGACTCAAAGATCCCAACTAGGTTGGCACTGAAGAGCAAGCCCTATCATATGCCAGCACATAGCCCAGGATTGGCGACCGACCAATCAAACAGCTAGAAAAGAACAAGAAGAAACAGAAGAAAAAAAATAGAATAGCCCCTAAAGCATTCTAGCCCCCTGACTGTACATAACCACCCAATACCGAGAACAACTCCACAGCAAAAAGAGCTAATAGCAGCTATCAGCAACATCATAGAGGTTAAAACCCACGACTGCTACAACTACTACCCAACTAACAGCAGCAGCTGGACTTTCTCTTGCAAGCACAACAATTAATTAATTAAAATTGAGGAAGACCTACTTAACCAACAACAGTAGCTGAACTTGCCTTTACAAGCACAACCAAATCTGCTGAAAATTGCACAAAAAGTCATGCACAGAGTATTGCAAACCTGCCACACAACTCTTGGCCCAGAAAGCTACTCTTAATTTTACAGCTTCCTCCAAATCAACAAAGTTTGCCTGCCCTTAATTGAAAACAATCTCATTCCGTAATTTTCATATTTACCACAATACAACCAATGGCACAATCTTCCAGATGCACATAACTTTCTTCTTGAAGCTAGCTCCAGCCCATCATTGTAATAGAGCTTCAACAGAACCTAGAATTACCCAACACACATCCCACCAGTTCAACATACTAGCCCACACTTTCCAAACCAGTGGGCAGTGAAGAAGAACATGATTGACTAATTCCACTTCATTTCTACAGAAAATACACAGAATACTAGCATTAACATTCAACACCCTAATCCAACAAAGGAAATCTGCTGTTCTGACTCTGCCTCGCCACACTAACCACCCGAAAAACTGCAGTTTTGGAGGTACAGCAACCTGCCACAACCATTTGGCAACGCGTAAGTCAGGGCCCCTAACTGCTTGTAGCCACATTCAAACTGAGGACATTGTGAACTGACCTGATGGATTCAACTCCCACAACAAATAGTCATCCATTTGGCCACTATTGATAGGCACATTAATCAACCAGGTATGGAGTCGAGTTACCTCCTCTTCCTTCCACACTTTAAGCTATCTTCTGAACCGTAAATTCCAATCCCCTGAACTCCCCCTTCTTTGCCTAAACTGCATAACAGAGCCATCCTTATCTTCAGAAAGACTGAACAGCCTTGGAAAATCCTTACTGAGCTTGCTATTATTGCACCATTTATCAATCCAGAATTTCACTTTCTCCTCATTCCCAACCTTTACCCTCACATTATCAAAATAAAACTCAAGGAACCGAGGAACAACCTGAGCAATATCAAGAATACCCTGCCAAATTGGAGACACTCTCCTTACAACCCCAAACTCTAGCCCCCACCCCCCACCAACCCTCTCATAAATACTACAAATTACTGACTTCTACAGTGCCCTATCCTCTGCACCAAACCTTTACCACCACTTTAACAATAAACAAACATTCATATCTGCTATACTACTAACCCCTAAACCACCTTGGCTTTTTAGACTTAGTTAGCTCCTGCCATTTTACTAAATGGACTTTTCTCCTCAACTCATTGCCCCCTCAAAGAAATGTAGCCTGTAATTTCTCAATCAACCTAACCACTCCCTTAGGCATCTTAAAAACCGAAATATAATATAATGGTAAATAGGACACAATTGACTTGATCAACGTTAACCATCCTGCAAAAGACAACGCCTTTCTCTTCCAAAGAGACAACTTCTTCCTTACTTTATCAACCAGTGGCTGCCAAGTAGACTTCCTTTTCAGATTAGCTCCTAAAGGAAGGCCCAAATACACCAATGGCAACTTCTTATTTTTGCAATTCAACACAGCACTTTAGTTACCTCACTGTCTGAAAGACCCACCCCACAGACAATACTTTTGTGGAAATTTATTTTGAGACCTGACATAACTTCAAAACACCTCAAGACCCTTTTAATTGAAAGCAACTCCAAAACCTTAGCTTCGCAAAAAATAATTATATCATCTGCAAACTGCAGATGTGAAATGTTTATGTTAGTAGATCCCACTGTAGCACCCTTAAACAATCCCAACTGCTTAGCTCTATTTAGAAACAAATTAAGACCCTCAACCACAATATTGAATAAGAATGGTGATAGTGGATCACCCTGCCTAAGTCCCCTTTGTGGTACGAACTCATCCGTGGGTGATCCGTTAACCAGAACAAAGATCCTGGAAGAGGTTAAACTTCTCATCAAATCCAAAATTACGTAACATTGAAAACAAAAAAATCCCAATTCACAGAGTCGTATGCCTTCTCCAAATCAATCTTCAAAATCACCCTTTTACTCTTTGAGCATTTCCACCATTCAATAACTTCATTTGCAATCATGACCCCATCTAAGATACATCGACCCCCTATAAACACTGTCTGAGCCTCATTAATCACTGCAGGGATCATCTTTTTCAACCTCCTAGATAGGACCTTGGCCAAAATTTTGTAAACTGAGTTCACTAGCTAATCGGCCTAAAATCCCCCAACTCCACAACATTCTCCTTTCTAGGCACTAAAGCAATGAATGAGCTGTTCAACCCTTTGGCCAATTTCCCATTCGAATAGAACTCCGACATGAATTGCATAACCTCATTCTTCATAATTTTCCAATTTTTATGAATACATGCTAGATTAAACCCATCGAGCCCTGGAGCTTTGTTTCCATCACATTCTTTCACAGCAATCCACACCTTTTCCTCAGAAAACCCAGCTACTAACTCCTCAGAAGCCCCTTCCCTGCCAATAGTCACAAATGGCCCTTTCTAACTTTGGTCTTCCTCTCCACACCTCAGAATACAAATCTTTAAAATGCCTAAACATAGTTTGTTTGACCAAACTCGGGTCTCCAACTCTAACACTGTCCACAACAATAGAATCAAGCACATTCTTACTCTGCCTTCTACTAGCCACCACCTGAAAGAATCATGTGTTTTTGTCCCCCTCTTGAGCTCACTTCAGCCTAGATTTCTAACGCCACATCCATTCTAGCCTTCTACTGTAATTCCAAACTAAAGATCTCAACTCACGTTTTCTCACATTGACAGTGTCCAGCAACGGCCCATTTTCAGCTAACAAATCAATCTCATGTAACTCCTCTTCTGTTGCTTTTAACTGATGCTCCACATTACCAAAGACTTCCACATTCCATTTTTTGAGATCCGACTTGAGATTTGCCAATTTACCTTTCAATCTACACCCTGCCCACCCAAAAACATTTGCATCTTCCCAAGACTTCTTAACTATTGACTTAAGATCTGGATGAAGGAACCAAGCATTTAAAAACCTAAATGGTCTAGGTCTCCAATTTCTTTCATCTTCCATGAGCAATAAAGGACAATGATCATACACACTTCTTGGCAATCCCCATTGCTTAATCAGAAACACCTCCAACCATTTAGGATCCAACACAAACCAATTAATCCTACTCTATCTTTCACCTTCAATAGAGTTACACCAAGTGAGCCTCCTTCCTAACAGAGGCAGATCACACAACTCCATTTTCTCTATGAACTCATTGTTGGGCCACGGATCTATCATGGCTTTTGGGCCTTAATTTTTTTGGTTTGCTATTGGATTATTTGGGCTCATTGAATTTTTTGGACAGTGCATATATTTTATATTGGTGAGCTCATATATTTCTGTTTAGTCACATTGCAGCGGTCCATTTGTAGTTGATTTTTTCATTTTGATTGATCGTGTGATCCTCATGTGACTCGATACGAGGTGAGTTTTGAGCTATCTCTGCCAAGAGTGATTGAGGGGTCACTGCTATGGGGAATAGTGGTTCGATGACAAGCTGAGTTAGAGACTGGGAGATGAGCGGGAGGATAGCTACCGGTTTATGGTTGCTTCTTGTCTTCATGTGACCATCCTAATTGCTTGTATTGCCACGCCTGACATGGAGTGAAGGGTACACTGCCGTGGGGTTTGAGGCTTGTGATCTACCAAGGAAGGGACTAGGGGATGTGATGATTGATCTTATGCGATTTTTGGCTATGTATTGGTCTGTTGCTGTGGGGCTATTGTTTTTTCGCTACAATTCCCAAGACTGTTGATTATGGTTACTGCTCGTGCTAGCTTCATGTGACTCTGTCAGGATTTATTGTGGGGTAGATTTTTTCCTCCGTCATGGCTTTGGTTAGTGTCTAGGATGTCACGGCTATGAGGAGTGGGATGCTTATTGGACTCCATGTGTTTATCTGCGGTAGAGACTGGTGGCTTGTGGGGATGGTTATCCATTTGGTTCGGGCTTGTGGGTTGCAGCTTTGGGTGTATGTTTGTTATGTTTAACTAGCTTTGTGGTGTTTATTTGTGTCTTTGCCCATATATCCACCCCAAGTTACCATCTATTATCTCTGATGGTAGGGGTTACTTGGGGACAAAAAGGATATATAGGCAAAGTTGAGTTATGTTGTTTTCTGTTGTACTTCCGCTTTGCGGGTTTGGGTTGTATTTCCCTCCCTTTCCTTAGGGGGTTGCAGTGTTAGTATTACGTAGATTCTGCAATTGTCAATTTATTTGTCTTTGGGCGTGCCTGGGGTATGCCCCTTGTAAACTTGTACATTTCATTGTCTTTATTTTATGACTTACTCACCCAAAAAAAAAAAAAAAAAAAATCAACTTTAGTTTTTAAATTATCTTCCCATCTTTCTTTCACATAATTTACTTACCCAAAAAAAAAAGTTAGAGAAAAGAAATAGAAATAGGAAGAAAATCAAAGGGAATTCAATTTCATCCTTTCGGACTTGACAATTGAACACTTAGGTGATTTAGAAACCTGAAATGTGGTGCTTAAGTTAAACTAACATCGTTAACGTACAATTACACAGAAAATTCTCTTTTCTTAGAGAAAAAGCAAGGTTAGTCTGAGTTAAACTTGCCCACTTAAGCTAATGAATCATTCAGTGGCCTAAGCTAATTTGTTCCCAGAACAAAATAGAGAAGGATGGAGAAAGTTAGAGAGAAACATTCTTCTTGAGAGCTAGAAGAGAAAGTTAGAGAACAGAAAGAGAAATAGGAAGAAAATCAAAGGGAATTCAACTGCATACTTTTAGACTTGAGAATTGAACACGTAGGTGATTTAGAAACGTTAAATGAGGTGCTTAAGTTAAACTAATATCGTTAAGCTACTTTTACTCAGAAAATTATCTTTCTTACAAGTTAAGCATGGTTAGTTTGAGTTCAACTTCGCTACTTAAGCTAATGAAACAATTAGTGGTCTAAGCTAATTAGTTCTGAGAATAAAATAAGGAAGAATGGAGAAGGACGGAGAAATTACAGAGAAACATTGTTCTTGAGAGCTAGAAGAGAAAGTTGGATAACAGAAAGAGAAATAGGAAGAAAATCAAAGGGAATTCAAATTGCATCCTTTTGTAAATGCTTGGGTGATTTAGAAAACCTTAAATGAGGTGCGTAAGTTAAACTAATACGTTTTTTTTGGGTGAATAAGAAATAAATAAAAGACAAAGAATTACACGAATACAAGGGGCATGCCCCAGGCCCTAACAACACAAACTACACAAAACAAGGAGACAACCACAAACCGAAAACAAAGGGTGGACAGCGCCAACTGAATGTACAAGAGCCATATCCTAAAATAGATAGGGATCTTGTACAAAAGATGACAACAACCAGCCTAGACTAAACCAAAACAAGTGAACAAAAAACTTCTGGGATCCCTCCTACACAACCCGTAGGGATAGGAACCTGAACCTGTAGCATACAAAACATAAGAGACAACTATGATCATCTCTAAGAGAACAACCACGCCCATAGCAAATTCCTTAAAGGAATGACAGAGATATAAATTCAATAACCGCACAAAAAGCCACCTACACAGCCCGTAGGGGTAGGCAAAATATCTAAATGAAATTATGTACACACAATAAAGAAGACAACTGATTTTCTCTTTCATGTAACATAGCAAGGCACTTGGAGCTGCCATCACCTCGTCACACATACACACTTCACGTGGCCACCTGAAACCAGCATAAGAGGCAACCAAACATCCCTCCCAGCCGTACCTTGTACCTGTAGCACAGAATAGAAAGGAATTTCCGTAACAACGTAACGAATCATAGAGAAGAAGAAACAACAAGCACTCAGTATAGGACCTCCCCACACTCGACCCACAATAAAGGAGAACACTCCACTCAATGTAAGGTCTCACATCACTCGGCCCACACTACTCATACTCACACATTCCAGCCAGCTGATCTGTGTACTTGGATGTACCATTAACCTGCACAAAACATATATAATATATAGTAAAAGTCAGGATAAAACATATGTACTTCCTCCCCCCACTCAACCCACATATACGGTGCCAAATATACTGGCTCACATCACTCAACCCTCCCTTCAATGTCTCCAGAATTTGTAGAACTGTGGAATTCATAGCAAACTGTTAGAATCTGCAAAACAACAACCTCATTAGAAAACCCTCAATATATCCTCACCATCACTCAACCCTCAATATAGGTAAACTCACACCACTCAACCTCCTATCAATAGCAGCAGCTTGGGAGTGCAGCAAGATTTTAGGAGGCAAGTTCCATTGCAACAGATACCAATCGTCACCTGCAGAAGATTTCACATTTTCCATAGATAGAAGTCTGCCCCTAACCATTTGGATGATAGAATTAGTAACAACCTCTTCAGGTTTGAAACCTTACTAAAGATTCTACTATTTCTCTCTATCCAAATGTGGTATATAGTGCAGAGAAAAGATAATTTCAAAATCACAATTTTCAAAGAGTTGCCATTAATGGATTTAGTAGCAAATTCAACCATTTCCAACCAAGGCAAGAAGGCAGTTGGAATTACATTTAGTTTGGATAGCATCCCAAATCCTAGAGGAGTAAATACACCTAAAGAACAGATGGGAATGGTTCTCCTCAGGGGCAAGACACAAAGGGCAGCTAGGGCTAGTTACAAGACCAAAAATTTGAAGCCTATCCCCAGTGTTTAACCTCTCATGAATGGCCAACCACACAATGAAACTAACTCGAGGGATAACAGGAGGACCCCAAATGAGTTTAGACCAAGTAACCTTTGGACCCTTGTCCCTCCAGCAATCCCAAGCAGAGTGGATGGAGAAGGAACCATTAGCAGTCAAACTCCACACAGGAATATCAGGGGAGTCAAGGGAGGGTTTAAGAGAAGGAGGGGTAGCAGCAATCCATTCCTGTATCTCCTAAGAGTTGGGAAGAGGCCAATTCCAAGAATCACTCGAAACAATGGAACTAACCTTTGTACAGTCAGGAAGGTTAGTGTCATACAAAATCCTCGGACCATACCGACGCACAAGCAAACCTAAAGGGTGCCAATTATCATGCCAAAGGAACACATTTTCACCATTACCAATTTTGAATTTGATGATGGGGAAAATTAAGTCCCTAAGAGACAGAAGTTTCCTCCAAACCCAGGAAGGGTCACTAGGCAGACTCTTCCCCTTAAGTAAGTAAGACTTAACCCATTGGCACCACATAGAGCAATCTCCACCAGAAAACAAATACCAAACATGTTTAGCTATGGCCGCTTTATTCCAAACCTCCATATCCTTAAAACCAAGCCCACCCTCACTTTTAGTTTTACAAATATTCTTCCAAGCAATCTTAGCACTATGTTTTTTCAGCTCCGTCCCAGACCAAAGAAAGGATCTAAGAAGGGTCTCAATGTCACGAATAACCCTCTTAGGAAGGATAAAAATGGAAGACCAGTAAACTTGCATCGAAAAGAGAATAGACTGGATGAGTTGGGCTCTTCCAGCATAAGATAGCAATTTGTTGGTCCAGCTTTTAATCCTTTTAGTCAACCTATCAACCAGGGTTTGGCAGTCACAAGCTTTGAGCTTGGTAGTAATCAAAGGCACACCCAAATATTTCACAGGGAGGGATCCCACAGTGAATTTGGCAATGTGCAAAATATTCGCTTTAAGCTCACTACTACACCCAGAAAAGTAGATATTGCTCTTATTAGGATTAGGGGTAAGACCCGACAAGTTCCTAAATTCCTCCAAACCTTGCATGATGAGATTAACAGTACCCGGATCCCCTCTACAGAAAATCATAAGGTCATCAGCAAAACACAAATTAACAATTTTAGTCTCTCACATCTCCAATTAAATTTAAAAGAGGGCTCCTGGATTTTTCAGCTAGAATTCTAGCCAAAATCTCCATAGCCAACACAAAAAGGTAAGGGGACATAGGGTCTCCTTGTCTAAGCCCTCTAGCCCCTTTAAAGTACCCATGAAGGCTCCCATTAATGCAAATGGAGAAAGAAGGACTAGTCATACAAGCTTTAATCCAATTTATCATGAATGGAGGAAAGCCCATAGCAGTGAGACTATCAAGAATGAAGTCCCATCTCACAGTATCATAGGCCTTCATAATGTCCACTTTCATAGCACACTTCGGTGTTTTGGAACTCTGGTGGTAACCTCTCATAATCTCCTGGGACAAAAAAATGTTATCCGAGATTCTTCTACCCTGGATAAAAGCAGATTGCACAGGGTCAATCAGGTCAGGCAGCACCAGTTTGACTCTGTTAGCTATAATCTTGGCAATGCATTTGTAGATGGTGTTGCAACAAGATATAGGTCTATAGTCACCAACATTCATAGGATTAGGAATTTTAGGAATAAGAGCAATGATGGTGCTATTTATCTCCGAAAGAAGTTTACCAGAGTCAAAGAAAGATTTAATGGCAAGGGTAACCTCCTTTCCAACAATATCCCAAGAGCTTTTAAAAAAACCAGCTGAATACCCATCAGGGCCAGGGGCTTTATTGGCTTTGAGAGACCAAAAAACCTCCTTAATTTCTGTATCCGAAACAGGTTTAGCCAAAAGAGCCGACTGAGAAATAGAAACTTTTTTATTCACCAGCGATTAGATGCGCTCAAACCCATTATACTACCCCAAGATGGGGGTACCAAACAACTTGGTATAGAACTGGACAAAGGTATCATGAATATCAGCACTCTTGGTGGATCTAGTACCATCCTCCATAACCACACTCATGATTTTACCTCTATTGACATTGCTCTTCACAGACCTAAAGAAGAAACTGCTATTCCTATCACCTAGGCCAAGCCACTGGACTCTGGATTTCTGAAGAGCAAGACACTCTTCCAATTTACTAAGCTCAATGTATCTTTTCAGCTCCTCTCTCTCCTCAGCTTGGAGCCCACAATTCAACGGATCCTTGTCAAGTTTAATTTGGACATGATCCAAACTAGCCTTGGAGATAAGGACACGAGTGGAAATATCACTAAAATCTTTTTTATTTAAAAGCTTAAGACTAACTTTAAGTTGTCTCAGCTTTTGGCAAATTCTGAACATAGGGACACCACGAATATACTGAACCCAAGTGCTAGACACAGTGCTAAGAAAGGGTGATGAGACCAGAAATCAAAGTATTTAAAAGGTTTCTTAAAGGAGCCACTGTTAACACTGACATCGACCACAACAGAGAGTGATCAGAGATGCTAGCCGGGAGAAAAGTAGCCGTAGATTACAGAAACTTGTCCAGCCAGGCCTCATTAACCAAGACTCTGTCAATCTTAGTAGCTATGAAAGCTCCCTCACACCTTTTATTAGCCCATGTGAATTGGCACCCACCATACGATAGATCTGCCAGTTCAGATGCGTTAATATAGGTGTTGAACTCCTCATGTTCAGGAGACCAAGTAGAAGAACCCCCAATTTTTTCCTGAGGGTACCTTATAGCATTAAAATCACCCATGAAAATACAGGGAACTTTGGATTTAGCACGGGAAAATTCTCTTTCTTAGAGGCTAAGCAATGTTATTTTGAGTTAAACTTGGCCACTTAAGCTAATGAAACAATTAGTGGCCTACGCTAATTAGTTCCTTAAACATAATAGAGAAAAGGATGGAGAAGGACAGAGAAAGTTAGAGAAAAGAAAGAGAAATAGGAAGAAAATCAAAGGAAATTCAAATTTAATCCTTTTGGACTTGAGAATTGAACACTTAGGTGATTTTTAGAAAACCTTAACCAAGGTGCTTAAGTAACACTAATATCGTTAAACTAAAATTACTCAGACAATTCTCTTTCTTAGAGGCTAAGCAAGGTTAGTTTGAGTTAAACTTGGCCACCTAAGCAAATGAAACAATCTGTGGCCTAAGCTAATTAGTTTCTAGAACAAAATAGAGTAGGATGGAGAAGTACGGAGAAAGTTAGAGAGAAATAGGAAGAAAATGAAGGGGAATTCAAATTCATCCTTTTGGACTAGTGAATTGAACACTTAGGTGATTTAGAAAACCTTAAATAAGGTGCTTAAGTTAAACTAATATCATAAAGCTACAATTACTCAGAAAATTCTCGTTCTTCAGCAAGGTTAGTTTGTGTTGGACTTGGCCACTTAAGCTAATAAAACGATTAGTGGCCTAAGCTAATTCCTATAATGAAATAGAGATTGATGAAGAAAGACGGAGAAAGTTAGAGACAAACATTCTTATGTTCCAGTTTCTAGCTGGTAATTCCAGTTTCTAGCTGGTTTGTGGGTTTTATATTTTTGCACTATTCTTATGTCTTTAAAAATTGCATCTTGGAATGTTAGAGGATTCAACAATCCTCATAGACATAAAGAAGTTAGGAAATTTTTGTTTCATGAAGACATAAAAATTTTGGGCATTTTGGAAACAAAAATAAAAGCTTTAAATGAATGCCGGATTTTTTCATCTGGCATAAACAATTGGCCCTTTTTGACAAACTCACAACCTTCTAAATCTGGACGGATCTGTGTTTGCTGGGACCCAGCTTTTTGTAAGGTGAACTTGCTTCAGGCTTCTGAACAATATATCTTTTGTGAAGTCCATGATTTATCTAATGATATTATGTTTAGAGCCTGTTTTGTGTATGCTGATAATAAACATGAAGTTAGGAAAAATCTTTTTGAGCATATGGCTATATTATCCCAATCTCAGTCCAAAAATCCTCTTGTTTTCTTGGGCGATTTTAATGCTATTAGGTTCCCTCATGAGAAATTTGGGGGCTCTGGTAGTTGGTCTAAGGATAAGGAGGATTTCAACTCTTATATCCTGCACTCTGATCTGGTTGATCTCTCCTATGGAGGTTGCCAATTCACTTGGGCTAACAAAAGAACTGAGGGGGGATTATATTTTTTTTTTGGGTGAGTAAGTCATAAATTAAAAACAAAGAATTACACATTTACAAGGGGCATACCCCAGGTAATACAAACAACTCTACCTTACCCCCCAAAAAGGAGGGAGGGAAAATAAAACAAAGCTAATTATAACGATCCCCGCACAAGCAGGGGGAAACAAATGAAAACAAACCTAAAGCATAGTTAAAACACAATTTTGCCCATATATTTTTTACCTCCAAATAACCCTTACCATCAAAGGTAAAAGAAATTTGAAGGAAATATATGGGCAAATTACATAAATACAAACATAAAATAACGGAAACCAAACATAACCACTTAGGCCGAAAGCACTGCCCCAAAATTAGCCAACTTGACCACCCACGTAGAAAATGGATGGCCCCACTTCAAAATTACCATCAGCCAATTACCCTCTGAGTAACACATATATTATATAAATAATATATATATCAAAACCGTGGGCCATAATTCATAAAGTAGCCGTCCACACCCACGCAACCCAATACATCCTCAAAACAAGCTAATAAACCAATAAAATATTAGCCCACTAACCCAAAAGTTGGGTTTTCCCTCCAAAAAGGAAATCTGCCTTGACACAAATCAAAATCCCATGTGGTGAGATTAACCCGTACACACGTAACAAGACAAATTGTCTTCCCCATGTATCAACGTACCAAAGAGGTACATCGGAAGCTTCACAAACCTGCAACAAGCTACAACAGTAGATGTGCTAGCTTGACTCCATCTTTGCAACGCGCACCATGCGCGTGGACCATCTTCAACTCCTTCCAAAATGTAGACCATGGATTTGTAGCAGACCGGCCACACCGAAGCAAAAGCCTAGAGGCCAGAAACACCATCAGCGCTGCACCGGCAGTGAAATCACCTCACGGTGACGACAACCCGTGTACAGAACAAATCCAGGCCAGTGCCGAACAAAACCACCAGTGCCGGAGAAGCGAATCACCTGCTACTCCTCACCAGGAACATGCTTACCACCAGCAAAAACCACAAAAAAACTTACAAAAGAGAACCGAAGACGACAGTCTAGGCCCCACTTGCAAGTTCATCAACCGACGGAGAGACATCCAGCAGGTACAGGCTGCATTTACAGACCCCCTCTTTCAGCTACCAAGTTACACCAACACAGAGAACCACCGACACATCAAAGAACCCACCAAACAGTGATCAAACTCCAAATCAGGCTCTAACCCATGGACGATTTGACCAACAGGGGTAACAAATGATAGCCATGGCTAACCGGAGCTCAAGAAACAATGGATGCCGAAATCTGCTGGGGCATAAATACCTCCCAAAACTACCGGAGAACTCCAAACAAGATGAAAAACACAAACAAAAGGTCGGCAACACCCCAAACCGGGGCTTACCAGACCAGAAACAAACTCACTCACCCGTAACACGTGGGCAGAGGAGCTAACCAAGCTGGCCAGAACAGCACCAGTCCTACACCGTCAAGAATTCTACGGCTACCAACGGGAAGGGATTCTAGAGAGAGAAGCTCTCCCAATTGCCAACAAGGTTTTAGTTAGGGGGGATTATATTGCAAGTAAAATTGACAGAGTGTTGGTCAATGAGGCCTGGCTTGATGCTTTTCCTGCTTCATTGGCTACCTTCTTGCCCTCTGGCATATCTGATCATTCTCCTGCTGTTGTCAATGTATCTGGTGTGGTGCCTTCTTTTAAGAAACCTTTTAAATTTTTCAATTTTTGGGCTGATCATGAGGACTTTGGAACTGTGGTTTCAAATGTTTGGCACTAGTACATTCAAGGTGTCCCTATTTTTAGAGTGTGCCAGAAATTAAAGAATTTGAAACCTGCTTTAAAGGCCTTGAATAAGAAAGACTTTAGTGATATTACTACCAGGGTTCTTGTTTCTAAATTTGAGCTTCTCTCTGCTCAAGGTAAACTAGACAAGGACCCTAGTAATGTTGTTTTACAAAAACTTGAGAGGGCTACCTATAAACAGCATGTTGATCTTTTGGTTGTTGAAGAGAGTCTTGCTCACCAGAAATCTAGAGTCCAGTGGCTTAGTCAAGGAGATAGGAATAGCAGATTCTTCTTCAAAACCATTAAGGGTAATATCAATAGGGGTAAAATTTTAAGCTTGGAATTGTTGGATGGCCAAAAATCTTCTAAACCTGAGGACATCCAAAATGCTTTTACTAATTTATTTTCTGGTTTATTTGGAACTCCTATTGATGATCAGTATAATGGTTTTGGGAGAATTAGGGCTCTTGTTCAATCCAAGGTCTCTGCTGACCAACCCTTACTGCTTGCTAGGCCTATGACTGATAAAGAGATAAAGGACACATTTTGGTCCCTTAAAGCTAATAAGGCCCCTGGCCCTGATGGCTTTTCTGCGGGGTTTTTTAAAAAATCTTGGGATATTGTGGGGAAAGATGTGATTCAAGCTATCAGAACCTTTTTTGAGTCTGGGAAGTTGTTATCTGAGATTAACAATACCATTATTGCTCTCATTCCCAAAGTTCCCAACCCTGTTAAGGTGGGTGACTTTAGACCCATATCTTGCTGCAATACTATTTACAAATGTATTGCCAAGATCATTGCTAACAGGATTAAAATTGTTCTTCCTGATCTTATTGATCCTGTTCAGTCTGCATTTGTTCAGGGTAGGAGAATTTCTGACAACATTTTCCTATCCCAAGAACTTATGCGGGGGTACCATAGGAAGTCCCCTACTCCGAAGTGTGCCATGAAAGTGGATCTCATGAAAGCTTATGATAGTGTGCGTTGGGAGTTTATTATTGATATCCTTAAGGCTATGGCTTTCCCTCCTGTCATGGTCTCTTGGATCCAGGCTTGTATCACAAGCCCTTCGTTTTCTATTTGTATCAATGGGAGCCTCCATGGTTATTTTAAAGGGGCTAAAGGGTTATGGCAAGGTGATCCTATGTCCCCTTATTTATTTGTGTTAGCCATGGAGATTCTTGCCAAAATTGTAGCTGAGAAATCTACTCTTCCACATTTCAAGTTTCATTGGAGATGCGAGAAGACCAAAATCATCAATCTCTGCTTTGCTGATGATCTCATGATCTTTAGCAGAGGTGATGTGCCAACTGTTAAACTTATTATGGAAGGCCTTGAGGAATTCTCTAAACTTTTAGGCCTGACTCCTAACTCCAGCAAGAGTAACATTTATTTTTTCTGGATGTGAGATGGGGTTGAGAATGGCAATTCTTGAGCTTGCTAAATTTAAAGAGGGGACCCTCCCTGTCAAATATCTTGGTGTTCCCCTCATCACCACTAAATTGAAGGCCTCTGATTGTGTTCCCCTCACTGAAAGGATCACAAAAAGAGTGAAGAATTGGACTAATAGAGCTCTGTCCTATGCGGGTAGGAGTCAACTTATTCAGTCTATACTTTTTTCCATGCAAGTATACTGGTCTTCCCTTTTTATTCTTCCTAAGAAGGTTATTAAGGAGATTTAGAGTATTCTGGGAGCTTTCCTTTGGTCTGGTAGTGATCTTAAAACTCATAGTGCCAAAATTGCTTGGGAGTCGGTGTGTGCTCCTAAAAATGAGGGGGGTCTTGGTTTCAAATCCTTAGATATCTGGAATGGAGCTGCTATTGCCAAGCACATTTGGTTCCTTTTTTCAGGGGGGGGGGGGAGGAGTCTAGGTGGTGTCAGTGGGTCAAGTCTTATTTACTTAAGGGACAGAGCTTTTGGAAAGTTAAAGTCCCTAATGACCCATCTAAGGTTCAATTTCATCAATTTAACAACAATAATTCCATTTTTCCAAGGTCTCACATACATATGAGGTTTAACAATTTAAAACCCCCTTTTTATAACTTTAAAACAAACCCTAACTTTCCCAAAATTACCAAACAACACCACCTAATCAAAATGACTAAAATTTATGTCAAAACTCATAAGATGGAGCAGGGTATCCCTATCTCAAGATGAAGAGACCAAATGGAGAAGATGATAAAACTCAAGATGCTCCAAACCCAAAGATTTTCGGATCAAAACAAAGGCCACGCCAAGCTCCACACTTATTATAAAGGAACTAGGGTAGGAGACCACTAGAACTAGATGGATTTGTAGAGAGAAGGTATGTAGAGAGAGAGGGAGCAGCCGTTCTAGGGTTTGAGCAAAAAGAGATGAAGAAAAAGTGAAGAAGAAGCTGCTGCTACGAACTGATATATTCGAGCCTCGCTTGAGCGAAGGAGCGGCCGTTCGAGCGACTAGACACAAAGAAACCTCGCTCGAGCGATTTGGGTTTTTTAGAAGATATTGGTGAGGCCCATTTGGACTTCATGGTTATATTATTATTTGGGTCTACTATCCACGGTTTATGGGCTAATTCTTGGGCTCATAGTATATTGGCTTTTATTTTGTGTTGGGTCTCAATTTTATTGGTGAGCCTATATATTTTGATTAGCCACAATGCAGCGGACCTTTTGTAGTCGGCTATTTCATGATGATTGATCGTGTGATCCTCATGTGACTCGATATGAGGGTGGTTTTGAGCCATCTCCACCAAGAGTGATTGGGGAGTCACTGCTATGGGGAATAGTGGTTCGATAACTAGCCGAGTTAGAGACTGGGAGATGAGCGGGAGGATAGCTACCGATTTTCTGGTCGCTTCTTGTCTTCATGTGACCCATCCTAATTGATTGTATTGCCACGCCTGACATGGAGTGAAGGGGACACTGCCGTGGGGTTTGAGGCTTGTGATCTACCAAGGAAGGGACTGGGGGATGTGATGATTGCTCTCATGTTTTGTTGGCTATGTATTGGTTTGTTGCAGCGGGGCTATTGTTTTTTCACTAAACTTCTCAAGTCCGTTGATTATGGTGATTGACTATGCAGGCTTCATGTGACTCAGCCAGGATCTTTCATGGGATAGATATTTTCCTTCGTCATAGCTTTGGTTGAGTGGCTAGGATGTCACGGCTATGAGACTGGGAGCAAGCGGGGGCAGTTATTACTTTCGATTGGTCTTGTTGGGTGTTTAGTTACTTATATTTGTATTGTGTGTTTGTCTGTTATATTTTATGAGTCTGTGGTGTGTTTTTGTTTATTTGCCCATATATCCACCCCAAGTTTCCATCTATTATCTCTGATGGTAGGGGTCACTTGGGGACAAAAAGGATATATGGGCAAAGTGGGGTTCTGTTTTTTTTTTTTTTTTTTCTGTGGTTCTTTCGCTTTTGCGAGTGTGGTTTTATGTTGTAGGATGTCTAGTGGTAGTTTTGTGGTGTTTTTTGTTCGTCTATTATTTGTTGTAGGGCGTACCTGGGGTATGCCCCTTGTAAACTTGTACATTTTACTATCTTTATTTTATGACTTGCTTACCCAAAAAAAAAAAAAAACCTCACTCGAGCGCAGAAAGCCTCGCTCGAGCCAAAAACACGAAGCTTTAGGTCTGCAACCCAGAAGCACGCTCGAGCGAAGAAAAGCTCGCTCGAGCTAAGAAACCCAAAACATAGTCCTCGCTCGCTCGAGCGAAGGAAATCTTGCTCGAGCCAAGAAACACAACCTTCAGGTCCAAAGCTAGACACAGATGCATGCTCGAGCGAAGGAACCCTGGCTCGAGCGAAGGAGCTAAAACACAGAGCTTGCTCGAGCGACAAAAGCCTCGCTCGAGCGAAGATACCAAAAACTAGGTAGCAACCTTTTGTTTCTAATCACAACCAACCTGTTACAAACCTGCCCAACATATCCAAAAATTCAAATACAAAGAATTAAAGGACGGAAATAAAACATATACAACAATGGACATCCACGGAACCGAGTCCGGAATACAACAACCAATGGAGGAAAAACCGGGATCGCTATATACCCGACACTCGCAAGCTTGCTCATAAACTTGTGAATATGTGTGTCGTTTATGTGTGCCTAATTTTGGTAATATTAAAAGTATAAATTCAGTTTAATTGATGAATTTTATACTATTTAATCTAAATGGGTGTTTTGTCAACACACTCAAATAAACGACCTTATTCAATTACGTTTAGTTGCCACTTTTGTCATGTGGTTGATGATAGAGAAGTTAAGTTATGATCATTAGTTGTCTAATAGGGTAGTCTAAGCAAATTAAAATGTTAGCGAGAAAAGTCTTTGCATTCCTTGAAGATCCTTTCTTGGAAATTTACAAACCAGTAATGGAAGGGGCTCAAAGTGCAACTGTAATATGTCACAAGGGTTCAAATGGCTCAATGTAATAGTTGTTTGGTTAGGAGGTTTTACAAATTGACAGGTTTACCTTGTTGACCAGAATGGATTTGTATGCATTAGGGGCAAGTAGGGGCCAGCTATTGTTTAAAAAATTTATTTTACAAAAAAAGTGTGAGCATCTCTGTGATAACCCTGTTTCGTATTATGCTAACTGATCTCTATTATGAATGTGATTATGTGTTTGATATGATTTTGAGTGTCATTCATGTGAATATAGAATTTCTATCTGTTCACCGTAGGAAAATCTGTTTGATTCGCTGCTCTAGAATTTAAATTGAAGGCCCTATCGGCCACAGAATCCGAAATTGATTGCGCCATTGTGATTAGCGTAATTTTTAGAGCCTACGGTGATACTTCATTGAAAATTGATTTGGATCGAATTAAAGAGATTAAATTGAATAAATAGTGCTCAATTAATTAGTGTTAATAAAGTGTGATTAAGGGAGCCTATAAAAAGGCGCATTCTCACTCAATTCCTCTTTTTTTAATTCATTTGGCTGAGATTAGCTCTCTAGGGAGAGAGAGAAAACCGAATTTAGAGGGAGAGAGTGTAGGCAAGTGAAGTTTTGATCAAGAAGTTGGAAATCTTGAAGATAAAATTCAAACAAGAAAAAGCCATGGGTTAGAGTGAGAAGCTCCCGCATCTCTCTAGAAACCTGTGTTTCTAGGGTTCAATTCCTCATTGAATACGAGATGCCAGAAGTTAATGCTTGTAACCAACCTTTAAATGGGAAAGAAGTGGGACGATCAGGTACGGCGAGTAGTGTGGATGTGGTAAAACCCCAGGCTTTTGAAACACGCCTAGGGTTAGATCGAGTTTGTGAAATACAGAGTGAATCTTCCATGAGTAAGATGATACCATCGCTTAGTCTGTCTGGAGCAATGGTGGGAAATATTAAGGAGAACGTTGGAGGTGATTCGGAGCCAGAGACTTCACGTCCTCAAGGCGATGGCGAGCGTGGGCTTGATGGAACTACGATGGTAAATCAGAGTAGATCTGTGGAAATGTTAGGGGTTCTTCCAGATTTTGGGGGGGATCGTCCTTCCCCTCCTCAACAAGGAGCGAGTTTTACCCAGTTGGAATATAGCACGAGTTTGTCGATTCCTCCTCTAACCGGAGTTCCGATCGACGAGGTTAGTGCATTTCTGACTCCGGTGGGTCAAGGTTCCAACCCTAGATGGTCTAAGGAAGTGGAAGAGGAAAATAACCGATTTCGGGATCTCCCTAACAGTCTCGATATAGCCAGGAATCGAGGAGAGGGTAAGCAAAAGGTGAATCAAAGGGAGGCAGATAAGTCTACAGATATTGAAGTTCCGTTGGTGGATCATCAGTTCAACCCTAACCCCCAAGGTGGGCGTGGGAGGGGAGGAGGTAGCTTCCGAGGTGCTAGAGGCGGTCGTGGAGGAGTGGGGAGTAGCAGATCCATGGAGGAAGGGCGACCTACACAACAAAGGACATGGGCCAATGTAGCTGCATCGTCAAGGTCGAATATTAAACTCAGGTATATCCCTCCTGCTTCTATTGATGATGTGATAGTGGTTCATATGCCTCCTAGATCAGAGCCACTTGACAAATGGGACTCTTGCCTTATTGGCTACTTTGTCGACAAGGGAGTGGGGTATAATTATCTGCGTAACAGTGCCTTTGGTCTTTGGAAGTCTAAAGGCTTAAAGGAAGTTCAAACAAATGGGGATGGGTTTATGTTTTTCATTTTTGACTCTCCCGAAAGCTGCAGAGAAGTGCTTGAGGGGGGGCCTTGGTACATTGGGGGCTACCTTCTTAGTCTTAAGCAGTGGAAGAGAATGATGAAGTTGGCTAAAGAGAAGTTTACTAAAATACCAATTTGGGTTAAATTCTTCAACATTCCGATGGAGTACTGGGACCCAGACGGGTTTAGCAGAGTAGCAAGTGCGATTGGCAACCCTCTTCTTGGACCAGCTCACGGCTAGGGGTAGTAGATTGTCCTTTGCTCGAGTTTGTATTGAAATCGAGGCAACATCTAAATTGCCTAAATACTTCCAGATCTGGTGTGGTGATGAAGCTGCTCTAATCCGTGTAGAATACCAAGGTCTTCCCGCTATATGCCAACACTGTCAGATTTTTGGGCATGAGACTGATAAGTGTGTTTCAACCCAGGTTGCCCATTTGATCTCCTTACAAAAAAACACAGAGGTGCAAACTTTGGAGAAGGGAGATGAGTGGACAACTGTTACAGCAAAAGGGAAAAGAAAGGTGGGTAAACCAGAACCAGTTCTAAGCCCAGTGCTGGAGGAGGAAACAGTCATGGAGGAAGCTACAAACCCCGTGGTAGCGGAGGATTCCCAACCTAATCCAGCAGTGGTGGATCTCTCAGATGGTCTGGAGGAGGAAAATGCAGTGATGGACCCGGCTAAAGAAATGGACAAATTCACAGAAAAAGTTCTGGAAATCACAAAACTGGTTATTCTTCAGACAGCTGAGCACATGGAACCAGTGATTGCTGAAGTCAAAGCGGCAATGGAAACCCAAAAAGCTACTACTCACCAAGCAGCTCATCAGACGAGTGGTAAGTCCTCTGGCAAAGGTAACAGCAGCCAGAGGAGGAAGAAAAAGTAACCCTGGTTATAGTTGGTTGTGGTTTGTTTTGGGTCTCATTTTGTATCTCTATGACTGTTAAAATTGCCTTTTGGAATGTTAGAGGGTTAAATGACCCCTCTAAACATAAGGAAATTAAAAAATTGGTTCTTAATGAAAATATCAATGTCATGGGTGTTTTGGAGACTAAGATCAAACAAGTTAATGAGAATAAAATTTGTTCCAAATGCTTTGGTGATTGGTCCTTTTTGTCTAACTCTCAACCAACTGTAACTGGTAGGGTGTGGGTGTGTTGGAATCATGTTATTTGTAATGTCCAATTGATTTCTATGTCTAACCAATATATTTTTTGTAAGATAACGGAGTTGGCTACAAATGATGATTTTTTTGCAACCTTTGTTTATGCTGAAAATAAACACAATCTGAGACTCCCACTTTTTGAGAATTTGATTCAAATCTCCCGGTCTAAATCCAATTCCCCTAGTATTTTCCTGGGCGATTTCAACGCCATTAGATTTCGTCAGGAAAAAGTGGGGGGGTCTTCTAACTGGTCTTCTGATCATGAGGTGTTTAATACCTGCATAAATGAGTCTGAATTGGCTGATTTATCTTATGGATGCCAGTTCACTTGGGCTAACAAAAGATGTGATGGTGATTACATAGCCACGAAAATTGATAGGGTGTTAATTAATGAGGCTTGGTTGGACAAATTTCCTGGGTCTACTGCCTTTTTTCACCCTTCTGGGATCTCTGACCACTCTCCTACTGTGGTCAACACCTCTCTTGCTAAGACCTCTTTCAAGAAGCCTTTTAAGTTTTTTGACTGTTGGTCTAAACACCCGGAGTTCATTCCTACCGTGTCCTCTACTTGGAATCAATTTATTAGAGGTGTCCCGATGTTTAGGGTGTATCAAAAAATGAGACAACTCAAGGTCAAACTCAAGCTCTTGAACAAAAGAGACTACAGCGACATTTCGCTGCGTGTTCAAGCATCCAAGTCTAGTTTGGACCTTCTCCAATTTAAATTGGATAAGGATCCTTTAAATACTGTGCTTCAAGGTCAGGAGAGGGAGGAACATAGGAGGTATTTAGATCTTAGCCAGGTGGAAGAGAGTCTTGCTCTTCAGAAATCTAGAATCCAATGGCTTGGGCTTGGGGATAGAAACAGCAGATTCTTCTTTAGGACTGTTAAGAGTAACATCAATAGGGGGAAGATCTTGAGTGTTGACATGGGTGATGGCATGAGATCCACTGAAAGTGAAGACATCCACAATGCCTTCATTCAGTACTACACTAATCTGTTTGGTTCTCCCTTTGAGGATGAGTATAATGGTTTTGAGCGGATCAGGTCCCTGGTGCATTCCAAGGTCTCTGATGCTCAATCTGCTACGCTGAGTAGGCCTCTGTTACTGATGGTGAAATTAAGGAGGTCTTTTGGTCTCTCAAGGCCAACAAGGCCCCTGGCCCTGATGGCTATTCAGCTGGCTTCTTTAAGAGTTCTTGGGATGTTGTGGGTAAGGAGGTGACTACTGCTATTCGGTCTTTCTTTGAGTCTGGTAAGCTTCTCTCGGAAGTAAATAGTACTATCATTGCCCTTATCCCCAAGATTCCCAACCCTGTGAAGGTGGGTGATTATAGACCTATCTCTTGTTGTAACACTATTTATAAGTGTATTGCCAAGATCATTGCGAATAGAGTCAAGCAGGTGTTACCGGATTTGATTGATCCTGTGCAATCTGCTTTTGTTCATGGCAGAAGGATCTCGGATAATATATTTTTGTCCCAAGAGATTATGAGAGGGTACCATAGAGACTCTAAGGTTCCTAGGTGTGCTATGAAAGTGGATATCATGAAAGCCTATGACAATGTTAGATGGGAGTTTATACTTGATATCCTCAAAGCTATAGACTTTCCTCTGTGTATGATAAATTGGATTAAGGCTTGTATGACTAGTCCTTCCTTCTCTATTTGCATTAATGGGAGTCTTCATGGGTATTTCAAAGGGGCTAGAGGGCTTAGACAGGGGGATCCTATGTCCCCTTACTTGTTTTGTGCTGGCTATGGAATCCTTGCTAGAATTCTTGCTGAAAAAGCCAAGAGTCCTCTTTTTAAGTTCCATTGGAGGTGTGATAAGACCAAAATCGTGAATCTCTGTTTTGCTGATGACTTGATGATTTTTAGTAGAGGTGACCCTGTGACTGTGAGTCTTATTATGCAAGGATTGGATGAGTTCAGAAGGCTCTCAGGCCTTACTCCAAGTCCTAGCAAAAGCAATATATTCTTCTCTGGCTGTAATAGGCATCTCAGAGATGAGATTCTTCATACTGCTAAGTTCACTGAGGGGACCCTCCCGGTCAAATACTTGGGTGTTCCTTTGATTACCACTAAGCTCAAGGCCTGTGATTGCCAATCTCTGATTGATAGGATTACTAAGAGAATTAGGAGTTGGACAAATAAACTCCTTTCGTATGCGGGTAGAGCTCAACTCATTCAAACTATCCTATTTTCTATGCAAGTGTATTGGTCCTCTCTGTTCATCCTCCCTAGGAAGGTTATTAGAGATATCGAGAGCCTGCTTAGAGCCTTTCTTTGGTCTGGATCTGATTTGAAGAAGCACAGTGCCAAGCTTGCTTGGAACTCCATATGCAAACCTAAGAATGAGGGGGGCTTGGGGTTCAAAGATATGGGTATTTGGAACAAGGCAGCTATAGCAAAACATGTTTGGTTCCTGTTCTCAGGTGGGGAGGGTTCTATGTGGTGCCAATGGGTCAAGTCCTACTTACTCAAAGGCAGGAGTTTCTGGTATGTTAAAATCCCTAGTGACCCCTCCTGGGTCTGGAGGAAAATTTTGAAGCTTAGGCATATCCTTCTTCCCCTTATTAAGCTTAAAATTGGTAATGGGGAGCAAGCTTTTCTGTGGTTTGATAACTGGCACCCCCTAGGTTCTTTGTGGAGCAGGTTTGGGCCCAGAATTGCTTATGATTCGGGTCTTGATTGTAACTCTAAAGTTAGCTCTATCATCTCTAGTGGTGATTGGAAATGGCCTTTCCCTAGTTCTTGGGAGATTCAGGAGTGGATTGCCTCTACTCCCACCACCTTTAAACCAACTGTGAGTTCTCATGATAGTCCTTGGTGGAGCCTTACTGGTGATGGTCTCTTCTCTATTCAGTCTGCTTGGGACTGCTGGAGGGATAAGGGTCCTAAAGTCTCTTGGAGCAAGCTGCTGTGGGGGAATCCTTACATCCCTAGGGTTAGTTTCATTGTTTGGCTGGCTATTCATGAAAGACTGAACACTAGGGATAGGCTTCAGGTTTTTGGGCTTGTTGCCCACCCTAGTTGTCCCCTCTGTAATGATCCTTTAGAGAGCCATTCTCATCTTTTCTTTAGATGTGCATATTCATCTCAGGTTTGGGCTGCCATCCAGGGTAAATGTAAAGTGAGGTGGCCTAACCTCAATTGGGTTGATAATGTTGAGATGGCAGTGAATTCTACCAAAGGTAGATCTCTGAAATCTGCCATTACTAAGTTGTCTTTCATGTGCACGGTGTATCATATCTGGATGGAGAGAAATGGTAGAGTTTTCAGTCAAACTAGTGTTCCTGCTGAGATTGTCACCAAACAGATTATTCAAATGGTGAGGGGTAGGATCCTTTCTATGTGTAATATGTTGTCTACAGGTGATAGCTGGTACTTGTCTCAATGGAACTTGCCTAAACAATCATGAATTGCCTACTGCTGGAAGAGGCATGAGGGATGTGAGTTTACCTATATTGAGGGTTGAGTGATGGTAGCATATAGTGAGTGTTTCCTAAATGATTATGCTTTTGCAGGTACAGTTAACATTACATCCTTGATGTTGCTTAATCTCAGGAATGGACAGGTCAAGTCTCTCTGTGGGTTGAGTGACGTGAGCCAGTACATGAAACACTCTAACTGTGGGTTGAGAGATGTGAGGAGTACCAAAATTGGCTTTCTAATATTTCATTATATCTGTGATCTATTCTCTATTTTGCAGGTCAGGTTTGCTCATATAACTCGGCTGCTATTCCAGATGGAGTCTATATCTGTGAGTTGTGGGTTGAGTGATGAGAGACATTACATGGAGAGGATAAATATTTTGTGTTGTGGGCCGAGAGTAGTGAGATCCTATATGTTTTATGTTCTTTTTCTGCTACTATTTGATTTCAAAAACAGTTTCACCGTCCCATGCACAGGTGGAGAGTTTGTGTCAATCAGCAGTGCATTTCTGGAAGCTGCAGTTCTGTTTCTATTGTGCTGTACAGGTGGTGGAGAGGGGGCTGCATTCTATGCCCTTCTTGGCTACTACATGTTGTACAGGTGGTGGAGATGCTTCGTGGCGATGGCAGCTCAATGCACCTTGTCCAGAGTTCTCTAAGGATTCATGTTCGGTGTCTTATGTGCTGGTTCAGTTGGCCAAGTGAAGAGTGTAAGTGTAATGAGGTGATGGCAGCTCCAAGCGCCTTACTGTATTACATGAAAGAGGAAAATAGTCGTATTTTTTATTGTGTGTACATAACTCCTTTTTATATTTTGCCTACCCCTACGGGCTGTGTAGGTGGGTTTTTTTGGATGGTTAAGTTGCTGAATTTCTGTCTACAAAATGGGAATGGTAATGGGCTTAGAAGGTTTCCTGCTAGGTTCATGGTTTTGTTTTTTTTTTTGGGTGAATAAGACATAAATAAAACAGCAAAATATACAGGATTACAAGGGGCAAACCCCAGGCCCTACCCAGAAACTATACAAGAAAACCGAAATAACTGAGAACTAGAACAAAAGCATAATGTTCATGGACTATTTAATGAAATAGAGAATGAACAAAAGCAAGAAAACCAGACCATTAACAGAATACAACCAAAAGAGAGGTCCAAGACCAACAAACTGAGACCGCACACAAACTATAGGTTCAGGAACCTTCCCCTACGGGTTGCGTAGGAAGGATCCCAGAAGGCCTTGTACTTTTGTTTTGTTGGTTTAGGCTGGCTGCTTTATTTATTGTACAAATTCCCTATCTATTTCGGATATGGCCTTTGTACAATCAGTTGGCTTATTCCTCCCTTTCATTCGGTTAGGGTTTGTTTCTTTGTTTAGTGGGTTTGTTGTTGTTAGGGCCTGGGGCATGCCCCTTGTAATCGTGTAAATTCTTTGTCTTTTATTTATTTCTTATTCACCCAAAAAAAAAAAATCTTGAAGATAAACTCAAGAATTAGCTACAATTTGGAAGAATTGAAGCTCCTAGGTGAGTAATCAACCCTTAATTCATGGGTTTGAGTTTGTAACCATGTGAATTCACGTAATTATGTGACCAAGAACAAGAATTGAGTGGTAATTGATGAATTTAAAGTCAATAGATGCATGCATGTGAGAAATTGCTATGAATTGGCATGTTTGAGCATAAAATGTATAATCCATGTTAGATTTTGATTGAAGTTCATATTTTTGACCATCTCTTCATCATCTAAGTTGAGAATAGGAGTTGTGTTCCACATGCAAGTGCAATTCATAGAAGCATGGGTGTTGGATGTATGAATTTGTTGTGTTCGAAATAAATTTGGTATGATTTGGGGCATGCATGTATTTGATTCATGGGATTTGAGCTTCATAATGCTGTGATTTGGTGTTTGTATCATGTTGGTATATATATATATGAGAGTTATGGGTTGTAAAATGCAAGAAATATCAACTTGAATGCATGGTTGAAGCTCAAGAACAGTTCTGGAAAACCCAGAAATTGGCATGTCTGCTTAAGCGGGGAAAGCGCCGCTCGAGCGTGAAATGCTAGTTCCCAGAACTTTTGCAGACATAGATGTCGCTCGAGCAGGGAGATTCACACTCGAGCGGGGAGCCATGTAGTGTGACGTTCAGCTCGAGCGCCCGAATTCACGCTCAAGCGTAAAATTAAGGCAACCAGTATTTTTGCAGACCAAAGGGGTCCGCTCGAGCGTCCAAAGCCACGCTCAAGCGGGGAGTCCTGTTTCTAAAATTTTGAAAAGTAGCTATATGTTTCATTTTCTGTTCTCTTTCATTTCTAAGCACTCTTAGGCATGCATTGAGCATTGTGAATGAGTTAAAATGATAAGAAAGAAGCCTAAAGGAATGTATGAATTAAGAACGGATTGAATCGTTTGTGACCCATTATGTTCATGAAATGTGTAGGGTCAAGCACGAGGGCAAATCTATCGGCAGATCACTGTGAGTAATATCTTAATAAAGATATTTGAAGTATGTTATTTGTCCAATTGCCTACTTCCATGTAAGTCTTATAAGTTGTTATTGAATTGGGGACAAATATATGTTATGCCATATGGTTGGGCCAAAGGCCGTTGGATACAATTGTCTGGGCCGAAGGCCGTTTGACAAGAATAAATAAATGGGCCGAAAGCCGTTTGACATGAATGAATAAATGGGCCGAAGGCTGTTGACATGAATGAATGAATGGGTCAAAGGCCGTTTGACATGAATGAATAAATGGGCTGAAGGCCGTTTGACATGAACGAATGAATGAATGGGCCAAAGGCCGTTTGACATATATGAACGATTGGGCTAAAGGCCGTTAGATACGAATGGTTAGGCCAAAGGCCGTTGGATGCAATTGATTGGGCCACAGGCCGTTTGATATACATGAATGAATTGGACTCGAGGCCATTTGTTAAGGAATGAAGTGGGCCAAAGGCCGTTTGATACATTCGGGCTTGAACTGCCTAATGCACCAAAATAATGCACTAAATAGAATTCTACATGGGCCTAAGGCCGTTTGATATATGTGAATCCCATTTGTGCACCTTCTTTATTTAATATTATTCACTGGGCTTTCGCTCACACTCATTCATATGTATGTAGGTGAGCAAAGGGATGTCCAAACCCAGCCCCGGTGAAGTCTGTGAGAAAGGGTCAAGTTTTGGAGAGTCAGCCCAAACGTCTCACGCATGAGACTTACTTTCGCCTCTTTTGATCTTTTGTTATAATCTTGTTATGTAGGTGAAAATGTTGGACTACCTTTGTATATAAGTTTTGACTAGGCTGACTAAGACTTGAATGATCCTGTGTGTGTATAACACTTTAAGTTGATTTCCTTTTTGGTGTGAGTTATTAATTAATACAGTTATGTGTTATTTGTTATGCCATGTAAGCACGGCTCTATGGACAATTTGTAAGTTTACTTCCGTTTGGCCCCTTAACTCTGATGGAATATCTTTTGTCTGGTTTGAGGCCACAGGTAATCTCTTGATTACTGGCCGGTTATGACCTTAACCCATAGGGGCGGGTTCGGGTCATGACAATCTCCCCTCATTGTGGTTGGAAAAATTGAGACACGGATTATTATGTCAGTTGCTTTAATGTATTTTTAATTATAAGATTATGTTTTAAAAATTTTATATTTCAAAATTCTCATCACATTTAGAATTGAAAGTGTATTGGAAATAGAGGGGACAAAGATTTTGAGGGTACAGTGGAATTTTTATTTCTATATATGGTTAAAAAAATTTCATTCAAAAATTGCCCCTAATGATTACCATTTTCTATCTTTAGTTTAAAATTTGGTTCTGATTTGTTCTTCTGAAATTTCCACTAGCCACATTATATTTGGGATTTTATTCATTCAAGGTTTAAGATTTAAGATTGTCAATTATATGAAGAAAAAAAAAATCATTCCAATCTCAAAAGTTATAGGGAAAAAAAAAAGATCAATGAAAAAAAAAATCATTCCAATATGTCAAAAGTTATCGAATTAGTGAAATTGTAAATTAAAAAAAAAAATTAAAATTTTTTATATAATCTAAGCTCCACCCTTGTTACCATGTGACAATCTCAATTTGCACTGAAATTAAAACTTCTCTGGCTATTTGGGAATTTTTGTAATGCAATTTTGTCTTTGATAACTGTGATTATGATTTTTATTTTTATTTTCTCTATAAATAAATACATTTAAAAAAAAAACAAACAAACAAACAAACTTCCAGGACTAGTGTTCTTAAGCATTGCACACACTGAAAAAAACAGAGGACGAGAACAGGGGACTCAAAAAAAAAGAGACTTCTAAACAAAGCCATATCAGATGCGGCACACTACATAATAGACCAGACACAGAAATGAACACAAAATTCACCAAAATGGACAAAATTTTACGAGATTTGTTGATCGAGACAACTTCTGAAAAATTTTGTCCATTCATATACATTATGTGTTTATAAATTTATTGGGCCCAAAAACACCGGCCATTTCTTACTGGTACAAGGGAAGTAAGTCTCCCCTATGTGCATTGGCTGGTGTTATGAACCAAAGCCGCTTGTTGATCGATGTTCGTCTCATACGCATTTCTTGCTGAAACCTACTTGTCACTCTCTGATGAAGCCAGTTCAACAGCATCTGAAGTTGGCAGTGTACAAACTCAAATTGGCTTGCTAAAAACAGAGGGTAGAGCAAATACAAAACCACCCTGACTGAGTCTGGGCAAAGAATCAAAGCCAAAGAAACCAAACAGAGAGAACCAAACAACCCCATGACACGGCTAAGGACAGGGCCATAATCTGGTATAGCATGATCAGCTAAAGAAAATCTCAGCTCAGCATCGTATGAGAAGCAATACACAATCAAACTAGTGATGGAAACAAGCATGGTCGTGGGATGTGTTTCAAATGGAGAAACAAGCTGTGGTTGGTACTTCAATTGTAGAAAGTTGAGGAGCAGCAAAGGAAGAAAGGAGAAAATGGCGTGGAGGTGGTGAGTGGGCAGCGTAAGCTGTTGTTGCAAGATGTAGCAAAAATAATTTAGAATAAATTAAATTTTATTCATTTTTATCACAGTTACATATAAGAGAATTTTTTTTTTATTCTTATGTCATTAATTTTGTACTCTAAGTTCTTAATAACAAATATATACCATAATTTAATTGGTAAAAATTAAAAAATAAATCACAAAAATTATATTTATGATAAAATATAAATGTTTGTCATCTTATGAGTTTCACATTTTCAATTTATCATATGATAGTAGTAAATTACATTTGCCAATATATTAATTTTTTTTTTTATATTTTGTGAAGTCTAAAAATTTGTCTAGTATCAAAATTATAATTTGTCTTATGTTTTAAGATTTACATAAAAATGACTTAAGATTAACTTGTGATATTAGATTTGAGCTTAAAATTAGATTTATTCCAACTTGTCCTTTTGAAAATTTATATTTTAATATTATATAATTTCTTTTGAACTTTGTTTTTAAATATCAAATTAGATGTAACTTGAATTTGATTAAAATTTATTTTTGACTTCTCATCTACAAAAACTTACAATGAACCTAAATTATTTTTTGAACATTATAAAAAATAAATAAAGAAATATATTATCAATAAGAATAATAACAAAACATATTTTTATTTATTATGTGATGTCTCACCACTATATTAATAATGAAACTCATTACAATAATACAACAATAATACATCAGATGATAAGTAACATATGATTACAATAATTTCTGATAGTTATACAAAAGTACCTAAAATTATATATAAAAAAACAATATATGATTCATATTCAATTTTTTTTATAGTAAACTTATTAAGCTCAACCACATATCAGTTTTCTAAATCAATTCATCACCCAAACTATCTATTATTTTTTTAAGTAATATTCACCTTTTCAAAACGCGCTGAAACAATACTCTTCATTATTGTTTCCATGCTCACCACCTCCACTAACCACTATGCAGCTCCAGTCTAGCATAATTAACTGTACTATGCACGGGGTATAAATAAATAATCAAAAATTAATTTTTTTAAATTCCATATATATATGGGTGATAAATTTTTTTTTTTAAATCCATAAATTATGGAACAGTGTTTATTATTTAATTTTTTTTTTATTGATGGGCAAGTCAATTAAACATTTTTAATTTTTTTACAAATAAAAAAATTCAAAATTTTGTTTAAGAAATTAAAAAAAAAAAAGCCAAATCATAAGGAACAATGTAAGATGCCCTGTTTTGTGAAAAACTCATAACTGTATTATGACTTTACATATATCAAAAGAAATAATAACAACAATATAAACAATAAAAAAATAAAATGAAAGTCATATAGACATATAAAAAAATACACAAACACCGCCCCCCCTCCAAAAAAAAAAAACGAAACTTGAAATCAACTCCCAAAACAAAGATAGCTAAACAGATATCTTTATTATCAATTTAGTTGAAAAAAATACATTGAAAAAAAGTCATATAGAGAAAAAAAAAATACTCACATGAAAATAGAAATCTACACACATGCACACACATGCGCGCGCGCACACACACACACAAAAAAAACAAAAAAAACAAAAAAACAAAAAAAAAAAAGAAAAACAAACAAACAAACAAAAAAATATGAAATAAATTTGGACTATTGGCAAAGAGAGAGACTAACCTTTGCACCATTATATTTGGAGCGGAGTTGGCCGGACTGAAAAAAAGATTAAATACTAAATATTTTAAAGAGAAAATTGTATTGAATTTTTAATTTGGTTGGGTTTTTAAAGTTTTAGGTTTTATATTATTTTTAGAAAGCGTGAGAGTGGGGTGATGGTGATTTACCATATTATTTTGAATTTTGAAATTCAAAATCATAGATATTTAGTGCATTTATCTCTATATATAAGGAAAAAGGTTTTTTTTAAGAACAATGACTGTGAAAGCTCCAAACTCCCAAACTAATTTTGTTAATTTGTTAATTTTTAAAGAAATAAAAAAAAATCTATTGGTTAGTTCCCTAAGTCAAAAGTCCAAAAAAAAAAAAAAAATTTCTAATTATCTACAATTTTGAATTTTAAAATTCAAAACAATATGATAAGTCACTCTCACTCTTTCCAAAAATAATGTTAATCAAAACAATTCAAATAAAAAATAAATAAATAAAGACACTAATTATCTATGATTTTGAATTTCAAAATTTAAAATAATATGGTAAGCCACCTTCATCCCACTCTCACTTTTTCTGAAAATAATATAAATCCAAAATTTTAAAAACCCAATCAAATTAAAAATTCAATACAATTCTCTCTTTAAAATACTTAATATTTGATCTTTTTTCCAGCCCGACCAACTCCTCCCCAAATGTAATGATGCAATGGTTATTCTCTCTCTTTGCCAGTAGTCCAAACTTATTTCAAGCATGCTTGTTTGTGAATTTTTTTTTTTTTTTTGTAAATTTATATTTTCGTGTGAGTATTTTTTTTTCCTCTATATGACTTTTTTTTTCCAATGTATTTTTTTCCAACTAAATTGATAATAAATATATATCTGTTAACTATCTTTGTTTTGGGAGTTGATTTGAAGTTTTTTTTTTTTGGTGGATGTTTGTGTATTTTTTATATTGTTTTTTTTTTTGGGTGAATAAGAAATAAAATAAAACAGAAAGATTTACAAGATTACAAGGGGCATACCCCAGGCCCTACCAAACAACACAACAAACGTCGGCACATTACACCGAAGCCCAGCACCAAAACAAAATAGAAAACAAACTATACAACACCAAGAGAGACAACATTGGAATCTCGACTCGGCACAGGGAGATGGCTACTTAGCCGATTTGTACAAAGACCGTGTCCTGTAATAGATATGGGCATTGTACAAATCAAAATACCAGCAGCCCACACCGAACCATCCAAGCCAAGATTGCCCAACAAAATAAGGTCCTTCCTGCGCTTACAGAACCACATAACAAAACACACACAAGTCCTACTACACAGCCCGTAGAGGTAGGCCAAAACACCCAAGAAAAGTATGCACAAACAATAAAGAAGACAACTGATTAACACTCTCATGTAGCGTAGCCAGGCGCTAAGAGCAGCCATCACCACGAAACATATACACTCTTCCAACAGCCTCCTTGCAGCCATTGACTCATAACATTCCCATCGTGAAAGGATCTTGCAAAGGTGACGCAGTTTGCAACCACCCCCGCACCACCACACTGGAATCGGATTACCCCATTGCGAAAAGACCTTGCCAAAATGATACAATGTGCAGCCATCCACACACCACCACGCTAGAATTGAATTACCATCATCACAGATACACACTTCACGTGGCAGCCTGAAGCCCTCATAGGAAGCAGCAAAACATACCTCCCAGCCGTACCTAATACCTGTAGCACAGAATAGAGAGGAATTTCCATAACAGTGTAACGAATCATAGAGAAGTAGAAACAACAAGCACACAGTTGTAGACACCCCATTTTTGACCGTCCTCAAGACTTGGACGTCACCGTTGGAGCACTCGGTGATCATCCATGTTCGTGTTCGTTCGGAGTTCCCGGAGTTCTCGGCTACGCGCCTTGCCTCAGGACCTCCGAACTCGACCGTTTTGTGTCTGGTTTTGCACCAAACACTTGTGTTTTGCCTTGGAAGGCAGAGGATGCCTTGTGAGACATCCCCACACACCACCGGCAGTGGCTAGAGGCCACCGGCTGTTTGGTGTTGCCATCGGCGCTGTATTGTGCCGATCGGCACTATTTTGTGCCGGTCGGCACTCTTTTTGGCAAAATGACCATTTTGCCCTGTCGATCACTTTACAGCTGTTTTTGGAGATATTTTCAGACAGCTTTGTAGCACTTGTTTCCCCTCCATACACGTGTATGGAGGGATGAGCCTTTGGTTTATTTAGCTTGTAAGCTTTGATTCCTATAAGAGAAGACTCTCTTCTCTTGGCTCAAGGGTTGAGGAGGTTAGACATTTTAGAGAGAAAATACAGAGAAGAAGGTCTGGTTTTAGGTTAGAAATCCTATATCTATCCTATCTCTCTTTTCCTTGCTCATTTTGTACACTAGGTGCTTTAGTTCATACTATTGCACACAAGCACCTAGTGTTTCACCTTCCTCTTGGGTTGAGGTTCTAAGAACTTATTCTTGGTGTTCTTGACTGGTTTGAGGCTTAAGGAGACATCAAGGTCACCATTGTTGAAGAAAAGCTCCAAGGGTAAGAAACTAGTCATTTTTACCCCTTTCTTGCACCTTGTTTTTACCTAGTTTAGGACTGTTTTTGTGCTTGGTGATCAACACATAAAAGTTCTGTTTTTTAGCCCTCTTGATAGTTTATTAAAGGTACTTTGTGCTTTGGGGAAGTTTGGCCCCTCTTAGGCCTTGAAAGGCCTCATTTTTGTGCTATTTTGTTGAGCTCCGGGATTTTGGTGTTTGGGTCTCTTCACCACTGAAATCTTGAGGGATTTCAGTGGTGTAGATGATGCCTTAAAGTCCTAAGAAGGAGAGGGCCACCCCCTCTCCTTGATGTCCTTGAAAAGGGCAAGTTTTGGTCTCTTAAGGGAGCATAGTTTTAAATGTTTGAAGAGCATGTCTTGGCTGCATTTTATGTTTATTATGCCCTAATATGACATTGATAAGTGTTGGTTTTAGCACTCCTTGTATGTTTTGCATAGATGCTTTGTAATGCCTTGTATTGCCTTAACTTGCTCTAGGTTGTTAGCCCTAGTTTGAGCATGCTTTAGGCTTAGATCCATGAAGCTTGTATGCTTATTTTGCCATACCTTAGGTCTGTCCATGCCTATTTTGGTCGACCATGGCTTGTATCTTGGGTCCCCTTTATGTTTGGCTTGTTGGCCTTAAGAGTACAAGTGTGTAGCATGCCTTGCTTGCTTTATTTTCAATGGTTGGGAACCATTTGGCATGTCATCTCAGTCCATTTAGCATGCTTGTTTGATTGCCTTGCATGCCTCTTTGATGCTTTGGAAGCTTGTGCCTTATGCCTCTTGTCTTAGCATTTGTGCATGCCTTTCTAGTTGAGCCATTTAGATGCCATCTAAGCGGTCCTTTGGGCTTAGTTTTACATGCTAAAAGTCTGTTTTGGGTTGTTCAATGCATGCCATATTTGTTTTGCATAAGTGCAGTTCAATGCCTCATTGGCCTACTTTGAAGTGTTGAACCTATGTGCGCATGTTTTGTTTGTCTTGTTTAAACATGATTTGGCATCATTCTATAGCGTGATTTCAAAGCCTAAATTGCATGCTAATGGTCCATACTTGTGCCTCTTAAATGTGTTTAAGAGTTGCTTTATTATGCTTAAGTGTTGGTGCTTTAACATGTGCATGCGTGTATATGTGTTCGGCCCTCATGTCTTAGCATATGGCTACTGATTTTAGGCCTATTTGGAGTTGCCTAGGTCATGAATAAGACCATTATTCACTTACTTGTATGCTACCTCATGTTTGCTTGTATGCTTGCATTGTTTGTCTATATGCTCATGTTGCATCCCTAGTCGACATGCTTAGGATCGCACACATAGGCATGCATGCCTTATTCCTTGACTTGATGATGGGAATTGGGCCTCACTTTGTTTGATTGGTTTGCATGCATTTGAAATTCAAGTTGCACATTTGATCCTTTAGGCCACCATGCATGGAAATGCGTGATTGGTGGTCCGAGAATCGAGGCACATCCTCCTTTGAGTCACAAACATGATAAGGAATGTGTTTGGTGCACATATTGCTTGAATTGTATTGCCATGCAAGTTTTGCCCTCTGCTGCTGTGAGTTGCAGGTTCTGCAGACATTCAGTGCCGACCGGTATTTAGTGCCGACCGGCAGTATATTGATGGCCGATGGATGAATTCAGTGCCGGTGGCCACATGCTTCAGCCGGTGGTGTTTCCCCTCAGCCGGTGGTGATCCCCATGATTCAAGGGAGCAGTCCTGAGACTTTGGCAGTCTTCAGAGAAGGAAAGCAGGGAAAACAGAGGCAAGCTAGGCATGGCAGTGCGATTCCGAGCAAGTCCCGAACACGCGCCACATCCGGCCCTCTCCCCGAGGGGTTTACTGCTTTAATTAAATTAATTAATCTGCTTAATTAATTTAATGGGTTTGTAATTTAATTAGCTTGCGTAGTTAATTATCTGTATATTCTTTTGGTCCCTCCGAGTGAGGGCAAATTTGTAATAAGTGTGGGTGAGTGCGGTGTATGTCTTCCAACCCCCATTTCTTTCTTCCCTTTTATTTACCTGCTTATGATGGTAGATTAGGGCACGTCTATTTTAGCATACCTTATGCAATGCATGCGTGCATCCATGCATTTGTCGACATGCATCGGGCTCGGTACATCATACAAACTGCATTGTATTTCAAATCTAACTTGAATACGTGTTACTCGTGCATTTCACATGCCATCTTTAGGGTTAGCCGAGCCTACTCTAAATTGCATCTTCGCCTGTGTTGCATTAGCCATTTAACATGAACTAGGTCATGCATGTTTGCTAACTAGTTTCTTGTTTTGGCGCGGAGTACAATGTAAGTATTTACGCTTTAGCATACCACATGCGTGTGAATGCTAACATGACAGTATGCTTACCATGCGGCTAAGTGCTTATAGATAAACTGTTTGAATGCCTGTGGGTGGAGGTTGGATTGCTTGAGTTGGGAAAACTCATTGAAATCCGTGTTTTAGCCTACTTGCGAGTAGCGAATTCCGAAACATTTTCAAAACAAACGGATACAATGTTTGTTTCCAAATTAGGCAATCTAGTCTATACTTGTTTGCTGCGCGCATAACATAGTAATTCTAGGTTAATAATTGGAATAAGAGCATGTAATGTTTTCAAAAACGGATATCACGGTTAGTAGAGGCCGGTCTTCGGACCGGGCGAAAGGGGTGCTCATAGCTGACCTTCCCCGATCGTACCCAAGCTCCCGAGCCAAGACAACTTTGGTGATGACGGACACGTGGCCTTCGGCACCGAGTCAGGGTTTCCTAAATTTCCCATTTTAAAATATTTAGGTGGCGACTCTGTAATCTGGCAAAGCAGTCCATGTTTGGCACTACTTTTCAAAAAATCTATTTTTCTTCAAAACGATTTGCCAGAGTTGGACTCTTTGGTTCAGATTTAGAACCGCAACACAAAAGCAGAGTCCGAGCTGTAGCGAGTTCCCCCGCGGACGTGTTACAATAGTATAGGACCTCCCCACACTCGACCCACAACAAAGGATGCCACTCCACTCAATGTAAGGTCTCACATCACTCGACCCACACTGCTCATACTCACACATTCCAGCCAGCTGATCTATATACTTGGATGTACCATTAACCTGCACAAAATATATATAATATATAGTAAAAGTTAGGATAAAACAATATACTTCCTCCCCCACTCAACCCACATATACGGTGCCAAATATACTGGCTCACATCACTCAACCCTCCCTTCAATGTCTCCAGAATTTGTAGAGCTGTGGAAATCATAGCAAATCAATAGAATCTGCAAAACAGCAACCTCATTAGAAAACCCTCAATATATCCTCACCATCACTCAACCCTCAATAGGTAACCTCACACCACTCAATCTCCTATCAACAGCAGCAGCCAAGATTGTAGGAGGCAAATTCCATTGCAACAGATACCAATTGTCACCTGCAGAAGATTTCACATTTTCCATAGATAGAAGTCTGCCTCTAACCATTTGGATGATAGAATTAGTAACAACCTCTTCAGGTTTGAAAACCTTACTAAAGATTCTACTATTTCTCTCTATCCAAATGTGGTATATAGTGCAGAGAAAGGATAATTTCAAGATCACTGTTTTCAAAGAGTTGCCATAAATAGATTTAGTAGCAAATTCAACCATTTCCAACCAAGGCAGGGAAGGCCAGTTGGAATTACATTTAGTTTGGATAGCATCCCAAATCCTAGAGGAGTAAATACACCTAAAGAAAAGATGGGAATGGTTCTCCTCAGGGGCAAGACACAAAGGGCAGCGAGGGCTAGTTAAAAGACCAAAAATCTGAAGCCTATCCCCAGTGTTTAACCTCTCGTGAATGGCCAACCACACAATGAAACTAACCCGAGGGATAATAGGAGGACCCCAAATAAGTTTAGACCAAGTAACCTTTGCACCCTTGTCTCTCCAGCAATCCCAAGCAGAGTGGATGGAGAAGGAACCATCAGCAGTCAAACTCCACACAAGAATATCAAGGGAGTCAAGGGAGGGTTTAAGAGAAGGAGGGGTAGCAGCAATCCATTCCTGTATCTCCCAAGAGTTGGGAAGAGGCCAATTCCATGAATCACCCGAGACAATGGAACTAACCTTTGTACAGTCAGGAAGGTTAGTGTCATACAAAATCCTTGGACCATACCGACGCACAAGCGAACCTAAAGGGTGCCAATTGTCATGCCAAAGGAACACATTTTCACCATTACCAATTTTGAAATTGATGATAGGGAAAATTAAGTCCCTAAGAGACAGGAGTTTCCTCCAAACCCAGGAAGGGTCACTAGGCATCTTAACACCCCAAAAACTCTTCCCCTTAAGTAAGTAAGACTTAACCCATTGGCACCACATAGAGCAATCCCCACCAGAAAACAAATACCAAACATGTTTAGCTATGGCCGCTTTATTCCAAACCTCCATATCCTTAATACCAAGCCCACCCTCACTTTTAGTCTTACAAATATTCTTCCAAGCAATCTTAGCACTATGCTTTTTCAGCTCAGTCCCAGACCAAAGAAAGGACCTAAGAAGGGCCTCAATGTCACGAATAACCCTCTTAGGAAGGATAAAAATGGAAGACCAGTAAACTTGCATCGAAAAGAGAATAAACTGGATGAGTTGGGCTCTTCCAGCATAAGATAGCAATTTATTGGTCCAGCTTTTAATCCTTTTAGTCAGCCTATCAACCAGGGTTTGGCAGTCACAAGCTTTAAGCTTGGTAGTAATCAAAGGCACACCCAAATATTTCACAGGGAGAGATCCCACAGTGAATTTGGCAATGTGCAGAATATTCGCTTTAAGCTCACTACTACACCCGGAAAAGTAGATATTGCTCTTGTTAGGATTAGGGGTAAGACCCACAAGTTCCTAAACTCCTCCAAACCTTGCATGATGAGATTAACAGTAACCTGGATCCCCTTTACAAAAATCATAAGGTCATCAGCAAAGCACAAATTAACAATTTTAGTCTTCTCACATCTCCAATGAAATTTAAAAAGAGGGCTCCTAGATTTTTCAGCAAGAATACGAGCCAAAATCTCCATAGCCAACACAAAAAGGTAAGGAGACATAGGGTCTCCTTGTCTAAGCCCTCTAGCCCCTTTAAAGTACCCATGAAGGCTCCCATTAATGCAAATGGAGAAAGAAGGACTAGTCATACAAGCTCTAATCCAATTTATCATGCAAGGAGGGAAGCCCATAGCAGTGAGAACATCAAGAATGAAGTCCCATCTCACAGTGTCATAGGCCTTCATAATGTCCACTTTCATAGCACACTTCGGAGTATTGGAACTCCGGTGGTAACCTCTCATAATCTCCTGGGACAAGAAAATGTTATCCGAGATTCTTCTACCCTGGACAAAAGTAGATTGCACAGGGTCAATCAGGTCAGGCAGCACCAATTTGACTCTGTTAGCTATAATCTTGGCAATACATTTGTAGATGGTGTTGCAACAAGATATAGGTCTATAATCACCAACACTCATAGGATTTGGAATTTTAGGAATAAGAGCAATGATGGTGCTATTTATCTCCGAAAGAAGTTTACCAGAGTCAAAGAAAGATTTAATGGCAAGGGTAACCTCCTTTCCAACAATATCCCAAGAGCTTTTAAAAAAGCCAGCTGAATACCCATCAGGGCCAGGGGCTTTATTGGCTTTGAGAGACCAAAAAACCTCCTTAATTTCAGTATCCGAAACAGGTTTAGCCAAAAGAGCCGACTGAGATACAGAAAATTTTTTATTCACCAGCGATTGGATGCGCTCTAACCCATTATACTGCCCCAAGATGGGGGTACCAAATAACTTGGTATAGAACTGGACAAAGGTATCATGTATATCAGCACTCTTAGTGGATCTAGTGCCATCCTCCATAACCACACTCATGATTTTACTTCTGTTGACATTGTTTTTCACAGACCTAAAGAAGAAGCTGCTGTTCCTATCACCTAGGCCAAGCCACTGGACTCTGGATTTCTGAAGAGCAAGGCACTCTTCCAATTTACTAAGCTCAATGTATCTCTTCAGCTCCTCTCTCTCCTCAGCTTGGAGCCCAGAATTCAAAGGATCCTTGTCAAGTTTAATTTGGACACGATCCAAACTAGCCTTGGAAATAAGGACACGAGTGGAGATATCACTAAAATCTTTTTTTATTTAAAAGCTTAAGACTAACTTTAAGTTTCTCAGCTTTTGGCAAATCCTGAACATAGGGACACCACGAATATACTGAACCCAAGTGCTAGACACAGTACTAAGAAAATCTGGGTGATGAGACCAGAAGTCAAAGTATTTAAAAGGTTTCTTAAAGGCCACTGTTAACACTGACATCGACCACAACTGAGGAGTGATCAGAGATACCAGCTGGGAGAAAGGTAGCCGTAGATTCCGGAAACTTGTCCATCAGGCCTCATTGACCAAGACTCTGTCAATCTTAGTAGCTATGAAAGCTCCTTCACACCTTTTATTAGCCCATGTGAATTGGCACCCACCATATGATAGATCTGCCAGTTCAGATGCGTTAATATAGGTGTTGAACTCCTCATGTTCAGAGACCAATTTGAAGAACCCCCAATTTTTTCCTGAGGGTACCTTATAGCATTAAAATCACCCATGAAAATACAGGGAACTTTGGATTTAGCACGGGAGATATTAAACATCTTTTCAAAAAATATTTTCCTCAAAATGTGCTTGTTTTCAGCATAGACAAAAACAGCAAAGAAAATTCATTTGTGCCAAGTCACAGATTTTACACAAAATATGCTGATTAGACATTGAAACTAACTGAAGAGAACAAAAATCTTCATTCCAGCACACCCAGACTCTCCCAGTTTCAGTTGGTTGGGAATTAGAGAGCAAAGACCAATTACCAAAACACTTACCACATATTTTCTGCTCATTAGACTGTTTTATTTTAGTTTCCAAAACTCCCATGACATGAACATTTTCTTTAGACACAAAATTCCTGATTTCTTTATGTTTAGTAGGATCATTCAATCCTCTAACATTCCAAGAAGCAATTTTAATAGTCATTGGGAAACAAAAAGGAAATGACAAAACCCAACCAACCAACTGAAACTGGTTACCTCTTCTTCTTCCTCTGACTGCTGCTGCCCTTGCCAGAGGACTTGTTCTTCACATTTACCTTAGCTCCAGAAGGAGTCTTCTTTGTCTCTTTCAGAACTGTTTCCAACATTTCTGCAGCATTTGGTATAACCAACTCTGTAATTTCCAAGATCTTCTTCTGGAATCTATCCACATCACTGCTGTCAGAGCTTACTTCTTCCACTGTTTGACTCCTCTCAGCCAGGTCCTCCTGAGTCACTTGAGGTTGAACAGGAGGAACCAAAGGCTCAACAACTGAAGCAGGTATCTCCGCAGCTGGAGAAAGTTCAGGTGACTCCACCATTTCAGGTATAGGCTCTAACTCAGGCTCCCCCATCTTCCTCTTACCCTTAGCTTGAACGGTGGTCCAACCTTCTTCCGGAAGGTTAACATTCTCTTCAGTTACCTTCTGCAGGGAAATCAGTTGTGCCACTTGTTTGGAGACACACTTCTCAGTACTGTGTCCAAAAATTTGACAGTGTTGACAGACAGAGGGCAGTCCTTGATATTCAACTTTGATTAGAACAGCGTCATCACCACATCTGATTTGGAAATATTGTAACAACTTTGATGTAGCCTCTATCTCCACACAGATTCTCGCAAAAGCCACTCTACTACCTCGAGCCGTAAGCTGATCCATAAAGAGAGGATTGCCAATAGCACTAGCAATCCTGCTTAAACCATCTGGGTCCCAATACTCCAGAGGGACATTGAAGAATTTCACCCAAACTGGGATTTTGTGGATTTATCCTTTGCAAGTTTCATCATCCTCTTCCATTGTTTCAAGATAAGGAGATAACCCCCGATATACCATGGACCTCCCTCTAGAACATCTCTACAACAGTCAGGAGTGTCAAAAATGAAGAACATGAAACCATCCCCGTTTGTAAGAACTTCCTTAAGTCCCTTAGCCTTCCACATCCCAAATGCACTATTCCGAAGATAGTTATAGCCAACACCTTTATCAACAAAATAACCAACAAGACATGAATCCCATTTCTCCAAAGGATCTGACCTTGTAGGCATCTCTACCACGATACTATCTTCTACGGCAGTTGGAGGGATATACCTGAGTTTGATGTTCGATCGAGTAGATGCCGCAGTAACATTTGCCCACGAGCGATTCCCTTGGCCCACTTGTTCAACATTTCTGTTACCACCAGGGCCACCACCACGTCCTCCTCTCCCACCCCGATAACTACCTCCTCCCCTACCACCTCCCCCCTGAGTAGGTATGAATCCACCAAGAGGAATCTGGATATCAGAGAAAGAAGCCATATCTGGGTTATACCGAACATCACTACTCGTATTCCCACCCCTGTTACGCGCAATCTCCAGGCTATCGGGCAGATTTTGGAAGGTAATATCCTCTTCCTCCACGATTGCAGACCAACTTGTACCAATCTCATTTCCAATCGGCGTAGATGGCTCCTGACCAAGATTAGGAAGCATCGGAGCCTTCCTCTTATCCAAACTCTGCACAGCAACATTAGACCCAACATCGATCTGAATATTAGGTAGATCCGAACCTGTAGCTACCAGGGACGAAATCGAAACCCCCATTTCTCTAGTGAGATCTGCAACGGCGTTGACATCCTCTTTCTGATGGTGAACCTCCACACCTGAGATGTTAGCCAACGGACTTTCTTTTGATATATGTGAATTGTTCATATAGTTATGAGTTTTTTTTATTTATTTATTTATTTTATTTTTTAGAATAAGGCATCTTATATTGTTCTTTATGATTTGGCCATTTTTTAAATTTCTTAAACAAAATTTTCAAATTTTTTATTTGTAAAAAATTAAAAACATTTAATTGACTTGCCCATCAATAAATAAAATTTTAAATAATGAACATTATTCCATAATTTATGGATTTAAAAAAAAAAATTAACACCCATATATGGAATAAGAAAATCTAAAATCACGCATTTTTTTATTTTTCATTTTTAACTCTTTAAAACTTTAACGGTACTTTTCTATTTCCACAACATTGTATTTTTATATTTACAAAGATAAAAAAAAAACTAGGCCGGAGTTGCATAATGGTTAGTGGAGGTGGTGAGCATGGCAACAACAAGGGTGATGATGAGCTCGGCCAAAGCATTGTTTGGGTGGATTTTGAAAAGGTGAATATTCAAAGAATAGTAGATAGTTTGGGTGATGAATTAATTTAGAAAACTAATGTGTGGTTGAGATGAAGTGTGAATTTTACCGTATAAAAATTGAATATGGATCATATATTGTTTTTTATATATAATTTTGGGTACTTTTGTATAACTATCAAAAATTATTGTGATCACAAGTTACTTATCATTTGATATATTATAGTTGTATTATCGTAATGAATTTTATTATTAATGTCTATTATTAATACAGTAGTGAGACGTCACATGATAAATAAAAATATGTTTTGTTATTATTATTATTGATAATATATTTCTTTATTTACCTTTTTACAAAGTTCAAAAATTAATTTTTGTTTCTTGTAGTTTTTGCAGATGAGAAGTCAAAAATAAATTTAAACCAAATTCAAGTTATAACTAATTTGAGATTGAAAAGGAAATTTCAAAAGAAATATAATAATTATAATATATAATATATATAATTTTTTTTATTCACCCAAAAAATTTTAAAATGTTTTTAAAAAAATACAAGGAAAAATTGGAACTATAAATTAAAATTATCAAACAACCTAATTCTATCAAAAAATACAAAGAAAAATTGGAACTATAAATTATAATTATCAAACAACCTAATTCTATTATGAAAAAAAAAAATGAAAATTGATCAAATTTGAATTTATAATTATTAAATATTTTTAATAAGCCGTCAATTTTTTATTCAGGTTCTAGCCTGATCTGGTCTTAAATAGTTTTTTAGATATAAATATATCTTTTAAGAAGGGTAAATTATATCGATAGTCCTTGCATTTTGGCCTATTTTGGGAAGGCGGTAAAAATCAGCTTTTTTGCTTTTAACCAAGATTTTTGGATTTTTTATAAAGTGACTTGGGAAGTTGATAAAAAGCTGTTTTTTTGGTTTTGTAAATAATATATTTTTTTTTTTTTTGGTGGATAAGTCATAAAATAAAGACAGAAAACTTACACCACTACAAGGGGCATACCCCAGGCCCTAGCTAAACGCTATACAAAAAAAGCACCGAAGCAAAAGAGAAGAAAAAAAACCCAACAGAAAAGCCACTGTAAAGACAAGATAAAACAAAAAATGAGACCCGAAAGCTAAGAATAACCAAGAAAAAACTAACGACCTGAAAGATTGGCCATATTAAACCAAAAAGGGATGTTCATGGGCCGCATACAAATGGAATGAGGAACATGAACACACCCAGCCAGCTTAAGTCTGCAGTGCCACAAAAACGCAACCAAAAAGCAACTAATATCTCCCCATGCACAGCCCGCATGGGAGGGCCAAAAATAACTAATAAAAAACAAAACATACCCAACATCAAAGTATCTAATAAGTACCAAGGTAAATACCAAACCCAGAGATGTAAAAGCAAATAAAAGATTTCTTCACACAAAGGCGCCTCTAGCTGCCATCTGCACGAAAACAGTCTGCTCCAGAGCAACAGACCAGATCTGTTTACCAAAACAACCAACAGCCACCCAGTGATGCTGCCTTTCCTGTGCACCTCAAACATTATAATAGACCCTGTCATCAGCAACGACCAAGACATGATTAGCCTATCAACCATCAAGACCCGTTGGAGTCTAAAACTCAAGTTACAGTGTAAATCACTCATATACATCCTCACTACACTCAACCCACAGTAATATATGCTCACATCACTCGGAAAATAATGCTCCATGTACCTGCAGAAGAAAAAATACAGGATATATAAAGCAATAGAATTAGTATCTCTCAATATGGCTAGTGATTATGGGTTATGGACTTTGTTCCTCACACTAAACTCAACCCTCATGTAGATACATTACATACACACACTCTGCTCCACTGCAATCCAAGCACCTATAACAGAAACAAACCATTAGGAAACCCCACAGTGTTCTGCTTGCCATCACTCAACCCACATTTTGAGAACTCACATCCCTCATTTCAGCTGCAGCAGACTTGTATCAGCTCACCATCACTCAACCCACAATTTGTGAACTCACATCTCTCTCAACAGATCTAGCTTCCTTCATAATGGTGCGAGGAAGCCTCCATGAGCTCATGTACGAACTGTCAGTATGGTGAGAAGTCAGGTTTGTAATATGCATTACCCTGAATCTAACCATGTCCACAATGCTCTTAATAATCACCACTTCAGGGACCACTTCCTTGGTAAAGACCCTATTATTCCTAGCAATCCACGGCTGGTACTATAGAATTACCAAAATGCCCTCACCCAATATCATATAATGCCATGCATGATCCTGTTTAAAAATTCCAACGTTAAAAGCACTCCTCCATCCATTATCTTACTGAAACACCTTTAGTTTGTGAAAATTGGAATTGCGAAATTTTTTTTTAGCTAATTGTTAATTTTAAAATTGCACAGTTTCTTTTAATTTCATTTTTTTTTTACTTTTTAATTTGGCATTTGAATGTTCTCAATAAATAATTTAACGGTAAACAAAATTTTAATACACTAATGCAATTTTTTTTTTTGTTTAAACTGTACATGTTTATTTTAATAAATTTTTTTAAAAAAAATGTAATCTTTTTTTGTTTCCAATTTTTTTTTTCCATGCATGGAACATCATTTGTATTCACCAGGACATAATGTTATTGTACTACACCATTGGTACACAATAATAATATCATTTCCCTACATTGCATACTACACACTGACATTACAACCAGAGCTCATGTCGATTACGCACCAACACATAACGTTATTGTACTACACCATTGGTACATAATAAGTTCATTTCCCTACATTTCATACTACAAGTGCGATTATAGCCCGAGCTCATGTCGATTACGCACCATTGGGAGTCAAGAGCCTTCTCATGAAAGATTTGAGACAGAACTTCCATAACCATAACAAACAAATAAGGGGACATAGGATCCCCTCGACGCAAACCTCTAGCCCCCGGAAAATAGACATGAAGACTACCATTAATACAAATAGAGAAAGAGGCAGACGTAACACAAGCCTTAATCCAATTTATCACTCTAGGTGGAAAACACATAGCTCTAAGGACATCAAAAAGGAAATCCCATCTGACATTATCATAAGCTTTCATAAGGTCAACTTTCATGGTACACTTAGGAGTAGGAGAACTCTTATGATACCCCCTCAAGAGTTCCTGAGAGAGGAAGATATTATCCGCAATTCTCCTACTATGAACAAAAGCTGATTGAACAGATCAATCAACTGAGGAAGCACATTTTTTATCCTGTTAGCTATGATCTTAGCAATGCATTTATACATCGTGTTACAACAAGAAATGGGCCTATAGTCACCTAACTTGCTAGGGTTAGGGACTTTAGGCACCAAAGCAATGATAGTGCTATTAACCTCTTTAAGGAGCTCCCCCGAATTAAAGAAAGCCTTGATGGCTTGGGTAACTTCAGGACCAATGACATCCCAAGACTTATGGAAAAAACTAGCAGAAAACCCATCCGGACCAGGAGCTTTGTTAGGATTAAGGGACCAGACAACATCCTTTATCTCCTCATTGATAACATCCCTAGCCATACTCACCATTTGATTATTAGAAAGTTTTTTCTTGATCAAAGAGTTAACTCTCTCGAAACCATTATAGTTACCATTATCAGGGGTCCCAAACAAATTAGAGAAGTGGTCTACAAAAGCCTCATGAATGTCAGGGGGTTTGGTAATCCTCACCCCATTATCAAGTGTGATACAATTGATTCTGCTCCTATTGTTGTTATTTCTAATAGACCTAAAGAAAAAGGAGCTATTTTTATCCCCAAGTTTGAGCCATTGAATCTTGGATTTTTGGTGGGCTAGACTCTCTTCAACTTGACAGAGATCCACATATTTTTTATACATCTCTCTCTCAGCAACCTGCAGATCCTGACTTAAAGGGTTTTTATCCAACTTAATTTGAATGTTCTCTAATTCATTCCTAGAACAGAGAACTCTAGTGGACACATCACTAAAGTCTTTTTTATTCGGCTTTTTCAACTCCGGTTTCAAATTACGAAGCTTGCAACAGATCCTAAACATAGAAGACCCCCTAATATACTTGCTCCAAACCTCCCTAACCATAGGAAGGAAGTCAGGATGAGTCGTCCACATGTTAAAAAATTTGAAGGGTTTTCCTATAGGCTGGACCTTTAGGAAATATAGTTAGGATAGCAGGTGAATAGTCAGAGGGACCAGCTGGGTCAAAACAAGCAAACGAAGATGGAAAACACTGCAACCATTTATCATTACCAAGAACTCTATCAATTTTGGAAGCAATATAATGACCATCAGTTTGCTTATTTGCCCAGGTGAATTGGCAACCAACATAGGTGATATCATCCAGAGAAGCTTGAAGAATAGATGCATTAAAAAACTCCTTATCGCTAGACGAAGAGTTCGAACCCCCAACCTTCTCATGGGGATATCTGATGGCATTGAAATCCCCCATCCAAACAGTAGGGACATTGGATTTTTGTGAGGCTAAATCTACAAGCTTACAAAACAAAGGAACACGCAGACAATGCTTATTTTCAGCATAGACAAAACCAGCTTGAAAAGATAGATCAGGTTCTAACAGATGAATATTACAAAAAATAAGCTGCTCAGATTGATAAATGGAGGTTGACAGTACAAAAATTGGGGTCCCAACAAATCCAAATACGACCATTTGAAATAGAGTTAGAGTTAGACAAAAAAACCCCAATCATTAAAGATTTTCCCAAAAATACTCTGTTCATTACATTGTTTAACCTTGGTTTCCAAAATACTCAATATTTTTAAATCCTCTTTTTTAACAAAATTTCTCACTTCTTTATGTTTTAGAGGATCATTGAGACCTCTAATGTTCCACGATGAAATTTTAAAATCCATAATAAATATAAAGAGAAACTGTCAACCCCCAAACATCACAAACTGTTACCTGTACTTTTTCCTTTGGCTGCCAGAGGACTTTCCTGGTGTTTTTTTCTTTTTGTTGCCTGAGCCTTTTGGAGTAAAAACATTGCTTATTTCCGTTTCCTCTTCTGTGTCCGAATGAACTTGAACCACTTTAGATGCCAAGATATTTCTTTCCACTTCCTCTATGATTTGCTCAGCTTGTGGGCTTAGAATCTCAGCCATGCCTAGAATTTCCTCATGTAGTTCCCTCAAAGGAGCCTCCTGATTAATGCCAGGAATTAAGCTCTCTCTACGTGGGGTTTGAGGTGTTGTGTGCCCCTCATCCTCCTTCTGGTTGCTGGTATCCCCTTCTTCCACCACTCCCACTTTCTTCTTTCCCTTGGACTTCACAGATTGCCACTCATCAGTTTCCATGGCATTTTCAGTTTCCTTCTGCAATTGAACTAGTTTTGCCACTTGTGTAGTAATGCAGTTCTTGGTATCATGGCCAAATACTCTACAATTGTCGCACTTTGCTGGGATACTCTGGTACTTCACTCTAATCTCAACAACTTCATCCTCACATCTAATATGGAAATTTTTAAGCAACTCAGAGTCAACATTTACTTCCACACACACTCTAGTAAATGAGACCATATTCCCAGTAGAGGTAAGATGGTCCATGAAAAGAGGAACCCCTATTTTACTGGTTATTCTACTCAACCCATCAAAATCCCAGTATTCCATAGGGACATTAAAGAGCTTAACCCACACAGGGATCTGTGAGATATGCTCTTTTGTGAGTCTCATCATTCTTTTCCATTTCTTTAATAGCAATAATTGGTTTCCCAGATACCATGGTCCCCCCTCCAGCACACTTCCACATGCCTCCACAGTATCGAACATAAAGAACATAAAACCTTCACCATTTGCTCGAACTTCCTTAAGACCCATATTCTTCCATGGACAAAAGCATTATTTCGGATATAATTGAAAGATAATTTTTTATCCAAAAAATACCCTACAAGACATGCCTCCCATTTTTCCAGTCCCTCTCTACAAGGAGGCAATTCCACTACATTAGGGTTATTTGAAGGAGGAGGAGGGATATACCTTAGCTTTATAGGAGTTCGGCTAGGCGTTGTTGCCACTTCTGCCCAGGTCTTCCCCGATGCTTGCTTTTCCATATCTGGACCATCATAACCTCTTCCAGGCATAGGGTTGCCCCTACCCCCTCTTCCACGACCACCCCTGTACGAACCAAACCCTCTCCCCCCTTGTTGATTAGGAGGGTTAGGATATTGAAACGTAGATTCATCCACCATTCTAGCATCTCCCTCAATCTGCTCAACAGTAGTGTTCATCGATGAAGGAATCGATGTCTCCACTTGGATAATTGCTTCAGATGATTTTGTACCCTCTCACCCTGCTTATCGAAGAAAGAAAATTTTCTAAGTAATTGTAGCTTAACAATATTAGTTTAACCTATGAACCTCATTTTTTTTTGGGGGTAAGTCAAAATTAAAAACAAAGAATTACACATTACAAGGGCATACCCCAAGTAATACAACATATCTAACTTTTGCCCCCCAAAAAGGGGGGGGGGGGGGGGGAGAGTAAAACAAAGAAAATCTAACTAAAAAAACTGAACTCCAACTTTGCCCATATATCATTTTTGCCCCCAAGTGACCCCTACTATCAGAGATAATAGAAGGAGATTTGGGGGAAGATATATGACCCACTGACCACAAAACAACAACTCACAAGGCCCAAAACACTAGCCCTAACAAATAATACCAAGAATTGGGCCAAAACAAATTAGTGCCACAATTCATGAAAAGCAGATTCAGCCCACTGTATAAGCCAGCCCAAACCGCACCAAGACTAAACCGGGGCTGATTCAAATATCACCCACGGGCACATGCAAACAATATCACAAAATATACATATACAATTCAAAAGATGATGCAGGCAGCACTAAGCCGACCAGCAGCTTTTTGTCTTCCCAACCCACATTCTTCCCTTGTACAGTATGACAACATGCATGCACTAGAAAGCTTGGGTCGGACAATTGCATCTCCATCCATGTGACAGACGACGCGTACAGCTACGCTCCAACACAAGAGTTCCCGACCAGCAATAAAATCGTCCGGCAAAGACAGCAAAAAATGCCGGAAGACCAGCACCGGGAACAAAAGGAAAACCAACGGTGCATAACCAGGAACCAAAACTACCATCGGTGCTTGAGTTGGAGAACCCAGCGACGGCAAAAATAACCAATAACCACAAGCCGTAGTCGATCAGTGTACTTCAAGAATAGAACCTACCACTTTCTACTCTAAAACCAGACTAATCTACGTTGGGGAAATGAAAACAAACTTGCCATGGGCAGCACCAGAAGCTTAGCCATGGTACACCAACAACCAAACACCGCTATAGGAGCAAAGAACCAACGCACGCCGGAGTAGACCCATCAACAGTGATTAAAGACAACCAGCACCACTAGACCACTATCATGGATGGCGATAACAACAACTTGGAACAATGGAACCTGAACTCTCTATATACTCTTGGAAATCCAGCCTAGAACCAAGCACACCGGCCTCACCACTGGTGTCCAAACAAAACACATCACTGGCAACGCACAGTGTCCAAACCATAGTAACAAACCAATGACATTAGAAACAATCCACGATACACCTCCAAACCTGCAACAACACCAGTCACTAGAAATAGAGTCACTGAAGCTCATACCTCGAGTTTACACCCAGGGACAACTGATGTCGCAGATCACCAAGCTTCCTCTCGCCAGTGCCGAACTCTAGACCTGGTTACAGAAATACAGTTCTAGACTCATATCCACCATAGATACCCATCAATACCTCCAGCGAGGCAGTACACGGACAGAACCAAAAACACCCCACCGTCGATAACACATTGTCATTCAAACCAACAAATTCAAAACAACATTCCAGAATATGAATATATTTAAAAGGTGATGCACCCTTCACGCGAAACCCTAAGCCGACCAAACTGCCTTTTGTCTTTCCCAAACCCACGTGCTATCTTTGAGCAGACAGCAAGCTAGGGGCAGGAAATGCACCTTCACGCGACAAGCCAACGTGGGTGGGAAAACCCATGTCCTGTACGCATTGAACTTGCGTGAACCATACACCATCTCCTTCACTATGTCAGCTACACAGAGCATCGGCGCCAGAGTCCATGGACAAAGCAAAGTCGCCAAAAAAATCAACACTGGGAAAACCCAGTGCCCGTCAACCTCATGCTAGAATAGAGATCAACAGCATCGTTGGACCACCGCCATGGATGGCGAAACCACCGACCTGGAACAATGAAAAATGAATCTCCACATTTTTCAGAATTCTTGGAAGTCCAAACTAAAACCAAGATACACAAGGAGCTGAAAAAACATCGACAATTTTAGGGGATTAGGTTGAGAGCTTCTCTCTCTAGTTTTTAGAGAGAGAAAGCTCTCTCCGTTGTTACCCATGGAGTCTTGAGGTCCCTTATCAGATTATTGGTCTGGTTTGGGTGGTGTTGGTTGTTGTTACTAAATCTGGTCATATTTTTTGTCCAGATTTAGGAGGGTTTGTTGCTTGTTCCGTTTCTGGACAGTGTTTTGTCCGATTGGTTGTGTTTATGGTGAAGATCGTTTGATTAGTTTCAGACGCCGTTGCTGCTGTGTTGAGGTTGATGTTGGGTTCATAACCATTGTATGTGGCTACTTTTGGTTCTGTTTATCCAGGTTATGCGAGAAGAAGCGTGGGTTCACGCAAGGCCTGAAGTTTGGAGGCAAGTGCAGAGTTCTACCCTAGCGGTTCAAGTGATTTCTGGGCTGTCACCGGTGTTTGCTCACCGTTGGTGTTGCTGTTGGAGTCCATACACTAAGCTCCGTGATGGTAACTCGTGGTGCAAGGGGTGTTTATTTCTGTGAGCTCCGTGTTGGTAACCTGTGTTGCTGCTGGAGTCCAGAGTTTTCTTTACGCAGTTGTGTTTCTGAGTTGTGTACTACGGCTTCCGGCGTCGTTCGTTGTGGTTCTAAAAACTTGGTGTGTGTGCTCATCCATGGCTGCTTGGGTGGGCAAGGAACGTGTTGAAAGTGATGAGTGGCTACACACGTTACAGCTGCGCGTGTGTGGTGGAAGTTGGTAATGGAGTCCAGCTTTCCCGCCGTTTGTTTTTTTGGCAGCTGTAAGTGTGAGATGTGATGCAAAGCCAAGCGTATGGTGCTGATGTACTTCACTCTGTCGTGATATTTGTTAATAGGTATAGTTATATATATTCGGCAAAGTGGGTTCTCACCTGGCACAGCAAGTTTGTTTGGTGGGCCATCAGAAGTTTTAGTGGAGTTACACGTGGGTGAATTTTGGCCCACGGTTTTGGGTTTCAAAACAAGCACATGGTTTGGTTTGGTGATCTTGACTTATGGTGGGGCCAGCCAAGTTTGATATTGTTTATTATTAGCAATGAGGTTGTATAGTGGCTTGTTTGGAGATGGGGCCCGCCACTACACATTGTTGGTAAAGCCACACTTCAGGTGAAGCTTTGTTTATCCACGTGATTGCTTTGTTTGTTGGTTTTATATAATATATATATTTATATATATATTTTGTTATATTGCTTTTATGGTGCAACAAAAGTGAGCTGGTGGAGTAGTATGGATTGTCACGTGGGTCCGTCATTTAAGGAGGGATGTGATTATAAAATGGCTTTTGCAAGTGGTAGGGCCCACGGTGGTTATTTTTAAGTTGGTTTTGATGGTGTGGCCATGGTTTTGAGTTGGAGTGGGTGGGCCCACGGTGGCCTACTTTGTGGGTCTTTGGGTTTCAAATCAATGGTTTCTTTAGGCGTAATTGGTTAGTAAAGGTTTTTTGATACATAGCTCCGTGGGTTTCTTCAATCCCGTGCGATTTTGATTAGTGCAAGTGTGTGCTGTCCGTGGCCTCCATTGTTTATGTGGGTCCACGACCAATTGAGCTTAGAGCAGTTCTCTGACCTCTTCTGGTGTGGAGTGAGGGGGACACTGCCATGGGGAATTGAGGTGTGGAATTTGTCATTGCTGGAACTGGGAGATGTATGGTGAGTTAATTGGATTTTGATTGGCTCTTGTGTAGACTATATTTTGCATGGGCTGTGCTTCTTTGTTGTTGATAAATCCAAGTGGGTGAGTGGTTTGTTTTGGAAATTGGTGGGCCTTTAATTTTTTATTAGCCACAATGTAGCGGACCTTTTGTAGTCGGTTATTTTATGATGATTGATTGTGTGATCCTTATGTGACTCGATATTAGGGTGGTTTTGAGCCATCTCCACCAAGAGTGATTGGGGAGTCACTGCTTTGGAGAATAGTGGTTCGATAACTAGCCGAGTTAGAGACTGGGAGATGAGCGGGAGGATAGCTACCGGTTTGTTGGTTGCTTCTTGTCTTCATGTGACCCATCCTAATTGATTGTATTGCCACGCCTGACATGAAGTGAAGGGGACACTGCCGTGGGGCTTGAGGCTTGTGATCTACCACGGAAGGGACTGGGGGATGTGATGATTGCTCTCATGTTTTGTTGGCTATGTATTAGTTTGTTGCAGCGGGGCTATTGCTTTTTCACTAAACTTCTCAAGACCGTTGATTATGGTGATTGACTATGCAGGCTTCATGTGACTCAGCCAGGATCTTTCATGGGATAGATATTTTCCTTCGTCATAGCTTTGGTGGAGTGGCTAGGATGTCACGGCTCTGAGAAGCGAGATGCTTATTGGATTCCATGCTTTCATCTGAGGTAGAGACTGGGAGCAAGCGGGGACAGTTATCATTCTCGATTGGTCTTGTTGGATGTTTAGTTTGTTACATTTGTTTTGTGTGTTTGTCTGTTATGTTCTTGAGTCTGTGGTGTGTTTTTTGTTTACTTGCCCATATATCCACCCCAAGTTCCCATCTATTATCTCTGATAGTATGGGTTACTTGGGAAAAATAAGGATATATGGGCAAAGTGGGGTTCTGTTTTTTCTGCTGTTCTTTCGCTTTTTGCGAGTGTGGTTACATGTTGTAGGATGTCCAGTGGTAATTTGTGGTGTTTTTTGTTCGTCTTTATTTGTTGTTGGGCGTACCTGGGGTATGCCCCTTGTAAACTTGTACATTTTACTGTCTTTATTTTATGACTTACTTACCCAAAAAAAAAAAACCAAGATACACCGGCCTCACCGGTGGTGTTCGAGAGACCAGAACACACCGCCGGCAATGCACCAGTGTCCACACCACAGAAACACACCAGCGACACACGATATCACCAGCGACATGCCACCAACCTACGACAAACACCAGCATCTACAAAAACCACTGTCGATGCATTTCTAGAGACACATGCTGCAGCTGACCACCAAGCATTCTCTCTCCTAAATACCATAAAAACGGCACCGGAGTAACACCCATACAACTTCACGTTTAAAACAATAAAAACCACTGTCGACACCTTGCCGGATATAAACTCGTTGTCCGGATATAAACTCGCAAAGCAGCACCAGAAATAGAATGTGAAACACAAACTCTATGTTGTTCAACACGAGACTAGTCCACCACAGTGCTAGAGAAAAACTAGCCATCAATGGGAGCTTTCTCTCACTAGAAAGTGAGAAACCCACCAACTGGATAGAAAATGGCCTTAACAGCAGCATACTAGCCATGCACCCTGTACATCAACCCAGCCATCCACTTGAACAGCTTGCAAAACCAGATCCTCATACCTGACTTCAACTTCTACACAGATAGAGAGCTTCATCTAATTGAGAAAAACTGCTAGAGTTGCAGTTCACGTCCAGACTAGGCCCCACCTGCAAGCACACCAACCCACTAACTAGAAAGAGTAGTCGGTTGTACATAACAAACACAGCAACCATGGACTATAACATCCATGGCCGAACTTTGAGGATACACAGTCCGAACCTGTGCATAATCATAAACAAACCACTGGAGACAGACCCTCTGCCGGAAACAGTACTCACACTCAAATTTGTAACTTGTTACAATTTATAGCAACAAACTCATTAGGACAGTATTTTTTTTTTTTTCTTCATGAATGCTCATGCACTTTTTAACTACTCATAAATAAAAAACCATTATATTAAAATTTTAAAAGCCCATTAAAAAAATAATTTTAGTAAAACAACCAAAAAAATTATTATTGCAATAGTAAGAAAAAAAAATTCTAAAATTTATTAATTTGCATAACAATTTTTTTCTTTAACAAAACCCTAAAGAAAAAGATTAATTGGTAGGTACTCTCGGTTCAACAAAGACATAATTAACTTCTCATTTTTCTCTCCTCCCCTTTATTTATTTTTCTTTTGGCAAGATTAAATATTCTGATAGTTGTAAAGAATAAAATAAAAAGTTTCAAAATTGAAATAATAATAATAATAAATATAAAAATGAGGGTAGAAGAGATCGCATAAAAGTGTACAAGTTTGTTGCATGTAACAGCTGTAGGGTAAAGTAACTACCTAAAGCTTCATGTTTCCTAATTCGAATTCAGTCTTAGTTTCCTATTCCATTATGACCTTGGATTCCCATACACACACTTTCATAACCTTATAAATATATGTTCGTAAACCTTCAATTCAAGCCATCTTTGAAGCCTTTCAATTTTGTTATCAATGGCCAAGCATTCCAAGAAAATTAGAAGAGAAATTTCACAACCCAATTGGCCTAATGTTCTCAGTGATATGTTGGATTTCATCCTATATCGATTGTGTTTCATTGACATGCTTCATTTCAGAGCTGTTTGTACTTCTTGGCAATCGATTGCCAAAACCCATATCTCATCTTCTTCATTACCACTCTACTCTTCAAACCTTCAACCTCCATATCTCCTGCTTCCTTAAGGCTATGTTGATGATAATGACCAAGATGGTTTTGATCACAGCTGTTGCTTCTTCAATCTTGCTGATAATCATCGAGCTTAACAATAAGCGGAAATCTTTAAGCCAGAGTCGATCTGTTGGATCATCACAAGAGTGGTTCCTATTTTTGGATGAAACAATACACCCTCCTATATCTTCAATCCCTTCTTTGATGTTAGTGTTCAACCCTCTTTTCATCGCATGCTTTCTTTCATTACCAAAGCTGTTCTCTAGAAAGACCGATTGTTAGTGACAACAACTATGGCATTGTGGCTATCTATGGCTTTAATTTCCAGTCAAATCTTGCTCATTCTTAGTGTGGAGATTCTACTATGATATCATATGTTGCAAAGATTATGTATATGCATTAGCCGATGTAGGTTTTGTTTTTTTTGGGTGGATGATGTAGGTTTTGTTGAAGCTTGGGATTTTAATTGTTCTGTCCCTAGAAACATTATGGACATTGAAGCTTATTTTCCTGAAGAAAAGGTTGAATTTGAGAAGTCTCTGAGTGATCTTTATTCTAGCCAATTTTACTTGGTGGAGTCACTAGGTGAGCTCTTGCTTGTTATAAGGTATATTGGTGAGTTTTTTTTTTTTTTTTGGGTGAGTAAGTCATAAATTAAAGACAAAAATTTACACGTTTACAAGGGGCATACCCCAGGTAATACAACGAATCACAAACCCACACAAAGGGGAAAACTAATAAAAAATAACTAATTAAAACACTCCCGTAGCAGTCGGGTCCCGAACAAAACAATAATAAACAAAAATTGTCCATATATCATTTTTATCCCCAATTACCCTCTATCATCCAAAAATAATAGATGGATACTGGGGAATGATATATGGACAATTGTACAAGAGTGATAAAAAAAAAAAACCCACCAATACACATTATCAAACCAAAATAAAACCCTCATTAAATGAAAAAACCCACGGACTGACAGAGGAGCACTCCACAGCCGAACTAAAGCCCCTAAAAATAGGGTGCACCAACTAAATAACGTGTAGGCCCCACATCCCACTCTACACAAACAAAGCATGCATGTGGGCCCCATATGTCCATATACACCATATGCAAAGCATTATAATATTACAATAATGCTAACCAAAACCATTGCTGGTATCAACAAAAACCGTGGGCCAAGAAACAATAATATGGCTGACCCACATGTACTCCACTAATATAAAATATATATATATATATAATATATTTATGTATACCACTAATACAACTGGCCACCAAATTAACTTGACGGGCCCCACTTGATCCAATTTGTGAAAGATTTTCAAATTGAATTTGAACACTGCACGTGGCCCGCCAACATTTCCAACACACGATATTATCATGCACAACCTGTATACAGCAGAAAGGCCATATCACGACGCTGCACAATATTCAACGCCACTCGCCCAAGGAGCGTGCAACACCAACCTGAGAAACAAGCTTCGTCCTAAACACAGAAGCCAAGAAGCAAAGACTCCGGTAAACTCCATGGCCGGAGCTGCAAACCATGACCCTCCCACAAATTCTGGACGGAGCATAACAGGAGCACACCGGCAACCAGACCATGCCGATGATCTCTAAACACCTACCAAAAATACCACAGACCACCACGGTGGTGAACCACCTTCAAACTTTACATAGCCTCGCCGGTGACATAGAAAAAATGCCACCAGCATAAAAGCAAAACTTGCCATGATATAAAGCCACAAGGGTAAGATCCAACCAACAACCACCCAGCAGAACCTGGGGATATAACCACGACAGCCACGAAAATAGAGCTAGACCACCGTCGTCGGAGCAAACCGAACCAGCACACCTTCGTAAGCATATAAACAAATCACACCCGGACATGGTAATCCCAACATCTCTAGCGACCCAAAACCGTGGATAACACCAGTGAAACAAGTAGAGAACCAGACTTGCTGAACTGTGGGCCAATCCACCTAGCCGAACCATTGACGACCACATTGGTGGTGACCCAACCCAAAACAAGATGCAACAACATGGACACCCACAAGTCACCCGAGTATAATACCAGGCTTAAGGCAACACCCCAAACCAGCCATGAGAATAGCCGGACTAGGAGCTCAGCTATGTTGAACTTCCATGAAAACCGAACATTGATACTTAAGTGCAGAGCAAGAAAGCTGCACATCTCACAGCCAGGGATAACTCACCTGGAAACATGCTCACTCACACTCATAAAGATGAGTATAGGAGCTAAACAAACTGGCCTGAATAGCACCAGGAAGCCATTATATTATATTATATTATATTATATTATATTGGTGAGGTATGACGGTGAAGTTGTTCACGAGATTGATTTTGATGATGGGTTGATTTATATCTATACATGACAAAGTTTTTTCAGGTTTACAAATTGGATTTCAAAAAGAAAAAATGGGAGAAAGTGGGGTCGTTGGGTGATCGGATGTTGTTTTTAGGTGGAAATTAGTCTATATCACTATCAACTCAGAACTTTTGTGAGTATGAGGAGAATTCCATATACTTCACAGACGACTCTAGGGATCGAATGGATGAGCATTACGAGTCTAGGGGAATGTTCAACTTGGAAGATGGTTGTGTCAAACAGATTACTGGAATCGAAGATTTGTAGAGATTTCAACCACCACCTTTTTGGGTTGTTCCAACTAATTTACTAATTCAGTGCAATGGCAGCCTTAAGATACAATGATTCAACGGCCAAAAAAGTTTGTCCCTCTGAATTTGTATTTAGTTTTTCTATCATTAAATTTCATTAATTGTAAGTATAGGTATGTTTAAAGGATTACAACTTGAACTTTTGTTATGAAAAATTGAAATAGGTTACCAATGGAAAGCAATCCAGAGTGTTTTTTCTAACTATTTTTGCTTTGTGCAGTGGAAAGTGGAGCTAATTGAGTGCCTAAATTGAGGGTTGAGTGTTGTGAGAATATATTCAAATTTGTCCTGTGAGAGAATCAGGTGTGAAATGAAAATCTTATGTTCGAGCTAATGAATATATATATATATATTGTACATTTGTATTTGTAGGCTAAGGATGCTGTTATATAGTGTTGTGAGTTCCTAAAGTGTGGGTTGAGTGATGTGAGACCATATATTGTGTGTTTTCTTTGCATGATACTATGTGGTTTCAATTATGAAATGCTGGATAACATTTGCACTTTCATTCTTTGGTGGCAGATTCTAATAAGCAACAACCAACTGGCCTCCGTTATGGATGAATCTGCTGTGTTGAACAACCAACTGGGTGTTGAGTATTTTGATTCGAATGACCTACGTTGTGATAGGAGTACTGGAGACCCAAAGACCAGGATGCATGCTGCGCCAGTCTACATGGAATTTCTTCAAAGTGGAAATTCTCTGTATTTCATTTATGCATTATAATAGTTTGTTTCCGTTAGTATGTACAATCGATAATTGGCTGATGTTTTGGTGTGTTTTTCTACCTATCCCTGCGGGTTGTGTAGGGAATATTATAGCTCTCTTTGGTTTTTATTTTTGTTTGGGCTACAAGCATTTGCTGCTATGGTATATTACTCGGATAAGGTTATTTTAATGCTACAGAAGCTAGACTATGTAGGCACACCTACTTACGATTCTGCTGTTGTGGAAGAATAGTTTTAGAGCCGTCATCTTGCTGTCAAGGGTATGGTTCCAGGAACAAAATGTTCCTGCTTGTTTTTGTGCTAGCTGCTGCGGCTTGTTCATTCTCCCTATCTCTAGTTATATGTGGATAGTGAACAGGTTGTTTATGGCCCTAGTTTTTTGTCTTTCGATTTTAGTCTTCTGGTTTTGTGTAGTTGTAGCTTTGTTTTTATTTCGGTTTGGTTCTCTTGTTTTAGTTGCGGTAGGGCCTGGGGCATTCCCCTTGTAATCTTGTAAATTTCCTTGTTTTATTTATGTCTTATTCACCCAAAAAAGAAATAGGTTACCAATTTTTGTTCACCTTGTAGAATTTAAAAATAGTTTCTAGTTTATGTCAGAAAGAGAAAATTTGTTTGATGAATGCTCTGCCTGCCAATGCAACACAACCAAAATGGTTTGGTTTGATGAATGGGGATTCAAGCCTATTGTTTTATCAAATCAGATTGGAAATTGGCCCTGTTTCTAGTAGTTTTTAGGAAACTATTCACACAATATTTGGTCACAAATGTGAAAAAAATTTTAGAGAATTTTATTTGTGTTGCTATTTACCAAACTTTTTTTGTTATTATGCTAATTTTTTATGTATTTCAGAAAGAAACTATCATTGCAAACGAGAGAGAGATCATAATTGATCTTTTGATAACACTTCAAGAAGTCTTGTGTTTACCAGATTAATGAAATCCCATGGTTATGGTTTTATATCTATATCCCAAAGTCTGTCTCAAGACTATCAACTGATTGAAGCATCTTTTTGAAAACACAAGTAATTCAATGAGGAAATAAGTTGAAAACAACTAATCAATAAGATTTTAAACCACTCAGGTTTAGTTTTTTTGAAAAAAAAAATCTCTCAAAGGAACATCAACATCATGAATAAACAAACAAGCAAGCAATTATTCTTTAGAAGCAGTAAAAAAGAAGAAGAAAACGAAGAAGAAGAAGAAGAAGAAGAAGAAGAGGAAACGCCATAGTAAGGACAAAGGAGAAGACTAAAACTTGAGATATGTATTAGGCTATTTCAAATCCAAACAAGGAACTTTGGACACTAATACAGGGAAAGAGTTACAAGGTCTAGCACTAACCACAAGCACAAAAAAAAAAAAAAATTAATTAAATTAAAAAATAAAAATAATCTCCTTTCTACTTGGTCTCATATACCTTAATGTAATAACAGGATTAATAGCCTCATAATCCACAAAGAATCAGAAAATTATCAGAATCTCCCCCATCTTCTCCTCTTCACAATTAACTCATAAATTCAAATGAAAAAATAGAATCACAGGATACCTCTGGATCAACTACGAACCTGCCTCAATTTATCCAAATAAAAGATGAATAGCAAGCATTAAAAGAACCAGATTGCATTCAGATGAAACAATTCTTGTACATACTTCATCCAAACAAGATGGATTTGTGATGTGTATCGTGCAGTGTGTGAAGCATGTTGCACGGGGTTGCCTAGACCATGCTAGCTACAGTCAATGAGTTTCTGTTTATGGGGAAGACAAAAAGTGGGTTGGTACTTACCCAAAAAAAAAGTGGGTTGGTGGATCAATCCTCACATGGGAGGCCGTGTATAGGTTGGAGGGAACTTCAAGTTGGAAGGGGTCAGTGTTTCTTCCACGTGATTGCTTGTTTGTTAGCTCTAAATATATATATATATATAATTCTGTTATTTTGCCTTTATGTTGCAACAAAAAAAAAAAAAAAAAAAAACAGTGAGCTGAAGGAGAATTATGGATTGTCACGTGGGTTATTTTTGGGTGGGCCCACGGTGGATATTTTTATTGGTTTTGAGTTGGAGTGGGTGTGCCCACGGTGGGCTTTGTTGCTGTCCGTGCTGTCCGTGGGCCACCTTGGGTTCTACATTTTTTGGGTTGGACTCAAAAAGGAGTTCAAATTGGTTAGTTATATATATTATATCTATATATAGCTGTCTATATTTGATTAAAGTCAAAAGTGTAATGTGCTAGTGGGATCTAGTGGGCCCGCATGTCTATTGGCTTGTTGTGTATTGTTAGATGGGCCACAGTTTCCTTGGAATTTTGGGCCGTTTGGTTTGTTTAGCTGGACTCACTAACATATGCGTATTATATAAATTTGTTTGGGTGGTGGGCCAATTTTGGGCTGTTTGGCTGATGGTGCTGCCGTATTAATTCTGCTGGCTCACGGGTTTATCTTTTGGGTGAATTATGTGTATTGGAAAAGTGGGCGGTTTTTTGGCCATTGCTTATTGGGTTCATTTTGGAAAATTCTTTTTGTTTAGTCTCTTTGCAGCGGATCATTTATAGTTGATTATTTTATGATGATTGATCGTGTGATCCTCATGTGACTCGATATGAGGGTGGTGTTGAGCCATCTCCGCCAAGAGTGATTGGGGAGTCACTGCTATGGGGAATAGTGGTTTGATAACTAGCCGAGTTAGAGGCTGGGAGATGAGCGGGAGGATAGCTATCGATTTTCTGGTCGCTTCTTGTTTTCATGTGACCCATCCTAATTGATTGTATTGCCACGCCTGACATGGAGTGAAGGGCACACTGCCGTGGGGTTTGAGGCTTGTGATCTACCAAGGAAGGGACTGGGGGATGTGATGATTGATTTCATGATTTTGTTGGCTGTGTATTGGTTTGTTGCTGAGGGGTTATTATTTTTCACTTCAACTCCCTAGACCGTGGCTTATGGTTATTGATCGTGCTAGCTTCATGTGACTTTGCTGGGATCTCTCATGGGATTGATTTTATCCTCCGTCATGGCTTTGGTTGAGTGGCTTGGATGTCATGGCTGTGAGGAGTGGGATGCTTGTTGGATTCCATGTTTTATCCACAGTAGAGACTGGGGGCATGTGGGGTTGATTATCATCTTTGTCTCGGCTTGAGAGTTGTTGCTTTGTTAGTGTGTCTATTATGTTTATTAGCTCTGTGGTGTTTTTATGTATATCTTTGCCCATATATCCACCTCAAGTTCCCATCTATTATCTCTGATGGCAGGGGTTATTTGAGGACAAAAAGGATATATGGGTAGGTTTGGTTATTGTGTTTTCAGTTTCTTGTTTCCCTCCCCCCCTTTCTTAGGGGGGTGCAATGGTAATTTATGTTGGTTATTTTTGTTTTTTTATTTGTTGTTGGGCGTGCCTGGGGTATGCCCCTTGTAAACTTCTAAATTTTCATTGTCTTTATTTTATAACTTACTCAAAAAAAAAAAAAAAAAAAAAAAAACAAGATGGATTTCATATATACAAAACTAGAAGTACAAAGAGTTCATAAAGTCATTAGAACAAGCTCAAAAACCTCATAGGCAGCTAGTGAGATTTGTTGGTGCAGAGTTTCCTTCCGAAGCATGGTAAGAGATTACATCCGTAAAAATCACTGCTATGACAACTTAACTGAGGAAGCTCTTTCAGCTCCTACCATTTTGTTTCCCCTCTTAATCCAACACATGGAAAAGACCGGAAAATAGAAGATAAGGCCATAGCAGCATACAAAAAAATAAAACTTGGTTAGCAATAATTGGGTTGCAACAAAGGATTGTCCCATTCCCATCTGCAAATGGCAATGTTGAGAACTAGGAATCCTTAGCCAACATCTACACGAATGTCAAAATATAGCTGCACTAAATGGAATGTCATTAAATACTAATTTCTAATGAGATGAATAGTGCTAATACATTCCATTTTGATTTTGCTTTGCTTTGCTTCGCATGCTTTGTTCCTATGTAAAAAGAAAGAAAGAGGTCTAAACAAAATATTGTAGAAGCAACTAGATCATAGTTTCACCACATAATAACATTGACATTAATAAACTCAAGCTTTCCAAAGAACATTGGTAGTCAAAATTCCATAGAAAGATCAATTGTAACAGATTCTTGCAATCCAATAAGAGATTAGCACTATTATGTGCCTAGAAAATACAATTATCAATAGAAAGGTACCTTTACTGCTCTAAATAGACAAACAAAACTATTTCACCATATCTTAAGAACCACATAAATAAACATAACACAGTCATCATAGTACTTAGGAGTCAAGCTGCAGAACTTTATTCACCCAAAAAAAAAAAGCTGCAGAACTTTCATAGCTAATTCACTTCTATATGAAGTTCACTGAGATGTGCTAAATTCTGTTCATAATAAAATCACAGCTCAGCTTGGCAAAGTAGTATAATTAACTTCTATAGAACCAAAATGTAAAAAACTGCGACTTAGAGGGAGCACATCTTTAAAGAGGCCAGATCAATGGTCTAGAAAACACGGGAGAAGAAAAGCCATACACGAACCATTGCGGTGGTAACTCTAGAAAGGGATTTTAAAAGACTCCAATTTTCAAGAACTTCCACCTAACAAACCTTTACCGATCCCCTGGACCTTTCATGGATCTTGCAAGTTGGATTATTCTTGAAACCCCAATCAGCACTATGCTAAAGCACCTCACTCAACCCTCCTGCTTGGCCTAGTTATAAAGTTCATACATCTAGGTAATCATCCTATTCAACAATAAAGGTAAAGAATAAGCAGCTAGTGAATAGAAACATATCACAGAGATAAAAACATATATCACAGAGTAAGACAACCAACAACCTAACCAACATTAACACCATATAAGTAGGCAAAAAGGGGAAGAAAGTAGAGCCTCTCTCTCTAGAATCTAGAGAGAGAAAGCTCCCCTCGGTGGAACAATGGTGAACTGTTGAGCTCTTCTTGTGTATGAGTGAGCATGAGTAACTATGGGCACTTCTGTGTGGTTCCCGAAGATGTTCTTCGAGTATACCATTCTAGCTGGGGTAGTTTGCTTTGGTTGGTTTTGGTTTGTGATTTCTTTTGTTTCATTTTATTGTTCTGTGGTGAGGTGATCTGTTTGCCTTTGCTGGGTTGCATCTAGCTAGGGTGAAGAGAGTTTGCAGACGTCAATACTTGTACTAGTCCGGCTCAGTGGGTTGGTCTGGTTTGGTGGTGTCTAGCAGTTAACCGACTGTAACTCTGGTGGCTGGTTTCTAGAAAGCTGTTATTGTCTTTCATGGCGTTAACCCCAGTCTTGTATTGGGTCACCGATGGGCTGTTAACTCCGTTGATGGAGTGGTTCTATGGCTTGCGGTCAAGGAATTATGTGTCTCCGGCGAGGTTTTCTGGTTTCGCAGTGCCGGTGTCGTGGTCGTCACCGGCTTTCGCCCAGACGTAAATTTGCATGGGTGTTACTCCGACGAGTTCGTCGGTTTGTTTTGGTTCTCAGTCCAGCAATGGAGTGGTCTCTGCTTGGGCTTTTTTTTTTGGGTGGATAAGTCATAAAATAAAGACAGAAAACTTACACCACTACAAGGGGCATACCCCAGGCCCTAGCCAAACGCTATACAAAAAGCACCGAAGCAAAGAAAAAAAAAACCCAACAGAAAAGCCACTATAAAGACAAGATAAAACAAAAAATGACAAAAGAGAAGCCCCGAAAGCTATGAACAACCAAGTAAAAACTAATGACCCGAAAGATTGGCCATATTAAACCAAAAAGGGATGTTCATGGGCCGCATACAAATGGAATGAGGAGCATGAACACACCCAGCCAGCTTAAATCTGCAGTGTCACAAAACGCAACCAAAAAGCAACTAATATCTCCCCATGCACAGCCCGCATGGGAGGGCCAAAATTAACTAAAAAAAACATACCCAACATCAAAGTATCTAATAAGTACCAAGGTAAATACCAAACCCAGAGATGTAAAAGCAAATAAAAGATTTCTTCACACAAAGGCGCCTCTAGCTGCCATCTGCACGAAAACAGTCTGCTCCAGAGCAACGGACCAGATCTGTTTACCAAAACAACCAACAGCCACCCAGGGATGCTGCCTTTCCTGTGCACCTCAAACATTATAATAAACCTTGTCATCAGCAACGACCAAGACATGATTAGTCTATCAACCATCAAGACCCGTTGGAGTCTAAAACTCAAGTTACAGTGTAAATCACTCATATACATCCTCACTACACTCAACCCACAGTAATATATGCTCACATCACTCGGAAAATAATGCTCCATGTACCTGCAGAAGAAAAAATACAGGATATATAAAGCAATAGAATTAGTATCTCTCAATATGGCTAGTGATTATGGGTTATGGACTTTGTTCCTCACACTAAACTCAACCCTCATGTAGATACATTACATACACACACTCTGCTCCACTAATCCAAGCACCTATAACAGAAACAAACCATTAGGAAACCCCACAGTGTTCTGCTCGCCATCACTCAACCCACATTTTGAGAACTCACATCCCTCATTTCAGCTGCAGCAGACTTGTATCAGCTCACCATCACTCAACCCACAATTTGTGAACTCACATCTCTCTCAACAGATCTAGCTTCCTTCATAATAGTGTGAGGAAGCCTCCATGAGCTCATGTACCAACTGTCAGTATGGTGAGAAGTCAGGTTTGTAATATGCATTACCCTGAATCTAACCATGTCCACAATGCTCTTAATAATCACCACTTCAGGGACCACTTCCTTGGTAAAGACCCTATTATTCCTAGCAATCCACAGCTGGTACACCGTACAAGCAAAGGCAAGCTTAGTAATAATAGTCCCCAAAGACTTCCCTCTCACAGAGTTAGCAATGAGCTGGACCAACTCATTCCAAGGAATTGATGGCCAATCAACATTTATTTTCCCCTTAATACAGGCCCAAACTTTCGCAGAAAATGGGCAATTAAAGAAAAGGTGATTATGGTCTTCACATGGGTGTTGGCAGAAAATACACTCTGAAGAAAGGGCCACACCGAAAAGTTTTAATCTATCTCCAGTGTTTAATCTGCCAAGGATAGCCATCCACACCACAAAACTCACCTTAGGGATGTTATGTGGCCCCCAAATAATTTTGGACCAGTTCACATGATCAAAATGTTGCCTTAAGGAGTGCCATGTGGATTGAATAGTGAACTTACCATTGGGAGCAGGCCTCCAACTATCATCAGACCCACCCGTAGGCAGAAAAGTGGAGGGGGTGCTAGAAATGAGGTCCATAATCTCCCAAGAGGAAGGGAAAGGCCACCTCCAATTATTACCCTCCACAATCTCACCAACCTTAGCGTCTAAACTCAAAGCAGAGTCATAAACAATTCTAGCCCCATACTTATCCCAAATAGAACCCAGAGGATGCCAGTTATCAAACCAAAGAAAAACACTAGACCCATCCCCCACCCTGTATTTGATTAAAGGGTAGATGATAGGTCTAAGTGAGAGAATTTTCCTCCAAACCCAAGAGGGGTCATTTGGCATTCTAACTCTCCAAAAACTTCTACCTTTAAGAATATAAGACTTAATCCAAAGGCACCACATGGATTGCTCACCCCCAGAGATAAGGAACCAAATATTTTTTTTGGGTAAATAAGACATAAATAAAACAGAAGATATACAAGCTTACAAGGGGCATGCCCCAGGCCCTAAACCAAAGCTATACACAGCGAAACCGAACCTGAAAAAAGGAACACAGCAAAACCAAGACAGGACTAAGCTAAAGAAACAAAACCGGCAGCATCATCACAGCCAGACCAACCCAAAGAAACCTGCGGAAACAGCCCAACATCAAAACACTATGTTCAACAACCATGTCAAAGCAAAGATAGGGAAGTTGAACACAGTGGGGAGGAGCCAACAACCCAAAATCGTAGACATAACAGCAGCCCACATAACTCAGCAACATTACAGCCAATACAGCACCAAATCTAGGCAACGGACACATCACAGTGTGCATTAAGTTAACTGTCCTTGAACCAATCCAAACCCAGCTGCCTCTAAGCAAACAAAACAATATACCATAAGGCCTATCTGGGTGGAAATGAAGTAAAAATGAAGTAAAAAGGTATCGAGAATCGAAAATAAAATAAAGACAACCACCTACACAGCCTGTAGGATTAAGCCACAAAATAACATCAAAATTAGATAATAACATCCTGATACAAAAGTAAATAACGAAAGCAAGAAGATGATCCACCACTAAAACATGACTGGGAGCAGATTGCAGCCACCACCAAGTTCTAGTTCCTCTGGAAGGGCGCACAATGCAGCCACCACCAAACCACTGAGCAAGACAACCAGCTGAGCATCGAAGACGGATGACAGGCAAGATGTCCCTCAAACCAGATAATAAACTCTCCTGCCAGCATAAGGAGATGTAACAAAACAAATTAGATATCCGATGAAACAGAAACAAATTCAACCTTGATAAAGTGCCCACAATATAAAGGCTCACATCACTAAGGAACCAAATATGCTTGGCAATAGCAGCCTGGTTCCACACAATAAGAGACTTAAACCCCAAACCCCCTTCATTTTTAGGGGAGCACAATCTCTCCCAAGACACCTTAGCCCCATACTTCTTCATCTCACAACCAGACCATAAGAAAGCACGAAACAGACTCTCAATAGAACGGATGACCTTCTTTGGAAGAATAAACAAAGAGGTCCAGTACACTTGCATAGAGAACAGCACAGATTGTATCAGTTGGGCCCTACCCACATAGGTAAGGCATTTATTAGTCCAGCTTTTAATCCTCTTTGATATTCTCTCCACAAGCTGATCACAGTCCACCGCTCTAAGTTTAGTAGAGACTAAGGGAACCCCTAGGTACCTCACAGGCGAAGTGCCTTCACTGAAGTTACAGACCCGAAGAATCTCATCTCTTAAATTCTGTTCACACCCAGAAAAAAAGATGTTACTCTTATTAGGGCTAGGAGACAAACCAGACAGATGTCTAAACTCCTCTAAACCATTTTTGATGGACTGGACAGTAAACACATCCCCTTTACAGAAAATCATCAGATCGTCTGCAAAACAAAGATTAACAAGTTTTGTTTTATCACATCTCCAATGGAATTTGAATTCAGGGTGAGAAGCTTTCTCAGCCAAAATTCTAGAAAGGATCTCCATGACAACAAAAAGGTAAGGCGACATGGGGTCACCTTGCCTAAGACCTCTCTCCCCCCTAAAATAGCCATGAAGACTCCCATTAATACATATAGAATATGTAGGGCTAGTCATACAAGCTTTAATCCAAAGGATAATATTAGGAGGGAACCCCATAGCAGTAAGAACATCAATGACAAAATCCCACCTAACATTGTCATATGCTTTCATAATGTCCACTTTCATGGCACACCTGGGCGTAGGAGAGGTTTTATGGTAGCCTCTCATAAGCTCTTGTGACAGAAAGATATTATCAGCAATTCTCCTACCAGGAACAAAAGCTGATTGAACAGGATCAATGAGGTCATGAAGAACACTTTTAATTCTATCAGCAATGATCTTAGAGATGCACTTATACAGAGTATTACAGCAGGAGATAGGCCTAAAATACCTACTTTTTCAGCATTAGGAATCTTAGGAATGAGTGCAATGGAGGTACTATTCAATTCCCGAAGAAGCTCCCCTGATGTAAAGAAGGATTTTATAGCTTCAACAACCTCTCTCCCCACAACATCCCAGGCTTTCAGAAAAAAACCCGCAGAATACCCATCCGGGCCAGGGGCCTTATTAGCTTTCAGGGATTTGAAAGCATCAATGATTTCTTTGTCAGTAACTTCCCTAGCAAGGGTTTGGAACTGATCAACAGTCACACGCTTGGTAACAAGGTTTTTAATTCTATCAAGCCCATTATAATGGTCCTCAAAAGGCTTTCCAAACAGATTAGTGAAAGAGTCCACAAAGGATCTATGAACCTCATCACTCTTAGTTATTCTATCCCCATTAGGAAGTACCACACTATGTATCCGACCCCTATTCACATTACCCTTGACAGTTCTAAAGAAGAATTTGGAATTCCTATCCCCCAAACCAAGCCATTGGACACGGGATTTTTGACAAGCAAGACTTTCCTCAGCTTTACTAAACTCCACATATCTACTATAGGCGGCCCTTTCCGCCTCTTGAAGCGTTAAGTTCAATGGATCTTTGTCAAGTTTAATTTGAGCACTAAAGAGATGATCCTTTGCAATCCCAACTCTAGTAGAAATCTCACTAAACTCCTTTTTGTTAAGGGCTTTCAAAATAGGTTTTAAAGTCTTCAACTTTTGACATATCCTAAACATAGGAGAGCCCCTAATATATTTTCTCCAAACACTCTGCACTCGAGGGAGGAATTCCACATGGTCAGCCCAAAAGTCAAAAAACTTAAATGGTTTTTTGAAACTAGTCCCCTCTTGGCCCAAGTGAACAATCACAGGTGAGTGATCAGAGACACCTGGAGGCAAGAAAAGAGCATAAGAATTGGGGTTCGCAGTTAACCATCTCTCGTTCACAAGGACACGGTCAATTTTAGAGGTTATAAAATTCCCACCCCCACGTTTGTTCGACCAAGTAAATTGACAACCCTTATAACACAAGTCCTCCAACTCAGAATCCAAGATCAGATTATTAAACGTATCATTGGTACTACACCAACCCTCCTTTCCCCCCATTTTTTCATGAGAAAACCTAACAGCATTAAAATCACCCATGAAAATTGAGGGTGATTTGCAGATTTGATAGTAATGTTTTTAAGATCACAAAAAGTGGTAGCCTAAGCTCATGCTTATTTTCAGCGTACACAAAGGTAGCAAAAAAGGTGAAGTTACTTTAAAAAACAATCACTTTGAGAAAAATATACTGATTTGACCTTTGAATCACCAAAATATCACAAAAAGTTGGATCCCAACATATCCAAATGCGAGCTGGCAGATCTGGTTGTGAATTAGACAATAATTTCCAATTACTAAAACTACGATCAAAAATTTTAGCTTCCTTGTCCATTTTAATTTTGGTTTCCAAAACACCCATGATTTTAATATCATTTTTCTTCACAAAATCAACAACTTCTTTATGTTTTGAAGGGTTATTAAACCCTCTAACATTCCAAAAAGCAAGTTTTATGGACATGATAAACTAACTGGAAAAAAAAAATACCACAACCAGACCACCACAAAAAGATAGAAACACAGTTACCTCTTTTTCTTCCTCTGGCTGCCTGAAGGTCTGCCAGAAGACTTCTGTTTAGTAGAACTCCCCACCTTTGTTCCACCCTTTGCATTGCCTCCCTGTATCTGTGGTGACATTTCTGTCACTTCCTCTATCTCAGCTTGTATAAGAGCAACCCTAGTGTCCACAGCTCCTGAATTTTTGCTTTTTTCAGCCTCCACAACCTCAACATGGATTGAATCTATCTGGCTAGAGGCTTTAGTGGCAGTCTCTTCAACAACAGCAGGGAGATTACCCACCTCAGGCTAGACTTCAGGAACCCTATCCTCTTCCATAGCTACAGATGTATGTGATTCTTCAATATGGGCACTTTGGTCAGGGAAAGGGAGGTCTCCAATCTTCCTTTTACCCTTATCCTTCACTTGAATCCAACCCCCCTCAGGGTCTACCCTATCTTCAGAAATCTTCTGTAACTCAACAAGCTTTTCCACTTGAGCAGATAGGCAGGTTTTGGTATCATGCCCAAACACATGACAATGTAAGCATCTTGAGGGAACACCCTGGTACTCCACATGAATAGTAATAGTCTCCTCACCACTAGTAATATCAAAACTATCAGGGAAAGCAGAATCCGCAGGCATATTGACACATACCCTAGCAAAAGAAATTCGACTACCTGAAGATGTAAGTTGGTCCATGAAAAGAGGAGCCCCCACTGCACTAGCAATTCTACCTAAACCCTCATCATTCCAGTATTCCAACGGAACATTGTAAAATTTCGCCCAAATAGGGATAGTCTTCTTATCTTCCTTCGACAGCTTCATCATACGATGCCACTGCTTCAGAATGAGAAGGAAACCCCCTACATACCATGGTCCTCCCTCAAGGACATCTCTACAACAATCCCGATTTTCAAACATAAAAAAGACAAACCCATCATCATTCTTCAGGATTTCTACCAAACCCTTATTTTTCCACATATTGAGAGCATCATTTTTGATCAAGGTATATGGCAGATTCTTATCAATGAAATACCCCACTAAGCATGATTCCCATTTAACCATAGGTGGAGGGGGAGGCATTTCAACATCTATTCGATCTTGATCAATTTTAGGGGGGTAATACTGAAGATTTACCTCTGACCTGACAGAAGCAGATGCAACATTAGCCCACGATCTACCTTCCTGAGTTTGATACTGCCCTCTACCCCCACGACCACCACGGTAGTTGGTATTAGTACCCCGACCCCGATTCTGAAATCCACCACGGGTATTACTCCCCGAGCCTCGAGGGTTAGACCCTGATTCATCAGATACAGGGTTGTTCTGACTTTCAACTTCTCTAGATCCTTCATCGGCACCAGCAACAGCACTCAAACCTTGGTCAAGATCAAATACACCCATCTCCTTAGGACCACCGAGGGGGGAAGAAGATTTCTCCATTCCTACAGCAATCGGAGAATGCTGATGAGAAATACCACGGTTTTTGGTAATCTCAACACTGTCGGGAAGATCCAGAAGCTTCGATCTTTGCTCACCTTCAACCCTTTCAGACCATCTAGCCGACGAAACTAATGGTATCGAGAGATCAGCAATAGCGGATCTGTCTTCCATAGCAGATCTAACCTTGAAATCGTCAAGTCGATCGGAGATCTCTTGGATAGATCTGGCTGTTACACCTCTCTCTTTCTCCTCACTCTTATTTGCAAGAACAACTAGGGTTTCTAGTTCTTCTGCAGATAGACTCAGATTTTTAGGGCTATGAACACCGTAAAAACCACTCAAACTACTCAACTCAATATCTCTCTCCTCATTTAGTACGCTCGATTTATTGTTTCCCTCAGAACCCAAGACAATAGGTATAAGATCTTTGGTTTCCATTTCAGTAGTTAGACCGCTCATTTCGAATTGAATGCGAGAGAAGGAGGAGCCTCTCACTCTAACCCGTCTCTGCTTGGGCTCTACTTGTTAAACTCTCTCTCTAGTTCTAGAGGGAGTAGAAGGTTGTATATGGGTGCGTAACCTGGGCTGTTGGTCCGTTGTTCTATCTTTGTGGAGTGTTAATGGATTGCAAGACAGATCGTGGATGATAGTGTGCATGTCACGTGTTCAACTTGGCGAGTGTATTGGATGCTGTTGCGTGCTAAAAGTTTCTGACGACTGCTGTTGCTATGCGTGATGATGTTTCTCTATCTCTGTCTATGCTAGTAGCCGTGGTTGTAGTGCTTGGTAAGTATCTTATTATCTGCTGTTTTGGTGTATGTCAAACTGAAGCTAGCTGTCATAAGATGGGATGTGTTTCACGTGTCGTGCACGTTTTTGTGTTTTGGAGGGAATTCAAATGTGGTTATTTTTATTTGAATTTGGGTATAGTGGGCTCCACGTCTGCTATTTTTAGAATTGTGATTAAGTGTCAAAAGTGGTGTTGGGCCCACGGTTTTTAGACCCATGTATGCAAGTGTGGGCTTCCGTGGACTACCTTATTTTTGTTGTGGGCTATTTAATTTTACCCACGTGACTTGGAAAAATGGGCTTTTTCCAGATTTAGTTTTTTGGCAGGCAATTCATGTTGGTTTCACTCGGCTGAGCTTTTGTTAGTGGGCCACGTTTCTTTTGATTGCTGTTGATAGTGGGCCACGCTTTATTTGACTTCAATATATATTTTAAGTGGGTCCACAAATTTTACCATGGCACAACAGTTTATGGTTTATTACGGTTTATTTATGATGTTTGATTACGTGATCTTCATGTGACTCTATATGACGTTGGTATTGAGCCATCTCCGCCAAGAGTGATCGGGTTGTCACTGCTATGTGGATTTGTGGTTTGATGGCTAGCTGAGTTAGGGACTGGGAGATGAGCGGCCTACTGGTTTTTTTTCTGGTTACCTCTTGTCTTCATGTGACCCATCCTGATTGATCATGAGCCATTCCTGTCATGGAGTGAAGGGGCACCAATAATTGCATAATAATATAAAAATTCTTGTATAGAAATAACAATTTCTCCATAATAAAACCATTCTTACATCTATAATTGCACATCAACAAAATTACCCCACTACATAATGTTCCATAATACATATATATAATGTTTAAATACATAAAGTTGTTCATAATTCAAAATAACATAAACCAAAATTAAAAGTTTTCCTCACCATTCTCCATGGGTAACAAAAACAAAAGTTAGTCGCATTTTTCACAGGCATGCATTCCACAAGAAGCAAACTCCTACTCGAGAAATATCTAAAAACAAAAAATAAAAATAATTAGTGACAATATAATTATGTGTTAATATGTTAATTACAAAAACATATAAAAATTTAACTACTGTACAATTATAAAGATAATTAAGTAAATAATTTTTCCTAGACCGAAATCCGACTCTAAATCCCAAACCGGAAACCCGATTTGAGTCCTGTCTTCTCCCACAGGTCTCTTCTGCCTAGGCGGTCGTGTGTGCCAAGTTTCGTGTTGCTTTGACGCCGTTTGGTGATTTTGGGGCGTTAACACCTTGAATTCTAAATTTCTTAAGAAACTAGTTTGTCTAGAGTGAAATCCGGCTCTAAGTCCCAAACCGGGAACCCGATTCAAGTCCCGTCTTCTCCCACAAGTCTCTCGTTCCTAGGCGGTCGTGTGTGTCAAGTTTCGTGCTAATCCAACATCGTTTGGTATTTTGGGGCGCCAACACCTCGAATTCTAGTTTTTTAAGAAACTAGTTTGCCTAGTTATGTGCACTATTTTCTAGACTCCTGAAATATTTCTTGTGCATCAAGTGCACCTCATTTGCATTCAAGCATGCCAACATACCTTATTGCAACAAATTACGTTAAGCTATTCACCCAAAAAACAAATTACGTTAAGCAAGCAGCCTCTAATTTTAATTAATATGTTGGAATATTTTGGGGCGTCAACACCTCAATATTTAAGGAAACAACAATGTGAGGGCATTAATGGCAGCAAAAACATATGAAGTTTAAGCTGCATAGTGGATCCCACTGTATATTTGTGCACATTGACACTAGGCATAAGGAAATACAATATTCACAATGCCTTAGTATTTGTGTAATGTAGTTACTCTCTAACAAAGCCAAACTTTTAACAAAAGATTCCAACCCTCAATACTATGAAATAATCAGAGTAAAGCTTTTGCACTATTTTCATAAAGGAATTAGACGAGTTTTAGCCCATTCATAAAATGCTAACAATTTGATAAAGATAAATAAGCATTCCATTGCATCTTCCACAATTGAAAGAATGTCATTCTTGGGGAAGTTTATAAACTTATAGTTATCAATTCTTCAAAACATATATTCATTATTCCACAAACAACATGTTTTTGGTCAATCTTATGTTGCTTGTCCTGCATTGGAAAACAAAATAGCTGAGTAATGGGGGTAGATAAAATAATACCGCTTCAATTTTCCCAAGAGCAACATCCAGCTTCTTAGAGAGCTCAGAATTTTCATTTTTTAAGGCTACAATCTACAATAACTCAGAAACAAGGAAACAAGATTACAGGATTTGTGAAGAACAAAAAGGCACGACAAGGCACTAAAGAAATATAACCTTCTTTTGTGAGTTAATATACAAGCTTTTGTAGTTGAGATCAGCAGAAAGGCTATCACTTTGGAAGTGTCTCTTGGGTGCCTATTAAACATTTTGATGAAAACACACATACAACAAAATAAATAAATAAATGAAGAAAAATATTTTAATCAAAAACTCAAGAACAATGGCGAAAGATAATGAGGTTAGTGCCAATTAATTAAATGCCTTAGACTTCAATTCTTCTACAGCTTGAACAAAGATGCCGAATATGGATATGCAAATATGCATCTATAGTTTGAGAGGAGAGAGAGAGAGAGAGAGAGAGAGAGAGAGAGAGAGAGATGATGAAAGAATGAAAAAAAATCCATCCCTATATGTTTGCTAATAACATTTAGGGTAAAAAATCCTAAATTGCATTTGTTGTTTGGAAAGAGAGTTTTGGGTAACTTTGGTGCAGACTAGAGAAACAGCAACATGGATAGTGAATACAAGCACATAGAAGATAACTAAAGCATCACAGTTAGAAATGGGCTTACCTCTATATCAAGTGATCGGCACTTCTTTCTGAGTGTGTGTACCTGAAAACCACATTTATGGACTGTGGAAATGAAAAGGATGGAATAACAACATCAATATAAATAATAATGGTTTACGCACCTTATCCATCAATATAAATAACAAATGGTTTATTTTACTTATGGACTTTTTTTTTTTTGGGTGAGTAAGTCATAAAATAAAGACAATGAAATTTACAAGTTTACAAGGGGCATACCCCCAAGCACGCCCAGCTACAAATAATTGACAATTAATGAATCAACGTAAAACTAACACTGCATCCCCCTAAGGAAAGGGGGAGAAATATAACCCAACCTCGCAAAGCGGAAGAACAACAAAAAACACCATAACTCAACTTTGCCCATATATCCTTTTTGTCCCCAAGTTATATGGGCAAAGCTGCAACCCACAAGCCCGATCCTAAAGGATAGCCATCCCCACAAGTCGCCAGTCTCTACCGAAGATAAGCACATGGAGTCCAATAAGCCTTCCACACATGAAGAAATCTACCCCATGACAAATCTTGATAGAGTCACATGAAGCTAGCACGAGCAATAACCATAATCAACGGTCTTGGGAGTTGTAGCGAAAAACAATAGCCCCACAACAACAGACCAATACATAGCCAAAAATTGCATAAGATCAAACATCACATCCCCCAGTCCCTTGCTTGGTAGATTACAAAGCCTCAAACCCCACGGCAGTGTGCCCTTCACTCCATGTCAGGCGTGGCAATACAATCAATTAGGATGGGTCACATGAAGACAAGAAGCAACCATAAACTGGTAGCTATCCTCCCGCTCATCTCCCAGTCGCTAACTCAGCAAGTCATCGAACCACTATTCCCTATAGCAGTGACCACTTAATCACTCTTGGCAGAGATGGCTCAAAACTCACCTCGTATGGAGTCACATGAGGATCACACGATCAATCAAAATGAAAAAATTAACTATAAATAGTCCGTTGTAATGTGGCTAAACAGAAATAAATGAGCTCACCAAAAAAAACCCACTTAATCAAACCCAATATCGTACAGCCCAATCTGCTGAGAATAATAAAAATGGGCCACTAATAAAACACACAAAAATAGTGAGCCCAAGAATAAGCCCACTTAGTTCACCAATATATCAGCCCACGGATAGCCTACACTAACAGATTACGAGCGGATGATCAATTACAGGCCCGCTTTACTTTTCCAGTTACATGCCCAGTAGACATCACATATTTTGGAAACGCGTATGCTGCCGCAGATAAGAAAGGATGCCCATGGACAGCGTCGTACAAATTGCTACCAACAAACATCAACGATGATGTGAAATATTGCAAAATGAAAGCCACATTGGCTTTCCAAACATCATCGTTCCTAGATGAAATTGCTTATCGGCCGCCATTAATAACTATTTTGTCCAAAGTATTCAACAACAGCCACGTGGATATTTGGCACGTGGAGTGGAAAGTGGCAAAGGCAAGACTAACACGCTCTAATTCCGAATCACGTTTTCGATCCACAATGACATTGTCAGCACCAATGGGCCAATACGGTTCTTCGGCCCAAAGGATAATGGCGGCACGAGTGTCAACAAGTTCAATTCGGGATGGGCCTGAATTATTCAATCGGCGGGACATGATTTTGCCGACACGCGGCCCATCATTAATCAAGACTGCGCCAAATAATCAGCCTAGCGGCGGTTTGAAAGCGGTTTCCAAAATAGAAACCCAAGCGATGACTCCATCCATGCAGACAATGGAGCCATGTGCAGACACACATCCTGCTGCTGATATCTGTGTGGGTTCAGAAGATGTGTCAAAATCCGTCTGTGGACACTGGAATAGTGACACAATTTCCTAATTATCATAATTGTATAATTGTTACTATTCCAAAATAAATAATTTGTTCAAAGTTCTGTCATATTGTGTATAATATTGGATTACTGGGCCGCGCTGATCCATTCTAGTGTCCACTTCTTTCATAGTGTTGATGGGCCTATGAAAATAATTGGATATGTTATGGGCCTTGTCATGTTATATGGGCCGCGCGACCTCTGGGCCTCTTAATTTGCAGCAGTGTAATTGGGCCCATTTATGTTATTGTTTATGATCCAAAACAATAATCACGTTTTACTTAAGCACCTAATTTAAGGTTTTCTAAAAGACCTAAGTGTTCAATTCTCAAGTCCAAAAGGATGAATTTGAATTCCCTCTGATTTTCTTCTTATTTCTCTTTCTTTTCTCTAACTTTCTTTCGTAGCTTTCATGAAGAAAGTTTCTATCTAACTTTCTCCGTCCTTCTCCATCCTTCTCTATTTTGTTCTAGAAACTAATTAGCTTAGGCCACTAATTGTTTCATTAGCTTAAGTGGCCAAGTTTAAGTCAAACTCACCTTGCTTATCGAAGAAAGAAAATTTTCTAAGTAATTATAGCTTAACAATATTAGTTTAACCTAAGCACCTCATTTTTTTTTTTTGGTGGGTAAGTCATAAATTAAAAACAAAGAATTACACATTTACAAGGGGCATACCCCAAGTAATACAACATATCTAACTTTTGCCCCCAAAAAAGGGGGGGGGGGGGAGAGAGAGTAAAACAAAGAAAATCTAACTAAAAAAACTGAACTCCAACTTTGCCCATATATCATTTTTGCCCCCAAGTGACCCCTACTATCAGAGATAATAGAAGGAGATTTGGGGGAAGATATATGACCCACTGACCACAAAACAACAACTCACAAGGCCCAAAACACTAGCCCTAACAAATAATACCAAGAATTGGGCCAAAACAAATTAGTGCCACAATTCATCAAAAGGAGGATCAGCCCACCGTATAAGCCAGCCCAAACCACACCAAGACTAAACCGGAGCTGATTCAAATATCACCCACGGGCACATGCAAACAATATCACAAAATATACATATACAATTCAAAAGATGATGCTGGTAGCAGTAAGCCGACCAGCAGCTTTTTGTCTTCCCAACCCACATTCTGCCCTTGTACAGTATGACAACATGCATGCACTAGAAAGCTTGGGTGGGACAATTGCATCTCCATCCATGTGACAGACCACGCGTACAGCTACGCTCCAACACAAGAGTCCCCGACCAGCAATAAAATCGTCCGGCAAAGACAGCAAAAAATGTCGGAAGACCAGCACTGGGAACAAAAGGAAAACCAATGGTGCATAACCAGGAACCAAAACTACCATCGGTGCTTGAGTTGGAGAACCCAGCGACGGCAAAAATAACCAATAACCACAAGCCGTAGTCGATCAGTGTACTTCAAGAATAGAACCTACCACTTTCTACACTAAAACCAGACTAATCTACACTGGAGAAATGAAAACAAACTTGCCATGGGCAGTACCAGAAGCTCAGCCATGGTATACCAACAACTAAACACCGCTATAGGAGCAAAGAACCAACGCACGCCGGAGTAGACCCATCAACAGTGATTAAAGACAACCAGCACCACTGGACCACTATCATGGATGGCGATAACAACAACTTGGAACAATGGAACCTGAACTCTCTATATACTCTTGGAAATCCAGCCTAGAACCAAGCACACCGGCCTCACCACTGGTGTCCAAACAAAACACATCACTGGCGACGCACAGTGTCCAAACCATAGTAACAAACCAATGACGTCAGAAACAATCCACGATACACCTCCAAACCTGCAACAACACCAGTCACTAGAAATATAGTCACTGAAGCTCACACCTCGAGTTTACACCCAGGGACAACTGATGTCGCAGATCACCAAGCTTCCTCTCGCCAGTGCCGAACTCTAGACCTGGTTACAGAAATACAGTTCTAGACTCATATCCACCATAGATACCGGTCAATACCTCCAGCGAGGCAGTACACGGACAGAACCAAAAACACCCCACTGTCGATAGCACATTGTCATTCAAACCAACAAAGTCAAAACAACATTCCAGAATATGAATATATTTAAAAGGTGATGTATACATCACCCAAAAACCCTAAGCCGACCAAACTGCCTTTTGTCTTTCCCAAACCCACGTGCTATCTTTGAGCTGACAACAAGCTAGGGGCAGGAAATGCACCTTCACGTGACAAGCCAACGTGGGTGGGAAAACCCATGTCCTGTACACATTGAACTTGTGTAAACCATACACCATCTCCTTCACTATGTCAGCTACACAGAGCATCGGCGCCAGAGTCCACGGACAAAGCAAAGTCGTCGAAAAAACAACACTGGGAAAACCCAATGCCCGTCAACCTTATGCTAGAATAGAGATCAACAGCATTGCTGGACCACCGCCATGGATGGCGAAACCACCGACCTGGAATAATGAAAAATGAATCTCCATATTTTTCAGAATTCTTGGAAGCCCAAACTAAAACCAAGATACACCGGCCTCACCGGTGGTGTTCGAGAGACCAAAACACACCGCCGGCAATGCACCAGTGTCCACACCACAGCAACACACCAGGGACACACAATATCACCAGCAACATGCCACCAACCTACGACAAACACCAGCATCTACAAAAACCACTATCGATGCATTTCTAGAGACACATGCTGCAGCTGACCACCAAGCATTCTCTCTCCTAAATACCGAAAAAACGGCACCGGAGTAACACCCACACAACTTCACGTTTAAAACAATAAAAACCACTGTCGACACCTTGCCGGATATAAACCCGTTGTCCGGATATAAACTCGCAAAGCAGCACCAGAAATAGAATGTGAAACACAAACTCTATGCTGTTCAACACGAGACTAGTCCACCACAGCGCTAGAGAAAAACTAGCCATCAATGGGAGCTTTCTCTCACTAGAAAGTGAGAAACCCACCAACTGGATAGAAAATGGCCTTAACAGCAGCATACTAGCCATGCACCCTGTACATCAACCCAGCCATCCACTTGAACAACCTGCAAAACTAGATCCTCATTCCTGACTTCAACTTCTACACAGATAGAGAGCTTCATCTAATTGAGAAAAACTGCTAGAGTTGCAGTTCACGTCCAGACTAGGCCCCACCTGCAAGCACACCAACCTACTAACTAGAAAGAGTAGTCGGTTGTACATAACAAACACAACAACCATGGACTATAACATCCATGGCCGAACTTTGAGGATACACAGTTCGAACCTGTGCATAATCATAAACAAACCATTGGAGACAGACCCTTCGCCGAAAATAGTACTCACTCACACTCAAATTTGTAACTTGTTACAATTTATAGCAACAAACTCATTAGGACAGTATTTTTTTTTTCTTCATGAATGCTCATGCACTTTTTAACTACTCATAAATAAAAAACCATTATATTAAAATTTTAAAAGTCCATTAAAAAAATAATTTTAGTAAAACAACCAAAAAAATTATTATTGCAATAGTAAGAAAAAAAATTCTAAAATTTATTAATTTGCATAACAATTTTTTTCTTTAACAAAACCCTAAAGAAAAAGATTAATTGGTGGGTACTCTCGGTTCAACAAAGACATAATTAACTTCTCATTGTTCTCTCCTCCTCTTTATTTATTTTTCTTTTGGCAAGATTAAATATTCTGACAGTTGTAAAGAATAAAATAAAAAGTCTCAAAATTGAAATAATAATAATAATAATAATAATAATAATAAAAAATATAAAAATGAGGGTAGAAGAGATCGCATAAAAGTGTACAAGTTTGTTGCATGTAACAGCTGTAGGGTAAGGTTTTTTTTTTGGGTGGATAAGTCATAAATTAAAGACAAAAGTTTACACATTTACAAGGGGCATACCCCAGGTAATACATAGAATCTCGCGCTACCCCCTACAAGAGGGGGAAACTAATACAAATAAAAACAAATATAAAAAAACTAAAAATCACAACCCCATAACAGCAGGGTACCCAACGAATAAAACAAAAAAAAAAACAAAATTTCAAAATGGCCCATATATTCTTTTTATCCCCAAGTAACCCCTACCATCCAGAATAATAGATGGAAACTTGGAAAAAAATATATGGGCAGAATACGAAATTGACCACGTCAGCTCATGACCCATGGCTGAACAACAATAGAGCCGAATTTTGAAATTCAAAGCAGCCCAACAATTGAGCTTACACGAAATCCCCACCTCCAAAAAAAGTTGAATAGTGGATGGGTCCCACTTCAAATAAAACCACAAAACCAAAACCATGTGCTGGTTTTTACACAAGGCTATGGGCCACCTGTCTACCACGTTGCTCCACTTACCCATGTAAGTAACATCATCACCAGCTCAGCTTTCAATCAACCTGTCTTGTATAGGCGGGAAGATTGATATAGAAAATGATACAATACAACGCAACACACCACAAAGCAGGCCTATCGCGTGGACTGTACATCTTCACCAAATCCAAAAGCAGAGCCTCTCTCTCTAGAATCTAGAGAGAGAAAACTCCCCTCGGAGTGTAAAATGGTGCACTGTCCGTTTGTCTTTCTCACCTCTTGAGGGAGAATGTTTATTGTGTGAGTTACTAGTCTGGTGAAATCTTTCCGGCTGGTTTTGTTATCCATAGAGTGAGTTGTGTGAGTTTAGGTTATGGTGCTATTTTAGTGCCTTTTGTTACGGCCATATCTCAGATTTGGCTGGAAGGTTATTCTTTTCATGTTCTGATCCATTCAGCTTGGGTCTTCAAGATGGGATGTTCAGATCATGAGTTGAGTTAGGTTAGATCTTGACTACCAGTCCGGTTGTCTAAAGATTCTGGCTGGTTTTGTTATTTGTTGAATGGGTTTGATGAGTTCAGGTGCGGTTCTAGTGCACCATAAATTTCGGTCATAGGTTTCAGATTATGGCTGGTGTGATCTTGTATGATCCGTGGGTTGGTGATCTGCGGGTGTGTAACCTGGGTCTGATTAGCTCCGGGTGTGGGTGGCACCATAGCTGGTTTTGCTCTGAAGATTCGGTATGGTTGTGTCGTTGGTGGTGTTGTGTCACCGGTGATGCTGGGTTTTATTTTTCTGAGAGGTGTGTTCTGTGTTTGATCACTGGTCTCTGCTTCTACAGCGGTTGTGGTGGACCAGCATGATTTTAAAGATGACTGGCGGTTCCGGCGGCGAGTGATCGTCACAGGATTGGGGAGTGTCGCTAGTAATTCGCGTACTGTTGGTTTGCTGCTGTGGTTTGGACACTGGTGCATTGCCGGCGGAGTGTCTTGGACACCTGGGTGAGGCCGGTGTGTCTCGTTTCTTTGGTCTAGATCTCCAAGCTGGTTTTCATGGAGTTTTAGTTTCCATTGATTCAGGTCAGTTGTCCGCCATCCATGGTGGTGTCCTAGCAGTGCTGTTGATCTCGGACCCAGCACGAGGTTGACGGGTACTGGGTGTTTCCGGTGCTGGTTTCTTCCGGCGGTGTTCTCTGGCCTGGACGATTTTCCAGCGCCGATGTCCGACCAGTTTTTGACTTTTGTGGTGTACCGCGTCGCAGTAGAGTGTTTCCAATTTCCCGCCTCTGCTAGACATGGGAAAGTGGGTGCACGTGGGTAAAATATCTGGCCCACGGTTTTGTGTCAAAACCAGCACATGGTTTTATTGTGATGGTTTTATTTGAGGTGGGTGTTTTCGGGTCCCACGTGGAGCTTCACAGGAAATCAACTTGTCTTTACTTGTTGATTATATGGCTGACGGTGTAGTGCACGAGGTTGGGACAGATTATTCATGTATATATATCTTTGGGCCTAACTCATGTTGCTTTTAGTTTTGGGCCAGGTTTTTGGCCGTGTGAATTTAGTTTTTGTAATCTGGGCAGTGTGTGCCTATGTGTATTTTATTTGTAATTGCCCATATATCTTCTCCAAAGTCTCCGTCTATTATCTTTGATAATAGGGGTCACTTGGGGGTACAAAGATATATGGGCAAAGTTTGGAGTTTTTTTTAATCTTTGTTAATTTAATTTAGTTGTTTACTTTTCCCCCTTTTTCGAGGGGTCAAGTTAGATTTGTTGTAATTACCTGGGGTATGCCCCTTGTAAATGTGTAAGTTCTTTGTCTTTAATTTATGACTTACCCACCCAAAAAAAAAAAAAAAATCTTCACCAAATCCTTCGGCAGAGACGACGGTTTAGCAACAACGGTAGCAAAACCTGAACCAGAACACCATAAACATACACGCCGGCGAGCATGTACCGAAACACAAAACCACCCAGCAAACAATCTGGGCTAAAAACACGACTGCCATGAGCATCCTGCACACCGCTGTTGAAGAACAGATCTTAATCATCATCGTCGAAGCAAACCGAGACTAGCCCCCACCTTCGCATGCATACAATAATCATTAATCATGACCTGCCTCTAACATAATGACGTCCAGCAGGTACAACACCAAGCTGCAGACCCACCGGTGACATAACCAGACGCCTCCGGGGAACTTCAACATCCTCAAACTAGCAGCTTACAAGAGAACAGTTCCCACCATCGCATCATCTAACCCACCAACAAAGACCAGACCCTGTAAACACAGGCCTATAATGACCACGGCGAATCTGACCCTCGAGGGCCGACAGGTGCCATGGCTGACCGCATCTCAACATAAGCCATGTAGTTTGTAGAGGGAGAAAGTAGAGCCCAGAAGACAACCCAGAAACAACCAGAGAACTCCAAGAAACTTGAAATTCACTAACAAAGATCTGCTCCACCCCTCAATGGGGCTTAACAGACCTGATTCATGCTCAATCCGCCCACAGATGGGGGTAAAGGAGCTAAGCAAACTGGTCAGAAATGCACCAGTACAACACTACTACCATGATACACCAGAGAGAGGCTCTGTTTCTTCCCCTTTCTTTGCTCTCTATAGGGTAAGGTAACTACCTAAAGCTTCATGTTTCGTAATTCGAATTCAGTCTTAGTTTCCTATTCCATTATGACCTTGGATTCCCATACACACACTTTCATAACCTTATAAATATATGTTCGTAAGCCTTCAATTCAAGCCATCTTTGAAGCCTTTCAATTTCGTTATCAATGGCCAAGCATTCCAAGAAAATTAGAAGAGAAATTTCACAACCCAATTGGCCTAATCTTCTCAGTGATATGTTGGATTTCATCCTATATCGATTGTGTTTCATTGACATGCTTCATTTCAGAGCTGTTTGTACTTCTTGGCAATCGATTGCGAAAACCCATATCTCATCTTCTTCATTACCACTCTACTCTTCAAACCTTCAACCTCCATATCTCCTGCTTCCTTAAGGCTATGTTGATGATAATGACCAAGATGGTTTTGATCACAGCTGTTGCTCTTCAGTCTTGCTGATAATCATCGAGCTTAACAATAAGCGGAAATCTTTAAGCCAGAGTCGATCTGTTGGATCATCACAAGAGTGGTTGCTATTTTTGGATGAAAACAATACACCCTCCTATATCTTCAATCCCTTCTTTGATGTTAGTGTTCGACCCTCTTTTCATCGCATGCTTTCTTTCATTACCAAAGCTATTCTCTAGAAAGACCGATTGTTAGTGACAACAACTATGGCATTGTGGCTATCTATGGCTTTAATTTCCAGTCAAATCTTGCTCATTCTTAGTGTGGAGATTCTACTATGATATCATTTGTTGCAAAGATTATGTATATGCATTAGCCGATGTAGGTTTTGTTGAAGCTTGGGATTTTAATTGTTCTGTCCCTAGAAAAATTATGGACATTGAAGCTTATTTTCCTGAAGAAAAGGTTGAATTTGAGAAGTCTCTGAATGATCTTTATTCTAGCCAATTTTACTTGGTGGAGTCACTAGGTGAGCTCTTGCTTGTTATAAGGTATATTGGTGAGTTTGTTAGGTATGACGGTGAAGTTGTTCACGAGGTTGATTTTGATGATGGGTTGATTTATATCTATACATGACAAAGTTTTTTCAGGTTTACAAATTGGATTTCAAAAAGAAAAAATGGGAGAAAGTGGGGTCGTTGGGTGATCGGATGTTGTTTTTAGGTGGAAATTAGTCTATATCACTATCAACTCAGAACTTTTGCGAGTATGAGGAGAATTCCATATACTTCACAAACGACTCTAGGGATTGAATGGATGAGCATTACGAGTCTAGGGGAATCTTCAACTTGGAAGATGGTTGTGTCAAACAGATTACTGGAATCGAAGATTTGTAGAGATTTCAACCACCACCTTTTTGGGTTGTTCCTACTAATTTACTAATTCAGTGCAATGGCAGCCTTAAGATACAATGATTCAACGGCCAAAAAAGTTTGTCCCTCTGAATTTGTATTTAGTTTTTCTATCATTAAATTTCATTAATTGTAAGTATAGGTATGTTTAAAGGATTACAGCTTGAACTTTTGTTATGAAAAATTGAAATAGGTTACCAATGGAAAGCAAACCAGAGTGTTTTTTCTAATTGTTTTTGCTTTGTGCAGTGGAAAGTGGAGCTAATTGAGTGCCTAAATTGAGGCTTGAGTGTTGTGAGAATATATTCAAATTTGTCCTGTGAGAGAATCAGGTGTGAAATGAAAATCTTATGTTCGAGTTAATGATATATATATATATATATTGTACATTTGTATTTGTAGGCTAAGGATGCTGTTATATAGTGTTGTGAGTTCCTAAAGTGTGGGTTGAGTGATGTGAGACCATATATTGTGTGTTTTCTTTGCATGATACTATGTGGTTTCAATTATGAAATGCTAGATAACATTTGCACTTTCATTCTTTGGTGGCAGATTCTAATAAGCAACAACCAACTGGCCTTCGTTATGGATGAATCTGCTGTGTTGAACAACCAACTGGGTGTTGAGTATTTTGATTCGAATGACCTATGTTGTGATAAGAGTACTGGAGACCCAAAGACCAGGCTGCATGCTGCACCAGTCTACGTGGAAATTCTTCAAAGTGGAAATTCTCTGTATTTCATTTATGCATTGTAATAGTTTGTTTCCGTTAGTATGTACAATCGATAATTAGCTGATGTTTTGGTGTGTTTTTCTACCTATCCCTGCGGGTTGTGTAGGGAATATTATAGCTCTCTTTGGTTTTTATTTTTGTTTGGGCTACAAGCATTTGCTGCTATGGTATATTACTCGGATAAGGCTATTTTGATGCTACAGAAGCTAGACTATGTAGGCACGCCTACTTGCGATTCTGCTGTTGTGGAAGAATAGTTTTAGAGCCGTCATCTTGCTGTCAAGGGTATGGTTCCAGGAACAAAATGTTCCTGCTTGTTTTTGTGCTAGCTGCTGCGACTTGTTCATTCTCCCTATCTCTAGTTATATATGGATAGTGAACAGGTTGTTTATGGCCCTAGTTTTTTGTCTTTTGATTTTAGTCTTCTGGTTTTGTGTAGTTGTAGCTTTGTTTTTATTTCGGTTTGGTTCTCTTGTTTTAGTTGCGGTAGGGCTTGGGGCATTCCCCTTGTAATCTTGTAAATTTCCTTGTTTTATTTATGTCTTATTCACCCAAAAAAGAAATAGGTTACCAATTTTTGTTCACCTTGTAGAATTTAAAAATAGTTTCTAGTTTATGTCAGAAAGAGAAAATTTGTTTGATGAACGCTCTGCCTACCAATGCAACACAACCAAAATGGTTTGGTTTGATGAATGGGGATTCAAGCCTATTGTTTTATCAAATCAGATTGGAAATTGGCCCTGTTTCGAGTAGTTTTTAGGAAACTATTCACATAATATTTGGTCACAAATGTGAAAAAATTTTTAGAGAATTTTATTTGTGTTGCTATTTATCAATTTTTTTTTTGTTATTGTGCTAATTTTTTTTATGTATTTCAGAAAGAAACTATCATTGCAAACGAGAGAGAGATCATAATTGATCTTTTTTATAACACTTCAAGAAGTCTTGTGTTTACCAGTTAATGAAATCCCATGGTTATGGTTTTATATCTATATCCCAAAGTCTGTCTCAAGACTATCAACTGATTGAAGCATCTTTTTGAAAACACAAGTAATTCAATGAGGAAATAAGTTGAAAACAACTAATCAATAAGATTTTAAACCACTCAGGTTTAGTTTTTTTGAAAAAAAAAATCTCTCAAAGGAACATCAACATCATGAATAAACAAACAAGCAAGCAATTATTCTTTAGAAGCAGTAAAAAAGAAGAAGAAAACGAAGAAGAAGAAGAAGAAGAAAGAAGAAGAAGAAGAAGAAGAAGAAGAGGAAATGCCATAGTAAGGACAAAGGAGAAGACTAAAACTTGAGATATGTATTAGGCTATTTCAAATCCAAACAAGGAACTTTGGACACTAATACAGGGAAAGAGTTACAAGGTCTAGCACTAACCACAAGCACAAAAAAAAAATTAAATTAAATTAAAAAATAAAAAATAATCTCCTTTCTACTTGGTCTCATATACCTTAATGTAATAACAGGATTAATAGCCTCATAATCCACAAAGAATCAGAAAATTATCAGAATCTCCCTCCATCTTCTCCTCTTCACAATTAACTCATAAATTCAAAATGAAAAAATAGAATCACAGGATACCTCTGGATCAACTACGAACCTGCCTCAGTTTATCCAAATAAAAGATGAATAGCAAGCATTAAAAGAACCAGATTGCATTCAGATGAAACAATTCTTGTACATACTTCATCCAAACAAGATGGATTTGTGATGTGTATCGTGCAGTGTGTGAAGCATGTTGCACGGGGTTGCCTAGACCATGCTAGCTACAGTCAATGAGTTTTTGTTTATGGGGAAGACAAAAAGTGGGTTGGTGGATCAATCCTCACATGGGAGGCCGTGTATAGGTTGGAGGGAACTTCAAGTTGGAAGGGGTCAGTGTTTCTTCCACGTGATTGCTTGTTTGTTAGCTCTAAAAATATATATATATATATATATATTCTGTTATTTTGCCTTTATGTTGCAAAAAAAAAAAAGCAGTGAGCTGAAGGAGAATTATGGATTGTCACGTGGGTTATTTTTGGGTGGGCCCACGGTGGATATTTTTATTGGTTTTGAGTTGGAGTGGGTGTGCCCACGATGGGCTTTGTTGCTGTCCGTGGGCCACCTTGGGTTCTACGTTTTTTGGGTTGGACCCAAAAAGGAGTTCAAATTGGTTAGTTATATATATTATATATATATAGCTGTCTATATTTGATTAAAGTCAAAAGTGTAATGTGCTAGTGGGATCTAGTGGGCCCGCATGTCTATTGGCTTGTTGTGTATTGTTAGATGGGCCACAGTTTCCTTGGAATTTTGGGCCGTTTGGTTTGTTTAGCTGGACTCACTAACATATGCGTATTATATAAATTTGTTTGGGTGGTGGGCCAATTTTGGGCTGTTTGGCCGATGGTGCTGCCGTATTAATTCTGCTGGCTCACGGGTTTATCTTTTGGGTGAATTACGTGTATTGGAAAAGTGGACGGTTTTTTGGCCATTGCTTATTGGGTTCATTTTGGAAAATTCTTTTTGTTTAGTCTCTTTGCAGCGGATCATTTATAGTTGATTATTTTATGATGATTGATCGTGTGATCCTCATGTGACTCGATATGAGGGTGGTGTTGAGCCATCTCCGCCAAGAGTGATTGGGGAGCCACTGCTATGGGGAATAGTGGTTTGATAACCAGCCGAGTTAGAGACTGGGAGATGAGCGGGAGGATAGCTATCGATTTTCTGGTCGCTTCTTGTCTTCATATGACCCATCCTAATTGATTGTATTGCCACGCTTGACATGGAGTGAAGGGCACACTGCCGTGGGGTTTGAGGCTTGTGATCTACCAAGGAAGGGACTGGGGGATGTGATGATTGATTTCATGATTTTGTTGGCTGTGTATTGGTTTGTTGCTGAGGGGTTATTATTTTTCACTTCAACTCCCTAGACCGTGGCTTATGGTTATTGATCGTGCTAGCTTCATGTGACTTTGTTGGGATCTCTCATGGGATAGATTTTATCCTCCGTCACGGCTTTGGTTGAGTGGCTTGGATGTCACGGCTTCCAATAAAGTGTGGTCTGCTATCCAAGTCAAATGTAATATTAATTGGTTTGTTGCTGAGTGACTTTAGTGTATTTCATTGAGTTGTGTTATAGGTATTCTAGCTCTTTGTTGGTATGGGTCTATTTTGGTATCCTCATCAGGTTCTCTTGGGGATGTGATTTTTGTATGATTATGCTTCAAGTGCTTAGTCCTACGGGCTGTGTAGGACAATTTCTTTGCTGCTGGGCTCCTTTAGAAGGGACGGTGCTGAGTGGGATGCTGGGTTTTTATTTTGTACACAGTCCCTATCCTTTACAGGACATGGACTATGTACATCCCGTTTGGCTATCTCTCGATTTTCGGATGTAGTGTCTCTCGGCATTGTATAGTTTTGTGTTCTTAGCCGTGGTTTGTGCTGTGTTTTGTTTTGTAGGGCCTGGGGTTTGCCCCTTGTAATCGTGTAAATCTTTCTGTTTTATTTATTTCTTATTCACCCAAAAAAATTGGTAGAACCATTCTTGGCATGACCTTCCCAGGGTGGTGGCTAAAGACTGTAAAGGGAAATCTTTGGCCACTATCATTAGGAAGCTGGGCTTTTGTAGCTCTGTGTACCAGATCTGGATTGAAAGGAATCATAGAGTTTTTCAAAATGAGAGTAAACCAGAAGAGGTGGTCATTCAAGGTGTTGTTAGTATGATTAGATACAGGTTGTTTGCTATTTCCAACATTAAAAGAGCACCTGATGACGAGTGGTTTCTTCAAGAGTGGAGGCTTCCTGCTTCCATCTTACAAAGAGAGTAGCTACATGAGGGTTGAGTTTGTGAGCACATATTTGAGAGCCACGTGTTGTGAGCCATTCTTACAGTGGGATTTAAAATTGTTTATTGCTAATAGTCTGCTGTGCAGGTTGTCTTTGCTGGTTCCTTTCTTAGGGATGGTTAGATGAGAGAGAGTGTATACATATTACATGTGTGAGTGGTGTGAGCTGTGGGTTGAGTGATTTAGTATACATTATTTTTTTACTAACTCTTGTTTGGTGCAGGTGTTGATGGTTGTCACATATTGCTATGGAATTGTTTTAGTGTGGGTTGAGTGAAGGTAGGCCTATATAGTTTGATTTGGTTTTTTGTTTATTCTCACATGCTTATCATTCTGAGTGTCATTTATTCTAGTGGGTTGAGTGATTTAGTTGATATATTGAGTGAGTGTTGGTGCAGGTTTCTCCGGCTTTCAATTCTTTACTCATATGGTTGGTTTTGTACTGATGGCCCTTCAGGTCATGCTGAGTTGGACGTTTGTTATGGGTATGCTGTGAGCCAGGCTGCTAGATGCGCAAGCTTTAGGCATGGTTTGTGCTTGCAAGTTGTCTTTTATATTCTAAAGGAGCTTTGAAGATGGAAAGGAGTTTCAGGATGGTATTGCAGAAGGCTCTAAGGATCAGCCCAGTCCAGTGTGGGTTGTTCTTGGGGTCTACTTTACCGTTCTTCTATCTTCTTTTCTTTTGCTAGTTTTTTTTCTTTCTTTGTATAGATTGCTATAAATGTAAAAGGATTATAGTCTTCTTGTTTTTTGGTGGTTTGTTGTTCTTGTTGCTGCAAGCTAGATTCTGATAGGCTATTTTTTCTGTGGTCTTTGTCTTGTACATGGAGTAGTGGTTGTTTGTTGTCCTGGTATGGGCCCACGCAGGCTGCTAGCATTGCGATGGTCCTTTCTACTGCTATTTTGTGTGTGTAGGCTGTTTTGGCTGCCGTGTGGGCTAGTTTTTGAGGGTGTTTGGGCTGCTTTTGCTTGTTTGCTGTCTCGTTTGCTACGGTTGTGGTTTTTGTGCCTGTTCTCTCTCCATATCTCTGTTTGAGACACAGATGTTGAACAGGTTGTTTGCGCCTTGTTCTTTATTTTTGTCCTTTGTCCTGTTGTTGTTTTGTTCTTGGTTTTGTTATTGTTCTTTGTCCTGTATAGCTATGTTAGGGCCTGGGGTACGGCCCTTGTGTTCTTGTATTTTTCCTTGTTTTATTTTATGACTTATCCACCCAAAAAAAAAAAAAAAAAAGGTTATGGTAGATGCTGATGATGGCTGGACCAAAGTCAAGGATAAGGGCAGAAGGAAGGTGGGAGAACAGTCCCTTGTTGCTCCTGCTAACCCTACTGAAGTCTCTAGCTCTTCTACTGAATTGAGGGGTGATCTGGAAGCTGTCACTACTATCACACCAACCGCTAAACTAGTAGATCACATGGATGCTTTTCACTCTGAGGTGTTAGAAATTACAAAAATAATACATTTAGCAGCTGAAGAGATTATTAAGGGAATAGAGAAAGTGGAGGAAGAGAAGGCATGTGCTGGCTCACCTGAAAAGCCTGGGAAACAAGTGGAAAGATCTAAAAATGTTGGTAGCTCAACAAAGAATAAGTCTTCTGGCAAAGTTTCAGGAGCCAGAAGAAGAAGAAAAGGTAATAAGTTTTGTTTCTGGGATCTGGTTGTGTTTTTTTATTTTTTTATTTTTTTTTAAATTTTTTTTCATGACTATACAAATTGCATCATGGAATGTTAGAGGGTTTAATGACCTATCTAAACATAAAGAAGTGGCTGATTTTGTTAAAAAGGAGAATATCAAAATCATGAGTCTTTTGGAGACAAAAATCAAATTTGAAAATGAAGCTAAAATTTTTGAAAAAAGCTTTAAAAATTGGAAGTTTTTGTCTAACTCACAACTAGATCTACTTGCTAGAATATGGATCTACTGGGATCCAAATTTTTATGATATCCTGCTTGTTAAAATGACAAATCAGTTTATTTTTTTGCAAAGTGACTATATTGGAAGGGGATACTAGTTTTTTCTCTGCTTTTGTGTATGCGAAAAATAAGCATGTGTTGAGATTACCTTTGTTTTGTGATCTTCAAATAATTGCAAATACTCATGCTGGCAATCCAATTATGTTCCTTGGTGATTTTAATGCTATTAGGTTTTCTTATGTTAAGATGGGGGGACAAGATGGTTGGAATAGGGAAAAAGAGGTGTTTAATAGTATGATTCTGGACTCTGCAGGTGATAGCTGGTACATTGCCCAATGGAATATGGCTGTTACTATTTTGAAGCCCCATGTCCTCAGGAATGGGAGGGCTGCTGAGTGATGTGAGATCACTAAATGAGGGTTGAGTGAATGTGAGCAAATCTGAGTGTATATCTAACTGTTTTCTCTCTTGTGCAGCAAAAAGGGATTACTTGTGATTCAATGAGGGTTGAGTGATGTGAGGCTTATAGTCACAATTGAAATGAAAGTGGGTTGAGTGAAATAGCCCTCACAAATGTTTTTAACTAATGTTCATATATGTAGTAAATTTTATGTGCAGGCTATGGAATTTGTCACAGAGTGCTGTGTGCTTTTTAATTGTGGGTTTGAGTGATGGGAGTCTACATATTGTGTGCAATAATTGTTTATTGCTAGATGTTACAGAGTGTTGTGAGGTCATTACTGTGGGTTGAGTGATGTGAGTCCATATATTGTGTATCACCTATATTGTCTGGTGTAATTTGTATATCATTGTTAATGGATTCGATCTTTTCATTTCCTGCTGGCAGGACTTTTATATTGTCTAGAAGAGGATTGCTATTGGAATGGATCTCGGTGGATATCTGGCCTGATGGAATGGCTGCTGGATGCTCCTTCTGGATGCTTCAGAATGAATACAAGCTGTCTTTATTATGTTATCTATTTGTCAATATTATGCTATGTCCTTTGTTACAAACTGTTTGCCTACCCTAGTGGGATGTACGAGGGATTGTGTTGATATGATTTTAGCTTCTCAGCTGTGCTGGGTATAAGTTAGTTTAATTTGAGGCTTCTGTCTGGATGCTTGATGCACAGTGTGCTTTTTGTTGACATTTCTTAGGTATATGGTCTTTTCGGCACTGCTGCTACTGCCTTTTGTTTGGGTTCTTTTGTTTCTCTCGTTTGGTTATTTTTGGGCTGTCTTCACTTTGTTCAAATTCTCTATCTTTTTTGATATGGTTTCTGAACATTGTGCTTTTGGACTTTATTTCTTTCTATGGTCATTCTTGTTTTGGTTTTGGTGTTTTATTCTCTGTATAGCTGGTGTAGGGCCTAGGGCATTCCCCTTGTAATCCTGTATATTCTCTTGTTTTGTTTATGTCTTATTCACCAAAAAAAAAAAAAAAAATTGGTTCATGCAAGAAGGATGGAGAAGAACGGAGAAAGTTAGAGAGACTTTCTTCTTGAGAGGTGGAAGACAAAGGGCCATTTTAGGAAGTGGGTTAAAGCCACTTCCTAGCTTTTAACCCATTTCCCTCTCACAAGAAAGTTGAAAAAAAAAAAAAAATTAAAAAGCAACTTTTAATCATCTTTCCAAAACACCCGAAAGTTAGAGAAAGTTAATTCAAATTCATCCTTTTGGACTTGAAAATTGAACACTTAGGTGATTTAAAAACCCTTAAATGAGGTGCTTAAGTTAAACTAATATCATTAAGCTATAATTACTCAGAAAATTCTCTTTCTTAGATGCTAAGCAACGTTGTTTTGAGTTAAACTTAGCCACTTAAGCTAATGAAACAATTAGTCGCCTAAGCTAATTAGTTCCTAGAAGAAAATAAAGAAGGATGGAGAAGGACGGAGAAAGTTAGAGAGAAACTTTCTTTTTGAGAGCTAGAAGAGAAAGTAAGAGAAAAGAAAGAGAAATAGGTAGAAAATCAAAGGGAATTCAAATTCACCCTTTTGTGCTTGAGAATTGAACACTTAGGTGATTTAAAAACCCTTAAATGAGGTGCTTAAGTTAAACTAATATCATTAAGTTACAATTACTCAGAAAATTCTCTTTCTTAGATGCTAAGCAACGTTGTTTTGAGTTAAACATGTGACCCGTCCTAATTGATCGTATTGCCACGCCTGACATGGAGTGAAGGGCACACTGCCGTGGGGTTTGAGGCTTGTGATCTACCAAGGTAGGGACTGGGGGATGTGATGATTGATCTCATGATTTTGTTGCATGTGTATTGGTTCGTTGCTGAGGGGCTATTGTAGTTTCACTTCAACTCCCTAGACCGTGGCTTATGGTTTTTGACCGTGCTAGCTTCATGTGACTCTGCTGGGACTTCTCATGGGGTATATTTTATCCTCTGTCATGGCTTTAGTGAAGTGGCTTGGATGTCACGGCTGTGAGGAGTGGGATGCTTATTGGATTCCATGTTTTATCCGCAGTCGAGACTGGGGGCATGTGGGGTTGACTATCATCTTTGACTCGGCTTGTGGGTTGTTGTTTTGTTAGTGTGTTTGTTATGTTTTAGCTTTGTGGTGTTTTTGTGTGTATCTTTGCCCATATATCCACCTCAAGTTTCTATCTATTATCTCTGATAGTAGGGGTTACTTGAGGACAAAAAGGATATATGGGCAGAGTTGGGGTTTTTGTGTTTTTCTGTTGTTCTTGTTGGTCCCCCTTTTTTTGGGGGTGTAGTGGTTGTTTATGTTGGTTATACTTGTTTTTTATTTGCTGTTGGGCGTGCCTGGGGTATGCCCCTTGTAAACTTGTATATTTCATTGTCTTTATTTTATGACTTACTTACCCAAAAAAAAAAAAAATAAAAAATAAATAAAAATAAAAAAAAAATAAATAAATAAATAAAATTAGTTCCTAGAAGAAAATAGAGAAGGATGGAGAAGGACGGAGAAAGTTAGAGAGAAACTTTCTTTTTTTTTTTTTTTTTTTTTTTTTTTGGGTGAATAAGACATAAAATAAAAAGAAAAAATGAACAAATTACATGATTACAAGGGGCATGCCCCAGGCCTACACAAGCTATACAAGATAAACAAGCAAACAAAACCAGAACAAACGCAACTGTTCAAGCGCTATATCTGAGAAATAACCATTGAACAGGAGCGAGGAAATAAACAAAAAAAAAAAAAAAAAAAAAAAAAAACAGAAACTGAAACGAAAGAACACCACGCAGCAACTACCAAGCTTTCACCAAGGACCAATTACCCGAACCAGTAACAAAGCTAAGAATTCCCACGGGATGGGTAACAGACCAAACCGCTGGGTAATATACCAAAATGAGGCGCACTCCTAGTGGTCACAAACAGCAACATAATTGTTCTATTATATCCCACTAGACAAGCCACTGTCAAAGAAATCCAAAATCCACATGCCAAAATCCATATGTTACCTAGCACGAGCAGCACATAGGATTGAAGATAAGAGTATAACCCGAAACCCCTAGTACATCCCACTAGGGTAGGCAAAACAGCTATGTTTGTATAGTAATTACATAAAAGAAAATAATTGAAAGACAACTTTTGGACACACTGAGCAACCCAGAAGGCGCTTGGAGCAGCCATTCCACGAAACCAGTCAATCACCAACGCAGCAACCCAATAAGAGATGTTGTAGGAAAATTCACCTAGACATTGTAATAGGTCCTGCCAACCAAACACAGAAGAAACAGCACCCAATTCAGAGAAGTAAGAAAGAAAAAAAAAAAAAAAGAGAGTGGTACACACTTTCTTGCTCACTAACTCGACCCACAAATATATGACCTCACAAAACTCGGGAATTGCTTCCTTAACCTGCACATAAAGATTTACAATATATATATTGATTAGTAACAAATGCATTTTAGTGCTAAGATCACTCAACCCACAGACCGAAACATAACAGTTCTGTTATTAGTTTTGTGGCTACTTTCACTCAAACCCACAAGACATATCGAAGAATGGAGCATCATTGGTAACTCTGTATCTCACCACACTCAACACACAGATTTCATGAAATTCCCAAAGCCAGTTCCTACACATGGAGCAAATAATTAGATAACACTCAATATCAAGCTCCCTATCACTCGACCCTCGCATATAGGAACTCACATCACTCAGCAGCCCTCCCATTATTGTGGAGATGGGGCTTCAGAATTGAACTTGGGAGGTTCCATTGGGAAAGGAACCATGCATCACCTGCATTTGGAGGAATATTGTTTGCAGACAATAATCTACTTCTAACCATGAGCACAATAGATTTAAGAATCACCTCAACAGGTTTACAAACTTTATTGAAAATTCTGTTATTCCTTTCAATCCACACATGGTACACAGTACAAAGGAAAGAGAGTCTCATGATAACAGATTTAAGAGATTTGCCTTTGTTCTCTTGAACAATCAGTGTAACAGTATCAGGCCAAGGCACATCATTCAGTTGGACATTGCATTTACTTTGAATAGCATACCAAATTCTCTGGGTAAAGATGCAGTCAAAGAAAAGATGTGGATGGCTCTCATTATGATCAAGGCAAAAGGGGCAGACTAGGCTAGAGGAGATGCCAAATAAATGAAGCCTATCACAGGTATTCAACCTGCCAAAGATAGCCAGCCAAGCAATGAAACTGACTTTAGGGATAGTAAACGAACCCCAAACCAGATTGTGCCAAGGAACAATGGCCCGCTTATTTCTCCACAAGTTCCAAACAGATTTAATAGAGAATTCCCCATCAAGATTGAGGGTCCAAATGAGTTTATCAGCATCTAAGGGGTTAGGCTGACAACTGTTGGGAGTACTAGAGATTAATTCCCTGAGTTCCCAAGAATTAGGAAAGGGCCATCTCCATTTACTCCCAGAAATGATATGACTAACTTTAGTATCCCCATTGAGACCAGAATCATACAAGATTCTATCCCATACTTGTCCACAAAGAACCCTCAGGATGCCAATTATCATACCATAAAAAAGTATTTTGGCCATTTCCAATCTTATGCTTAATGAGAGGGTAGATAACAGGTCTAAGAGAGAGAACTTTCCTCCAGACCCAAGAAGGGTCACTAGGGGATTTAACTCTCCAGAAACATCTCCCCTTAAGAAGATAGGACTTAACCCACTGACACCACATAGACTTCTCTCCTCCAGAAAAGAGGAACCAAATATGCTTAGCAACCGCAGCCTTGTTCCAAACCTCAAGAGATTTGAAGCCAAGGCCACCCTCCTTTTTAGGAGTACAGACACTATCCCAAGCTATCTTAGCACAATGCTTCCTAAGATCAGTACCAGACCAGAGAAAAGCTCTAAGAGTATTCTCAATCTCCCTAATGACCCTCTTGGGAAGAATAAACAGTGAAGACCAATAAACTTGCATAGAGAACAAATGGTTTGGATGAGCTGAGCCCTACCAGCATAGGATAGCAGTTATTGGTCCAACTGTTTATTCTTTTAGTGATTCTATCTACAAGTTGTTTGCAATCAGTTGCTTTCAACTAGTAGTAATAAGAGGCACTCCAAGATATTTAACGGGAGAGACCCTTCGGAGAATGGAACCACCTCAAGAATATCCCCCTCAGTTTCTTGTTACAACCAGAAAGTACAAACTACTCTTGCTAGGATTAGGAGTGAGACCAGACAAAGATCTAAACTCATCCAACCCATCCAAATCAACTTCACAGTGTTAACATCACCTTTGCTGAATATCATGAGATCATCAGCGAAGCAAAGGTTGACGATTTTAGTTTTTTCACATCTCCAATGGAATTTAAAGAGAGGATGCTTAGATTTCTCAGCTAAGATCCTCGCAAGAATTTCCATAGCCAGAACAAATAGATAGGGGGACATGGGGTCACCCTGCCTAAGACCTCTAGCACCTTTAAAGTGGCCATGAAGGCTACCATTGATGCATATAGAGAAAGAAGGGCTAGTAATGCAGGCTTTAACCCAAGAAATCATTTTAAGAGGGAAGCCCATAGCAGTGAGGATGTCAATGATAAAATCCCAGCTAACGGTATCATAAGCTTTCATTAAATCAACTTTCATGGCACATTTAGGAGTGGGAGAGTGTCTATGATAACCTCTCATGAGTTCCTGAGATAAAAAGATATTATCAGATATCCTTCTCCCCTGAACAAAAGCCGATTGAACAGGATCAATAAGATCAGGGAGGACACCTTTAATCCTGTTGGCAATAATCTTAGCAATGCATTTGTAGATTGTATTGCAACAAGAAATAGGTCTGTAATCTCCAACTTTCACCGGATTAGGAACCTTGGGTATGAGCGCAATGATGGTATTATTAATCTCACTAAGAAGCTTGCCAGACTCAAAGAAAGCTCTAATCGCTTGGGTGACATCTTTCCCAACGATGGTCCACGCGCTTTTAAAGAAACCAGCAGAGAAGCCATCGGGGCCAGGGGCCTTGTTGGCTTTAAGAGACCAGAAAACATCCTTAATCTCTTGGTCAGAGACCGGACGAGCAAGATCAATGGCTTGGACAGACGAAACTCTAGAATGGATCAGAGAGTTAATTCTATCAGCACCACTGTAATGGTCCTGAGGAGGGGAGCCAAAGAGCTTGGAAAAGTAATTGACGAAAGCATCATGAACATTTTCCGGATTAGTAGAGATATCACCATCCTCCATCTCGACTTTAAGAATTTTGCCTCTATTGATGTTACTCTTAACAGATCTAAAGAAAAAGCTACTGTTTCTATCACCCAAACCAAGCCATTGGACCCTAGATTTTTGATGAGCTAAGCTTTCCTCAACAGCACTAAGGTCCACATATTTTTTGAAAAGATTTCTCTCAAGAGTTTGGAATGAGAGAATGTGGGGATCCTTATCCAGTTTCAGTTGGATAGAATCTAACTCCGCTTTGGTAGCAAGAACTCTAGTAGAAATGTCACTGAAATCCTTTTTATTCAAGGACTTAAGAATAGGTTTCAAGCTACGAAGTTTTTTGCACACTCTAAACATAGGAACCCCATGGACATACTGACTCCAATCCTGAGCAACTAGGGGAAGGAAATCCTCATGATTCGCCCAAAAATCAAAATATTTGAAAGGCTTTTTGAAGGAGATGGCCATATCAGTCACAGTTACAACAGCAGGGGAATGGTCAGAGACCCCAGAAGGAAGGAACATAGCTGTGGAAGTGGGGAAATGATCAAGCCAAGATTCATTAACCAGAGTTCTGTCGATTTTAGTAGCAATATACTCTCCCGAGGATCTTTTATTAGCCCAAGTAAACTGACACCCCCCATAAGAAAGGTCAACAAGATCAGCATTCAAAATGTAAGTGTTGAAGACTTCCTTATCACTATTCCAAGAATTAGACCCCCCAAATTTTTCGAAGCTATATCTAATAGCATTAAAATCCCCCAAAAAAATCAGGGGGGAGGTGGAATGCAGATGAGATAGCCTAAGTATCGAATCAAAAACTTCTTTTCTCAGGGCATGGCTATTCTCAGCATACACAAAACATGCAGTGAACCTCTTATCATGAACAATATCAGTTATATCACAGAGAATAAACTGATGAGTAGAATGCTTTAAGGTCACTAAGCAAAAATCAGGATCCCAAAAAACACAAATTCGCCCAGTTTTATTAGGTTGAGAGTTTGTCAAAAAGGACCATTTTTTCATGCATGACGAAAAAATAAGATTTTCATTTGAAATTTTTATTTTGGTCTCCAAAACACCCATGATCTTTATATCTTCCTTAATCAAAAAATTTCTCAATTCTTTATGCTTAGAGGGGTCATTGAGCCCTCTAATATTCCAAGAAGCTATTTTAAAAGACATAGGGAAACAAAATCAAAACTCACAACCCTAGGGGAATAAAGTTACCTCTTCTTTTTCCTCTGGCTGGAACTTCCCTTGCCAGAGTAATGCTTTTTCCTGGAGCCAGATTTTGGAGACTTCGGTGTAGTGACAGCAGAAGACTTAGCCCTGTCACTGAGCATTTGATCATGTTCAGCCATTTCTTTATTCAGTCTGTCATGAGCAGCTTGTAGATCCAAGGAATCAACTTGAGTTCCCTCAGTAAAGTTCCCATCATCATCTGCAATGGGCTCCTCCCTATCCACCCAAACATCTGTTTCAGTAGCTACATTCTGTTCTTGCCCTGAGGCATCCTCTTGCACCGTTGGGATCAGCTCTTTCTCAACTAAAAGAGCATCAGTGGGCTCATCACTATCCACCAAGACCTCTACAGCAGTAGGTACATCAGGCATTGCGACATCCACCTGCAAGGTGGGGATCTGAGTTTCCTTTTCCGTAGCTGCAGGGATGCCTTGAGGGTCCTGTGTTAGAATTTCCTCATTTCCAGAAGTATCACCAACTTTCCTCTTCCCTTTAGCCAGGATAGTAGTCCAGCCAGGCTCGGAAGGATTCTCTTCTGTTTCTTTCTGGAGGGCCACCAATTTGGCTACTTGGGTTGTAACACATTTATTAGTTTCATGTCCAAAAGCAACACAGTGGTCACACTTTGCAGGGAGCCCTTGATATTCGACACTCACCACAACTTTTTCACCCTCACAGTTGATCGGAAAGGATGGTGGCTGTTTGGATGAAGCATCAATCTCCACACAGACTCTCGCAAAGCGACCCTACCCCCACTAGCAGTTAGCTGATCTGTAAACAGAGGCTTGCCGACAGCACTAGCAATCCTACCAAGGCCATCACTGTCCCAATACTCCAATGGTATATCATAGAATCTAACCCACACTGGAACTTTGGTAACCTTCTCCTTCGATAGTTTCATCATCCTTGTCCATTTTTTCAAATTATATTGAAACCCCCAATATACCAAGGGCCCCCCTCCAGTATTTCAGAACTTTCCGGACTATCAAAAATAAAAAAGATGAAGCCTTCACCATTGGCTAGAACTTCTTTAAGACCCTTATTCCTCCACATACTAAAAGCAACATTTTTCATATAGTTAAAATTGACCCCTTTACCTAAGAAGTAACCCACCAAGCATGAATCCCACTTTGGAAGGGGGTTAGGTCTAGGGGGCAGATCAACACTAATGAAGCCATCTTTAATTGTAGGAGGGAAATACCTCAGAGGGACTGTCGGTGCCGAGGATGAGTTAGTAACTTCAGCCCAAGATTTCCCCGTGTACCAGGTCCCCTTCCTCCACCACGCCCTCTACCTCCTCTGCCTCCTCTAGGATTCGCCCCCCCACGGGCCATCTGGTCTCCAGAAAGTAGACCTTCACCCTCCTCTTGGATCGGAATATTGCTATCAAGAATCAGAGGAGCTTGTGGGATATTCCCCCCCTTGTCAGACATAGGGCTCAACTCATCCTCCATAGCCTCTCGAAGTTTCCCCTCATCACTGATTGTAGACGATCCACATCTTTGAAACTTTCTTCTTGAGAGCTAGAAGAGAAAGTAAGAGAAAAGAAAGAGAAATAGGTAGAAAATCAAAGGGAATTCAAATTCACCCTTTTGTGCTTGAGAATTGAACACTTAAGTAATTTAGAAAACCCTAAATCAGGAGCTTATGTTAAACTAATATCATTAAGCAACAATTACTCAGAAAATTCTCTTTGTTAGAGGCTAAGCAAGGTTATTTATAGTTAAACATGGCCATTTAAGCTAATGAAACAATTAGTGGCCTAAAGCTAATTAATTCCTAGAACAAAATAGAGAAGGATGTCCCTCTCTGTTACTTATGGATTGGTGGTTCCTCTCTGATGGTCTTATTTATTTGAAACCACCTTTGCAGGTTCTACTGAATTCTGACCATGTGGCATCTATCCATGGTGATGATCTGCTACAGTTTATCTACATGGAAGGGGGTGCAAAAGCAAAAGTTCTTGAATGGTTTATGTATCTGGGTTTGTTTGAAGTGAAGTGGTTTAGGGAATGGCTGCACTTTTTTTTTTTTTTTTTTTTGTGTGAATAAGTCATAAAATAAAACAAAGAATATACAAAATACAAGGGGCATTCCCCAGGACCTACCAAGAGCTATACAAGACCAGCAAACCCAAGACCAAAAAGACCTGTTCATACGCCACATCTCAAGGAATGGGGGCCATGAACAAGCCCAACCAAAGCAAAACAACTAAGACAAGGTAGCAAAAGCCACAATAAAGGACCAACAAAACCAACCAAAACATAAGGAACACAACCAACAAACCACCTGGGAAGAAGAAAGCTATAGAAAATAATAATAAACATCACCAGAAACAAACACTATACCCAATAACAACCCAACTAGGAAGGCCACTAAAATATAACAATATTACAATTACAAACGATAGAACCAAAATAGACTGAGAAGTAAATGCACCAATAGCAACGGCATTGCACTGACGAATGGACAAAAATACATAGCAACAACGAGGCAGCAACGATGCAACACCAGACAATACACAGCAGCAGCAACGAGGCAGCCGCTTAGGCAAGCAGCAAAGACTTCGCAGCACCTCGACAGTAGAAGCGACCAAACAGACAACTTAGCAATAGCAGATGAAATCAAACGGACAAATCAGCTACAGCAATATAGCGGCAGCACAGAGCCAGCAGTAGAACCAACCAAACCCAAATTGGACACCATGTAGAAACATACGCGACTCCAAGTCAGCTGGAACTCACATGGGTCGACAACAGCTAGGGAGAATGGCTGCATTTTGCGCCCTCTTGCTGATCTACTATAGGTCTCTTGATCATGTGAAGACAGATGACACAAAAGGTTCATAGCTGAAAGTCCTGGTTTTGGGTGGACTGCTGCTGTGAACATCTGCTGGTAGTGGTATCTGTTGACAATTGGAAACTGGCAGCAGCAAATGATGGCTGCTTTTGGCTCGTCAAGTGTAGAGCCTTTCTTTATTTTATCTTACTTTTTCATTTTGTTTTTGGAATTAATATATGTTTGGATATATGTTTGGGTGATTTTCTTCTGGCCTACCTATGCGGGCTGTGCATGGGACAACTCCTCTTGTATGTGTCCTTTTTTGAGTCAGGTTCTGAAGCATCAAGATTGTGTCCATAGTCCGCATATTACTAGTATGGGGGTTATGAACACAATTAAGGTTTGGAAACCTGTTTTGGAGACTGCTTTTGATTTAATTGTCTTGGGTGTTTTGGAGATCATGGGTGTTTTGGAGACCAAAATAAAAATTTCAAATGAAAATCTTATTTTTTCGTCATGCATGAAAAAATGGTCCTTTTTGACAAACTCTCAACCTAATAAAACTGGGCGAATTTGTGTTTTTTGGGATCCTGATTTTTGCTTAGTGACCTTAAAGCATTCTACTCATCAGTTTATTCTCTGTGATATAACTGATATTGTTCATGATAAGAGGTTCACTGCATGTTTTGTGTATGCTGAGAATAGCCATGCCCTGAGAAAAGAAGTTTTTGATTCAATGCTTAGGCTATCTCATCTGCATTCCACCTCCCCCCTGATTTTTTTGGGGGATTTTAATGCTATTAGATATAGCTTCGAAAATTTGGGGGGTCTAATTCTTGGAATAGTGATAAGGAATCTTCAACACCTGCATTTTGAATGCTGATCTTGTTGACCTTTCTTATGGGGGGTGTCAGTTTACTTGGGCTAATAAAAGAATCCTCGGGAGAGTATATTGCAACTAAAATCGACAGAACTCTGGTTAATGAATCTTGGCTTGATCATTTCCCCACTTCCACAGCTATGTTCCTTCCTCTGGGGTCTCTGACCATTCCCTGCTGTTGTAAGTGTGACTGATATGGCCATCTCCTTCAAAAAGCCTTTCAAATATTTTGATTTTTGGGCGAATCATGAGGATTTCCTGCCCCTAGTTGCTCAGGATTGGAGTCAGTATTCCATGGGGTTTCCTATGTTTAGAGTTTGCAAAAACTTCGTAGCTTGAAACCTATTCTTAAGTCCTTGAATAAAAAGATTTCAGTGACATTTCCTAGAGTGTCTTGCTACCAAAGCGGAGTTAGATTCTATCCAACTGAAACTGGATAAGGATCCCCACATTCTCCCATTCCAAACTCTTGAGAGAAATCTTTTCAAAAAAATATGTGGGACCTTAGTGTGTTGCTGAAAGCTTAGCACATCAAAAATCTAGGGTCCAATGGCTTGGTTTGGGTGATAGAAATAGTAGTTTTTTCTTTAGATCTGTTAAGAGTAACATCAATAGAGGCAAAATTCTTAAAGTCGAGATGGAGGATGGTGATATCTCTACTAATCCGGAAAATGTTCATGATGCTTTCGTCAATTACTTTTCCAAGCTCTTTGGCTCCCCTCCTCAGGACCATTACAGTGGTGCTGATAGAATTAACTCTCTGATCCAATCTAGAGTTTCGTCTGTCCAAGCCATTGATCTTGCTCGTCCGGTCTCTGACCAAGAGATTAAGGATGTTTTCTGGTCTCTTAAAGCCAACAAGGCCCCTGGCCCCGATGGCTTCTCTGCTGGTTTCTTTAAAAGCGCGTGGACCATTGTTGGGAAAGATGTCACCCAAGCGATTAGAGCTTTCTTTGAGTCTGGCAAGCTTCTTAGTGAGATTAATAATACCATCATTGCGCTCATACCCAAGGTTCCTAATCCGGTGAAAGTTGGAGATTACAGACCTATTTCTTGTTGCAATACAATCTACAAATGCATTGCTAAGATTATTGCCAATAGGATTAAAGGTGTCCTCCCTGATCTTATTGATCCTGTTCAATCGGCTTTTGTTCAGGGGAGAAGGATATCTGATAATATCTTTTTATCTCAGGAACTCATGAGAGGTTATCATAGACACTCTCCCACTCCTAAATGTGCCATGAAAGTTGATTTAATGAAAGCTTATGATACCGTTAGCTGGGATTTTATCATTGACATCCTCACTGCTATGGCTTCCCTCTTAAAATGATTTCTTGGGTTAAAGCCTGCATTACTAGCCCTTCTTTCTCTATATGCATCAATGGTAGCCTTCATGGCCACTTTAAAGGTGCTAGAGGTCTTAGGCAGGGTGACCCATGTCCCCCTATCTATTTGTTCTGGCTATGGAAATTCTTGCGAGGATCTTAGCTGAGAAATCTAAGCATCCTCTCTTTAAATTCCATTGGAGATGTGAAAAACTAAAATCGTCAACCTTTGCTTCGCTGATGATCTCATGATATTCAGCAAAGGTGATGTTAACACTGTGAAGTTGATTATGGATGGGTTGGATGAGTTTAGATCTTTGTCTGGTCTCACTCCTAATCCTAGCAAGAGTAGTTTGTACTTTTCTGGTTGTAACAAGAAACTGAGGGAGGATATTCTTGAGGTGGTTCCATTCTCCGAAGGGTCTCTTCCCGTTAAATATCTTGGAGTGCCTCTTATTACTACTAAGTTGAAAGCAACTGATTGCAAACAACTTGTAGATAGAATCACTAAAAGAATAAACAGTTGGACCAATAAACTGCTATCCTATGCTGGTAGGGCTCAGCTCATCCAAACCATTTTGTTCTCAATGCAAGTTTATTGGTCTTCACTGTTTATTCTTCCCAAGAGGGTCATTAGGGAGATTGAGAATACTCTTAGAGCTTTTCTCTGGTCTGGTACTGATCTTAGGAAGCATTGTGCTAAGATAGCTTGGGATAGTGTCTGTACTCCTAAAAAGGAGGGTGGCCTTGGCTTCAAATCTCTTGAGGTTTGGAACAAGGCTGCGGTTGCTAAGCATATTTGGTTCCTCTTTTCTGGAGGAGAGAAGTCTATGTGGTGTCAGTGGGTTAAGTCCTATCTTCTTAAGGGGAGATGTTTCTGGAGAGTTAAATCCCCTAGTGACCCTTCTTGGGTCTGGAGGAAAGTTCTCTCTCTTAGACCTGTTATCTACCCTCTCATTAAGCATAAGATTGGAAATGGCCAAAATACTTTTTTATGGTATGATAATTGGCATCCTGAGGGTTCTTTGTGGGACAAGTATGGGGATAGAATCTTGTATGATTCTGGTCTCAATGGGGATACTAAAGTTAGTCATATCATTTCTGGGAGTAAATGGAGATGGCCCTTTCCTAATTCTTGGGAACTCAGGGAATTAATCTCTAGTACTCCCAACAGTTGTCAGCCTAACCCCTTAGATGCTGATAAACTCATTTGGACCCTCAATCTTGATGGGGAATTCTCTATTAAATCTGTTTGGAACTTGTGGAGAAATAAGCGGGCCATTGTTCCTTGGCACAATCTGGTTTGGGGTTCGTTTACTATCCCTAAAGTCAGTTTCATTGCTTGGCTGGCTATCTTTGGCAGGTTGAATACCTGTGATAGGCTTCATTTATTTGGCATCTCCTATAGCCTAGTCTGCCCCTTTTGCCTTGATCATAATGAGAGCCATCCACATCTTTTCTTTGACTGCATCTTTACCCAGAGAATTTGGTATGCTATTCAAAGTAAATGCAATGTCCAACTGAATGATGTGCCTTGGCCTGATACTGTTACACTGATTGTTCAAGAGAACAAAGGCAAATCTCTTAAATCTTATCATGAGACTCTCTTTCCTTTGTACTGTGTACCATGTGTGGATTGAAAGGAATAACAGAATTTTCAATAAAGTTTGTAAACCTGTTGAGGTGATTCTTAAATCTATTGTGCTCATGGTTAGAAGTAGATTATTGTCTGCAAACAATATTCCTCCAAATGCAGGCGATGCATGGTTCCTTTCCCAATGGAACCTCCCAAGTTCAATTCTGAAGCCCCATTCTCCACAATAATGGGAGGGCTGCTGAGTGATGTGAGTTCCTATATGCGAGGGTCGAGTGATAGGGAGCTTGATATTGAGTGTTATCTAATTATTTGCTCCATGTGTAGGAACTGGCTTGGGAATTTCATGAAATCTGTGTGTTGAGTGTGGTGAGATACAGAGTTACCAATGATGCTCCATTCTTCGATATGTCTTGTGGGTTGAGTGAAAGTAGCCACAAAACTAATAACAGAACTGTTATGTGTTCGGTCTGTGGGTTGAGTGATCTTAGCACTAAAATGCATTTGTTACTAATCAATATATATATGTAAAATCTTTATGTGCAGGTTAAGGAAGCAATTCCCGAGTTTGTGAGGTCATATATTTGTGGTCGAGTGTAGTGAGCAAGAAATGTGTGTACCACTCTCTTTTTTTTTTTTTTTCTTTCTTACTTCTCTGAATATGGGTGCTGTTTCTTCTGTGTTTGGTTGGCAGGACCTATTACAATGTCTAGGTGAATTTTCCTACAACATCTCTTATTGGGTTGCTGCGTTGGTGATTGACTGGTTTCGTGGAATGGCTGCTCCAAGCGCCTTCTGGGTTGCTCAGTGTGTCCAAAAGTTGTCTTTCAATTATTTTCTTTTATGCAATTACTATACAAACATAACTGTTTTGCCTACCTAGGAGGATACTAGGGGTTTCGGGTTATACTCTTATCTTCAATCCTATGTGCTGCTCGTGCTAGGTAACATATGGATTTTGGCATGTGGATTTTGGATTTCTTTGAAAGTGGCTTGTCTAGTGGGATATAATAGAACAATTATGTTGCTGTTTGTGACCACTAGGAGTGCGCCTCATTTTGGTATATTACCCAGCGGTTTGGTCTGTTACCCATCCCGTGGGAATTCTTAGCTTGGTTACTGGTTCGGGTAATTGGTCCTTGGTGAAAGCTTGGTAGTTGCTGCGTGGTGTGTTCTTTCGTTTCAGATTCTGTTTTTTTGTTTGTTTATTTCCTCGCTCCTGTTCAATGGTTATTTCTCAGATATAGCGCTTGAACAGTTGCGTTTGTTCTGGTTTTGTTTGCTTGTTTATCTTGTATAGCTTGTGTAGGGCCTGGGGCATGCCCCTTGTAATCATGTAATTTGTTCATTTTTCTGTTTTATTTTATGTCTTATTCACCCAAATCTCCATGCAATTATTCTGTTGGGGATTTTAGATTGTACATAGAGTTTGTTAGGCCTACGATTTCGGTGTGCTGTCCTTTTGGCCTATCTTGGTAAGTTGTTCCTGGCTATTGCCTGTGTTGTATAGTTCTGGCTAGGGCCTGGGACATGCCCCTTGTAGCTCTGTATTTTCTTTGTCTTTTATTTTATGTCTTATTCACCTAAAAAAAAAATAGAGAAGGATGGGGAAAGTTAGAGAGAAACTTTCTCCTTGAGAGCTAGAAGAGGAAGTTAGAGAAAAGAAAGAGAAATAGCAGGAAAATCAAAGGCAATTCAAATTCAACCTTTTGGACTTGAGAAATGAATACTTAGGTGATTTAGAAATCCTTAAACGAGTAGTTAAATTAATATTGTTAAGCTATAATTACTCAGAAAATTCTTCTTCTTAGAGGCTAAGCAATGTTAGTTTGAGTTAAACTTCGAGAAATAAGTGGCCTAAGCTTAGTTTGAGGCTAAGCAATTCTATCTTTCTTCTTAAGTTAAATAATTAGTGGCCTAAGCTAATTAGTTCCCAAAAGGTAGCTGTTCAATTAGTGGCCTAAGCAATTCTCTTTAAAATGGCATCATGGAATGTTAGAGGGTTCAATGATCCTTCTAGACATAAAGAAGTTACAAAGTTTTTGGTCAATGAAGACATTAGAGTTTTGGGCATTTTGGAGACCAAGATAAAAGTTATGAATGAAAATAACATTTTCTCTACTTGTCTCATCAATAATTGGTCATTTTTGACAAACTCACAACCTTCTAAAACTGGGAGAATTTGTGTCTGCTGGGACCCAGGTTTTTGTACTGTTAGTATGCTTAATGTTTCTGATCAATGCATTTTTTGTGAAGTTCTGGATTTGACTACTGCTGATACTTTCCTTGGATGTTTTGTTTATGCTGATAACAAACATGCCATCAGGAGAGATTTTTTTGAGTATTATTCAGCACCTCCCTATCTTAGTCCAAGCATCCTCTTGTTTTCTTAGGGGATTTCAATGCCATTAGGTACTATTATGAGAAATATGGAGGTTCCTCTGTATGGTCTCCTGAGAAAGAAGAGTTTAATTCTTACATCCTCCATTCTGAATTGGTGGATCTGTTTTATGGGGGTTGCCAATTTACTTGGACTAACAAAAGGGATAGTGGTGATTATATTACCACTAAAATTGACAGGGTCCTGGTTAATGAGGCTTGGCTTGATCACTTTCCTACCTCAACAGCTACCTTCCTCCCATCTTGTATATCTGATCACTCTCCTGTTGTGGTCACTATCACTGATAAGGATGTCTCCTTTAAGAAACCTTTCAAGTTTTTTGACTTTTGGGCTCTTCATAAGGAGTTCCTTCCTGCGGTGTCCAAAGAGTGGAACCAATATATTCATGGTGTTCCTATGTTCCAGAGTCTGTCAAAAACTCAAAAATCTGAAACCTGTCTTTAAAACCTTGAACAAAAAGGAATTTAGAGACATCTCTACTAGAGTCTTGGCCACCAAAGCTGATCTTACCTCTGTCCAATGGAAGTTAGATAAGGATCCTAGTGACACTGACCTACAAATTCTTAAGAGGGCTCTCTACAAACAATATGTTACATTGACTACTATTGAAGAAAGTCTTGCTCACCAAAAATTTAGGATTAACTAGCTCAATCTAGGTGATAGGAACAGTAGGTTCTTTTTTAAGTCCATCAAGGGTAACATCAACAGGGGTAAAATTCTTAATATTGAGATGCAGGATGGAAGTAGGTCAAATAAGCCTGAGGATATACAAAATGGGGAAGAAAGTAAAGCTCCCCCCGGTGGTAATGGTCTGGTGCATTATTTGGCCAGTTGTTTAGCTCCTCTACCCATTTCTGAGGGTTGAGTGAGTATGTATTTCAGATTGTGTGATAGTTCAGGAGCTGCCTTTCAAAAGTTTTGGAGGTGGGTCTGCAACGTTGAGTTTATGGGTCATTTCCGGTTAGTTCAGAGCCTTTACAGTGCGTGGTTGGTGATGAATGACAGAGTGATATCTGGTTTGGTGTTGCAGGTGCGTTATCACCGGCCAGTTTGTGTTAGTCCGTTATCATGGTGTTGCTGCCAGAGTCTGTTTTTGTGGCTCGGCTATGGCAAACTTTGTTTCCGCGCTAGTTTATGTTGCTTCTGTTGTGAGAGTTTCATTCTTCTCGTCGCAGGTGTGGGATATTAGCTCGCTAATCTGGTAGTTTTTTTTTCTGCCGATTATGCTTGCAGGTGGAGTAGTCAGTTGATGATCCCGTAAGCTATGGGTGGTGTCGTGTAACTGACGCGTGGGTTTCCGTTCTGCGTCCGTCGTTCTTGGCTTCAAGCGTGTATTGTGGATGGGTTCCTCACCGTTGGTACATCTGTTTTGGAGTCAGATGTTGGGCTGGGTTACTACCACGGTGGACTTTCAGGTCGTGAGTAACTCATGGTCGTCGATAAGCTGCGGTCGGCGGTGCTGGGTTTCGCTGTCTGTCGTGGTTGTTTGTTGTACCTCGCCGTGTTCTGGCCATTGGTACATTTGTTTTGTTTGATGCATGTGTTCTGAAGGAGATGAAGTGGGTTTCACGAGCCTTGGGCGCGTGGGATTATGACTGATGTGTTTGGATGTGTGATGAGTGCTATAATGCAGCTACGTAGTAGGTTGCACCTTGGCTCACGGTTTTGGGGAGGCCGGTTGTTTCAGACATGGGGCAGGTATGTGGGTGGTATATATAATGTATTATATGTAAGTCTTGGTTAGTGGTGTTGTCTTTTTGGTTCAAACATGGGGCAGGTTGTTTGTAAGTGCTATATATAATATTTTATATATACATTTTGTTAGTGGAATCCACCTGTGAGCTTTGTGCAAATTTTGAAGTATAGCTAACCACTATAATTTCTCACGTGGGTTAGTTCTATATCTGGGAGGGTTTTTGTGCAACGACTGATACAAGTGTTGGTCATCAAAATTATGGATGATGCTTGGGCCCACGTTTTGTTTAGTTAATTTTCTCCTGTTGATTGATCGTGTGATCCTCATGTGACTCGATATGAGGGTGGTTTTGGGCCATCTCCGCCAAAAGTGATTGGGGAGTCACTACTATGGGGAGTAGTGGTTCGATGACTAGCCAAGTTAGAGACTGGGAGATGAACGGGAGGATAGCTACCGGTTTTCTGGTCGCTTCTTGTCTTCATGTGACCCATCCTAATTGATCGTATTGCTACGCCTGACATGGAGTGAAGGGGACACTGCCGTGGGGTTTGAGGCTTGTGATCTACCATGGAAGAGACTGGGGGACGTGATGATTGCTCTCATGTTTTGTTGGCTATGTATTGGTTTGTTGCAGCGGGGCTATTGTTTTTTCACTAAACTTCTCAAGACCGTTGATTATGGTGATTGACTATGCAGGCTTCATGTGACTCAGCCAGGATCTTTCATGGGATAGATCTTTTCCTTCGTCATGGCTTTGGTTGAGTGGCTAGGATGTCACGGCTATGAGAAGCGAGATGCTTATTGGATTCCATGCTTTCATCCGAGGTAGAGACTGGGAGCTAGCGGGGGCAGTTATCATTTTTCGATTGGTCTTGTTGGATGTTTAATTAGTTACATTTGTATTGTATGTTTGTCTGTTATGTTTTATGAGTCTGTGGTGTGTTTTTTGTTTTATTTGCCCATATATCCACCCTAAGTTTCCGTCTATTATCTTTGATGGTAGGGGTTACTTGGGGACACAAAGGATATATGGGCAAAGTGGGGTTCTTGTTTTTTTCTGTTGCTCTCTCGCTTTTGCAAGGATGGTTTTATGTTGTCGGTTGTCCTGTGGTAGTTTTATGTGGCTTTTTGTTCGTCTATTATTTGTTGTAGGGCGTACCTGGGGTATGCCCCTTGTAAACTTGTACATTTTACTGTCTTTATTTTATGACTTACTTACCCAAAAAAAAAAAAAAAACCTGAGGATATACATAATGCCTTCGTTGATTTTTTTTCTCTAGTTTATTTGGCTCCCCTATTGATAACTATAATGGGTTTGGTAGAATCAATGCCCTTGTGAATGCTTGGGCGATTTAGAAAACCTTAAATGAGGTGCGTAAGTTAAACTAATACGTTAAGCTACAATTACTCAGAAAATTCTCTTTCTTAGAGGCTAAGCAATGTTATTTTGAGTTAAACTTGGCCACTCAAGCTAATGAAACAATTAGTGGCCTACACTAATTAGTTCCTAAAACATAATAGAGAAAAGGATGGAGGACGGAGAAAGTTAGAGAAAAGAAAGAGAAATAGGAAGAAAATCAAAGGAAATTCAAATTTAATCCTTTTGGACTTGAGAATTGAACACTTAGGTGATTTTTAGAAAACCTTAACCAAGGTGCTTAAGTAACACTAATATCGTTAAACTAAAATTATTCAGACAATTCTCTTTCTTAGAGGCTAAGCAAGGTTAGTTTGAGTTAAACTTGGCCACCTAAGCTAATGAAACAATCTGTGGCCTAAGCTACTTAGTTCCTAGAACAAAATAGAGTAGGATGGAGAGGTACGGAGAAAGTTAGAGAGACACATTCTTCTTGAGAGCTAGAAGAGAAAGTTAGAGAAAAAAAGAGAGAAATAGGAAGAAAATGAAGGGGAATTCAAATTCATCCTTTTGGACTAGTGAATTGAACACTTAGGTGATTTAGAAAACCTTAAATAAGGTGCTTAAGTTAAACTAATATCGTAAAGCTACAATTACTCAGAAAATTCTCGTTCTTAGGGGCTAAGCAAGGTTAGTTTGTGTTGGACTTGGCCACTTAAGCTAATGAAATGATTAGTGGCCTAAGCTAATTAGTTCCTATAATGAAATAGAGATTGATGAAGAAAGACGGAGAAAGTTAGAGACAAACATTCTTCTTCAGAACTAGAAGAGAAAGTTAGAGAAAAGAAATAGAAATAGGAAGAAAATCAAGGGAAATTCAAATTCATCCTTTTGGACTCGAGAATTGAACACTCAGGTGATTTCAAAAACCATAAAAAAGGTGCTTAAATGAAACTAATATCATTAAGCTACAATTATTCAGAAAATTATCTTTCTTAGAGGCTAAGCAAGGTTAGTTTGAGTTAAACTTGGCCACTTAAACCAATGAAACAATTAGTGGCCTAAGCTAATTAGTTCCTAGAACAAAATAGACAAGGATGGAGAAGAACAGAGAAAGTTAGAGAGAAACTTTCTTCTTCAGAGCTAGAAGAGAAAAAGTTAGAGGGAAAAAAAAGGGTGGGAGAGAGAAATTGGAATAAAATCAAAGGGAATTCAAATTCATCATTTTGGACTTCAGAATTGAACACTTAGGTGAGTTGGAAGACCGTAAATGAGGTGCTTTAAGTTAAACTAATATCGTTAAGCTACAATTACTTAGAAAATTCTCTTTCTTAGAGGTTAAGCAAGGTTATTTTGAGTTAAATTTGTCACTTAAGCTAATGAAACAAATAGTTTCTTCTTAAGGGCTAGAAGAGAAAGTTTGAGAACAAAACAGGGCTAGAAGGAAGGAGAAAGTTAGAGGTAAACTTTCTTTTTAAGGGCTAGAAGAGAAAGTTTGAGAAAACAATCAATGGGAATTCGAATTCATCCTTTCGGACATAATGATTGAACACTTACGATATTTAGAAAACCATAAATGAGATGCCTAAGTTAAACTAATATCGTTAAGCTACAATTAATCGGAAAATTCTATTTCTTAGAGGCTAAGCAAGGTTAGTTTAAGTTAAACTTGGCCACCAATGCCAATAAAACAATTAGTGGCTAAAGCCAATTAGTTCCTAGAACAAAATAGAGATTGATGGAAACGGATGGAGAAAGTTAGGGAAAAACATTCTTCTTGAGAGCTAGAAGAGAAAGTTAGAGAAAAGAAAGAGAAATAGGAAGAAAATCAAAGGGAATTCAAATTCATCCTTTCGAACCTGAGAATTGAACATTTAAGTGAGCTGCTTAAGTTAAACTAATATCATTAAGTTGAACACTTAGAAAATTCTCTTTCTTAGAGGCAAAGCAAGGTTAGTTTGAGTTAAACTTGCCCACTTAAGCTAATGAATCATTTAGTGGCCTAAGCTAATCAGTTCCTCGAACAAAATAGAGAAGGACGCAGAAGGACAGAGAAAGTTAGAGAGAAACGTTCTTCTTGAGAGCTAGAAGAGAAAGTTAGAGAAAAGAAAGAGAAATAGGAAGAAAACAAGGGGAATTCAAATTCAATCTTTTGGACTTGAGAATTGAGCACTTAGGGGATTTAGAAAACCATAAATGAGGTGTTTAAGTTAAACTAATGTCGTTAAGCTACAATTACTTGGGAAATTCTCTTTCTATGAGGCTAAGCAAGGTTAGTTTGAGTTAAACTTGGCCACTTAAGCTAATGAAAGAATTAGTGGCCTAAGTTAATTTATTCTTGGAACAAAACAGACAACCATGTAGAAGGACAGAGAAAGTTAGAGACAAACATTCTTCTTTAGAGCTTGTAGAGAAAGTTTGATGAAAAAATGAAAAGAAAAGTGAAATAGGAATAAAATCAAAAAGACTTCAAAATCATCCTTCGGGACTTGAGAATTGTACACTTGGGTGATTTAGAATCCTTAAATGAGGTGCTTCTGTTAAACTAATATCGTTAGTCAGAAAATTCTCTTTCCTAGAGGCTAAGCAAGGTTAGTTTGAGTTAAACTTCCCCACCTTAGCTAATGAATCATTTAGTGGCCTACGCTAATTAGTTCCTAGAACAAAATAGAGAAGTATGGAGAACAAACGGAGAAAGTTAGAGAAAAACACTCTTCATGAGAGCTAGAAGAGAAAGTTAGAGAAAAGAAAGAGAAATAGGAAGAAAATCAAAGGGAATTCAAATTCAACCATTTGGACTTGAGAATTGAACACTTAGGTGATTTAGAAGACTATGAGGTGCGTTAAGTTAAACTAATATCGTTAAGCTACAATTACTCTGAAAATTGTCTTTCTTAGAGGCTAAGCAAGGTTATTTTCAGTTAAATTTGTCACTTAAGCTAATGAAACAATTAGTGGCCGAAGTTAATTAGTTCCAGAACAAAATAGAGAAGGATGGAGAAGGACGGAGAAAGTTAGATAGAAATTTTCTCCTTGAGAGCTAGAAGTGAAAGTTTGAGGAAAAAAAAAAAAAAAGTAGGAAGAAAATCAATGGGAATTCGAATTCATCCTTTTGGATTTGAGAATTGAACACTTAGGTGATTTAGAAACCATAAATGAGGTGCTTAAGTTAAATTAATATCGTTAAGCTACAATTACTAAAAAAAAATTATTTCTTAGAGGCTAGCAATGTTAGTTTGAGTTAAACTTGGCCACCTAAGCTTTTTTTTGGGTGAATAAGAAATAAATAAAACAGAAAGATTTACACGAATACAAGGGGCATACCCCAGGCCCTACAAACAGAAACACACGGCCAAGAACCCAAATCTATACAAAGCCGAGAGACTACATCCGAAAGACAAAGAAAAGCCAAACAGGATGTACATAGTCCATGTCCTGTAAAGGAGGGACTGTGTACACAATGAAAACCCAGCATACTACACAAAACCGTCCCTTCTAAAGGAACACAGCAACAAAAGATTGTCCTACACAGCCCGTAGGACTAAGCACGTGACGCATGATCATACAAAAATAATATCCCAAGAGACCTGATAAGGACACCAAAATAGACCCATTCCAACAGATAGCTAGAATACCTATAATACAACGCAATGAAATACACTAAATTCCTCCTACACAGCCCGTAGGGGTAAGCCGAAATACCCACAAAAATATATACAAGCAATAAAGAAGACAACTGATGAACACACTCATGTAGCATAGCCAGGCGCTAAGAGCAGCCATCGCCACGGTACACGCACTCTCTTCCAACAGCCCCCATGCAGCACTTGATACGGAGCAGTCACATCGAGAAAGAACCTTGCAACGGTAATGCCTGGGGCATACACCTGCACACCAACCCACGGAAATTGGACCTAGCTGACATTCCCTGCAGAGATGGTCCAGTGTACATCCATCCCCACATAACCATTTTGAGATCGGGTAACCCTGCCCAGACAAAGAGATATCAAAGCATATAGGATCATAGAGGAGAAGGAACAAGATACACAAAATATGAGACCTCCCATCACTCGGCCCACATCTAAAAACAACTCTCCACACATTATATGGTCTCACACCACTCGGCCCACATCTCTTCAACACACACAAACACCCAGCCAACAATTTGTAATGAGGAGCTTCCTTAACCTGCATATAAAAAATATAATATATAGATATGGTTAAAAGAATTATAAGATGTCTCACACCCCTCAACCCACAATGATGAATCAGATTATATGGGCTCACTCCACTCGGCCCACAAGAACAATACCCAATATGCTAGAGAACAGAACAATCTTCAAAAAAGATCCAGCAGTCATGGATTAAGACCTGTAAAAGAGAAGCTACATTAGAAATCCCACACTTTCTGCTCACATTCACTCAACCCTCAATATAGGATTCCTTTCCACACTCAAGAAGTTGTCAGCACTATTGACCTTAGGCTGCTTCATAATAGATATAGGTAAATTCCATTGAGCCAAAAACCAAGCATCACCTGTAGAATTAATCAGATTAGTCAGAGAGAGCACCCTACCTCTAACCATCTGGACAATAAGACTAGTGACCACACTCTCAGGTCTAGACTCCTTGCTAAAAATCCTCCTATTCCTTTCTAACCAAATATGGTAGACTGTACCAAGGAAAGAGAGTTTAGTAATGGTAGACTTCAGAGTTTTACCTGTGATGGACTGTGTAGCATAGACAACAGATTCCTGCCAGGATAATTGGGGCCAACTAACATTACACTTAGCCTGTAAGGCCCCCCAAATCCTAGAGGAATACACACAGTTGAAGAACAAATGGGAGTGACTCTCCCCAGGGTCATGACACAAAGGGCAAGAGGGGTTAGGAGCAAGGCCAAACAATTGCAGCCTATCCCCCGTGTTCAGTCTCTCATTAATAGCCATCCAAACCATAAAGCTCACCCTTGGTATGGAAGGATGACCCCAAACAAGATTACCCCAAGGCACTTTCGTACCCTTATCCCTCCAACAATCCCAAGTAGATTGTATGGTAAACTTCCCATCCATAGTCAGATTCCAAATAGGACAGTCCTGGTTATCCCTCACAGGTTTAAGGTCACTGGGAGTTGAAGAGATCAACTCCTTGATTTCCCAAGAATTATCAACAGGCCACTTCCAATCATTATTAGAAATAATTTCACTAACTTTGGAATTGAAAGAAAGACCCGTGTCGTACAAAATGCGGTGACCAAACCTATGCCATAGGGAACCCAAAGGATGCCAGTTATCGAACCACAAAAACACCTTATCCCCTTTACCAATTTTGAACTTGATAAGAGGATATATGAGATTTCTAAGAGACAAAATCTTACGCCAGACCCAAGAAGGGTCGCTAGGCATACTAACATACCAAAGGCTTCTACCCTTAAGTAAATAGGACTTGACCCATTGACACCACATAGAACCCTCCTCACTCGAAAACAGGTACCAGACATGCTTAGCTACAGCAGCCCTATTCCAGACACCCATCTCTTTAAAACCTAAGCCACCTCACCTTTAGGACACACATTATTCCAAGCTATCTTAGCACTATGTTTCTTAAGATCAACACCAGACCACAAGAAAGCTCTCAGGATACTATCAATTTCCCTCATCACCTTCTTAGGAAGGATAAAAAGGGAAGACCAGTAACTTGCATAGAGAAAAGGACAGTCTGAATGAGTTGGGCTCTACCCGCATAGGACAGAGGCTTATTGGTCCAACTCTTAATCCTCTTGGTAATCATCTCAACCAGGATTTGACAGTCAGTAGCCTTAAGCTTAGTAGTGATCAGAGGCACACCCAGGTACCTCACTGGGAGAGTGCCCTCAGTAAATTTGGCAACACTAAGGATATCATTTTTAAGATCATTGCTACACCCCGAGAAAAACATGTTGCTTTTGCTAGGGCTAGGGTAAGCCCAGACAAAAGTCTAAACTCATCTAAGCCTTGCATGATAAGGTTAACCGTGCCAAGGTCACCCTTACTAAGAAGATCGAGGTCATCAGCAAAACACAGATTAACAATCTTGGTTCTGTCACACCTCCAATGAAATTTGAAATGAGGATCACTGGCTTTTTCAGCAAGAATCCTGGAAAGGATTTCCATAGCCAAAACAAACAAGTAAGGGGACATCGGATCCCCTTGTCTAAGCCCTCTCGCCCCTTTGAAATACCCATGAAGGCTCCCATTGATGCATATAGAGAAAGAAGGGCTAGTCATACAAGCCTTGATCCAATTAATCATACAAGGAGGGAAGTTCATGGCATTCAAGATGTCAAGAATGAATTCCCACCGAACGTTATCATAGGCCTTCATAATATCAACTTTCATAGCACATTTAGGGATTTTAGAATCCCGGTGATAGCCCCTCATAAGCTCCTGAGACAAAAAAATGTTATCCGAGATCCTTCTACCCTGAACAAAGGCTGACTGCACAGGGTCAATAAGGTCAGGAAGGACAATTTTGATTCTATTAGCAATGATTTTGGCTATGCATTTATAGATCGTATTACAGCAGGAAATAGGCCTATAGTCCCCCACCTTCGTGGGGTTAGGGACTTTAGGAATCAGGGCTATAATCGTGCTGTTAACCTCGGAGAGAAGTTTGCCAGTTTCAAAAAAGGATCTTATAGCAAGAGTGACCTCCTTACCCACAATGTCCCAAGAACTCTTGAAGAAACCCGCCGAATAGCCATCAGGACCCGGAGCCTTATTAGCCTTGAGGGACCAAAAGACATCCTTTATCTCAGCGTCAGAAATAGGCTTAGCAAGCATATCCGACTGAGATTGAGTCACCTTAGATTTCACCAAAGTTCTAATCCTATCAAGGCCATTATAGTGATCATCAAAAGGGGCTCCGAAAAGATTTGTATAGAATTGCACAAAAGCATTATGAATTTCACTCATTTCAGTAATCTTATTGCCATCCCCCGAATCAACACTCACAATTTTACCCCGATTAATATTGTTCCTCACCGACCTAAAGAAGAAGCTACTATTCTTATCACCCAGGCTAAGCCATTGGACTCTAGATTTTTGGAGAGCAAGGCTCTCCTCCACCTTGCTAAGATCCAAATAGTGCTTAAACTCATTCCTTTCCTGAACCTGGAGGTCACAATTCTGAGGGTCTTTGTCAAGCTTGATCTGGACAGATTCCAGTCTAGCTTTAGCAACTTGGACTCTAACAGAGATATCACTAAAATCTTTTTTATTCAACAACTTGAGATCAGATTTGAGATGTTTCAGCTTTTGACAAACCCTGAACATGGGAACCCCTTTAATAAATTGAACCCAGTTAGCAGACACACATTTTAAGAAATCAGGGTGTTTGGACCAGAAATCAAAGTATTTAAAAGGTTTCTTAAAAGAAGTTTTGGACTCACTGATAGTGACCACAGCAGGAGAGTGATCAGAAATGCCAGAGGGAAGGAAAAGGGCACTGGACTCAGGGAACTTTCCAGCCAAGCCTCATTAACAAGAACCCTGTCAATCTTGGTAGCAATGTAGTCACCAGCACCTCTTTTATTAGCCCATGTGAATTGACAGCCACCATAAGATAAGTCTGTCAACTCAGATGAGTTAATATAGGAATTGAATTCTTCACTCTCATTTGACCAAGCAGAGGAACCCCCCACTTTTTCCTGGCGATATCTCACAGCATTAAAATCACCCAGGAAAATGCTAGGAGAATTGGACTTACCACGGGAGATAGACAACATATTTTCAAAAACCACTTTTCTCACAGAATGTTTATTATCCGCATACACGAAAGTTGCAAAAAAGGTGACTTTAGTGGCCAATATCATAATTTCACAAAAGATGTGTTGGTTAGACTTTGAACACAGTTTTACATCACAAAACTCATTATTCCAACACACCCACAGCCTGCCAGTTTCAGTTGGTTGAGAGTTGGACAAAAGCGACCAATTACCAAAACATTTTTTAAAGATGTTATTCTCATTACACTGTCTAACTTTGGTCTCCAAAATACCAATGACATGAATATCATCATTAAGCACAAGTTTTTTAAGATCTTTATGTTTAGAAGGGTCATTAAACCCTCTAACATTCCAAGAGGCAATTTTCAAAGTCATTGGAAACAAAAAGACAAAATATCACTAACCCTCAACCAACTGAAGCAGTAGTTACTTCTTCTTTTTCTTCTGACTGCTGTTACCCTTACCAGAAGATTTACTACCTTGAGTTTGCTTGGCCTTGCTAGCTGTAGCAGTCCCAGGAGTACCCACTTTCGCTGGAATTGTATCAGCAATCACCTCATCCAAAAGATGTGCAGCATGCGGAAGCGCCGATCTTGTCACTTCAAAAATGCTGTCTTGAAGAGCCTGAGCCTCTTTCTGTACCTTAGCCAATTCATCATCTGGTGTGCTCACTTCCACTACTGGAACAGGAACCTCCACCTCAGGACTAATTGGAGCAAGATTCTCAGTAGGCACTGGAGGGGGGACATCCACCTCTTCAGAGCTATCTGGTTCAGCCTCCCCAACCTTCCTTTTCCCTTTAGCTTGAACAGAGGTCCATTCATCTGCTGGTACCTCAGTTGCTTCCTCAGAGTTCTTCTGGAGACTTATTAGGTGAGCCACCTGTTTGGACACACACTTCTTGGTTTCATGGCCGAAGATTTGGCAATGTTGACAGATGGAAGGCAAACCTTGGTATTCAGCCCGGATTAAAATTGCCTCATCATCACAGTGGATTTGAAAGTAGGTAGGCAGCTTGGACGTAGCTTCTATCTCAATGCAAATCCTGGCAAAGGCCACCCTAGACCCTCTGGCTGTGAGTTGGTCCATACACAATGGGTTTCCAATCGCACTTGCAATTCTACTAAGGCCATCAGGATCCCAGTATTCAAGTGGAATATTGAAGAATTTGACCCAGACTGGAATCTTGGTAGCTTTTTCCTTGGCTAGTTTCATCATTCTTTTCCACTGTTTGAGGATAAGCAAATAGCCACCAATGTACCACGGCCCCTCCTCAAGAACTTCCCTACAGCAGTCTGGAGATTCGAAAACAAAGAACATAAACCCATCTCCGTTGGTTAAGACCTCCTTGAGCCCCTTGTTCTTCCATAACCCAAATGCACTATTTCGGAGATAGTTATAACCCACTCCCTTGTCTATGAAATAGCCCACCAGACATGAATCCCATTTCTCCAACGGATCGGATCTGCGAGGCATGTTAACCACTACAGCATCTTCGATAAAAGTCGGAGGGACATACCTTAATTTGATGTTGGATCGAGTTGATGCAGAGGCGACGTTAGCCCAGGTTCTCTGTTGAGGTTGACTAGGGCCACCCTCTGTTGATGCAGGGTTACGTCCACCATTCCCACCTCGACCCCCTCTGGTTCCACGGTATCCTCGTCCACCCCTGCCATGGCCCTCAAACTGTATATGGGGAGCATCTTCCTCAGGGAAATCGACATCATCCACCCCCGATTGGACACCAAGGGCTTGACGATTCCTCCCTTCTCCTCTATTCCTAGTAACATCAAGGCTATCAGGAAGATTCTGAAAGTTATTTCCTGCATTATCAATAATATCCGACCACCTAGGGTTTGAGGTCTGACCGATCGGGGTCGAAGGGATGACCTCACCACCAATCTTCTCTGGATCTATGCTCTGCGGATCTTTAAGCTTTTCCATACAATCAATATATCCCTGCGAACCCCCATCGGCACCAATCACTCCCGTCCCGTATGAACTTCCCCTTCTCCATGATCAGATCGCACTTGAGGGACGATCGGCCCCTTCACAACTTCACTCGAAGGCCCCTGAAGATCTAGGGTTTCGACAAGTTGATCCCTTTGCGTAGGACAATCAGCCCTAGCACCAGCACTAGCCTCACTCCCCACCAGGGTTTTAGTTACCTCCATCGATGAGCCACTCAGATTCTCAGATTTGTTGTTGTTTACAGGTCCTTGATGTACCACAGGAGCACCCCGTGTTGCTAACTCCAAACCACCCAGTGTATAGCCCTCATTCAGCGGTGATGTAGCCACCGAGGAAACATTAACTATCGCATTAATCTTACCCGGAGAAGCATTAATGTCAGGCATCGGTATTCAATGAGGAATTGAAACCCTAGAAAACAAAGGTTTTCTAGAGAGATGTCAGAGCTTCTCTCTCTAACCCATTATCTTCCTGTGCTAGAAGGTCTATGGCCACCTAAGCTAATGAAACAATTTGTGGCCTAAGCCAATTAGTTCCCAGAACAAAATAAAGATTGATGGAGAGGGATGGAGAAAGTTATAGAGAAACCTTCTTCTTGAGAGCTAGAAGAGAAAGTTGGAGAAAAGAAATAGATTTAATCAAAGGGAATTCAAATTCATCCTTTTGGACTTGAGAGTTGAACACTTGGTGATTTAGAAACCTTAAATGAGGTGCTTAAGTTAAACTAATATCGTTAACCGACAATTACTCAGAAAATTCTCTTTCTTAGAGAAGAAGCATGGTTAGTTTGAGTTCAACTTGCCCACTAAATCACCCAAGTGTTCAATTCTCAAGTCCAAAAGGATGAATTTGAATTTCCTTTGATTTTCTTCCTATTTCTCTTTCTTTTCCCTAACTTTCTCTTCTACTTCTCAAGAAAAATGTTTCCCTCTAAATTTCTCCGTTTTGTTCTAGGAACAAATTAGCTTGGGTAAAAAATTGTTTCATTAGCTTAAGTGGCCAAGTTTAACTCAATCTAAGTTTGCTTGGCCTCTAAGAAGGAGATTTTTTTGAGTAACTGTAGCTTAACGACGTTAGTTTAACTTAAGCACCTCAATTAAGGTTTTCTAACTCACCTAAGGGTTCAATTCTCAAGTCCAAAATGATGAATTCCTATTTCTCTATTTTTTTTTTCTTTCTTCTTTTCTTTCTTCAACTTACTCTTCTAGCTCTAAAGAAGAAAGTTTCTCTTTAACTTCTTTGTCCTTCTCCATCGTTGTCTATTTTGTTCTAGAAACTAATTAGCTTAGGCCACCAATTGTTTCATTAGCTTAAGTGGCCAAGTTTAACACAAACTAACATTGCTTAGCCTCTAAGAAAGATAATTTTCTGGTTAATTTGAGCATGACGATCTTAGTTTAAAGCACTTCATTTATGATTTTCTAAATCACCTAAGTGTTCAGTTCTCAAGTCCAAAAGAATGAATTTCAATTCCCTTTGATTTCTTCCTATTTCTCTTTCTTTACTCTAATTTTTTCTTCCAGCCCTCAAGAAGAATGTTTCTCTCTAACTTTCTCCGTCCTTCTCCATCCTTGTCTATTTTGTTCTGGGAAAAAATTGCTTGGGAAACTCATTATTTCATTAGCTTAAGTGGCCAAGTTTAACTAAAACTAACCTTGCTTATCCTCTAAGAAAGAGAATTTTCTGAGTAATTGTAGCTTAACGATATTAGTTTAACTTAAGCATCTTATTTAAGGTTTTGTACCTAAGTGGGCTGTGGGCCTTGTTCGTGGGCTATCTAATTTCTGTGGGCTTCTTGTTCCACTCGTGTTGTTTTGAGGTAATTACATTAGTTGCCCAATTTTGGACTTCATATATATATTTTTTAAGGGGGCCCATTAATGAGGTTTTTTTTGAGATTTTTGCTTGTTGAGCCACTGAGCGGTATATATTGGTTATTGTCTATTTATTCATGATGGTTGATTGCGTGATCTTCACGTGACTCTATATGAAGCTGGTCTTGTGCCATTTCCACCAAGGGTGATTGAGGAGTCACTGCATTGGGAAGTTGTGGTTCGACGATTAATTGATTTAGGGATTGGGAGATGGGTGGTTATCGGTTTATTCCTGTTGCCCTTGTTTTTCATCTCTATCTGACTGTGCTCTTGTCCTCTTAGCCTACATGTGTTGAACACTGCCCTGGGATTGAGTTTGATCAGTGAAGGATGGAACTGGCGGATGTGGTGATTGCTTTCACGATGGTGATAGACCTTGATTGTGTGTGCTACTAGTGACTGTTGGTGTTCTATTTGTTTTTTGGGTTTCAGTGGTTTCACGCAGTTTATGTGGTCTTTCTTTATATACTTGCCCACATATCTTCCCCAAGTTTCCATCTACTATCTTTGATGGCAGGGGTTACTTGGGGACAAAAAATGATATATGTGTTCCTTTGTTGGGTACCCAACAATTGCGAGGTTTGTTTACTTGTTATTTTTGTTATTATCTGTATTAGTCGTTCCCCCCTTCTTTGAGAGGCGGAGTGAGATTTGTTGTATTACCAGGGATATGCACTTGTAAACGTGTAAACTTTTATGACTTACCTACCCAAAAGAAAAAAAGTTTAAAAGGATGAAATTTGAATTCCCTTTGATTTTCTTCCAATTTCTCTTTCATTTATAATATTTTCTTCGAGCTCCCAATAAGAAAGTTTCTCTCTAACTTTCTCCGTCCTTCTCTATTTTGTTCTAGAACACTAATTGTTCATTAGCTTAAGTGGCCAACTTTTTTTTTTTTTTGGGTACAGTAATCATAAATAAAGACAATGAAATATACAATTTACAAGGGGCATACCCCAGGCACGCCCAACAGCAAATAAAAACAAGTATAACCAACATAAACAACCACTGCACCCCCCCAAAAAAAGGGAGACAAACTAGAACAACAGAAAAACACAAAACCCCAAACTCTGCCCATATATCCTTTTTGTCTCAATAACCCCTACCATCAGAGATAATAAATAGAAACTTAGGTGGATATATGGCAAAGATACACACAAAAACATCACAAAGCTAAAATTCAAACACACTAACAAAACAACAACCACAAGCCGAGTCAAAGATGATAGTCAATCCCACATGCCCCCAGTCTCGACTGCGGATAAACATGAATCCAATAAGCATCCCACTCCTCACAGCCGTGACATCCAAGCCACTTCACTAAAGCCATGACAGAGGATAAAATATACCCCATGAGAAGTCCAGCCAGAGTCACATGAAGCTAGCACGGTCAAAAACCATAAGCCACGGTCTAGGGAGTTGAAGTGAACTACAATAGCCCTCAGCAACAAAACCAATACACAGCCAACAAAATCATGAGATCAATCATCACATCCCCAGTCCCTTCCTTGGTAGATCACAAGCCTCAAACCCACGGCAGTTGTGCCCTTCACCATGTCAGGCGTGACAGTGCGATCAATTAGGACGGGTCACATGAAGATAAGAACAACCAGAAAACCAGTAACTATCCTCCGCTTATCTCCCAGTCTCTAACTCGCGTTGGTTATCGAACCACTATTCCCCAAGCAGTGACTCCCAATCACTCTTGGCAGAGATGGCCTCAAAACCACCCTCACATCGAGTCACATGAGAATCACACAATCAATCATCAGAAAATCATTAACTATATAAGTTCTGCTGCAAAGAGTCTAAACAAGAGAGGTTTCCAATTGAAATAAACAAAGGTCACTAATATCGCCCAAGAATAGGCCCAAAAATAGCATATCCACGTGCACCAAGCAAGGTAGCCCACGGACTGCCCATAGTGGGAAACAAGGAGCCCACTGCCCATTACCAAATTAATACCCATCCCAAGCAAAACAGTCCACGAAAAGCCCACTGAAAAGTTGGCCATCCCAAAAAAAGTAGACCTATTAAAGAATATAACCATGAAGTCCAAATAGACCCCACCAATTTCTTCATAAAAACCAATTTGCCGTGGGCCCAAAACTAAAAATTGTAGACCATGGCAATACACGTGGGTTACCAATGCAATCCAAACAAATAGCCCACAAGGGCCCACTTTAACAAAGCACCATCAAAGGTTTGGCAGAACCAACGGCTAAACAACCCAAAAATAATCAAAAGAATCATGTGGGCCACAGTGAATTTCCTGATAGATTAACAATATAATTAAGCCCATGCGTGGCCCACCAACGACATCACCAATTCCCAAAACTGGCGGCAAAGCACAAAGCAAACAAAATATATATATTTAAGTATATATAAAGTTGAATAGCTTTTACCTTCCCCAATACACATCATGCACAGCCAGTATAAAGTAGACCGGCCAAATCACATAGCACGGCAGTCAATGCCACTCGCTTAAACAACTCACGTGTCCAGCTGTACCTAACACGTCAATACCGTGCGTGTGAAACACGCTTCTTCACTGCACAATCTATCAGAAAGACGAACACACCAGTCCACCGGACCTAGACGAACAAACCAGAGAGAACACTCGCACCGTCGGCACAACACATGTAGTTCCATACCGAACCACAAGGACCAGACCAGTTTCATGTCCCTCAACACAGTAGCAACGACGCTAGTAGTCCAGAACTAGCCCAGAACTGCCGGCGACATGCCACAAAATAAAATACCAGCACTCGAAAAAAAAACACAACGCTGGCTCCACAAACCGAAGACACCACCGGCCAGAAAATGAACGGAGGCGCCAACCCAGGTCTCATGTTAATCACCTTCAATTGGACAGACTCCAAACCTCTTCAAACTCTCTTCACCAAAGCGAGATAAAAACCCAACCGTGGCAAAACAAAGCAACTCACCGTGGCCATAATAAAACCATATCCTCAGACTCTGACTTCATCTTCTACACAGATACAGAGCTCCATCTAACGGCTCAAGCTAGCCGGAGCATCAAACCAACTTACAACGTTACAGGCCCACCTCCCAAACTTTTGAATGGCAGCGCCTGAACTGTCACACAATCTGAAATACATACTCACTCACCCTCAGAAATGGGTAGAGGAGTTAAACAACTGGCCAGTAATGCACCATACCATAACCACCGGGGGGAGCTTTCTCTCTCTAAAATCTAGAGAGAGAGGCTCTGCTTTTTTCCCCTTTTCAGTGGCCAAGTTTTAAGTGGCCAACTTTAACTCAAACTAACCTTGTTTAGCCTCTAGGAAAGATAATTTTATGTGTAATTCAAGGTTTTCTAAATCGAAGTAAATTTTAAAGGCGATGGGTTAGAGTGAGAAGCTCTGTCATCTCTCTAGGAAACCCCTGGTTTCTAGGGTTTCAATATCTTATTGATTACACGATGCCAGAAGTTATGGCTACTAACCATACTTTTAATGGGAAAGATGGGACACGATCGTGTGTGATAGAAAGTGAGGTAGTCAAAAAGCCCCAAACCGTCGTTTCGAGGCTAGGGTTGGACTGTGGAGGTCGCGAAATACTGAGTGAGTCAAAGAGGAGTAACGTGCCTTCAACTCCGTTGCAGAGCATGATTGTTGAGATGGGGGGTAAGAATAGTGAGGTTGATGTCGGAGTTCCGAAGTCACAACTATCTCGACCACTGGGTGGTGAGGATCATGGACTAGAACGTCCAAGTGAAGTACATCGGAGTGGATCTGAGCAAGGAGTGGAGTCCGTTTTTGGGGATAATCATCCTACGTCGCTTCAACAAGGTCCATTATTGAGGCCGCTCCGATGGAATCTCTCAAGGATTCAATGATCCTTGCGACTGATTCAGAGATTGCTGAGGATATTGCCTTTTCGACCCCGGTGGGGCACGGAAACAAACCCTAGTTGGTCTGATGCTGTTGAAGAGGAATATAACAGGTTTCGAGACCTTCCTAATAGCCTCGATGTTGCGAGGAATCGAGGTGAGGGTAAACAGTTGGGGGATCAAGGTGTTGTTAACCTAAATACGGATTTTGAAGTCCCACTGGTGGAGCATCATTACAACCCAAACCCTCAAGGAGGGCAAGAGAGGGGTGGAGGTAATTTTCGTGGAGTGAGAGGAGGGTGTGGAGGTTCGGGTAACAGCAGAGCCATGGATGAAGGGAGGCCACAACGGACCTGGGCTAATGTCGCGGCATCTTCAAGGTCTAACATCAAGCTCAGGTACATTCCCCCTACATCTATTGATGATGCTGTAGTGGTTCAAATGCCTTCTAGATCTGAGCCATTGGACAAATGGGACTCTTGTCTAGAAGGCTATTTTGTTGATAAGGGTGTTGGGTATAACTATTTATGAAATAGTGCATTCGGTTTATGGAAATCAAAAAGCCTAAAGGAAGTCCATACGAATGGGGATGGTTTTATGTTCTTTATCTTTGACTCCCCAGAAAGCTGCAGAGAAGTGCTCGAAGGGGGTCCTTGGTACATTGGAGGGTTTCTCCTTATTCTTAAGCAGTGGAAGAGAATGATGAAGTTGGCTAAAGAGAAATTTACCAAAATCCCAATCTGGGTTAAATTTTTCAACATTCCAATGGAGTACTGGGACCCAGATGGTTTGAGCAGAATAGCTAGTGCTATTGGAAATCCCCTTTTCATGGATCAGCTCACGGCTAGGGGTAGCAGATTGGCTTTTTGCCAGGGTCTGTATTGAAATTGAGGCAACATCCAAATTGCCTACTTACTTTCAGATCAGATGTGAAGAAGAAGCAGCTCTAATCAAGGTATTCCTGCAATTTGCCAACACTGTCAGATTTTCGGACATAAGACTAACAAGTGTGTGTCAACCCAAGTTGCCCACCTGATTTCTCTACAAAAGAACATTGAGGAGCTGGCTACGGAAAAGGAAGAAGAGTGGACAACTGTTAAAGCCAAAGGCAAAAGGAAGGTTGGAGAACCAGAACCAGTGCTAAGTCCAGTTATGGAGGAGGGCTCTGAACCAATCACAGTGGTGGAGGAGTTGGTGCCATAGAAAATGACAGAGGAGGCTTCACAGCCAATCCCTGTAGTGGTAGATATTTTGCAAGGTAAGGAGAAGAGTACTGCAGTGGAGGCACAGTTCAATGAAATGGATAAGTTTACAGAAAATGTCTTGGAAATCACTAAACTGATAATTCCTAAGGCTGCTGAGCATATGGAGACAGTGGTTGTTGGAATCACATCGGCTAAGGAAAAACCAAAAGCTGCTACCCACCAAGCAGTTCATCAAATGAGTAGCAAATCCTCTGGCAAAGGTAATAGCAGCCAGAGGAAGAAGAAAAGGTAACCTTAGGTTGTAGTTGGTTGGGGTTTGTTTTGTGTCTCTTTTTTGTCTCTCAATGACTGTTAAAATTGCATTTTGGAATGTTAGAGGGTTGAATGACCCTTCTAAACATAAGGAAATTAAAAAAGTTTGGTNTTTAATCTCTAAGAAGGAGAATTTACCAGGTACTTGTTGCTTAACGATATTATTTTAACTTAAGCACCTCATTTAAGGTTTTTTTTTTTTTTTTTTTCTAAATCACCTAAGTGTGTTCCATTCTCATGCCCAAAAGGATGACTTCGAATTCTCTTTGATTTTCGTTTTATTTCTCTTTCTTTTCTCTAACGCTCTTCTGGCTCTCAAGAAGAAGGTTTCTCTCTAACTCTCTCTGCCATTCTCTGTCTACCTATCCGTTGTTCTAGGGACTAATTACCTTAGGCAACTAATTGTTTCATTAGCTTAAGTTGCCAAGTTTAACTAAAACTAATCTTGTTTAGACTCTAAGACAGAGAATTTACAGAGTTATTTAACGACATTATTTTAACTTAAGCACCTCATTTAAGGCTTTCTAAATCACTCAAGTGTTCAATTCTCAAGTCCAAAAGGATGAATTTGAATTCCCTTTTGATTTTCCTCCTATTTCTCTAACGTTCTCTTCTAGCTCTCAAGAAGACAGTTTCTCTTTAACTCTCTCCGTCCTTCTCCATCGTTCTCTCTTTTCTTCTAGAAACTAATTATCAAGCATCCAATTGTTTCATCAGCTTAAGTGGCCAAGTTTAACGAAAACTAATCTTACTTAGCCTCTAAGAAAGAGAATCTGCCGGGAGTACTTGTAGCTGGACGATATTAGTTTAACTTAGGCGGCTCATTTAAGGTTTCCTAAATCACCCAAGTGTTCAATTCTCAAGTCCAAATGGATGAATTTGAATTCCCTTTCAGGTTTCCTTCCTACTTCTCTTTCTTTTCTCTGACTTTATCTACTAGCTCTCAAGATGAAAGTTTCTCTCTAACTCTCTCTGTCGTTCTCCATCCATCTCTCTTTTGTTCTAGAAACCAATTACCTTAGGCAACTAATTGTGTCGTAAGCTTAAGTGGCCAAGTTTAACTCAGACTAATCTTGCTTTTTTTTTTTTTGGGTAAGTAAGTCATAAAATAAAGACAATGAAATATACAAGTTTACAAGGGGGCATACCCCAGGCACGCCCAACAGCAAATAAAAACAAGTATAACCAAACATAAACAACCACTGCACCCCCCTAAAAAAGGAGAGGACAAAGAAGAACAACAAAAAATGCTAACAAACCCCAACTCTGCCCATATATCCTTTTTGTCCTCAAGTAACTCCTACCATCAGAGATAATAGATAGAAACTTGAGGTGGATATATGGGCAAAGATACACACAAGTAACACCACAAAGCTAAAAATAAAACAAACACACTGACAAAACAACAACACAACAACCCACAAGCCGAGTCAAAGGTGATAGTCAACCCTACATGCCCCCAGTCTCGACTGCAGATAAAACATGGAATCCAATAAGCATCCCACTCCTCACAGCCGTGACATCCAAGCCACTTAACCAAAGCCATGACGGAGGATAAAGTATACCCCATGAGAAGTCCCAGCAGAGTCACATGAAGCTAGCACGGTCAAAAACCATAAGCCACGGTCTAGGGAGTTGAAGTGAACCTACAATAGCCCCTCAGCAACAAACCAATACACAGCCAACAAAATCATGAGATCAATCATCACATCCCCCAGTCCCTTCCTTGGTAGATCACAGGCCTCGAACCCCACGGCAGTGTGCCCTTCACTCCATGTCAGGCGTGGCAATACAATCAATTAGGACGGGTCACATGAAGATAAGAAGCAACCAGAAACCCGGTAGCTATCCTCCCGCTCATCTCCCAGTCTCTAACTCGGTTGGTTATCGAACCACTATTCCCCAAAGCAGTGACTCCCCAATCACTCTTGGTAGAGATGGCTCAAAACCGCCCTCATATCGAGTCACATGAGGATCACACAATCAATCATCAGAAAATCATCAACTATATATGTTAAGCTGCAAAGAGTCTAAACAAGAGAATCACAGATATTGACCAAATAGAGCCCATCGTCCCCCAAAATATTGACCCACGGGCAGCCCAAAAAAGAAACCAATCCGTGGGCCCAGCAATGACTATAACCCACACGGCCTCAAAAAATTGTAGACCCATTAAAAAAATATAACCATCAAGTCCAAATGGGCCCCACCATGTTCTGCACAAAACCAATTTGTCATGGGCCAAAACAAAACAAACCATATATCCATGAACTAAGGTGTTGTCGGGCCCACAACAAACTAACACTCTCAGCCAAACAAAACACCCACTGAGTTACAAATATATTATATAAATAATATATATACCAAAACCGTGGGCCACTCTTGCTGGTTTTGAAGCCAATAAAGTTTTTTTTTTTTTTTTTTATTTTAAAAGTTACCCACGTGAACCCACAAACCAACGCACACTAACCATCATCATCGCACATATATCAACCAAAAGCAGTACAAAAGAAAGTACTACCATGCAACGCGGCACACCACGGTGAAGGCCCTGCGCGTGGACAACAGACCATCTTCTCCAAATTCTTTACAGAGGAGACGACTCTAGCGCTGAACAGATATGCAGCTGGTCGCTCCACCCAACATGGTGAACTCCGAGTGCACACTACACACGCCATTTTGCTGCGAGTAGATAGCAGCTTCAAAGCTTTAACCATACGACCAAAAGACTAATCTTGCTTGGCCTCTAAGAAAGAGAATTTACCGAGTACTTGTAGCTTAACGATGTTAGTTTAACTTAAGAACCTCATTTGAGGTTTTCTAAATCGCCCAAGTGTTCAGTTATCAAGTCCAAAAGGATGAATTTGAATCGTATTTCTCTTTCTTTTCTCTAACTTTCTCTTCTACCTCTCAAGAAGAAAGGTTGTCTCTAACTCTCTCCGTCCTTCTCCATCGTTCTCTCTTTTTTTCTAGGAACTTTATTACCTTGGGCAACTAGTTGTTTCATTAGCTTAAATGGTCAAGTTTAAGTCAAACTAAACTTGCTTAGCCTCTAAGAAAGGGGATTTACCAAGTAATTGCGGCTTAACGACATTATTTTAACTTAAGCCGCTCATTTAAGGTTTTCTAAATCACCTAATTGTTCAAATCTCAATCGCAAAAGGATGAATTTGAATTCCCCTTGGTTTTCTTCCTATTTCTCGTTCTTTTCTCTAACTTTCTCTTCTAGCTCCCAAAAAGAAAGTTTCTATCTAACTCTCTCCATCCTTCTCTCCTTTGTTCTAGAAATGAATTAGCTTAGGGAACTAATTGTGTCATTAGCTTAAGTGGCCAAGTTTAACTCAAACTAATCTTGCTTCGCCTTTAAGAAAGAGAATTTACTTAGTAATTGTAAGTTAACGATATTAGTTTAACTTAAGCACCTCATTTAAGGATTTCTAAATCACTTAAGTGTCCAGTTGTGAAGCGCAAGGGATGAATTCGAATTCCCTTTGATTTTCGTCTTATTTCTCACTCTCCTCTATAATTTTCTATTCTGGCTCTCAAGAAGAAAATTTCTCTCTAACTCTCCCAGTCGTTCTCCGTCCATCTCTCTTTTGTTCTAGGAACTAATTAGCTTAGGCAACTTATTGTGTCATTGGCTTAAGTGCCCAAGTTCAACTCAAACTAATCTTGCTTAGCCTCTAAGAAAGAGAATTTCCCGAGTAATTGTAGTTTGACAATATTAGTTTAACTTAATCACCTCATTTAAGATTTTCTAAATCTCCCACGTGTTCAGTTCTCAAACCGAAAAGGATGCAATTGAATTCACTTTGATTTTCTTTTTATTTCTCCTTCTTTTCACTGACTTTATCTTCTAGCCCTCAAGCAGAAATCTCTCTCTAACTCTCCCTGTCCATCTTCGTCTATCTATCCGTTGTTCTAGGGACTAATTTTAACTTCGGCAACTAATTGTTTCGTTAGCTTTAAGTAGCCAAGTTTAACTCAAACTAATCTTGCTTAGCCTCTAGCATAGAGAATTTACTGAGGAATTGTAGCTTAACAATATTATTTTAATTTAAGCACCTCATTCAAGGTTTTCTAAATCACCCGAGTGTTCAATTCTCAAGTCCAAAAGGTTGAATTTGAATTCCCTTTGATTTTCTTCCTATTTCTCTTTCTCTCTCTAAATTTTTCTTCTAGAAACCAAGAAGAAAGTTCCTCTCTAATTCTCTCCGTCGTTCTCCATCCATCTCTCTTTTGTTCTGGGAACTAACTAGCTTAGGCAACAAATTGTTTCGTTAGCTTAAGTGGTCAAGTCTAATTCAAACTAGTCTTGTTTAATCTCTAAGAAGGAGAATTTACCAGGTACTTGTTGCTTAACGATATTATTTTAACTTAAGAACCTCATTTAAGGTTTTTTTTTTTTTTTTTTCTAAATCACCTAAGTGTGTTCCATTCTCATGCCCAAAAGGATGACTTCGAATTCTCTTTGATTTTCGTTTTATTTCTCTTTCTTTTCTCTAACGCTCTTCTGGCTCTCAAGAAGAAGGTTTCTCTCTAACTCTCTTTGCCATTCTCTGTCTACCTATCCGTTGTTCTAGGGACTAATTACCTTAGGCAACTAATTGTTTCATTAGCTTAAAAGTTTAACTAAACCTAATCTTGTTTAGACTCTAAGACAGAGAATTTACAGAGTTATTTAACGACATTATTTTAACTTAAGCACCTCATTTAAGGCTTTCTAAATCACCCAAGTGTTCAATTCTCAAGTCCAAAAGGATGAATTTGAATTCCCTTTGATTTTCCTCCTATTTCTCTATCGTTCTCTTCTAGCTCTCAAGAAGACAGTTTCTCTTTAACTCTCTCCGTCCTTCTCCATCGTTCTCTCTTTTCTTCTAGAAACTAATTATCTTAGGCATCCAATTGTTTCATCAGCTTAAGTGGCCAAGTTTAACGAAAACTAATCTTGCTTAGCCTCTAAGAAAGAGAATCTGCCGAGAGTACTTGTAGATTGACGATATTAGTTTAACTTAGGCGGCTCATTTAAGGTTTCCTAAATCACCCAAGTGTTCAATTCTCAAGTCCAAATGGATGAATTTGAATTCCCTTTAAGGTTTCCTTCCTACTTCTCTTTCTTTTCTCTGACTTTATCCTCTAGCTCTCAAGATGAAAGTTTCTCTCTAACTCTCTCCGTCGTTCTCCATCCATCTCTCTTTTGTTCTAGGAACCAATTACCTTAGGCAACTAATTGTGTCGTGAGCTTAAGTGGCCAAGTTTTTTTTTTTTTTGGGTGGATAAGTCATAAAATAAAGACAGAAAACTTACACCACTACAAGGGGCATACCCCAGGCCCTAGCCAAACGCTATACAAAAAGCACCGAAGCAAAAGAAAAAAAAAAACCCAACAGAAAAGCCACTGTAAAGACAAGATAAAACAAAAAATGACAAAAGAGAAGTCCCGAAAGCTATGAACAACCAAGTAAAAACTAACGACCCGAAAGATTGGCCATATTAAACCAAAAAGGGATGTTCATGGGCCGCATACAAATGGAATGAGGAGCATGAACACACCCAGCCAGCTTAAATCTGCAGTGTCACAAAACGCAACCAAAAAGCAACTAATATCTCCCCATGCACAGCCCGCATGGGAGGGCCAAAATTAACTAAAAAAAAAACATACCCAACATCAAAGTATCTAATAAGTACCAAGGTAAATACCAAACCCAGAGATGTAAAAGCAAATAAAAGATTTCTTCACACAAAGGCGCCTCTAGCTGCCATTTGCACGAAAACAGTTTGCTCCAGAGCAACGGACCAGATCTGTTTACCAAAACAACCAACAGCCACCCAGGGATGCTGCCTTTCCTGTGCACCTCAAATATTATAATAAACCCTGTCATCAGCAACGACCAAGACATGATTAGTCTATCAACCATCAAGACCCGTTGGAGTCTAAAACTCAAGTTACAGTGTAAATCACTCATATACATCCTCACTACACTCAACCCACAGTAATATAGGCTCACATCACTCTGAACATAATGCTCCATGTACCTGCAGAAGAAAAAATACAGGATATATAAAGCAATAGAATTAGTATCTCTCAATATGGCTAGTGATTATGGGTTATGGACTTTGTTCCTCACACTAAACTCAACCCTCATGTAGATACATTACATACACACACTCTGCTCCACTGCAATCCAAGCACCTATAACAGAAACAAACCATTAGGAAACCCCACAGTGTTCTGCTCGCCATCACTCAACCCACATTTTGAGAACTCACATCCCTCATTTCAGCTGCAACAGACTTGTATCAGCTCACCATCACTCAACCCACAATTTGTGAACTCACATCTCTCTCAACAGATCTAGCTTCCTTCATAATAGTGTGAGGAAGCCTCCATGAGCTCATGTACCAACTGTCAGTATGGCGAGAAGTCAGGTTTGTAATATGCATTACCCTGAATCTAACCATGTCCACAATGCTCTTAATAATCACCACTTCAGGGACCACTTCCTTGGTAAAGACCCTATTATTCCTAGCAATCCACAGCTGGTACACCGTACAAGCAAAGGCAAGCTTAGTAATAATAGTCCCCAAAGACTTCCCTCTCACAGAGTTAGCAATGAGCTGGACCAACTCATTCCAAGGAATTGATGGCCAATCAACATTTATTTTCCCCTTAATACAGGCCCAAACTTTCGCAGAAAATGGGCAATTAAAGAAAAGGTGATTATGGTCTTCACATGGGTGTTGGCAGAAAATACACTCTGAAGAAAGGGCCACACCGAAAAGTTTTAATCTATCTCCAGTGTTTAATCTGCCAAGGATAGCCATCCATACCACAAAACTCACCTTAGGGATGTTATGTGGCCCCCAAATAATTTTGGACCAGTTCACATGATCAAAATGTTGCCTTAAGGAGTGCCATGTGGATTGAATAGTGAACTTACCATTGGGAGCAGGCCTCCAACTAACATCATCTGACCCATCCGTAGGCAGAAAAGTGGAGGGGGTGCGAGAAATGAGGTCCATAATCTCCCAAGAGGAAGGGAAAGGCCACCTCCAATTATTACCCTCCACAATCTCACCAACCTTAGCGTCTAAACTCAAAGCAGAGTCATAAACAATTCTAGCCCCATACTTATCCCAAATAGAACCCAGAGGATTCCAGTTATCAAACCAAAGAAAAACACTAGACCCATCCCCCACTAGATGATAGGTCTAAGTGAGAGAATTTTCCTCCAAACCCAAGAGGGGTCATTTGGCATTCTAACTCTCCAAAAACTTCTACCTTTAAGAATATAAGACTTAATCCAAAGGCACCACATGGATTGCTCACCGCCAGAGATAAGGAACCAGATATGCTTGGCAATAGCAGCCTGGTTCCACACACTAAGAGACTTAAACCCCAAACCCCCTTCATTTTTAGGGGAGCACAATCTCTCCCAAGACACCTTAGCCCCATACTTCTTCATCTCACAACCAGACCATAAGAAAGCACGAAACAGACTCTCAATAGAACGGATGACCTTCTTTGGAAGAATAAACAAAGAGGTCCAGTACACTTGCATAGAGAACAGCACAGATTGTATCAGTTGAGCCCTACCCGCATAGGTAAGGCATTTATTAGTCCAGCTTTTAATCCTCTTTGATATTCTCTCCACAAGCTGATCACAGTCCACCGCTCTAAGTTTAGTAGAGACTAAGGGAACCCCTAGGTACCTCACAGGCAAAGTGCCTTCACTGAAGTTACAGACCCGAAGAATCTCATCTCTTAAATTCTGTTCACACCCAGAAAAAAAGATGTTACTCTTATTAGGGCTAGGAGACAAACCAGACAGATGTCTAAACTCCTCTAAACCATTTTTGATGGACTGGACAGTAAACACATCCCCTTTATAGAAAATCATCAGATCGTCTGCAAAACAAAGATGAACAAGTTTTGTTTTATCACATCTCCAATGGAATTTGAATTCAGGGTGAGAAGCTTTCTCAGCCAAAATTCTAGAAAGGATCTCCATGACAAGAACAAAAAGGTAAGGCGACATGGGGTCACCTTGCCTAAGACCTCTCTCCCCCCTAAAATAGCCATGAAGACTCCCATTAATACATATAGAATATGTAGGGCTAGTCATACAAGCTTTAATCCAAAGGATAATATTAGGAGGGAACCCCATAGCAGTAAGAACATCAATGACAAAATCCCACCTAACATTGTCATATGCTTTCATAATGTCCACTTTCATGGCACACCTGGGCGTAGGAGAGGTTTTATGGTAGCCTCTCATAAGCTCTTGTGACAGAAAGATATTATCAGCAATTCTCCTACCAGGAACAAAAGCTGATTGAACAGGATCAATGAGGTCATGAAGAACACTTTTAATCCTATCAGCAATGATCTTAGAAATGCATTTGTATAGAGTATTACAACAGGAGATAGGCCTAAAATCACCTACTTTTTCAGCATTAGGAATCTTAGGAATGAGAGCAATGGAGGTACTATTCAATTCCCGAAGAAGCTCCCCTAATGTAAAGAAGGATTTTATAGCTTCAACAACCTCTCTCCCCACAACATCCCAGGCTTTCAGAAAAAAACCCGCAGAATACCCATCCGGGCCAGAGGCCTTATTAGCTTTTAGGGATTTGAAAGCATCAATGATTTCTTTGTCAGTAACCTCCCTAGCAAGGGTTTGGAACTGATCAACAGTCACACGCTTGGTAACAAGGTTTTTAATTCTATCAAGCCCATTATAGTGGTCCTCAAAAGGCTTCCCAAACAGATTAGTGAAAGAGTCCACAAAGGATCTATGAACCTCATCACTCTTAGTTATTCTATCCCCATTAGGAAGTACCACACTATGTATCCGGCCCCTATTCACATTACCCTTGACAGTTCTAAAGAAGAATTTGGAACTCCTATCCCCCAAACCAAGCCATTGGACACGGGATTTTTGACGAGCAAGACTTTCCTCAGCTTTACTAAACTCCACATATCTACTATAGGCGGCCCTTTCCGCCTCTTGCAGAGTTAAGTTCATCGGATCTTTATCAAGCTTAATCTGAGAACTAAGGAGTTGATCCTTGGCAACTCCGACTCTAGTAGAGATCTCACTAAATTCCTTTTTGTTAAGAGCTTTCAAAATAGGTTTAAGAGTCTTCAGTTTTTGACAAACCCTAAACATCGGAGAGCCCCTGACATACTTTCTCCAAACACCCTGCACTCTAGGGAGGAATTCTTCATGGTCAGCCCAAAAGTCAAAAAACTTAAACGGTTTCTTCGAATTCACCTCCTCTTGGCCCAGGTGAACAATCACAGGTGAGTGATCAGATACACCAGGGGGCAAGAAAAGAGCATAAGAATTGGGGTTCGCCGTTAACCATTTCTCGTTCCCAAGGACACGATCAATTTTTGAAGTAATAAAACTCCCACCCCCACGTTTATTAGACCAAGTAAATTGACAACCCTTGTAACACAGGTCATCCAATTCAGAGTCCAAAACCAGATTATTAAAAGTATCATTTGCACTACACCAACTCTCCTTTCCTCCCATTTTTTCGTGAGAAAACCTAACAGCATTAAAATCACCCATGAAAATTGAGGGGTGATTTGCAGATTTGATAGCAATGTTTTTAAGATCACAAAAAAGTGGTAGCCTAAGCTCATGCTTATTTTCAGCGTACACAAAGGTAGCAAAAAAGGTGAAGTTACTTTAAAAAACAATCACTTTGAGAAAAATATACTGATTAGACCTTTGAATCACCAAAATATCACAAAAAGTTGGATCCCAACATATCCAAATGCGAGCTGGCAGATCTGGTTGTGAATTAGACAATAATTTCCAATTACTAAAACTACGATCAAAAATTTTAGCTTCCTTGTCCATTTTAATTTTGGTTTCCAAAACACCCATGATTTTAATATCATTTTTCTTCACAAAATCAACAACTTCTTTATGTTTTGAAGGGTTATTAAACCCTCTCACATTCCAAAAAGCAAGTTTTATGGACATGATAAACTAACTGGAAAAAAAATACCACAACCAGACCACCACAAGAAGATAGAAACACAGTTACCTCTTTTTCTTCCTCTGGCTGCCTGAAGGTCTGCCAGAAGACTTCTGTTTAGTAGAACTCCCCACCTTTGTTCCACCCTTTCCATTGCCTCCCTGTATCTGTGGTGACATTTCTGTCACTTCCTCTATCTCAGCTTGTATAAGAGCAACCCTAGTGTCCACAGCTCCTGAATTTTTGCTTTTTTCAGCCTCCACAACCTCAACATTGATTGAACTATCCGGCTAGAGGCTTTAGTGGCAGTCTCTTCAACAACAGCAGGGAGATTACCCACCTCAGGCTTTAGTGGCAGTCTCTTTAACTCAGACTAATCTTGCTTAGCCTCTAAGAAAGAGAATTTACCGAGTACTTGTAGCTTAACGATATTAGTTTAACTTAAGAACCTCATTTGAGGTTTTCTAAATCGCCCAAGTGTTCAGTTATCAAGTCCAAAAGGATGAATTTGAATCGTATTTCTCTTTCTTTTCTCTAACTTTCTCTTCTAGCTCTCAAAAAGAAAGGTTGTCTCTAACTCTCTCCGTCCTTCTCCATCGTTCTCTCTTTTTTTCTAGGAACTTATTACCTTGGGCAACTAGTTGTTTCATTAGCTTAAATGGTCAAGTTTAAGTCAAACTAAACTTGCTTAGCCTCTAAGAAAGAGGATTTACCAAGTAATTGTGGCTTAACGACATTATTTTAACTTAAGCCGCTCATTTAAGGTTTTCTAAATCACCTAATTGTTCAAATCTCAATCGCAAAAGGATGAATTTGAATTCCCCTTGGTTTTCTTCCTATTTCTCGTTCTTTTCTCTAACTTTCTCTTCCAGCTCCCAAAAAGAAAGTTTCTATGTAACTCTCTCCATCCTTCTCTCCTTTGTTCCAGGAACGAATTAGCTTAGACAACTAATTGTGTCATTAGCTTAAGTGGCCAAGTTTAACTCAAACTAATCTTGCTTCGCCTTTAAGAAAGAGAATTTACCGAGTAATTGTAAGTTAACGATATTAGTTTAACTTAAGCACCTCATTTAAGGATTTCTAAATCACTTAAGTGTCCAATTGTGAAGCGCAAGGGATGAATTCGAATTCCCTTTGATTTTCGTCTTATTTCTCACTCTCCTCTTTAATTTTCTATTCTGGCTCTCAAGAAGAAAATTTCTCTCTAACTCTCCCAGTCGTTCTCCGTCCATCTCTCTTTTGTTCTAGGAACTAATTAGCTTAGGCAACTTATTGTGTCATTGGCTTAAGTGCCCAAGTTCAACTCAAACTAATCTTGCTTAGCCTCTAAGAAAGAAAATTTCCCGAGTAATTGTAGTTTGACGATATTAGTTTAACTTAATGACCTCATTTAAGGTTTTCTAAATCGCCCACGCGTTCAGTTCTCAAACCGAAAAGGATGCAATTGAATTCACTTTGATTTTCTTTTTATTTCTCCTTCTTTTCACTGACTTTATCTTCTAGCCCTCAAGCAGAAATCTCTCTCTAACTCTCCCTGTCCATCTCCGTCTATCTATCCGTTGTTCTAGGGACTAATTTTAACTTCGGCAACTAATTGTTTCGTTAGCTTTAAGTAGCCAAGTTTAACTCAAACTAATCTTGCTTAGCCTCTAGCATAGAGAATTTACTGAGGAATTGTAGCTTAACAATATTATTTTAATTTAAGCACCTCATTCAAGGTTTTCCAAATCACCCGAGTGTTCAATTCTCAAGTCCAAAAGGTTGAATTTGAATTCCCTTTGATTTTCTTCCTATTTCTCTTTCTTTCTCTAAATTTTTCTTCTAGAAACCAAGAAGATCCCAACTCTTCTTTGATTGACCAACCTTACTGGAGTCTGGATTCTGATGGAGCATTCTCCATTAAGTCGGTGTGGGATCATTGGAGGGTTAAGTATGATAAGGTTCCTTGGTATAAGCTGTTGTGGGGTCATCTTATGATTCCCCGTGTTAGTTTCATTGTTTGGTTGGCTTTGTTTGAGCGTCTTAACACTGGGGACAGACTCAAGCTCTTTGGCATTTCACCTACATCTAGCTGCCCTTTCTGCCAAGACCCCCTTGAGAGTCATACCCACCTTTTCTTTCAGTGTCCTTTTTCAAACAAAATTTGGGTTACTATTCAGGGAAAGTGCAACATTCAGTGGCCCAAAATTCCATGGCCTGGTACTGTTGAACTTGCTAATCAGGATAGTAAAGGTAAATCTTTGAGATCTCTGATTATTAGATTATCATTCCTTTGCACTGTATATCATGTTTGGCTGGCTAGAAATAACAGGATTTTCAACAAGGATCTTAAACCCGAAGAGGTTGTTATTCAGTCTATCACTCAGATGGTTAGATGCCGTATACTTTCTGTGAACGACATCCCTCGATCTGAGGGTGATAATTGGTATCTTGCTAGTTGGAATCTGCCCGACACAATCTTGAAGCCCCATGTGCCTCGCATGGGTGGGCTGCTGAGTGGTGTGAGTTCCTAAATTGAGAGTCGAGTGTTGGTGAGAAATACATTGTGTGTTTCCTAATTAGCTGTTGCCTATGCAGAGGTTGCATTGAAGTTTGGAAATTGAGGGTTGAGTGATCATAGAATTTAAATGTTATACACTGTGAATATTGTGTGTGTTGGTGGGTTGAGTGATGTCAGCAATTATATGTGTATTTTGCTAACCTCAATATATATAGTACAGTTTTATATGCAGGTTAAGGAAGCAAATTTCGAGAGTAGTGAGACTCTATATTGTGGGTTGAGTGATGTGAGCCTTTATATTGTGGGCACTTTATCAAGGTTGAATCTGTTTCTGTTTCATCGATTGTCTAATTTGTTTTGTTATATCTCTCTATGCTGGCAGGAGAGTTTATTATCTGGTTTGAGGGACATCTTGCCTGTCATCCGTCTTCGATGCTCAGCTGGTTGTCTTGCTCAGTGGTTTGGTGGTGGCTGCATTGTGCGCCCTTCCAGAGGAACTAGAACTTGGTGGTGGCTGCAATCTGCGCCCAATCATATTCTAGTGGTGGATCATCATCTTGCTTTCTTTATTTACTTTTGTATCAGGATGTTATTATCTAAGTTTGATGTTATTTTGTGGCTTAATCCTATGGGTTGTGTAGGTGGTTGTATTTATTTTATTTTCGATTCTCGATACCTTTTACTTCATTTCCACCCAGATAGGCCTCATGGTATATTGTTTTGTTTGATTAGAGGCAGCTGGGTTTGGATTGGTTCAAGGATAGTTAACTTAATGCACACTGTGATGTGTCTGTTGCTTAGTTTTGGTGCTGGTTTGGCTGTAATGTTGCCGAGTTATGTGGGCTGCTGTTATGTCTACAAGTTTGGGTTGTTGGCTTATCCCCACTGTGTTCAACGCCCCTATCTTTGCTTTGACATGGTTGTTGAACATAGTGTTTTGATCTTGGGATGCTTCCGCAGGTTTTTTGGTTTGGTCTGACTGTGATGATGCTGCCGGTTTTGTTTCTTTAGTTTAGTCTTGCCTTGGTTTGCTGTGGTCCTCTTTTAGGTTTGGTTTCGCTGTGTATAGCTTTGGTTTAGGGCCTGGGGAATGCCCCTTGTAAGCTTGTATATTTTCTGTTTTATTTATGTCTTACTTACCCAAAAAAAAAAAGAAACCAAGAAGAAAGTTCCTCTCTAATTCTCTCCGTCGTTCTCCATCCATCTCTCTTTTGTTCTGGGAACTAACTAGCTTAGGCAACAAATTGTTTCGTTAGCTTAAGTGGTCAAGTCTAATTCAAACTAGTCTTATTTAATCTCTAAGAAGGAGAATTTACCAGGTACTTGTTGCTTAACGATATTATTTTAACTTAAGCACCTCATTTAAGGTTTTTTTTCTTTCTAAATCACCTAAGTGTGTTCCATTCTCATGCCCAAAAGGATGACTTTGAATTCTCTTTGATTTTCGTTTTATTTCTCTTTCTTTTCTCTAACTCTCTTCTGGCCCTCAAGAAGAAGGTTTCTCTCTAACTCTCTCTGCCATTCTCTGTCTAACTATCCGTTGTTCTAGGGACTAATTACCTTAGGCAACTAATTGTTTCATTAGCTTAAAAGTTTAACTAAACCTAATCTTTTTTTTGGGTGAATAAGACATAAATAAAACAGCAAAATATACAGGAATACAAGGGGCAAACCCCAGGCCCTACCCAGAAGCTAAACAAGACACCAAAACAAAAAAAACTAGAACATGAGCACAATGTTCATGGACTATTTACAGAAATAGAGAATGAACAAAAGCAAGAATTCTAGTCTATCAACAGAATAAAACCAAAAGGTAACATAACGATAACATTTCCATCCAAGCAAAGATTAGCCCTGATCCCAAAGTTGTTTGAAGCATGCTTCCCCAAGAAACCGCAAGAACCAAACGCTGGATATAACCAGCAGTTACACAAAACATCCAAAAATAAAACACAGGGCAAACAAAAGGAGTCTCTCTAGTACATCCCACTAGAGTAGGCCAAACAAAAGTAGACCTAGCATAGATAAAGTGACGGTAAATAAAAAACAACTTGTAGACAATCAGGTAGTTCCGGACGGCGCATGAAGCAGCCACTCCCAAAGACCCATTTCTTTTTGACAGGTACCGAGACTTCCACTGCAGCTGGAGATAACATGCCTCAGTTGAAAGACTCTTAGTTCCATGCCTCACATTTGATACTTTAAAGTTCACACACAGCAGCACTAGGTACCAGGCCCCAAATGTACCCAGCTGGGGAGCTAGACATAATAAAAGGACCTGCCAGTTAACCATCATCAAGAGTAAACCAATAATATCAGTATCTGAGAAAGTATGTAATATCCACTCAATATTAGAGCTCACTCCACTCAACCCACTATATAGGATCTCACCACACTCAAATAATGCTTCCTTAACCTGCACATAAAAATTTACAATATATATAATGGTAAGCGTATCAAACATGTAAGTCCTAACATCACTCAACCCACAGAATTCCATATATGTCTCACAACACTCAACCCACATATAACAGTAATCTTCATGAAAAAGAACCTACACATATAACAGCTGATTAGAAAAACACTCAATATCTGGCTCACTATCACTCAACACACAATATACTGCACTCACATCACTCAGCAGCCCTCCCATTATTAGAATGGGGCTTCAGAATTGATTTGGGAAGGTTCCATTGAGCAAGGAACCAGTCATCACCTGTTGCAATAGGAGAGTTGCTAACAGATAGCATTCTATTTCTCACCATGAGTACAATAGCTTTAATGATAACCTCGACGGGTTTACATTCCTTGTTAAAAATTCTATTGTTTCTTTCAAGCCAAATGTGATACACAGTACAGAGAAAGGAGAGTCTAGTGATTGTGGATTTCACAGATTTTCCTTTACTCTCTCTGTTGACAAGATCAGCAATCTCAGGCCAAGGAACCTGCTGCCAGTTAACATTGCACTTATCTTGCAAGGCATACCAAATTCTAGATGTAAAGCTACACTCAAAGAAGAGATGTGAATGGCTTTCATCTAAGTCAAGGCAAAATGTACAAACAGTATTAGAAGAGATGCCAAAACCTTGGAGCCTATCACTAGTGTTAAGCCTACCATAGATGGCCAGCCAGACAATGAAGCTGACTTTGGGGATGTTGGTATGGCCCCAGACCAAGTTGTACCAAGGAACCGAGTCCTGTTTAGCTCTCCATAACTCCCACACAGATTTAACAGTGAAAAGACCATCAGAGTTAAGAGTCCAAAGAACTCTATCCTCCTCCAAAGGATTAGGAGGGCAATTGTTGGGATTATAGGAAGTTAATTCCCTGAGATCCCAGGAGTTGGGAAAAGGCCAATGCCAAGAACTACCAACAATGATCTTACTAACTTTGGACTCCCCATTTAAACCAGAGTCATACATGATTCTGTCACCGTATCTTTCCCAGAGAGGGCCAAGGTGGTGCCAGTTATCATACCATAAGAAAGTATTCTGACCATTACCAATCCTATGTTTAATAAGAGGGTAAATGATAGGCCTAAGAGAGAGAATTTTCCTCCAAACCCAAGAAGGATCACTAGGTGTCTTAAGTTTCCAGAAACATCTACCCTTAATAAGATAAGATTTAACCCACTGGCACCACATGGATTGCTCCCCACCAGAGAAAAGAAACCAAACATGTTTGGCAATAGCAGCCTTGTTCCAAGTCTCCATAGATTTGAACCCCAAACCACCCTCTTTCTTAGGGACACAGATCTTATCCCAGGCAATCTTCGCCAATGTTTTCTGAGATCTGTACCAGACCAAAGGAAAGCTCTAAGGAGACTCTCAATCTCCTTAACCACTTTCTTAGGTAAGATGAAAAGAGAGGACCAATAAACTTGCATAGAAAATAATATAGTCTGGATGAGCTGAGCTCTCCCAGCATAAGAAAGAAGTTTATTAGTCCAACTACTAATCCTCTTAGTAATTCTATCAACAAGTTGCTTACAATCAGAAGCTCTCAGCTTAGTAGTAATGAGAGGAACTCCAAGATATTTGACAAGAAGCACGCCCTCAGAAAAAGTAGCAATTCGAAGGATGCTAGCCCTTAACTCCTCATTACACCCAGAGAAGTAAATATTACTCTTACTCGTGTTAGGGGTAAGACCAGACAGAGCAGTAAATTCATTTAGGCCTTCCATAATCATTTGCACAGTGTTAGTATCTCCCTTACTAAATATCATGAGGTCGTCTGCAAAGCACAAGTTTACAATTCTGGACTTCTCACATCTCCAGTGAAATTTAAAGAGAGGATACTTGGACGTTTCGTCCAGGATTCTAGCCAAAACCTCAATAGCTAAGACAAAAAGATAAGGAGACATTGGGTCTCCTTGCCTAAGACCTCTAACCCCCTTGAAGTAGCCATGCAGACTACCATTGATGCATATGGAAAATGATGGGCTGGTCATGCAAGCTTTGATCCAGTTGATCATAATGGGGGGAAACCCCATGGCACTAAGAATATCTATAATAAACCTAATCTTGTTTAGACTCTAAGACAGAGAATTTACAGAGTTATTTAACGACATTATTTTAACTTAAGCACCTCATTTAAGGCTTTCTAAATCACCCAAGTGTTCAATTCTCAAGTCCAAAAGGATGAATTTGAATTCCCTTTTGATTTTCCTCCTATTTCTGTAACGTTCTCTTCTAGCTCTCAAGAAGACAGTTTCTCTTTAACTCTCTCCGTCCTTCTCCATCGTTCTCTCTTTTCTTCTAGAAACTAATTATCTTAGGCATCCAATTGTTTCATCAGCTTAAGTGGCCAAGTTTAACGAAAACTAATCTTTTTTTTTTTTGGGTAAGTAAGAAATAAATAAAACAGAAAGATTTACACGATTACAAGGGGCATTCCCCAGGCCCTACACACAAAAACTATACAAAGCCGAAGGCAAACTACAAACTGAGCATCGAGAAAGTAATACTGATAACTAGCAAAAGATTTGTACAAAGGCCATGTCCTGTAGTAGATAGGGACTGTGTACAAAAAAACATAACCAGCATCCCTCCCTAAACCGAACCAGCCGAGGAAGATATAGCAGCAAAAGGGTCTTCCTACACAGCCCGTAGGAGTAGCAGCAAAATGGCAACCTGTTGGAGTACCTAGTAAAAACCTTTTTCCGTGAGACACATCCAGAAGCCAAAACAAACATCGAACCACTAACTAAATTCCCTACACAACCCGTAGGGATAGGAATCTGTATTAAAACGGTCATACAAAAATAATGGCCCACAATGACCGTGGAAATAAGCCCATTCAGGCCCAAGTTTCCGAAAGAACTCAAGAACCTGTTACACGGTATAACAAGAAGCACAAAAAAAAACACTCCTACACAGCCCGTAGGGAGAGGCAAAAACACATTAAAATAATGTAACAATAAAAAGAAAAGAGAAGACAACTGATTTTCTCTAAAAAAAAAAAAAAAAAAAGAGAATCTGCCGAGAGTACTTGTAGCTTGACGATATTAGTTTAACTTAGGCGGCTCATTTAAGGTTTCCTAAATCACCCAAGTGTTCAATTCTCAAGTCCAAATGGATGAATTTGAATTCCCTTTAAGGTTTCCTTCCTACTTCTCTTTTTTTTCTCTGACTTTATCTTCTAGCTCTCAAGATGAAAGTTTCTCTCTAACTCTCCCCGTTGTTCTCCATCCATCTCTCTTTTGTTCTAGGAACCAATTACCTTAGGCAACTAATTGTGTCGTGAGCTTAAGTGGCCAAGTTTAACTCAGACTAATCTTGCTTAGCCTCTAAGAAAAGAATTTACCGAGTACTTGTAGCTTAACGATATTAGTTTAACTTAAGAACCTCATTTGAGGTTTTCTAAATCGCCCAAGTGTTCAGTTATCAAGTCCAAAAGAATGAATTTGAATCGTATTTCTCTTTCTTTTCTCTAACTTTCTCTTCTAGCTCTCAAGAAGAAAGGTTGTCTCTAACTCTCTCCGTCCTTCTCCATCGTTCTCTCTTTTTTTCTAGGAACTTATTACCTTGGGCAACTAGTTGTTTCATTAGCTTAAATGGTCAAGTTTAAGTCAAACTAAACTTGCTTAGCCTCTAAGAAAGAGGATTTACCAAGTAATTGTGGGTTAACGACATTATTTTAACTTAAGCCGCTCATTTAAGGTTTTCTAAATCACCTAATTGTTCAAATCTCAATCGTAAAAGGATGAATTTGAATTCCCCTTGGTTTTCTTCCTATTCCTCGTTCTTTTCTCTAACTTTCTCTTCTAGCTCCCAAAAAGAAAGTTTCTATGTAACTCTCTCCATCCTTCTCTCCTTTGTTCCAGGAACGAATTAGCTTAGGCAACTAGCTTAAGTGGCCAAGTTTAACTCAAACTAATCTTGCTTCGCCTTTAAGAAAGAGAATTTACCGAGTAATTGTAAGTTAACGATATTAGTTTAACTTAAGCACCTCATTTAAGGATTTCTAAATCACTTAAGTGTCCAATTGTGAAGCGCACGGGATGAATTCGAATTCCCTTTGATTTTCGTCTTATTTCTCACTCTCCTCTTTAATTTTCTATTCTGGCTCTCAAGAAGAAAATTTCTCTCTAACTCTCCCAGTCGTTCTCCGTCCATCTCTCTTTTGTTCTAGGAACTAATTAGCTTAGGCAACTTATTGTGTCATTGGCTTAAGTGCCCAAGTTCAACTCAAACTAATCTTGCTTAGCCTCTAAGAAAGAGAAAGAGAATTTCTCGAGTAATTGTAGTTTGACAATATTAGTTTAACTTAATCACCTCATTTAAGGTTTTCTAAATCGCCCACGCGTTCAGTTCTCAAACCGAAAAGGATGCACTTGAATTCACTTTGATTTTCTTTTTATTTCTCCTTCTTTTTACTGACTTTATCTTCTAGCCCTCAAGCAGAAATTTCTCTCTAACTCTCCCTGTCCATCTCGTCTATCTATCCGTTGTTCTAGGGACTAATTTTAACTTCGGCAACTAATTGTTTCGTTAGCTTTAAGTAGCCAAGTTTAACTCAAACTAATCTTGCTTAGCCTCTAGCATAGAGAATTTACTGAGGAATTGTAGCTTAACAATATTATTTTAATTTAAGCACCTCATTCAAGGTTTTCTAAATCACCCGAGTGTTCAATTCTCAAGTCCAAAAGGTTGAATTTGAATTCCCTTTGATTTTCTTCCAATTTCTCTTTCTTTCTCTAAATTTTTCTTCTAGAAACCAGGAAGAAAGTTCCTCTCTAGTTCTCTCCGTCGTTCTCCATCCATCTCTCTTTTGTTCTGGGAACTAACTAGCTTAGGCAACAAATTGTTTCGTTAGCTTAAGTGGTCAAGTCTAATTCAAACTAGTCTTGTTTAATCTCTAAGAAGGAGAATTTACCAGGTACTTGTTGCTTAACGATATTATTTTAACTTAAGCACCTCATTTAAGGTTTTTTTTTTTTTTTTTTTCTAAATCACCTAAGTGTGTTCCATTCTCATGCCCAAAAGGATGACTTCGAATTCTCTTTGATTTTCGTTTTATTTCTCTTTCTTTTCTCTAACGCTCTTCTGGCTCTCAAGAAGAAGGTTTCTCTCTAACTCTCTCTGCCATTCTCTGTCTACCTATCCGTTGTTCTAGGGACTAATTACCTTAGGCAACTAATTGTTTCATTAGCTTAAGTTGCCAAGTTTAACTAAAACTAATCTTGTTTAGACTCTAAGACAGAGAATTTACAGAGTTATTTAACGACATTATTTTAACTTAAGCACCTCATTTAAGGCTTTCTAAATCACCCAAGTGTTCAATTCTCAAGTCCAAAAGGATGAATTTGAATTCCCTTTGATTTTCCTCCTATTTCTCTAACGTTCTCTTCTAGCTCTCAAGAAGACAGTTTCTCTTTAACTCTCTCCGTCCTTCTCCATCGTTCTCTCTTTTCTTCTAGAAACTAATTATCAAGCATCCAATTGTTTCATCAGCTTAAGTGGCCAAGTTTAACGAAAACTAATCTTACTTAGCCTCTAAGAAAGAGAATCTGCCGGGAGTACTTGTAGCTGGACGATATTAGTTTAACTTAGGCGGCTCATTTAAGGTTTCCTAAATCACCCAAGTGTTCAATTCTCAAGTCCAAATGGATGAATTTGAATTCCCTTTCAGGTTTCCTTCCTACTTCTCTTTCTTTTCTCTGACTTTATCTACTAGCTCTCAAGATGAAAGTTTCTCTCTAACTCTCTCTGTCGTTCTCCATCCATCTCTCTTTTGTTCTAGAAACCAATTACCTTAGGCAACTAATTGTGTCGTAAGCTTAAGTGGCCAAGTTTAACTCAGACTAATCTTGCTTTTTTTTTTTTGGGTAAGTAAGTCATAAAATAAAGACAATGAAATATACAAGTTTACAAGGGGCATACCCCAGGCACGCCCAACAGCAAATAAAAACAAGTATAACCAAGCATAAACAACCACTGCACCCCCCTAAAAAAGGAAAGGACAAACAAGAACAACAGAAAATGCTAACAAACCCCAACTCTGCCCATATATCTTTTTTGTCCTCAAGTAACCACTACCATCAGAGATAATAGATAGAAACTTGAGGTGGATATATGGGCAAAGATACACACAAGTAACACCACAAAGCTAAAAATAAAACAAACACACTGACAAAACAACAACACAACAACCCACAAGCCGAGTCAAAGATGATAGTCAACCCCACATGCCCCCAGTCTCGATTGCAGATAAAACATGGAATCCAATAAGCATCCCACTCCTCACAGCCGTGACATCCAAGCCACTTAACCAAAGCCATGACGGAGGATAAAATATACCCCATGAGAAGTCCCAGCAGAGTCACATGAAGCTAGCACGGTCAAAAACCATAAAAAAGCCACGGTCTAGGGAGTTGAAATGAACCTACAATAGCCCCTCAGCAACAAACCAATACACAGCCAACAAAATCATGAGATCAATCATCACATCCCCCAGTCCCTTCCTTGGTAGATCAACAAGCCTCGAACCCCACGGCAGTGTGCCCTTCACTCCATGTCAGGCGTGGCAATACAATCAATTAGGATGGGTCACATGAAGATAAGAAGCAACCAGAAACCCGGTAGCTATCCTCCCGCTCATCTCCCAGTCTCTAACTCGGTTGGTTATCGAACCACTATTCCCCAAAGCAGTGACTCCCCAATCACTCTTGGTAGAGATGGCTCAAAACCGCCCTCATATCGAGTCACATGAGGATCACACAATCAATCATCAGAAAATCATCAACTATATATGTTAAGCTGCAAAGAGTCTAAACAAGAGAATCACAGATATTGACCAAATAGAGCCCATCGTCCCCCAAAATATTGACCCACAGGCAGCCCAAAAAAGAAACCAATCCGTGGGCCCAGTAATGACTATAACCCACACGGCCTCAAAAAATTGTAGACCCATTAAAAAATATAACCATCAAGTCCAAATGGGCCCCACCATGTTCTGCACAAAACCAATTTGCCGTGGGCCAAAACAAAACAAATCATATATCCATGAAATAAGGTTTTGTCGGGCCCACAACAAACTAACACTCTCAGCCAAACAAACACCCACTGAGTTACAAATATATTATATAAATAATATATATACCAAAACCGTGGGCCACTCTTGCTGGTTTTGAAACCAATAAAGTTTTTTTTTTTTTTTTTTATTTTAAAAGTTACCCACGTGAACCCACAAACCAACGCACACTAACCATCATCATCGCACATATATCAACCAAAAGCAGTACAAAAGAAAGTACTACCATGCAACGCGGCACACCACGGTGAAGGCCCTGCGCGTGGACAACAGACCATCTTCTCCAAATTCTTTACAGAGGAGACGACTTTAGCGCTGAACAGATATGCAGCTGGTCGCTCCACCCAACATGGTGAACTCCGAGTGCACACTACACACGCCATTTTGCTGCGAGTAGATAGCAGCTTCAAAGCTTTAACCATACGACCAAAAGACTAATCTTGCTTGGCCTCTAAGAAAGAAAATTTACCAAGTACTTGTAGCTTAACGATATTAGTTTAACTTAAGAACCTCATTTGAGGTTTTCTAAATCGCCCAAGTGTTCAGTTATCAAGTCCAAAAGGATGAATTTGAATCGTATTTCTCTTTCTTTTCTCTAACTTTCTCTTCTAGCTCTCAAGAAGAAAGGTTGTCTCTAACTCTCTCCGTCCTTCTCCATCGTTCTCTCTTTTTTTCTAGGAACTTATTACCTTGGGCAACTAGTTGTTTCATTAGCTTAAATGGTCAAGTTTAAGTCAAACTAAACTTGCTTAGCCTCTAAGAAAGAGGATTTACCAAGTAATTGTGGGTTAACGACATTATTTTAACTTAAGCCGCTCATTTAAGGTTTTCTAAATCACCTAATTGTTCAAATCTCAATCGCAAAAGGATGAATTTGAATTCCCCTTGGTTTTCTTCCTATTTCTCATTCTTTTCTCTAACTTTCTCTTCTTGCTCCCAAAAAGAAAGTTTCTATCTAACTCTCTCCATCCTTCTCTCCTTTGTTCCAGGAACGAATTAGCTTAGGCGACTAATTGTGTCATTAGCTTAAGTGGCCAAGTTTAACTCAAACTAACCTTGCTTCGCCTTTAAGAAACAGAATTTACCGAGTAATTGTAAGTTAATGATATTAGTTTAACTTAAGCACCTCATTTAAGGATTTCTAAATCACTTAAGTGTCCAATTGTGAAGCGCAAGGGATGAATTCGAATTCCCTTTGATTTTCGTCTTATTTCTCACTCTCCTCTATAATTTTCTATTCTGGCTCTCAAGAAGAAAATTTCTCTCTAACTCTCCCAGTCGTTCTCCGTCCATCTCTCTTTTGTTCTAGGAACTAATTAGCTTAGGCAACTTATTGTGTCATTGGCTTAAGTGCCCAAGTTCAACTCAAACTAATCTTGCTTAGCCTCTAAGAAAGAGAATTTCCCGAGTAATTGTAGTTTGACAATATTAGTTTAACTTAATCACCTCATTTAAGGTTTTCTAAATCGCCCACGCGTTCAGTTCTCAAACCGAAAAGGATGCAATTGAATTCACTTTGATTTTCTTTTTATTTCTCCTTCTTTTCACTGACTTTATCTTCTAGCCCTCAAGCAGAAATTTCTCTCTAACTCTCCCTGTCCATCTCCGTCTATCTATCCGTTGTTCTAGGGACGAATTTTAACTTCGGCAACGAATTGTTTCGTTAGCTTTAAGTAGTTTAACTCAAACTAATCTTGCTTAGCCTCTAGCGTAGAGAATTTACTGAGGAATTGTAGCTTAACAATGTTATTTTAATTTAAGCACCTCATTCAAGGTTTTCTAAATCACCCGAGTGTTCAATTCTCAAGTCCAAAAGGTTGAATTTGAATTCCCTTTGATTTTCTTCCTATTTCTCTTTCTTTCTCTAAATTTTTCTTCTAGAAACCAAGAAGAAAGTTCCTCTCTAATTCTCTCCGTCGTTCTCCATCCATCTCTCTTTTGTTCTGGGAACTAACTAGCTTAGGCAACAAATTGTTTCGTTAGCTTAAGTGGTCAAGTCTAATTCAAACTAGTCTTGTTTAATCTCTAAGAAGGAGAATTTACCAGGTACTTGTTGCTTAACGATATTATTTTAACTTAAGCACCTCATTTAAGGTTTTTTTTTTTTTTTTTTCTAAATCACCTAAGTGTGTTCCATTCTCATGCCCAAAACGATGACTTTGAATTCTCTTTGATTTTCGTTTTATTTCTCTTTCTTTTCTCTAACTCTCTTCTGGCCCTCAAGAAGAAGGTTTCTCTCTAACTCTCTTTGCCATTCTCTGTCTACCTATCCGTTGTTCTAGGGACTAATTACCTTAGGCAACTAATTGTTTCATTAGCTTAAAAGTTTAACTAAACCTAATCTTGTTTAGACTCTAAGACAGAGAATTTACAGAGTTATTTAACGACATTATTTTAACTTAAGCACCTCATTTAAGGCTTTCTAAATCACCCAAGTGTTCAATTCTCAAGTCCAAAAGGATGAATTTGAATTCCCTTTTGATTTTCCTCCTATTTCTCTATCGTTCTCTTCTAGCTCTCAAGAAGACAGTTTCTCTTTAACTCTCTCCGTCCTTCTCCATCGTTCTCTCTTTTCTTCTAGAAACTAATTATCTTAGGCATCCAATTGTTTCATCAGCTTAAGTGGCCAAGTTTAACGAAAACTAATCTTGCTTAGCCTCTAAGAAAGAGAATCTGCCGAGAGTACTTGTAGATTGACGATATTAGTTTAACTTAGGCGGCTCATTTAAGGTTTCCTAAATCACCCAAGTGTTCAATTCTCAAGTCCAAATGGATGAATTTGAATTCCCTTTAAGGTTTCCTTCCTACTTCTCTTTCTTTTCTCTGACTTTATCTTTTAGCTCTCAAGATGAAAGTTTCTCTCTAACTCTCTCCGTCGTTCTCCATCCATCTCTCTTTTGTTCTAGGAACCAATTACCTTAGGAAACTAATTGTGTCGTGAGCTTAAGTGGCCAAGTTTTTTTTTTTTTTTGGGTGGATAAGTCATAAAATAAAGACAGAAAACTTACACCACTACAAGGGGCATACCCCAGGCCCTAGCCAAACGCTATACAAAAAGCACCGAAGCAAAAGAAAAAAAAAAACCCAACAGAAAAGCCACTGAAAACAAGATAAAACAAAAAATGACAAAAGAGAAGTCCCGAAAGCTATGAACAACCAAGTAAAAACTAACAACCCGAAAGATTGGCCATATTAAACCAAAAAGGGATGTTCATGGGCCGCATACAAATGGAATGAGGAGCATGAACACACCCAGCCAGCTTAAATCTGCAGTGTCACAAAACGCAACCAAAAAGCAACTAATATCTCCCCATGCACAGCCCGCATGGGAGGGCCAAAATTAACTAAAAAAAACATACCCAACATCAAAGTATCTAATAAGTACCAAGGTAAATACCAAACCCAGAGATGTAAAAGCAAATAAAAGATTTCTTCACACAAAGGCGCCTCTAGCTGCCATCTGCACGAAAACAGTCTGCTCCAGAGCAACGGACCAGATCTGTTTACCAAAACAACCAACAGCCACCCAGGGATGCTGCCTTTCCTGTGCACCTCAAATATTATAATAACCCTGTCATCAGCAACGACCAAGACATGATTAGTCTATCAACCATCAAGACCCGTTGGAGTCTAAAACTCAAGTTACAGTGTAAATCACTCATATACATCCTCACTACACTCAACCCACAGTAATATAGGCTCACATCACTCTGAACATAATGCTCCATGTACCTGCAGAAGAAAAAATACAGGATATATAAAGCAATAGAATTAGTATCTCTCAATATGGCTAGTGATTATGGGTTATGGACTTTGTTCCTCACACTAAACTCAACCCTCATGTAGATACATTACATACACACACTCTGCTCCACTGCAATCCAAGCACCTATAACAGAAACAAACCATTAGGAAACCCCACAGTGTTCTGCTCGCATCACTCAACCCACATTTTGAGAACTCACATCCCTCATTTCAGCTGCAACAGACTTGTATCAGCTCACCATCACTCAACCCACAATTTGTGAACTCACATCTCTCTCAACAGATCTAGCTTCCTTCATAATAGTGTGAGGAAGCCTCCATGAGCTCATGTACCAACTGTCAGTATGGCGAGAAGTCAGGTTTGTAATATGCATTACCCTGAATCTAACCATGTCCACAATGCTCTTAATAATCACCACTTCAGGGACCACTTCCTTGGTAAAGACCCTATTATTCCTAGCAATCCACAGCTGGTACACCGTACAAGCAAAGGCAAGCTTAGTAATAATAGTCCCCAAAGACTTCCCTCTCACAGAGTTAGCAATGAGCTGGACCAACTCATTCCAAGGAATTGATGGCCAATCAACATTTATTTTCCCCTTAATACAGGCCCAAACTTTCGCAGAAAATGGGCAATTAAAGAAAAGGTGATTATGGTCTTCACATGGGTGTTGGCAGAAAATACACTCTGAAGAAAGGGCCACACCGAAAAGTTTTAATCTATCTCCAGTGTTTAATCTGCCAAGGATAGCCATCCATACCACAAAACTCACCTTAGGGATGTTATGTGGCCCCCAAATAATTTTGGACCAGTTCACATGATCAAAATGTTGCCTTAAGGAATGCCATGTGGATTGAATAGTGAACTTACCATTGGGAGCAGGCCTCCAACTAACATCATCTGACCCATCCGTAGGCAGAAAAGTGGAGGCGGTGCGAGAAATGAGGTCCATAATCTCCCAAGAGGAAGGGAAAGGCCACCTCCAATTATTACCCTCCACAATCTCACCAACCTTAGCGTCTAAACTCAAAGCAGAGTCATAAACAATTCTAGCCCCATACTTATCCCAAATAGAACCCAGAGGATGCCAGTTATCAAACCAAAGAAAAACACTAGACCCATCCCCCACCCTATATTTGATTAAAGGGTAGATGATAGGTCTAAGTGAGAGAATTTTCCTCCAAACCCAAGAGGGGTCATTTGGCATTCTAACTCTCCAAAAACTTCTACCTTTAAGAATATAAGACTTAATCCAAAGGCACCACATGGATTGCTCACCCCCAGAGATAAGGAACCAGATATGCTTGGCAATAGCAGCCTGGTTCCACACACTAAGAGACTTAAACCCCAAACCCCCTTCATTTTTAGGGGAGCACAATCTCTCCCAAGACACCTTAGCCCCATACTTCTTCATCTCACAACCAGACCATAAGAAAGCACGAAACAGACTCTCAATAGAACGGATGACCTTCTTTGGAAGAATAAACAAAGAGGTCCAGTACACTTGCATAGAGAACAGCATAGATTGTATCAGTTGAGCCCTACCCGCATAGGTAAGGCATTTATTAGTCCAGCTTTTAATCCTCTTTGATATTCTCTCCACAAGCTGATCACAGTCCATCGCTCTAAGTTTAGTAGAGACTAAGGGAACCCCTAGGTACCTCACAGGCAAAGTGCCTTCACTGAAGTTACAGACCCGAAGAATCTCGTCTCTTAAATTCTGTTCACACCCAGAAAAAAAGATGTTACTCTTATTAGGGCTAGAAGACAAACCAGACAGATGTCTAAACTCCTCTAAACCATTTTTGATGGACTGGACAGTAAACACATCCCCTTTATAGAAAATCATCAGATCGTCTGCAAAACAAAGATGAACAAGTTTTTTTTATCACATCTCCAATGGAATTTGAATTCAGGGTGAGAAGCTTTCTCAGCCAAAATTCTAGAAAGGATCTCCATGACAAGAACAAAAAGGTAAGGCGACATGGGGTCACCTTGCCTAAGACCTCTCTCCCCCCTAAAATAGCCATGAAGACTCCCATTAATACATATAGAATATGTAGGGCTAGTCATACAAGCTTTAATCCAAAGGATAATATAGGAGGGAACCCCATAGCAGTAAGAACATCAATGACAAAATCCACCTAACATTGTCATATGCTTTCATAATGTCCACTTTCATGGCACACCTGGGCGTAGGAGAGGTTTTATGGTAGCCTCTCATAAGCTCTTGTGACAGAAAGATATTATCAGCAATTCTCCTACCAGGAACAAAAGCTGATTGAACAGGATCAATGAGGTCATGAAGAACACTTTTAATCCTATCAGCAATGATCTTAGAGATGCACTTATACAGAGTATTACAGCAGGAGATAGGCCTAAAATCACCTACTTTTTCAGCATTAGGAATCTTAGGAATGAGAGCAATGGAGGTACTATTCAATTCCCGAAGAAGCTCCCCTAATGTAAAGAAGGATTTTATAGCTTCAACAACCTCTCTCCCCACAACATCCCAGGCTTTCAGAAAAAAACCCGCAGAATACCCATCCGGGCCAGAGGCCTTATTAGCTTTTAGGGATTTGAAAGCATCAATGATTTCTTTGTCAGTAACCTCCCTAGCAAGGGTTTGGAACTGATCAACAGTCACACGCTTGGTAACAAGGTTTTTAATTCTATCAAGCCCATTATAGTGGTCCTCAAAAGGCTTCCCAAACAGATTAGTGAAAGAGTCCACAAAGGATCTATGAACCTCATCACTCTTAGTTATTCTATCCCCATTAGGAAGTACCACACTATGTATCCGGCCCCTATTCAAATTACCCTTGACAGTTCTAAAGAAGAATTTGGAACTCCTATCCCCCAAACCAAGCCATTGGACACAGGATTTTTGACGAGCAAGACTTTCCTCAGCTTTACTAAACTCCACATATCTACTATAGGCGGCCCTTTCCGCCTCTTGCAGAGTTAAGTTCATCGGATCTTTATCAAGCTTAATCTGAGAACTAAGGAGTTGATCCTTGGCAACTCCGACTCTAGTAGGGATCTCACTAAATTCCTTTTTGTTAAGAGCTTTCAAAATAGGTTTAAGAGTCTTCAGTTTTTGACAAACCCTAAACATCGGAAAGCCCCGACATACTTTCTCCAAACACCCTGCACTCTAGGGAGGAATTCTTCATGGTCAGCCCAAAAGTCAAAAAACTTAAACGGTTTCTTCGAATTCACCTCCTCTTGGCCCAGGTGAACAATCACAGGTGAGTGATCAGATACACCAGGGGGCAAGAAAAGAGCATAAGAATTGGGGTTCGCCGTTAACCATTTCTCGTTCACAAGGACACGATCAATTTTTGGAAGTAATAAAACTCCCAACCCCACGTTTATTAGACCAAGTAAATTGACAACCCTTGTAACACAGGTCCTCCAACTCAGAATCCAAGATCAGATTATTAAACGTATCATTGGTACTACACCAACCCTCCTTTCCCCCCATTTTTTCATGAGAAAACCTAACAGCATTAAAATCACCAAGGAAAATGGAAGGGTGATTAGCAACTTTGACAGCAATGTTTTGAAGATCACCAAAAAGAGGGAGCCTAAGCTCATGCTTATTTTCAGCATACACAAATGTGGCAAAAAAGGTGAGATTACTTTCAAAAACAGTCACTTTAACAAAAATAAACTGATTAGACCTTTGAAGTACCAAAATATCACAAAAGGTTGGATCCCAACATACCCAAATACGCGCTGGCAGATCTGGTTGTGAATTAGACAATAATTTCCAAGTACTAAAGCTATTTTCAAAAAGTTTAGCTTCCTTATCCATTTTTATTTTAGTTTCCAAAATGCCCATAATTTTAATATCATTTTTCCTCACAAAATCAACAACTTCTTTGTGTTTTGAAGGGTTATTAAACCCTCTAACATTCCAAAAAGCAATTTTTATGGACATGATAAACTAACTGAAAAAAAAATACCACAACCAGACCACCACAAAAAGATAGAAACACAGTTACCTCTTTTTCTTCCTCTGGCTGCCTGAAGGTCTGCCAAAAGACTTCTGTTTAGTAGAACTCCCCACCTTTGTTCCACCCTTTCCATTGCCTCCCTGTATCTGTGGTGACATTTCTGTCACTTCCTCTATCTCAGCTTGTATAAGAGCAACCCTAGTGTCCACAGCTCCTGAATTTTTGCTTTTTTCAGCCTCCACAACCTCAACATTGATTGAACTATCTGGCTAGAGGCTTTAGTGGCAGTCTCTTCAACAACAGCAGGGAGATTACCCACCTCAGGCTTTAGTGGCAGTCTCTTTAACTCAGACTAATCTTGCTTAGCCTCTAAGAAAGAGAATTTACCGAGTACTTGTAGCTTAACGATATTAGTTTAACTTAAGAACCTCATTTGAGGTTTTCTAAATCGCCCAAGTGTTCAGTTATCAAGTCCAAAAGGATGAATTTGAATCGTATTTCTCTTTCTTTTCTCTAACTTTCTCTTCTAGCTCTCGAAAAGAAAGGTTGTCTCTAACTCTCTCCGTCCTTCTCCATCGTTCTCTCTTTTTTTCTAGGAACTTATTACCTTGGGCAACTAGTTGTTTCATTAGCTTAAATGGTCAAGTTTAAGTCAAACTAAACTTGCTTAGCCTCTAAGAAAGAGGATTTACCAAGTAATTGTGGCTTAACGACATTATTTTAACTTAAGCCGCTCATTTAAGGTTTTCTAAATCACCTAATTGTTCAAATCTCAATCGCAAAAGGATGAATTTGAATTCCCCTTGGTTTTCTTCCTATTTCTCGTTCTTTTCTCTAACTTTCTCTTCTAGCTCCCAAAAAGAAAGTTTCTATCTAACTCTCTCCATCCTTCTCTCCTTTGTTCCAGGAACGAATTAGCTTAGACAACTAATTGTGTCATTAGCTTAAGAGGCCAAGTTTAACTCAAACTAATCTTGCTTCGCCTTTAAGAAAGAGAATTTACCGAGTAATTGTAAGTTAACGATATTAGTTTAACTTAAGCACCTCATTTAAGGATTTCTAAATCACTTAAGTGTCCAATTGTGAAGCGCAAGGGATGAATTCGAATTCCCTTTGATTTTCGTCTTATTTCTCACTCTCCTCTTTAATTTTCTATTCTGGCTCTCAAGAAGAAAATTTCTCTCTAACTCTCCCAGTCGTTCTCCGTCCATCTCTCTTTTGTTCTAGGAACTAATTAGCTTAGGCAACTTATTGTGTCATTGGCTTAAGTGCCCAAGTTCAACTCAAACTAATCTTGCTTAGCCTCTAAGAAAGAGAATTTCCCGAGTAATTGTAGTTTGACAATATTAGTTTAACTTAATGACCTCATTTAAGGTTTTCTAAATCGCCCACGCGTTCAGTTCTCAAACCGAAAAGGATGCAATTGAATTCACTTTGATTTTCTTTTTATTTCTCCTTCTTTTCACTGACTTTATCTTCTAGCCCTCAAGCAGAAATCTCTCTCTAACTCTCCCTGTCCATCTCCGTCTATCTATTCGTTGTTCTAGGGACTAATTTTAACTTCGGCAACTAATTGTTTCGTTAGCTTTAAGTAGCCAAGTTTAACTCAAACTAATCTTGCTTAGCCTCTAGCATAGAGAATTTACTGAGGAATTGTAGCTTAACAATATTATTTTAATTTCAACACCTCATTCAAGGTTTTCCAAATCACCCGAGTGTTCAATTCTCAAGTCCAAAAGGTTGAATTTGAATTCCCTTTGATTTTCTTCCTATTTCTCTTTCTTTCTCTAAATTTTTCTTCTAGAAACCAAGAAGAAAGTTCCTCTCTAATTCTCTCCGTCGTTCTCCATCCATCTCTCTTTTGTTCTGGGAACTAACTAGCTTAGGCAACAAATTGTTTCGTTAGCTTAAGTGGTCAAGTCTAATTCAAACTAGTCATATTTAATCTCTAACAAGGAGAATTTACCAGGTACTTGTTGCTTAACAATATTATTTTAACTTAAGCACCTCATTTAAGGTTTTTTTTTTTTTTTCTAAATCACCTAAGTGTGTTCCATTCTCATGCCCAAAAGGATGACTTTGAATTCTCTTTGATTTTCGTTTTATTTCTCTTTCTTTTCTCTAACTCTCTTCTGGCCCTCAAGAAGAAGGTTTCTCTCTAACTCTCTCTGCCATTCTCTGTCTAACTATCCGTTGTTCTAGGGACTAATTACCTTAGGCAACTAATTGTTTCATTAGCTTAAAAGTTTAACTAAACCTAATCTTGTTTAGACTCTAAGACAGAGAATTTACAGAGTTATTTAACGACATTATTTTAACTTAAGCACCTCATTTAAGGCTTTCTAAATCACCAAGTGTTCAATTCTCAAGTCCAAAGGATGAATTTGAATTCCCTTTTGATTTTCCTCCTATTTCTCTAACGTTCTCTTCTAGCTCTCAAGAAGACAGTTTCTCTTTAACTCTCTCCGTCCTTCTCCATCGTTCTCTCTTTTCTTCTAGAAACTAATTATCTTAGGCATCCAATTGTTTCATCAGCTTAAGTGGCCAAGTTTAACGAAAATTAATCTTGCTTAGCCTCTAAGAAAGAGAATCTGCTGAGAGTACTTGTAGCTTGACGATATTAGTTTAACTTAGGCGGCTCATTTAAGGTTTCCTAAATCACCCAAGTGTTCAATTCTCAAGTCCAAATGGATGAATTTGAATTCCCTTTCAGGTTTCCTTCCTACTTCTCTTTCTTTTCTCTGACTTTAATCTTCTAGCACTCAAGATGAAAGTTTCTCTCTAACTCTTCCGTCGTTCTCCATCCATCTCTCTTTTGTTCTAGGAACCAATTACCTTAGGCAACTAATTGTGTCGTGAGCTTAAGTGGCCAAGTTTAACTCAGACTAATCTTGCTTAGCCTCTAAGAAAGAGAATTTACCGAGTACTTGTAGCTTAACGATATTAGTTTAACTTAAGAACCTCATTTGAGGTTTTCTAAATCGCCCAACTGTTCAGTTATCAAGTCCAAAAGGATGAATTTGAATCGTATTTCTCTTTCTTTTCTCTAACTTTCTCTTCTAGCTCTCAAGAAGAAAGGTTGTCTCTAACTCTCTCCGTCCTTCTCCATCGTTCTCTCTTTTTTTCTAGGAACTTCTTACCTTGGGCAACTAGTTGTTTCATTAGCTTAAATGGTCAAGTTTAAGTCAAACTAAACTTGCTTAGCCTCTAAGAAAGAGGATTTACCAAGTAATTGTGGCTTAACGACATTATTTTAACTTAAGCCGCTCATTTAAGGTTTTCTAAATCACCTAATTGTTCAAATCTCAATCGCAAAAGGATGAATTTGAATTCCCCTTGGTTTTCTTCCTATTTCTCGTTCTTTTCTAAACCTTTCTCTTCAAGCTCCCAAAAAGAAAGTTTCTATGTAACTCTCTCCATCCTTCTCTCCATTGTTCCAGGAACGAATTAGCTTAGGCAACTAATTGTGTCATTAGCTTAAGTGGCCAAGTTTAACTCAAACTAATCTTGCTTCGCCTTTAAGAAAGAGAATTTACCGAGTAATTGTAAGTTAACGATATTAGTTTAACTTAAGCACGTCATTTAAGGATTTCTATATCACTTAAGTGTCCAATTGTGAAGCGCACGGGATGAATTCGAATTCCCTTTGATTTTCGTCTTATTTCTCACTCTCCTCTTTAATTTTCTATTCTGGCTCTCAAGAAGAAAATTTCTCTCTAACTCTCCCAGTCGTTCTCCGTCCATCTCTCTTTTGTTCTAGGAACTAATTAGCTTAGGCAACTTATTGTGTCATTGGCTTAAGTGTCCAAGTTCAACTCAAACTAATCTTGCTTAGCCTCTAAGAAAGAGAAAGAGAATTTACCGAGAGAACGTTTGAGGGAAGGAGGTTGGGGGATTAGGTTGAGAGCTTCTCTCTCTAGATTCTAGAGAGAGAAAGCTCCCTCCGTTGTTACCCAAGGGCTGGTGTTGCTCCGGCCACCTTGTTTAGCTCCTCTTCCTGCACTTTTGAGGGTAAGTGAGTATGATTTCAGGTCTGGCAAGCTCCGGTTAGGGGTGTTGCTGACTCTGTTTTGTTAGTTTTATATTTGTTTGGAGTTCTCTGGTAGTTTTGGGAGGTTCTCTTGTCCTATCTTCCTTTGGTTCATGGTTTCTTGAGTTGCGGTTAGCCATGGCTATCATTTGTCATCCCCGTTGGTCAAATCGTCCGTAGGTTTGAGCCTAATTCGGAGTTTGGTCACTGTTTGGTGGGTTCTTTGACTGTCATTGGTTTATGTGCTTGAGTAAACTAGATGCTGAAAGGAGAGGTCTGGAAATGCCTTCGGAAACCGCTGGATGTCCCCTCGTGGTTTGGTGTGCTTGGTTTTCACTCTTTTTGGGTGGACCTATGAAGTGTTTTCTTCTCCGGCGTAGCCTGGTTTTCTTGCCTAGGAGCTGTCGGTTAAGATGGTGATCGAGAAGGTGATGTTTTCAGGTCTGGGTTGATGTGGCTTTAGCCCAGGAGCTGTCGCCGGTGACGATGTTGTAAGCTGGGTGTGACATACGTTGTGTGTTATCCTGGCAGTGATTGGCTTGCGGATCGTGGAAAATGCCCCTGTTTTCGGTCATCGTTGTCTTCATATGGCTGGTGTCTGTTGCAGGTGGTGGGGTGTGTCGTTACCACTGTTGTGGTTGTGGCCGGTTTCACTTTCCGACGTAAATCGGTATGGGCTGCTCTAGGTTGTTCTTTTGCTGCTCCGCTGCCGCGTCGTTGTCTATGGGAGTTTGGAGAAGATGGATGTTGCCCACGCGTCATTTCGGTCAGTGGTGCGCTGCGTTGTAGCGTATAACTTCTTGATGTTGCGTGTTTCATGCATCCTCACGGGGCCGACGTGATTGCCTAGCTTTTTGGGCAGTGGGAATACAGCTACTTAGTTGTCAATATAGTTGCTGTAGGGACTGTCATCTAGTCACGTGGGTGGATAGTGGGCCCACTGTTTTGGTTAAACTAGTTTGCTTTTAGTTGGTGGGCTGTTATATATGCATTTTTGTTAGTCATGCATATTTGGTTTGTAGCACGTGAGTAGGGCAGATTTTTTTTTTGGTCCCACTTATTGATAATTTGTTTTGGTGGGTTTTCTACCACTTCTGTACAATTGTCCATATATCTTCCCCAAGTACCCATCTATTATTTTTGGATGGTAGAGGGTACTTGGGGATTAAAATGATATATGGACAATTTTTGTTTATTATTGTTATGATGGTGACCCGACTGTTTTGGGTGTGTTTTTTCTTAATTAGTTATTTTTTATATTTTTTATTAGTTGTACCCTTGTGTTGGGTTTGTGTTTTCATTGTATTACCTGGGGTATGCCCCTTGTAAACGTGTAAGTTTTTTGTCTTTAATTTATGACTTACCCACCCAAAAAAAAAAAAAAAAAAAAAAAAAAAAAAAAATTTACCGAGTAATTGTAGTTTGACAATATTAGTTTAGCTTAATCACCTATTTAAGGTTTTCTAAATCGCCCACGCGTTCAATTCTCAAACCGAAAAAGATGCACTGAATTCACTTTGATTTTCTTTTTATTTCTCCTTCTTTTCACTGACTTTATCTTCTAGCCCTCAAGCAGAAATTTCTCTCTAACTCTCCCTGTCCATCTCCGTCTATCTATCCGTTGTTCTAGGGACTCATTTTAACTTCGGCAACTAATTGTTTCGTTAGCTTTAAGTAGCCAAGTTTAACTCAAACTAATCTTGCTTAGCCTCTAGCATAGAGAATTTACTGAGGAATTGTAGCTTAACAATATTATTTTAATTTAAGCACCTCATTCAAGGTTTTCTAAATCACCCGAGTGTTCAATTCTCAAGTCCAAAAGGTTGAATTTGAATTCCCATTGATTTTCTTCCTATTTCTCTTTCTCTCTCTAAATTTTTCTTCTAGAAACCAAGAAGAAAGTTCCTCTCTAATTCTTTCTTCGTTCTCCATCCATCTCTCTTTTGTTCTGGGAACTAACTAGCTTAGGCAACAAATTGTTTCGTTAGCTTAAGTGGTCAAGTCTAATTCAAACTAGTCTTGTTTAATCTCTAAGACGGAGAATTTACCAGGTACTTGTTGCTTAACGATATTATTTTAACTTAAGAACCTCATTTAAGGTTTTTTTTTTTCTAAATCACCTAAGTGTGTTCCATTCTCATGCCCAAAAGGATGACTTCGAATTCTCTTTGATTTTCGTTTTATTTCTCTTTCTTTTCTCTAACTCTCTTTTTTTTTTTTTTTTTGGGTGAATAAGACATAAATAAAACAACAAAATATACAGGATTACAGGGGGCAAACCCCAGGCCCTACCCAGAAGCTAAACAAGAGAACCAAAAACAAACAGAACTAGAACATGAGCACAATGTTCATGGACTATTTAAAGAAATAGAGAATGAACAAAAGCAAGATTTCTAGTCTATCAACAGAATAAAAAAGTAACATAACGACAGCAATAACAGTTCCATCCGAGAGAAGATTAGCCCTGATCCAGAAGTTGTATGAAGCATACTTCCCAAAGAAAAACGCAAGAGCCCAAAACGCTGGATGTGACCAGCAGCCACACAATACATCCAACAAAACAAAACACAGGACAAACAAAATAGTATCTCTAGTACATCCCACTAGAGTTGGCCAAACAAATGTAGACATAGAATGTATAAAGTGAAGGTAAATAAAAAACAGCTTGTAGATAGTGATATAGTTCCGAACGGCGCATGAAGCAGCCACTCCCAAAGACCCACTTCTTTTTGACAGGTACGGAGACTTCAACTGCAGCTGGAGATAACATGCCTCAGTTGAAAGACCCTTAGTCCCATGCCTCACAGTTGATACTTTAGTATTCACACACAGCAGCACTAGATACCAGTCCCCAAATGTACACAGCTGGATTGTACGAGCTAGACATAATAGAAGGACCTGCCAGTTAAGCATCATCAAGAGTAAACCAATAACATCAGTATCCAAGAAAGTATGTAATATCCACTCAATTTTAGATCTCACTCCACTCAACCCACAATATAGGATCTCACCACACTCAAATAATGCTTCCTTAACCTGCACATAAAAAGTTACAATATATATAATGGTAAGCGTATCAAACATATAGGTCCTAACATCACTCAACCCACAAAATGCCAATGATATAGTGACTATATGTCTCACAACACTCAACCCACATATAACAGTAATCTTTATGGAAATGTACCTACACATGTAACAGCTGATTAGAAAGACACTCATTATCTGGCTCACAACCACTCAACACACAATATACTGCACTCACATCACTCAGCAGCCCTCCCATTATTGGAATGGGGCTTCAGAATGGATTTGGGAAGGTTCCACTGAGCAAGAAACCAGTCATCACCTGTTGCAATAGGAGAGTTGCTAACAGATAGCATTCTATTTCTCACCATGAGTACAATAGCTTTAATGATAACCTCGACAGGTTTACATTCCTTGTTAAAAATTCTGTTGTTTCTCTCAAGCCAAATGTGATACACAGAGAAAGGAGAGTCTAGTGATTGTGGATTTCACTTTTTTTTTGGGTGACTTTTTTTTTTTTGACAAATGATATTGTGGATTTCACAGATTTCCCTTTACTCTCTCTGTTGACAAAACAGCAGTCTCAGGCCAAAAAACCTGTTGCCAGTTAACATTGCACTTATCTTGCATGGCATGCCAAATTCTAGATGTAAAGCTACACTCAAAGAAGAGATGTGAATGGCTTTCATCTAAGTCAAGGCAGAATGTACAAACAGAATTAGAAGAGATACCAAAACATTGGAACCTATCACTAGTATTAAGCCTACCATAGATAGCCAGCCAGACAATGAAGCTGACTTTGGGGATAGTGGCATGGCCCCAGACCAAGTTATACCAAGGAACCGAGTCCTGTTTAACTCTCCATAATTCCCACACAGATTTAACAGTGAAAAGACCATCAGAGTTAAGAGTCCAAAAAACTCTATCCTCCTTCAAAGGATTAGGAGGGCAATTGTTGGGAGTATAGGAAGTTAAATCCCTGAGATCCCAGGAGTTGGGAAAAGGCCAATGCCAAGAACTTCCAACAATGACCTTACTAACTTTGGACTCCCCATTTAAACCAGAGTCATACATGATTCTGTCACCATATCTTTCCCAGAGAGGGCCAAGGTGGTGCCAGTTATCATACCATAAGAAAGTATTCTGACCATTACCAATCCTATGTTTAATAAGAGGGTAAATAATAGGCCTAAGAGAAAGAATTTTCCTCCAAACCCAAGAAGGATCACTAGGAGTCTTAAGTTTCCAGAAACATCTACCCTTAATAAGATAAGATTTGACCCACTGGCACCACATGGATTGTTCCCCACCAGAGAAAAGAAACCAAATATGTTTAGCAATAGCAGCCTTGTTCCAAGTCTCCATAGATTTGAACCCCAAACCACCCTCTTTCTTAGGGACACAAATTTTATCCCAAGCAATCTTCGCACAATGTTTTCTAAGATCTGTACCAGACCAAAGGAACGCTCTAAGGAGACTCTCAATCTCCTTAACCACTTTCTTAGGTAAGATGAAAAGTGAGGACCAATAAACTTGCATAGAAAATAATATAGTCTGGATGAGCTGAGCTCTCCCAGCATAAGAAAGAAGTTTATTAGTCCAACTACTAATCCTCTTAGTAATCCTATCAATAAGTTGCTTACAATCAGAAGCTCTCAGCTTTGTGGTAATGAGAGGAACTCCAAGGTATTTTACAGGAAGCACACCCTCAAAGAAAGTAGCAATACGAAGGATGCTAGCCCTTAACTCCTCATTACAGCCAGAGAAGTAAATATTACTCTTACTAGGGTTAGGAGTAAGACCAGACAGAACACTGAATTCATTTAAACCATCCATAATCATTTGCACAGTGTTAGTATCACCCTTACTGAATATCATAAGGTCATCAGCAAAGCACAAGTTCACAATCCTAGACTTCTCACATCTCCAGTGAAATTTAAAGAGAGGATACTTGGACTTTTCATCCAGGATTCTGGCCAAAACCTCCATAGCTAAGACAAAAAGATAGGGAGACATTAGGTCTCCTTGCCTAAGACCCCTAGCCCCCTTGAAGTAGCCATGAAGACTACCATTGATGCATATGGAAAATGATGGACTAGTCATGCAAGCTTTGATCCAGTTGATCATAGTGAGGGGAAAACCCATGGCACTAAGAATATCTATAATAAACTCCCAATGAACATCATAGGCCTTCATATTCTCTAACTCTCTTCTGTCTCTCAAGAAGAAGGTTTCTCTCTAACTCTCCCTGCCATTCTCTGTCTACCTATCCGTTGTTCTAGGGACTAATTACCTTAGGCAACTAATTGTTTCATTAGCTTAAGTAGCCAAGTTTAACTAAAACTAATCTTGTTTAGACTCTAAGACAGAGAATTTACAGAGTTATTTAACGACATTATTTTAACTTAAGCACCTCATTTAAGGCTTTCTAAATCACCCAAGTGTTCAATTCTCAAGTCCAAAAGGATGAATTTGAATTCCCTTTTGATTTTCCTCCTATTTCTCTAACGTTCTCTTCTAGCTCTCAAGAAGACAGTTTCTCTTTAACTCTATCCGTCCTTCTCCATCGTTCTCTCTTTTCTTCTAGAAACTAATTATCTTAGGCATCCAATTGTTTCATCAGCTTAAGTGGCCAAGTTTAACGAAAACTAATCTTGCTTAGCCTCTAATAAAGAGAATCTGCCGAGAGTACTTGTAGCTTGACGATATTAGTTTAACTTAGGCGGCTCATTTAAGGTTTCCTAAATCACCCAAGTGTTCAATTCTCAAGTCCAAATGGATGAATTTGAATTCCCTTTAAGGTTTCCTTCCTACTTCTCTTTCTTTTCTCTGACTTTATCCTCTAGCTCTCAAGATGAAAGTTTCTCTCTAACTCTCTCCGTCGTTCTCCATCCATCTCTCTTTTGTTCTAGGAACCAATTACCTTAGGCAACTAATTGTGTCGTGAGCTTAAGTGGCCAAGTTTAACTCAGACTAATCTTGCTTAGCCTCTAAGAAAGAGAATTTACCGAGTACTTGTAGCTTAACGATATTAGTTTAACTTAAGAACCTCATTTGAGGTTTTCTAAATCGCCCAAGTGTTCAGTTATCAAGTCCAAAAGGATGAATTTGAATCGTATTTCTCTTTCTTTTCTCTAACTTTCTCTTCTAGCTCTCAAGAAGAAAGGTTGTCCCTAACTCTCTCCGTCCTTCTCCATCGTTCTCTCTTTTTTTCTAGGAACTTCTTACCTTGGGCAACTAGTTGTTTCATTAGCTTAAATGGTCAAGTTTAAGTCAAACTAAACATGCTTAGCCTCTAAGAAAGAGGATTTACCAAGTAATTGTGGGTTAACGACATTATTTTAACTTAAGCCGCTCATTTAAGGTTTTCTAAATCACCTAATTGTTCAAATCTCAATCGCAAAAGGATGAATTTGAATTCCCCTTGGTTTTCTTCCTATTTCTCGTTCTTTTCTAAACCTTTCTCTTCTAGCTCCCAAAAAGAAAGTTTCTATGTAACTCTCTCCATCCTTCTCTCCTTTGTTCCAGGAACGAATTAGCTTAGGCAACTAATTGTGTCATTAGCTTAAGTGGCCAAGTTTAACTCAAACTAATCTTGCTTCGCCTTTAAGAAAGAGAATTTACCTAGTAATTGTAAGTTAACGATATTAGTTTAACTTAAGCACCTCATTTAAGGATTTCTAAATCACTTAAGTTTCCAATTGTGAAGCACACGGGATGAATTCGAATTCCCTTTGATTTTCGTCTTATTTCTCACTCTCCTCTTTAATTTTCTATTCTGGCTCTCAAGAAGAAAATTTCTCTCTAACTCTCCCAGTCGTTCTCCGTCCATCTCTCTTTTGTTGGTGTTGTGTTTTCCGCCCAAGCTTGCTGTATAAGCTTTGCTGATGTTCTGCTCAAGGATAGCACGTGGGTCTTGGGGCAGATCAATTTGGTGGCTAGTCATTTCTTGATTGGGTGCCGTGTACATCAACTTTTACATGGGGCTGATGTTGGGGAAGGTAATAGCTTTTCAACTTTATATATATATATATATATTCATATATATATATTTTGGTTGTTGACGACGGTTTTTTTGCTGGGAGCTTAATGGCTTGGGCAGCTGGGGCCCACTTGGTATTTTATTCCAAGTTTGGGGCGTGAAGTGGTTTGTGGCAGTGGGAAAATTTTGACCCACGGCCAATTGGGTTTTATGAAGATATTTTTTTGGGGAAGTAATTTATGAAGATATTGGTGGGGCCCTTGTGGACTTCATGGTTATATTATTATTTGGGTCTACTATCCACGGGTTATGTTTTTTTGTTGTGGGTGTTGGGCCCACGAGTTTGCTTTTGTAAAGAAGATGCTCATTATATTTGTGGTTTTGTGATTGTGGTTTGTGGGGCCCATTGATTTTTTTAAGGGGCTCACATGGGTGTAATTTAGCTGTTGGAGGGAATTTTACAATTGGTAGTGGAGTAGTGGGTTTTGACCCACGGTTTTGGGCTGGTGGACAAGGTTTCTTTTGACCCACGTGAGGCTATCCGTGGGCTGGTACATTGGTGCGGATTGTGGGCATATTTTTGGGCTCACTATTTTTTGTGTCTTATGAGTGGCCCATTTTTATTATTCTTCTCAGCAGATTGGGCTGTGCGTTATTGGGTTTGATTAAGTGGGTTTTTGTGCTCATTTATTTCTGTTTAGCCACATTGCAGCAGTTACCACTTATAGTTGATTTTTTCATTTTGATTGATCGTGTGATCCTCATGTGACTCGATACGAGGTGAGTTTTGAGCCATCTCTGCCAAGAGTGATTGAGGGGTCACTGCTATGGGGAATAGTGGTTCGATGACTTGCTGAGTTAGAGACTGGGAGATGAGCGGGAGGATAGCTACCAGTTTATGGTTGCTTCTTGTCTTCATGTGACCCATTCTAATTGATTGTATTGCCACGCCTGACATGGAGTGAAGGGCACACTGCTGTGGGGTTTGAGGCTAGTGATCTACCAAGGAAGGGACTGGGGGATGTGATGTTTGATATTATACGATTTTTGACTATGTATTGGGCTGTTGCTGTGGGGCTATTGTTATTTCGCTACAATTTCCAAGGCCGTCGATTATGGTTCCTACTCGTGCTAGCATCATGTGACTCTGTCGGGATGTGCCGTGGGGTAGATTTTTTCCTCTGTCATGGCTTTGGTTAAGTGGCTAGGATGTCACGGCTGTGAGGAGTGGAAGGCTTACTGGATTCCATGTGCTAATCTTCGGTAGAGACTGGCGGCTTGTAGGGGTGGCTATCCTTTTGGATCAGGCTTGTGGGTTGTAGCTTTGTGTGTTTGTTTGTCATGTTTAAATAGCTTTGTGGTGTTTATTTGTATCTTTGCCCATATATCCACCCCAAGTTTCCACCTATTATCTCTGATGGTAGGGGTTATTTGGGGACAAAAGGATATATGGGCAAAGTTGGGTTCTTTTGTTCTGTTGTTCTTGTGTTTCTCCCCCCACCTTATGGGGGTGCTTTAGTAGTTTCTGTTGGTTGTAATCTTTTATTTATTTGTTGTTGGGCGTACCTGGGGTATGCCCCTTGTAAACTTGTATATTTCATTGTCTTTATTTTATGACTTACTTACCCAAAAAAAAAAAAAAAAAAAAGCTTAGGCAACTTATTGAGTCATTGGCTTAAGTGCCCAAGTTCAACTCAAACTAATCTTGCTTAGCCTCTAAGAAAGAGAATTTACCGAGTAATTGTAGTTTGACGATATTAGTTTAACTTAATCACCTCATTTAAGGTTTTCTAAATCGCCCACGCGTTCAGTTCTCAAACCGAAAAGGATGCACTTGAATTCACTTTGATTTTCTTTTTATTTCTCCTTCTTTTCACTGACTTTATCTTCTAGCCCTCAAGCAGAAATCTCTCTCTAACTCTCCCTGTCCATCTCCGTCTATCTATCCGTTGTTCTAGTTTAACTTCGGCAACTAATTGTTTCGTTAGCTTTAAGTAGCCAAGTTTAACTCAAACTAATCTTGCTTAGCCTCTAGCATAGAGAATTTACTGAGGAATTGTAGCTTAACAATATTATTTTAATTTAAGCACCTCATTCAAGGTTTTCTAAATCACCCGAGTGTTCAATTCTCAAGTCCAAAAGGTTGAATTTGAATTCCCATTGATTTTCTTCCTATTTCTCTTTCTCTCTCTAAATTTTTCTTCTATAAACCAAGAAGAAAGTTCCTCTCTAATTCTCTCCGTCGTTCTCCATCCATCTCTCTTTTGCTCTGGGAACTAACTAGCTTAGGTAACAAATTGTTTCGTTAGCTTAAGTGGTCAAGTCTAATTCAAACTAGTCTTGTTTAATCTCTAAGAAGGAGAATTTACCAGGTACTTGTTGCTTAACGATATTATTTTAACTTAAGCACCTCATTTAAGGTTTTTTTTTTCTAAATCACCTAAGTGTGTTCCATTCTCATGCCCAAAAGGATGACTTTGAATTCTCTTTGATTTTCGTTTTATTTCTCTTTCTTTTCTCTAACTCTTTTCTGGCCCTCAAGAAGAAGGTTTCTCTCTAACTCTCTCTGCCATTCTCTGTCTACCTATCCGTTGTTCTAGGGACTAATTACCTTAGGCAACTAATTGTTTCATTAGCTTAAAAGTTTCACAAATCTAATCTTGTTTAGACTCTAAGACAGAGAATTTACAGAGTTATTTAACGACATTATTTTAACTTAAGCACCTCATTTAAGGCTTTCTAAATCACCCAAGTGTTCAATTCTCAAGTCCAAAAGGATGAATTTGAATTCCCTTTTGATTTTCCTCCTATTTCTGTAACGTTCTCTTCTAGCTCTCAAGAAGACAGTTTCTCTTTAACTCTCTCCGTCCTTCTCCATGGTTCTCTCTTTTCTTCTAGAAACTAATTATCTTAGGCATCCAATTGTTTCATCAGCTTAAGTGGCCAAGTTTAACGAAAACTAATTTGCTTAGCCTCTAAGAAAGAGGATCTGCCGAGAGTACTTGTAGCTTGACGATATTAGTTTAACTTAGGCGGCTCATTTAAGGTTTCCTAAATCACCCAAGTGTTCAATTCTCAAGTCCAAATGGATGAATTTGAATTCCCTTTAAGGTTTCCTTCCTACTTCTCTTTCTTTTCTCTGACTTTATCTTCTAGCTCTCAAGATGAAAGTTTCTCTCTAACTCTCTCCGTCGTTCTCCATCCATCTCTCTTTTGTTCTAGGAACCAATTACCTTAGGCAACTAATTGTGTCGTGAGCTTAAGTGGCCAAGTTTAACTCAGACTAATCTTGCTTAGCCTCTAAGAAAGAGAATTTACCGAGTACTTGTAGCTTAACGATATTAGTTTAACTTAAGAACCTCATTTGAGGTTTTCTAAATCGCCGAAGTGTTTAGTTATCAAGTCCAAAAGGATGAATTTGAATCCTATTTCTCTTTCTTTTCTCTAACTTTCTCTTCTAGCTCTCAAGAAGAAAGGTTGTCTCTAACTCTCTCCGTCCTTCTCCATCGTTCTCTCTTTTTTTCTAGGAACTTCTTACCTTGGGCAACTAGTTGTTTCATTAGCTTAAATGGTCAAGTTTAAGTCAAACTAAACTTGCTTAACCTCTAAGATAGAGGATTTACCAAGTAATTGTGGGTTAACGACATTATTTTAACTTAAGCCGCTCATTTAAGGTTTTCTAAATCACCTAATTGTTCAAATCTCAATCGCAAAAGGATGAATTTGAATTCCCCTTGGTTTTCTTCCTATTTCTCGTTCTTTTCTCTAACTTTCTCTTCTAGCTCCCAAAAAGAAAGTTTCTATCTAACTCTCTCCATCCTTCTCTCCTTTGTTCCAGGAACGAATTAGCTTAGGCAACTAATTGTGTCATTAGCTTAAGTGGCCAAGTTTAACTCAAACTAATCTTGCTCCGTCTTTAAGAAAGAGAATTTACCAGTAATTGTAAGTTAACGATATTAGTTTAACTTAAGCACCTCATTTACGGATTTCTAAATCACCTAAGTGTCCAATTGTGAAGCGCAAGGGATGAATTCGAATTCCCTTTGATTTTCTTCTTCTTTCTCACACTCCTCTTTAATTTTCTATTCTGGCTCTCAAGAAAAAAATTTCTCTCTAACTCTCCCAGTCGTTCTCCGTCCATCTCTCTTTTGTTCTAGGAACTAATTAGCTTAGGCAACTTATTGTGTCATTGGCTTAAGTGCCCAAGTTCAACTCAAACTAATCTTGCTTAGCCTCTAAGAAAGAGAAAGAGAATTTACCGAGTAATTGTAGTTTGACAATATTAGTTTAACTTAATCACCTCATTTAAGGTTTTCTAAATCGCCCACGCGTTCAGTTCTCAAACCGAAAAGGATGCACTTGAATTCACTTTGATTTTCTTTTTATTTCTCCTTCTTTTTACTGACTTTATCTTCTAGCCCTCAAGCAGAAATTTCTCTCTAACTCTCCCTGTCCATCTCCGTCTATCTATCCGTTGTTCTAGGGACTAATTTTAACTTCGGCAACTAATTGTTTCGTTAGCTTTAAGTAGCCATGTTTAACTCAAACTAATCTTGCTTAGCCTCTAGCATAGAGAATTTACTGAGGAATTGTAGCTTAACAATATTATTTTAATTTAAGCACCTCATTCAAGGTTTTCTAAATCACCCGAGTGTTCAGTTCTCAAGTCCAAAAGGTTGAATTTGAATTCCCTTTGATTTTCTTCCTATTTCTCTTTCTTTCTCTAAATTTTTCTTCTAGAAACCAAGAAGAAAGTTCCTCTCTAGTTCTCTCCGTCGTTCTCCATCCATCTCTCTTTTGTTCTGGGAACTAACTAGCTTAGGCAACAAATTGTTTCGTTACCTTAAGTGGTCAAGTCTAATTCAAACTAGTCTTGTTTAATCTCTAAGAAGGAGAATTTACCAGGTACTTGTTGCTTAACGATATTATTTTAACTTAAGCACCTCATTTAAGGTTTTTTTTCTTTCTAAATCACCTAAGTGTGTTCCGTTCTCATGCCCAAAAGGATGACTTTGAATTCTCTTTGATTTTCATTTTATTTCTCTTTCTTTTCTCTAACTCTCTTTTTTTTTTTTGGGGGGTGAATAAGACATAAATAAAACAACAAAATATACAGGATTACAGGGGCAAACCCCAGGCCCTAAGAAACAAACAGAACTAGAACATGAGCACAATGTTCATGGACTATTTAAAGAAATAGAGAATGAACAAAAGCAAGATTTCTAGTCTATCAACAGAATAAAAAAGTAACATAACGACAGCAATAACAGTTCCATCCGAGAGAAGATTAGCCCTGATCCAGAAGTTGTATGAAGCATACTTCCCAAAGAAAAACACAAGAGCCCAAAACGCTGGATGTGACCAGCAGCCACACAATACATCCAACAAAACAAAACACAGGACAAACAAAATAGTATCTCTAGTACATCCCACTAGAGTAGGCCAAACAAATGTAGACATAGAATGTATAAAGTGAAGGTAAATAAAAAACAGCTTGTGGACAGTCATATAGTTCCGGACGGCGCATGAAGCAGCCACTCCCAAAGACCCACTTCTTTTTGACAGGTACGGAGACTTCAACTGCAGCTGGAGATAACATGCCTCAGTTGAAAGACCCTTAGTCCCCCCATGCCTCACAGTTGATACTTTAGTATTCACACACAGCAGCACTAGATACCATTCCCCAAATGTACACAGCTGGATTGTACGAGCTAGACATAATAGAAGGACCTGCCAGTTAAGCATCATCAAGAGTAAACCAATAACATCAGTATCCAAGAAAGTATGTAATATCCACTCAATTTTAGATCTCACTCCACTCAACCCACAATATAGGATCTCACCACACTCAAATAATGCTTCCTTAACCTGCACATAAAAAGTTACAATATATATAATGGTAAGCGTATCAAACATATAGGTCCTAACATCACTCAACCCACAGAATGCCAATGATATAGTGACTATATGTCTCACAACACTCAACCCACATATAACAGTAATCTTTATGGAAATGTACCTACACATGTAACAGCTGATTAGAAAGACACTCATTATCTGGCTCACAACCACTCAACACACAATATACTGCACTCACATCACTCAGCAGCCCTTCCATTATTGGAATGGGGCTTCAGAATGGATTTGGGAAGGTTCCATTGAGCAAGAAACCAGTCATCACCTGTTGCAATAGGAGAGTTGCTAACAGATAGCATTCTATTTCTCACCATGAGTACAATAGCTTTAATGATAACCTCGACAGGTTTACATTCCTTGTTAAAAATTCTGTTGTTTCTCTCAAGCCAAATGTGATACACAGAGAAAGGAGAGTCTAGTGATTATGGATTTCACAGATTTCCCTTTACTCTCTCTGTTGACAAAACAGCAGTCTCAGGCCAAGAAACCTGCTGCCAGTTAACATTGCACTTATCTTGCATGGCATGCCAAATTCTAGATGTAAAGCTACACTCAAAGAAGAGATGTGAATGGCTTTCATCTAAGTCAAGGCAGAATGTACAAACAGAATTAGAAGAGATACCAAAACATTGGAGCCTATCACTAGTATTAAGCCTACCATAGATAGCCAGCCAGACAATGAAGCTGACTTTGGGGATAGTGGCATGGCCCCAGACCAAGTTATACCAAGGAACCGAGTCCTGTTTAACTCTCCATAATTCCCACACAGATTTAACAGTGAAAAGACCATCAGAGTTAAGAGTCCAAAAAACTCTATCCTCCTCCAAAGGATTAGGAGGGCAATTGTTGGGAGTATAGGAAGTTAAATCCCTGAGATCCTAGGAGTTGGGAAAAGGCCAATGCCAAGAACTTCCAACAATGACCTTACTAACTTTGGACTCCCCATTTAAACCAGAGTCATACATGATTCTGTCACCATATCTTTCCCAGAGAGGGCCAAGGTGGTGCCAGTTATCATACCATAAGAAAGTATTCTGACCATTACCAATCCTATGTTTAATAAGAGGGTAAATAATAGGCCTAAGAGAAAGAATTTTCCTCCAAACCCAAGAAGGATCACTAGGAGTCTTAAGTTTCCAGAAACATCTACCCTTAATAAGATAAGATTTGACCCACTGGCACCACATGGATTGTTCCCCACCAGAGAAAAGAAACCAAATATGCTTAGCAATAGCAGCCTTGTTCCAAGTCTCCATAGATTTGAACCCCAAACCACCCTCTTTCTTAGGGACACAAATTTTATCCCAAGCAATCTTCGCACAATGTTTTCTAAGATCTGTACCAGACCAAAGGAACGCTCTAAGGAGACTCTCAATCTCCTTAACCACTTTCTTAGGTAAGATGAAAAGTGAGGACCAATAAACTTGCATAGAAAATAATATAGTCTGGATGAGCTGAGCTCTCCCAGCATAAGAAAGAAGTTTATTAGTCCAACTACTAATCCTCTTAGTAATCCTATCAACAAGTTGCTTACAATCAGAAGCTCTCAGCTTTGTGGTAATGAGAGGAACTCCAAGGTATTTTACAGGAAGCACACCCTCAAAGAAAGTAGCAATACGAAGGATGCTAGCCCTTAACTCCTCATTACAGCCAAAGAAGTAAATATTACTCTTACTAGGGTTAGGAGTAAGACCAGACAGAACACTGAATTCATTTAAACCATCCATAATCATTTGCACAGTGTATCCCTTACTGAATAGCATAAGGTCATCAGCAAAGCACAAGTTCACAATCCTAGACTTCTCACATCTCCAGTGAAATTTAAAGAGAGGATACTTGGACTTTTCATCCAGGATTCGGGCCAAAACCTCCATAGCTAAGACAAAAAGATAGGGAGACATTGGGTCTCCTTGCCTAAGACCCCTAGCCCCCTTGAAGTAGCCATGAAGACTACCATTGATGCATATGGAAAATGATGGACTAGTCATGCAAGTTTTGATCCAGTTGATCATAGTGAGGGGAAAACCCATGGCACTAAGAATATCTATAATAAACTCCCAATGAACAGTATCATAGGCCTTCATATTCTCTAACTCTCTTCTGTCGCTCAAGAAGAAGGTTTCTCTCTAACTCTCTCTGCCATTCTCTGTCTACCTATCCGTTGTTCTAGGGACTAATTACCTTAGGCAACTAATTGTTTCATTAGCTTAAGTAGCCAAGTTTAACTAAAACTAATCTTGTTTAGACTCTAAGACAGAGAATTTACAAAGTTATTTAACGACATTAATTTAACTTAAGCACCTCATTTAAGGCTTTCTAAATCACCCAAGTGTTCAATTCTCAAGTCCAAAAGGATGAATTTGAATTCCCTTTTGATTTTCCTCCTATTTCTCTAACGTTCTCTTCTAGCTCTCAAGAAGACAGTTTCTCTTTAACTCTCTCCGTCCTTCTCCATCGTTCTCTCTTTTCTTCTAGAAACTAATTATCTTAGGCATCCAATTGTTTCATCAGCTTAAGTGGCCAAGTTTAACGAAAACTAATCTTGCTTAGCCTCTGAGAAAGAGAATCTGCCGAGAGTACTTGTAGCTTGACGATATTAGTTTAACTTAGGCAGCTCATTTAAGGTTTCCCAAATCACCCAAGTGTTCAATTCTCAAGTCCAAATGGAAGAATTTGAATTCCCTTTAAGGTTTCCTTCCTACTTCTCTTTCTTTTCTCTGACTTTATCTTCTAGCTCTCAAGATGAAAGTTTCTCTCTAACTCTCTCCATCGTTCTCCATCCATCTCTCTTTTGTTCTAGGAACCAATTACCTTAGGCAACTAATTGTGTCGTGAGCTTAAGTGGCCAAGTTTAACTCAGACTAATCTTGCTTAGCCTCTAAGAAAGAGAATTTACCGAGTACTTGTAGCTTAACGATATTAGTTTAACTTAAGAACGTCATTTGAGGTTTTCTAAATCGCCCAAGTGTTCAGTTATCAAGTCCAAGAGGATGAATTTGAATCGTATTTCTCTTTCTTTTCTCTAAGTTTCTCTTCTAGCTCTCAAGAAGAAAGGTTGTCTCTAACTCTCTCCGTCCTTCTCCATCGTTCTCTCTTTTTTTCTAGGAACTTATTACCTTGGGCAACCAGTTGTTTCATTAGCTTAAATGGTCAAGTTTAAGTCAAACTAAACTTGCTTAGCCTCTAAGAAAGAGGATTTACCAAGTAATTGTGGCTTAACGACATTATTTTAACTTAAGCCGCTCATTTAAGGTTTTCTAAATCACCTAATTGTTCAAATCTCAATCGCAAAAGGATGAATTTGAATTCCCTTTGGTTTTCTTCCTATTTCTCGTTCTTTTCTCTAACTTTCTCTTCTAGCTCCCAAAAAGAAAGTTTCTATCTAACTCTCTCCATCCTTCTCTCCTTTGTTCCAGGAACGAATTAGCTTAGGCAACTAATTGTGTCATTAGCTTAAGTGGCCAAGTTTAACTCAAACTAATCTTGCTCCGTCTTTAAGAAAGAGAATTTACCGAGTAATTGTAAGTTAACGATATTAGTTTAACTTAAGCACCTCATTTACGGATTTCTAAATCACCTAAGTGTCCAATTGTGAAGCGCAAGGGATGAATTCGAATTCCCTTTGATTTTCTTCTTATTTCTCGCTCTCCTCTTTAATTTTCTTTTCTGGCTCTCAAGAAGAAAATTTCTCTCTAACTCTCCCAGTCGTTCTCCGTCCATCTCTCTTTTGTTCTAGGAACTAATTAGCTTAGGCAACTTATTGTGTCATTGGCTTAAGTGCCCAAGTTCAACTCAAACTAATCTTGCTTAGCCTCTAAGAAAGAGAAAGAGAATTTACCGAGTAATTGTAGTTTGACAATATTAGTTTAACTTAATCACCTCATTTAAGGTTTTCTAAATCGCCCACGCGTTCAGTTCTCAAATCGAAAAGGATGCACTTGAATTCACTTTGATTTTCTTTTTATTTGTCCTTCTTTTCACTGACTTTATCTTCTAGCCCTCAAGCAGAAATTTCTCTCTAACTCTCCCTGTCCATCTCCGTCTATATTGTTCTAGGGACTAATTTTCACTTCGGCAACTAATTGTTTCGTTAGCTTTAAGTAGCCAAGTTTAACTCAAACTAATCTTGCTTAGCCTCTAGCATAGAGAATTTACTGAGGAATTGTAGCTTAACAATATTATTTTAATTTAAGCACCTCATTCAAGGTTTTCTAAATCACCCGAGTGTTCAATTCTCAAGTCCAAAAGGTTGAATTTGAACTCCCTTTGATTTTCTTCCTATTTTTCTTCTAGAAACCAAGAAGAAAGTTCCTCTCTAATTCTCTCCGTCGTTCTCCATCCATCTCTCTTTTGTTCTGGGAACTAATTAGCTTAGGCAACAAATTGTTTCGTTAGCTTAAGTGGTCAAGTCTAATTCAAACTAGTCTTGTTTAATCTCTAAGAAGGAGAATTTACCAGGTACTTGTTGCTTAACGATATTATTTTAACTTAAGCACCTCATTTAAGGTTTTTTTTTTTTTTTTTCTAAATCACCTAAGTGTGTTCCATTCTCATGCCCAAAAGGATGACTTTGAATTCTCTTTGATTTTCGTTTTATTTCTCTTTCTTTTCTCTAACTCTCTTCTGGCCCTCAAGAAGAAGGTTTCTCTCTAACTCTCTCTGCCATTCTCTGTCTACCTATCCGTTGTTCTAGGGACTAATTACCTTAGGCAACTAATTGTTTCATTAGCTTAAAAGTTTAACAAACCTAATCTTGTTTAGACTCTAAGACAGAGAATTTACAGAGTTATTTAACGACATTATTTTAACTTAAGCACCTCATTTAAGGCTTTCTAAATCACCCAAGTGTTCAATTCTCAAGTCCAAAAGGATGAATTTGAATTCCCTTTTGATTTTCCTCCTATTTCTGTAACGTTCTCTTCTAGCTCTCAAGAAGACAGTTTCTCTTTAACTCTCTACGTCCTTCTCCATCGTTCTCTCTTTTCTTCTAGAAACTAATTATCTTAGGCATCCAATTGTTTCATCAGCTTAAGTGGCCAAGTTTAACGAAAACTAATCTTGCTTAGCCTCTAAGAAAGAGAATCTGCCGAGAGTACTTGTAGTTTGACGATATTAGTTTAACTTAGGCGGCTCATTTAAGGTTTCCTAAATCACCCAAGCGTTCAATTCTCAAGTCCAAATGGATGAATTTGAATTCCCTTTAAGGTTTCCTTCCTACTTCTCTTTCTTTTCTCTGACTTTATCTTCTAGCTCTCAAGATGAAAGTTTCTCTATAACTCTCTCCGTCGTTCTCCATCCATCTCTCTTTTGTTCTAGGAACCAATTACCTTAGGCAACTAATTGTGTCGTGAGCTTAAGTGGCCAAGTTTAACTCAGACTAATCTTGCTTTTTTTTTTTTTTTGGGTGAATAGACTAATCTTGCTTGGCCTCTAAGAAAGAGAATTTACCGAGTACTTGTAGCTTAACGATATTAGTTTAACTTAAGAACCTCATTTGAGGTTTCCTAAATCGCCCAAGTGTTCAGTTATCAAGTCCAAAAGGATGAATTTGAATCCTATTTCTGTTTCTTTTCTCTAACTTTCTCTTCTAGCTCTCAAGAAGAAAGGTTGTCTCTAACTCTCTCCGTCCTTCTCTATCGTTCTCTCTTTTTTTCTAGGAACTTCTTACCTTGGGCAACTAGTTGTTTCATTAGCTTAAATGGTCAAGTTTAAGTCAAACTAAACTTGCTTAGCCTCTAAGAAAGAGGATTTACCAAGTAATTGTGGCTTAACGACATTATTTTAACTTAAGCCGCTCATTTAAGGTTTTCTAAATCACCTAATTGTTCAAATCTCAATCGCAAAAGGATGAATTTGAATTCCCCTTGGTTTTCTTCCTATTTCTCGTTCTTTTCTCTAACTTTCTCTTCTAGCTCCCAAAAAGAAAGTTTCTATCTAACTCTCTCCATCCTTCTCTCCTTTGTTCCAGGAACGAATTAGCTTAGGCAACTAATTGTGTCATTAGCTTAAGTGGCCAAGTTTAACTCAAACTAATCTTGCTCCGTCTTTAAGAAAGAGAATTTACCGAGTAATTGTAAGTTAACGATATTAGTTTAACTTAAGCACCTCATTTAAGGATTTCTAAATCACTTAAGTGTCCAATTGTTTAGCGCACGGGATGAATTCGAATTCCCTTTGAATTTCGTCTTATTTCTCACTCTCCTCTTTAATTTTCTATTCTGGCTCTGAAGAAGAAAATTTCTCTCTAACTCTCCCAGTCGTTCTCCGTCCATCTCTCTTTTGTTCTAGGAACTAATTGTTCTAGGAACTAATTAGGTTGAGAGCTTCTCTCTCTAGATTCTAGAGAGAGAAAGCTCCCTCTGTTGTTACCCATGGAGTTTTGATGGTGAACTGTCCGATTATCTTTCTCACCCCTTGAGGGAGAATATGTACTGTGTGAGTTACTAGTCCGGTGAAATCTTTTTGGCTGGTTTGTTATCCACTGGGTGAGTTTTGTGAGTTTGGGTTTTGGTGCTGTTTCAGTGCCTCATTTGTTATGGCCATACTTCTTGTATTGGTTGGAGTTATTTCTATTCATGACTGTTCTGTCCAGCTTGGTTTTCAAGATGGGAAGTTCTAATCATGTTGTGAAGTGGTTGCAACCCGCCTTCTACGAAGTCTGTGTGTGTACTTGGCTAGAGTCCATCCATTTTGACATGCATATTTGTGGCATATTCGCTGGAATATGATGGCAGATTGGTGATTTCTGGATGGGTGAGATGAGTGTAACAGTTGCACTGGTTACAATGGTTGTAATGCTTTCGGCGGTGTTAGTGTGGCTGGCCGCCGGTGGGTCTCTATAGATTCCGTGTGGTGGTTGTCGCCGGTAACGTCATGCTTTACATGGGTTCTGTGTGTTGGTTCGTTCAATGTCTCTCCGGCGATGGTTCAGGCGCTACATGACCTGCACATTTCGACGTTGTTGATGGTGCTTCGGTGGTTGTTGCTTGTAATCTTTGGCCGATGATACAGTGAGGGTGTTGAAATTTCTCTAGTGCCGTCGTCAATGGTATTTGGAGAAGATGTTTGCTAGTCACACGCTGCTAAGCTGTAATGGCGTGTTCAAACTCATGCTTACACAGTTTGGTGGGACGTTGAGAGGATTGTGATGTGCATCGTGCAGTGTGTGGAGCGTGTTGCACGGGGCTGTCTAGACCTTGCTAGCTACAGTTAGTGGGTTTATGGGGAAGACAAATAGTGGGTTAGCTTGTATGGACTAATCCTCAAGTGGGAGGCCGTGTACAGGTTGGAGGAACTTCAATTTGGAAAAGGGTTTGTTTCATCCACGTGATTGCTGGCTGCTAGCCGTGAAAGTCAAAAGTGTTCAAGGAAATATCTTGGGTCATGGGGCCCACGTATCTTAGTGGGGTTTGGGCACATGGGGTCTTCTTGCAAATTTTGCCCATATTTTGGGCTCAATTTTTTTGGTGGGCCCGTGTTCTTTCCAGCGTGGTATGAGGTTTGTATTGGGCCCCACTATACTTTTGGGGCCTCAATATTTGTTGTGATTGGTGTATACACGTGGGTAATTTCGTGGCATGTTTTTGAAATTGTGCTGCCGGTTGTGGTTTTCAAATACCACGGGCTTGTTTGTGGTAAAGTTGGTTTTGTGTTTTACTATATTTAATTATAGTTGGTCACATATGTTAGTGCCTATAGAGTAGGCACGTGGGTTATAAAGGATAGGTTGCTGGATATGGGTTGGTCATCCAAAGACCACAATTTTTGTTTATTTTGGTGAATACCGTGGGTTAAGTACAGTGGGCTTGTTTGCTTAATGGGTTCATTTTGGGAAATTATTTCTATTTAGTCTCTTTGTAGCAAATCATTTATAGTTGATTATTTTATGATGATTGATCGTGTGATCCTCATGTGACTCGATATGAGGGTGGTTTTGAGCCATCTCCGCCAAGAGTGATTGGGGAGTCACTGCTATGGGGAATAGTGGTTCGATAATCAGCCGAGTTAGAGACTGGGAGATGAGCGGGAGGATAGCTACCGGTTTTCTGGTCGCTTCTTGTCTTCATGTGACCCGTCCTGATTGATCGTATTGCCACGCCTGACATGGAGTGAAGGGCACACTGCCGTGGGGTTTGAGGCTTGTGATCTACCAAGGAAGGGACTGGGGGATGTGATGATTGATCTCATGATTTTGTTGGCTGTGGATTGGTTTGTTGCTAAGGGGTTATTGTTTGTTTACTTCAACTCCCTAGACTGTGGCTTATGGTTACTGATCGAGCTAGCTTCATGTGACTTTGCTGGGATTTCTCATGGGGTAGATTTTTTCCTCCGTCACGGCTTTGGTTAAGTGGCATGGATGTCACGGCGGTGAGGAGTGGGTGCTTATTGGATTCCATGTTTTATCTTTAGTAGAGACTGGGGGCATGTGGGGTTGATTACCAATTTGTCTCAGCTTGAGGGTTGTTGTTTTGTTAGAGTGTCTGTTTTGTTTTTAGCTTTTATGGTGTTTTTATGTATATCTTTGCCCACATATCTACCTCAAGTTTCCATCTATTATCTTTGATGGTAGGGGTTACTTGAGGACAAAAAGGATATATGGGCAGAGTTGGGTTATTGTGTTATCAGTTTCTTAGGGGGGTGCAGTGGTAGTTATGTTGGTTACATTTTTATTTGTTGTTAGGCATGCCTGGGGTATGCCCCTTGTAAACTTGTAAATTTTCATTGTCTTTATTTTATGACTTACTTACCCAAAAAAAGGAACTAATTAGCTTAGGCAACTTATTGTGTCATTGGCTTAAGTGCCCAAGTTCAACTCAAACTAATCTTGCTTAGCCTCTAAGAAAGAGAAAGAGAATTTACCGAGTAATTGTAGTTTGACAATATTAGTTTAACTTAATCACCTCATTTAAGGTTTTCTAAATCGCCCACGCGTTCAGTTCTCAAACCGAAAAGGATGCACTTGAATTCACTTTGATTTTCTTTTTATTTCTCCTTCTTTTCACTGACTTTATCTTCTAGCCCTCAAGCAGAAATTTCTCTCTAACTCTCCCTGTCCATCTCCGTCTATCTATCCGTTGTTCTAGGGACTAATTTTCACTTCGGCAACTAATTGTTTCGTTAGCTTTAAGTAGCCAAGTTTAACTCAAACTAATCTTGCTTAGCCTCTAGCATAGAGAATTTACTGAGGAATTGTAGCTTAACAATATTATTTTAATTTAAGCACCTCATTTAAGGTTTTCTAAATCACCCGAGTGTTCAATTCTCAAGTCCAAAAGGTTGAATTTGAATTCCCTTTGATTTTCTTCCTATTTCTCTTTCTTTCTCTAAATTTTTCTTCTAGAAACCAAGAAGAAAGTTCCTCTCTAATTCTCTCCGTCGTTCTCCATCCATCTCTCTTTTGTTCTGGGAACTAATTAGCTTAGGCAACAAATTGTTTCGTTAGTGGGCACGTGAAAACATACAAGTTTTTGGGCTGGCCGTGGATATGGGTGAACCATGGATTTTATTTGGTCACATGCTTGATGGGACCATTTGGGTTATTTTTAAAGTTGGGCCCACGGTTTGGTGTTAATTTGGGCTCTCAATTATTTGCTTATAGTTGGTGGGCCCATGTGTTGTTTATATGGAGTGTTGTTGGACTCTTTTTTGTGGGCAAGTGGGGCTTGACAAGGTTTTTACTTTCTGTCCATGGACCTCCATACCTGATGAAGACCTGGGCATTATATTGGTCCTTATTTGTGTGATTTTTTTCAGCAGATTGGGCTATGCGTCTTTGGGTTGAATAAGTGGGTTTTTTTTAGCACATTTATTTCTGTTTAGCCTCACCGCAGTGGTTTACCAATTATAGTTGTTTTTTTCATTTTGATTAATCGTGTGATCCTCATGTGACTCGATACAAGGTGAGTTTTGAGCCATCTCCGCCAAGAGTGATTGAGGGGTCACTGCTATGGGGAATAGTGGTTCGATGACTTGCTGAGTTAGAGACTGGGAGGTGAGCGGGAGGATAGCTACCGGTTTATGGTTGCTTCTTGTCTTCATGTGACCCTTTCTAATTGATTGTATAGCCACGCCTGACATGGAGTGAAGGGCACACTGCCGTGGGGTTTGAGGCTTGTGATCTACCAAGAAAGGGACTGGGGGATGTGATGTTTGATCTTATGGGGATTTTTGACTATGTATTGGGCTGTTGTTGTGGGGCTATTGTTTTTTGCTACAACTCCGAAGACCGTTGATTATGGTTACTGCTCATGCTAGCTTCATGTGACTCTGTCGGGATGTGTTGTGGGATAGATTTTTTCCTCTGTCATGGCTTTGGTTAAGTGGCTAGGATGTCACGGCTGTGAGGAGTGGAAGGCTTACTGGATTCCATGCGCTCATCTTCGGTAGAGACTGGCGGCTTGTGGGGGTGGCAACCTTTTTGGATCGGGCTTGTGGGTTGCAGCTTTGTGTATTGTTTGTTATGTTTAATTAGCTTTGTGGTATTTATTTGTACCTTTGCCCATATATCCATCCCAAGTTTCCATCTATTATCTCTGATGGTAGGGGTTACTTGGGGACAAAAGGATATATGGGCAAAGTTGGGTTATGTTGTTTCTTTGTTGTTCTTGTGATTCTCCCCCCATTTTATGGGGGTGCTTTAGTAGTTTATGTTGGTTATGTTATCGTTTATTTATTTGTTGTTGGGTGTACCTGGGGTATGCCCCTTGTAAACTTGTATATTTCATTGTCTTTATTTTATGACTTACTTACCCAAAAAAAAAAAAAAATTGTTTCGTTAGCTTAAGTGGTCAAGTCTAATTCAAACTAGTCTTGTTTAATCTCTAAGAAGGAGAATTTACCAGGTACTTGTTGCTTAACGATATTATTTTAACTTAAGCACCTCATTTAAGGTTTTTTTTTTTTTTTTCTAAATCACCTAAGTGTGTTCCATTCTCATGCCCAAAAGGATGACTTTGAATTCTCTTTGATTTTCGTTTTATTTCTCTTTCTTTTCTCTAACTCTCTTCTGGCCCTCAAGAAGAAGGTTTCTCTCTAACTCTCTCTGCCATTCTCTGTCTACCTATCCGTTGTTCTAGGGACTAATTACCTTAGGCAACTAATTGTTTCATTAGCTTAAAAGTTTAACAAACCTAATCTTGTTTAGACTCTAAGACAAAGAATTTACAGAGTTATTTAACGACATTATTTTAACTTAAGCGCCTCATTTAAGGCTTTCTAAATCACCCAGGTGTTCAATTCTCAAGTCCAAAAGGATGAATTTGAATTCCCTTTTGATTTTCCTCCTATTTCTGAAAAACGTTCTCTTCTAGCTCTCAAGAAGACAGTTTCTCTTTAACTCTCTCCGTCCTTCTCCATCGTTCTCTCTTTTCTTCTAGAAACTAATTATCTTAGGCATCCAATTGTTTCATCAGCCTAAGTGGCCAAGTTTAACGAAAACTAATCTTGCTTAGCCTCTAAGAAAGAGAATCTGCCGAGAGTACTTGTAGTTTGACGATATTAGTTTAACTTAGGCGGCTCATTTAAGGTTTCCTAAATCACCCAAGTGTTCAATTCTCAAGTCCAAATGGATGAATTTGAATTCCCTTTAAGGTTTCCTTCCTATTTCTCTTTCTTTTCTCTGACTTTATGTTTTAGCTCTCAAGATGAAAGTTTCTCTATAACTCTCTCCGTCGTTCTCCATCCATCTCTCTTTTGTTCTAGGAACCAATTACCTTAGGCAACTAATTGTGTCGTGAGCTTAAGTGGCCAAGTTTAACTCAGACTAATCTTGCTTTTTTTTTTTTTTGGGTGAATAGACTAATCTTGCTTGGCCTCTAAGAAAGAGAATTTACCGAGTACTTGTAGCTTAACGATATTAGTTTAACTTAAGAACCTCATTTGAGGTTTTCTAAATCGCCCAAGTGTTCAGTTATCAAGTCCAAAAGGATGAATTTGAATCGTATTTCTCTTTCTTTTCTCTAACTTTCTCTTCTAGCTCTCAAGAAGAAAGGTTGTCTCTAACTCTCTCCGTCCTTCTCCATCGTTCTCTCTTTTTTTCTAGGAACTTCTTACCTTGGGCAACTAGTTGTTTCATTAGCTTAAATGGTCAAGTTTAAGTCAAACTAAACTTGCTTAGCCTCTAAGAAAGAGGATTTACCAAGTAATTGTGGGTTAACGACATTATTTTAACTTAAGCCGCTCATTTAAGGTTTTCTAAATCACCTAATTGTTCAAATCTCAATCGCAAAAGGATGAATTTGAATTCCCCTTGGTTTTCTTCCTATTTCTCGTTCTTTTCTCTAACTTTCTCTTCTAGCTCCCAAAAAGAAAGTTTCTATCTAACTCTCCCCATCCTTCTCTCCTTTGTTCCAGGAACGAATTAGCTTAGGCAACTAATTGTGTCATTAGCTTAAGTGGCCAAGTTTAACTCAAACTAATCTTGCTCCGTCTTTAAGAAAGAGAATTTACCGAGTAATTGTAAGTTAACGATATTAGTTTAACTTAAGCACCTCATTTACGGATTTCTAAATCACCTAAGTGTCCAATTGTGAAGCGCAAGGGATGAATTCGAATTCCCTTTGATTTTCTTCTTATTTCTCACTCTCCTCTTTAATTTTCTATTCTGGCTCTCAAGAAGAAAATTTCTCTCTAACTCTCCCAGTCGTTCTCCGTCCATCTCTCTTTTGTTCTAGGAACTAATTAGCTTAGGCAACTTATTGTGTCATTGGCTTAAGTGCCCAAGTTCAACTCAAACTAATCTTGCTTAGCCTCTAAGAAAGAGAAAGAGAATTTACCGAGTAATGTAGTTTGACAATATTAGTTAACTTAATCACCTCATTTAAGGTTTTCTAAATCGCCCACGCATTCAGTTCTCAAACCGAAAAGGATGCACTTGAATTCACTTTGATTTTCTTTTTATTTCTCCTTCTTTTCACTGACTTTATCTTCTAGCCCTCAAGCAGAAATTTCTCTCTAACTCTCCCTGTCCATCTCCGTCTATCTATCCGTTGTTCTAGGGACTAATTTTCACTTCGGCAACTAATTGTTTCGTTAGCTTTAAGTAGCCAAGTTTAACTCAAACTAATCTTGCTTAGCCTCTAGCATAGAGAATTTACTGAGGAATTGTAGCTTAACAATATTATTTTAATTTAAACACCTCTTTCAAGGTTTTCTAAATCACCCGAGTGTTCAATTCTCAAGTCCAAAAGGTTGAATTTGAATTCCCTTTGATTTTCTTCCTATTTCTCTTTCTTTCTCTAAATTTTTCTTCTAGAAACCAAGAAGAAAGTTCCTCTCTAATTCTCTCCGTCGTTCTCCATCCATCTCTCTTTTGTTCTGGGAACTAATTAGCTTAGGCAACAAATTGTTTCGTTAGCTTAAGTGGTCAAGTCTAATTCAAACTAGTCTTGTTTAATCTCTAAGAAGGAGAATTTACCAGGTACTTGTTTCTTAACGATATTATTTTAACTTAAGCACCTCATTTAAGGTTTTTTTTTCTTTTTTTTTTTCTTTTTTCTAAATCACCCAAGTGTGTTCCATTCTCATGCCCAAAAGGATGACTTTGAATTCTCTTTGATTTTCGTTTTATTTCTCTTTCTTTTCTCTAACTCTGTCTACCTATCCGTTGTTCTAGGGACTAATTACCTTAGGCAACTAATTGTTTCATTAGCTTAAAAGTTTAACAAACCTAATCTTGTTTAGACTCTAAGACAGAGAATTTACAGAGTTATTTAACGACATTATTTTAACTTATGCACCTCATTTAAGGCTTTCTAAATCACGCAAGTGTTCAATTCTCAAGTCCAAAAGGATGAATTTGAATTCCCTTTTGATTTTCCTCCTATTTCTGTAACGTTCTCTTCTAGCTCTCAAGAAGACTGTTTCTTTTTTTGGGTGAATAAGTCATAAATAAAAAAACAGAAAGATTACACAAATACAAGGGGCATGCCCCAGGCCCTAAACGATAAATACAAGAGCTAACAAAGAGCAAGCAGCAAAGAAACTAACAAAAAACCAAAACAAACAAAACTAATGGACTGTCCAAAGAAAGATAACAAAGGACAGCATGCTAAGTAAAGACCCCAAGTAACCCGAGTAAACAAAAATGTTCATACGTCCCATAACAAACCTATGGGAAATGTGAACACAAAAGATCGGATAAAGGACCATACAGACCTGCTTAACCATGTACAACCCGTAATAAGAAACAGAAAACCCGGAAGATAGACAACAACGAAAAAGATCCGAGATCCAAGTAAAAACTAAATAAAAAAATAGAGCACTCAGCACTTCTCTTTAACTCTCTCCGTCCTTCTCCATCGTTCTCTCTTTTCTTCTAGAAACTAATTATCTTAGGCATCCAATTGTTTCATCAGCTTAAGTGGCCAAGTTTAACGAAAACTAATCTTGCTTAGCCTCTAAGAAAGAGAATCTGCCGAGAGTACTTGTAGTTTGACGATATTAGTTTAACTTAGGCGGCTCATTTAAGGTTTCCTAAATCACCCAAGTGTTCAATTCTCAAGTCCAAATGGATGAATTTGAATTCCCTTTAAGGTTTCCTTCCTACTTCTCTTTCTTTTCTCTGACTTTATCTTCTAGCTCTCAAGATGAAAGTTTCTATATAACTCTCTCTGTCGTTCTCCATCCTCTCTCTTTTGTTCTAGGAACAATTACCTTAGGCAACTAATTGTGTCGTGAGCTTAAGTGGCCAAGTTTAACTCAGACTAATCTTGCTTAGCCTCTAAGAAAGAGAATTTACTGAGTACTTGTAGTTTAACGATATTAGTTAACTTAAGAACCTCATTTGAGGTTTTCTAAATCGCCCAAGTGTTCAGTTATCAAGTCAAAAGGATGAATTGAATCGTATTTCTCTTTCTTTTCTCTAACTTTCTCTTCTAGCTCTCAAGAAGAATGGTTGTCTCTAACTCTCTCCGTCCTTCTCCATCGTTCTCTCTTTTTTTCTAGGAACTTCTTACCTTGGGCAACTAGTTGTTTCATTAGCTTAAATGGCCAAGTTTAAGTCAAACTAAACTTGCTTAGCCTCTAAGAAAGAGGATTTACCAAGTAATTGTGGGTTAACGACATTATTTTAACTTAAGCCGCTCATTTAAGGTTTTTTTTTTTTGGGTGGGTAAGTCATAAATTAAAGACAAAAAGCTTACACGTTTACAAGGGGCATACCCCAGGTAATACAATGAAATCACTAACCCACCAAAAAAAGGGGGGAAACTAATAAAAAATATAAAAATAACCAAAAATAGAAACACACCCGTAACAATCGGGTCCTTAATCAAAACAAAAAAACACAAAAATTGTCCATATATCATTTTTATCCCCAAGTACCCTCTACCATCAAAAATAATAGATGGGTACCGGGGAGAGATATATGGACAATTGTACAAGAGTGGTAGAAAACCCACCAAAACAAATATTAAACCAAAATTAAGTGGGGCCAAAACCCACTATTTGCAAAAGCAAACCCAACCCACGTGCAAAACCGTGCGTCACAATTCAGTGGCCCAAAACCAACGGAAAAATAGAGAGGCCATACCATTGGCGGGCCCCACTTCACATAAAACCAACAAGTAAAACCATGTGCTGGTTTTTACACCCAAAAACCACGAGCCCCCACGTGGATAATAAGTGGCGGGCCCCATCTCCAATCAAGCCATTTGCAAAATATCTTGAAGCCAAATTGAGGACACACCCACGGAACCCAATACAGCCTCAAAACACGCTGATAAAACAAATAAAATATCAGCACACTGACCCATGTGTGCACATCACTCAAAGTAGCATGCTTACACAAGATATGAGTGATATACACTCAACCCATCGTAGGAAAAAACCCACGTGATCCCAAAAACCAAGAACACCCCCTGCCAAACGCGCTTAGGTGGAGCGCGTGACCACTCTTCACCACCCATGCAGCCTGAACCGCCATAGCAACCCAGGAACAGTAGCTCAACAAGTATTCTAGATAGAACACTTGAACCTCCAACCCAGCCACGACGCGGAGATCAGAAATGTCAACGGCGCCGTAAACCACTTAACCACGAAAATACAAACTTGCCGTTGCCGAATAACAATGGCGACCACAAGCTGGACAAGGAACCAAAATAAAACTTGGAACAAAACATTTCTCACTCTAAACCTAGAGAGAGATGAAAACAAAACCCTTTTAAAGGTCAACACAACACCGGAGAAGAAAAGGCAACTCACGGCAGCAAGATGCAGTAAATGGCGTCGTACCAACGGTGTACAACCACCACAAAACTTCAATACCAAAAACTATGGACATCAACCCAACAACCCATCATGACGACAATGTTGGACATCAACCCAAACGCCAGTGAACACAGCACCATCTGAAACAGAGCTTGGTTTGCACGTTAATCTAGATCAAAATCCAGACCAGTGCTCGGAACCAAAACTCTGTAACTAAGGCACACACTCACAAACACACCAAACCCACGGAGAGACATCAGCAGTCCGTTGGCATTACAAGGTCCCTCCTTACAGCAACCAGATTACACAAGAACAGAAAACCACCATCAAAACCCACCAACAATGACCAAACACCATCTCAGGCACTAGCCCACGGATAATTTGCCCAACGGGGGTTGACAGATGAGGCCAACCGCAACTTAATATAAACCATGGAGGCCGAAGTAAGCTGGGACAAGAATACCTCCAGAAACAAACCGAAGAACTCCAAACAAAATTACCAAAACATGAACATAGATCATCAAACACCCAAGCCAGGGCTTAATAGATCTGAAACAACACTCACTCACCCGCAGAATCTGGGTAGAGGAGCTAAACAAGCTGGCCGGAACAGCACCAGTCCTTCACCACTGTGATACACCACCGGGGGGAGCTTTCTCTCTCTAAATCACCTAATTGTTCAAATCTCAATCGCAAAAGGATGAATTTGAATTCCCCTTGGTTTTCTTCCTATTTCTCGTTCTTTTCTCTAACTTTCTCTTCTAGCTCCCAAAAAGAAAGTTCTATCTAACTCTCTCCATCCTTCTCTCCTTTGTTCCAGGAACGAATTAGCTTAGGCAACTAATTGTGTCATTAGCTTAAGTGGCCAAGTTTAACTCAAACTAATCTTGCTCCGTCTTTAAGAAAGAGAATTTACCGAGTAATTGTAAGTTAACGATATTAGTTGAACTTAAGCACCTCATTTACAGATTTCTAAATCACCTAAGTGTCCAATTGTGAAGCGCAAGGGATGAATTCGAATTCCCTTTGATTTTCTTCTTATTTCTCACTCTCCTCTTTAATTTTCTATTCTGGCTCTCAAGAAGAAAATTTCTCTCTAACTCTCCCAGTCGTTCTCCGTCCATCTCTCTTTTGTTCTAGGAACTAATTAGCTTAGGCAACTTATTGTGTCATTGGCTTAAGTGCCCAAGTTCAACTCAAACTAATCTTGCTTAGCCTCTAAGAAAGAGAAAGAGAATTTACCGAGTAATTGTAGTTTGACAATATTAGTTTAACTTAATCACCTCATTTAAGGTTTTCTAAATCGCCCACGCGTTCAGTTCTCAAACCGAAAAGGATGCACTTGAATTCACTTTGATTTTCTTTTTATTTCTCCTTCTTTTCACTGACTTTATCTTCTAGCCCTCAAGCAGAAATTTCTCTCTAACTCTCCCTGTCCATCTCCGTCTATCTATCCGTTGTTCTAGGGACTAATTTTAACTTCGGCAACTAATTGTTTCGTTAGCTTTAAGTAGCCAAGTTTAACTCAAACTAATCTTGCTTAGCCTCTAGCATAGAGAATTTACTGAGGAATTGTAGCTTAACAATATTATTTTAATTTAAGCACCTCATTCAAGGTTTTCTAAATCACCCGAGTGTTCAATTCTCAAGTCCAAAAGGTTGAATTTGAATTCCCTTTGATTTTCTTCCTTTTTCTCTTTCTTTCTCTAAATTTTTCTTCTAGAAACCAAGAAGAAAGTTCCTCTCTAATTCTCTCCGTCGTTCTCCATGCATCTCTCTTTTGTTCTGGGAACTAATTAGCTTAGGCAACAAATTGTTTCGTTAGTGGGCACGTGAAAACATACAAGTTTTTGGGCTGGCCGTGGATATGGGTGAAGCATGGATTTTATTTGGTCACATGCTTGATGGGACCATTTGGGTTATTTTTAAAGTTGGGCCCACGGTTTGGTGTTAATTTGGGCTCTCAATTATTTGCTTATAGTTGGTGGGCCCATGTGTTGTTTATATGGAGTGTTGTTGGACTCTTTTTTGTGGGCAAGTGGGGCCCGACAAGGTTTTTACTTTCTGTCCATGGACCTCCATACCTGATGAAGACCTGGGCATTATATTGGTCCTTATTTGTGTGATTTTTTTCAGCAGATTGGGCTATGCGTCTTTGGGTTGAATAAGTGGGTTTTTTTGAGCTCATTTATTTCTGTTTAGCCTCACCGCAGTGGTTTACCAATTATAGTTGTTTTTTTCATTTTGATTAATCGTGTGATCCTCATGTGACTCGATACAAGGTGAGTTTTGAGCCATCTCCGCCAAGAGTGATTGAGGGGTCACTGCTATGGGGAATAGTGGTTCGATGACTTGCTGAGTTAGAGACTAGGAGGTGAGCGGGAGGATAGCTACCGGTTTATGGTTGCTTCTTGTCTTCATGTGACCCTTTCTAATTGATTGTATAGCCACGCCTGACATGGAGTGAAGGGCACACTGCCGTGGGGTTTGAGGCTTGTGATCTACCAAGAAAGGGACTGGGGGATGTGATGTTTGATCTTATGGGGATTTTTGACTATGTATTGGGCTGTTGTTGTGGGGCTATTGTTTTGCTACAACTCCGAAGACCGTTGATTATGGTTACTGCTCATGCTAGCTTCATGTGACTCTGTCGGGATGTGTTGTGGGATAGATTTTTTCCTCTGTCATGGCTTTGGTTAAGTGGCTAGGATGTCACGGCTGTGAGGAGTGGAAGGCTTACTGGATTCCATGCGCTCATCTTCGGTAGAGACTGGCGGCTTGTGGGGGTGGCAACCTTTTTGGATCGGGCTTGTGGGTTGCAGCTTTGTGTATTGTTTGTTATGTTTAATTAGCTTTGTGGTATTTATTTGTACCTTTGCCCATATATCCATCCCAAGTTTCCATCTATTATCTCTGATGGTAGGGGTTACTTGGGGACAAAAGGATATATGGGCAAAGTTGGGTTATGTTGTTTCTTTGTTGTTCTTGTGATTCTCCCCCATTTTATGGGGGTGCTTTAGTAGTTTATGTTGGTTATGTTATCGTTTATTTATTTGTTGTTGGGTGTACCTGGGGTATGCCCCTTGTAAACTTGTATATTTCATTGTCTTTATTTTATGACTTACTTACCCCAAAAAAAAAAAAAATTGTTTCGTTAGCTTAAGTGGTCAAGTCTAATTCAAACTAGTCTTGTTTAATCTCTAAGAAGGAGAATTTACCAGGTACATTATCTGTACTAGGTCTACTTTTGTTTGGCCTACTCTAGTGGGATGTAGTAGAGAGACTATTTTTGTTTGTCCTGTGTTTTGTTTTTGGATGTTTTGTGTGACTGCTGGTTATATCCATCGTTTGGGCTCTTGCGGTTTCTTGGGGAAGCATGCTTCAAACAACTTTGGGATCAGGGCTAATCTTTGCTTGGATGGAAATGTTATCGTTATGTTACCTTTTGGTTTTATTCTGTTGATAGACTAGAATTCTTGCTTTTGTTCATTCTCTATTTCTGTAAATAGTCCATGAACATTGTGCTCATGTTCTAGTTTTATTTTGTTTGGTTTCTTGTTTAGCTTCTGGGTAGGGCCTGGGTTGCCCCTTGTATTCTTGTATATTTTGCTGTTTTATTTATGTCTTATTCACCCAAAAAAAAAAAAAAAAAATTTACCAGGTACTTGTTGCTTAACGATATTATTTTAACTTAAGCACCTCATTTAAGGTTTTTTTTTTTTTTTTTTTCTAAATCACCTAAGTGTGTTCCATTCTCATGCCCAAAAGGATGACTTTGAATTCTCTTTGATTTTCGTTTTATTTCTCTTTCTTTTCTCTAACTCTCTTCTGGCCCTCAAGAAGAAGGTTTCTCTCTAACTCTCTCTGCCATTCTCTGTCTACCTATCTGTTGTTCTAGGGACTAATTACTTAGGCAACTAATTGTTTCATTAGCTTAAAAGTTTAACAAACCTAATCTTGTTTAGACTCTAAGACAGAGAATTTACAGAGTTATTTAACGACATTATTTTAACTTAAGCACCTCATTTAAGGCTTTCTAAATCACCCAAGTGTTCAATTCTCAAGTCCAAAAGGATGAATTTGAATTCCCTTTTGATTTTCCTCCTATTTCTCTAACGTTCTCTTCTAGCTCTCAAGAAGACAGTTTCTCTTTAACTCTCTCCGTCCTTCTCCATCGTTCTCTCTTTTCTTCTAGAAACTAATTATCTTAGGCATCCAATTGTTTCATCAGCTTAAGTGGCCAAGTTTAACGAAAACTAATCTTGCTTAGCCTCTAAGAAAGAGAATCTGCCGAGAGTACTTGTAGTTTGACGATATTAGTTTAACTTAGGCGGCTCATTTAAGGTTTCCTAAATCACCCAAGCGTTCAATTCTCAAGTCCAAATGGATGAATTTGAATTCCCTTTAAGGTTTCCTTCCTACTTCTCTTTCTTTTCTCTGACTTTATCTTCTAGCTCTCAAGATGAAAGTTTCTCTATAACTCTCTCCGTCGTTCTCCATCCATCTCTCTTTTGTTCTAGGAACCAATTACCTTAGGCAACTAATTGTGTCGTGAGCTTAAGTGGCCAAGTTTAACTCAGACTAATCTTGCTTTTTTTTTTTTTTTGGTGAATAGACTAATCTTGCTTGGCCTCTAAGAAAGAGAATTTACCGAGTACTTGTAGCTTAACGATATTAGTTTAACTTAAGAACCTCATTTGAGGTTTTCTAAATCGCCCAAGTGTTCAGTTATCAAGTCCAAAGGATGAATTTGAATCGTATTTCTCTTTCTTTTCTCTAACTTTCTCTTCTAGCTCTCAAGAAGAAAGGTTGTCTCTAACTCTCTCCGTCCTTCTCCATCGTTCTCTCTTTTTTTCTAGGAACTTCTTACCTTGGGCAACTAGTTGTTTCATTAGCTTAAATGGTCAGTTTAAGTCAAACTAAACTTGCTTAGCCTCTAAGAAAGAGGATTTACCAAGTAATTGTGGGTTAACGACATTATTTTAACTTAAGCCGCTCATTTAAGGTTTTCTAAATCACCTAATTGTTCAAATCTCAATCGCAAAAGGATGAATTTGAATTCCCCTTGGTTTTCTTCCTATTTCTCGTTCTTTTCTCTAACTTTCTCTTCTAGCTCCCAAAAAGAAAGTTTCTATCTAACTCTCCCCATCCTTCTCTCCTTTGTTCCAGGAACGAATTAGCTTAGGCAACTAATTGTGTCATTAGCTTAAGTGGCCAAGTTTAACTCAAACTAATCTTGCTCCGTCTTTAAGAAAGAGAATTTACCGAGTAATTGTAAGTTAACGATATTAGTTTAACTTAAGCACCTCATTTACGGATTTCTAAATCACCTAAGTGTCCAATTGTGAAGCGCAAGGGATGAATTCGAATTCCCTTTGATTTTCTTCTTATTTCTCACTCTCCTCTTTAATTTTCTATTCTGGCTCTCAAGAAGAAAATTTCTCTCTAACTCTCCCAGTCGTTCTCCGTCCATCTCTCTTTTGTTCTAGGAACTAATTAGCTTAGGCAACTTATTGTGTCATTGGCTTAAGTGCCCAAGTTCAACTCAAACTAATCTTGCTTAGCCTCTAAGAAAGAGAAAGAGAATTTACCGAGTAATTGTAGTTTGACAATATTAGTTTAACTTAATCACCTCATTTAAGGTTTTCTAAATCGCCCACGCGTTCAGTTCTCAAACCGAAAAGGATGCACTTGAATTCACTTTGATTTTCTTTTTATTTCTCCTTCTTTTCACTGACTTTATCTTCTAGCCCTCAAGCAGAAATTTCTCTCTAACTCTCCCTGTCCATCTCCGTCTATCTATCCGTTGTTCTAGGGACGAATTTTAACTTCGGCAACGAATTGTTTCGTTAGCTTTAAGTAGTTTAACTCAAACTAATCTTGCTTAGCCTCTAGCGTAGAGAATTTACTGAGGAATTGTAGCTTAACAATGTTATTTTAATTTAAGCACCTCATTCAAGGTTTTCTAAATCACCCGAGTGTTCAATTCTCAAGTCCAAAAGGTTTAATTTGAATTCCCTTTGATTTTCTTCCTATTTCTCTTTCTTTCTCTAAATTTTTCTTCTAGAAACCAAGAAGAAAGTTCCTCTCTAATTCTCTCCGTCGTTCTCCATCCATCTCTCTTTTGTTCTGGGAACTAATTAGCTTAGGCAACAAATTGTTTCGTTAGTGGGCACGTGAAAACATACAAGTTTTTGGGCTGGCCGTGGATATGGGTGAACCATGGATTTTATTTGGTCACATGCTTGATGGGACCATTTGGGTTATTTTTAAAGTTGGGCCCACGGTTTGGTGTTAATTTGGGCTCTCAATTATTTGCTTATAGTTGGTGGGCCCATGTGTTGTTTATATGGAGTGTTGTTGGACTCTTTTTTGTGGGCAAGTGGGGCCCGACAAGGTTTTTACTTTCTGTCCATGGACCTCCATACCTGATGAAGACCTGGGCATTATATTGGTCCTTATTTGTGTGATTTTTTTCAGCAGATTGGGCTATGCGTCTTTGGGTTGAATAAGTGGGTTTTTTTTAGCACATTTATTTCTGTTTAGCCTCACCGCAGTGGTTTACCAATTATAGTTGTTTTTTTCATTTTGATTAATCGTGTGATCCTCATGTGACTCGATACAAGGTGAGTTTTGAGCCATCTCCGCCAAGAGTGATTGAGGGGTCACTGCTATGGGGAATAGTGGTTCGATGACTTGCTGAGTTAGAGACTGGGAGGTGAGCGGGAGGATAGCTACCGGTTTATGGTTGCTTCTTGTCTTCATGTGACCCTTTCTAATTGATTGTATAGCCACGCCTGACATGGAGTGAAGGGCACACTGCCGTGGGGTTTGAGGCTTGTGATCTACCAAGAAAGGGACTGGGGGATGTGATGTTTGATCTTATGGGGATTTTTGACTATGTATTGGGCTGTTGTTGTGGGGCTATTGTTTTTTGCTACAACTCCGAAGACCGTTGATTATGGTTACTGCTCATGCTAGCTTCATGTGACTCTGTCGGGATGTGTTGTGGGATAGATTTTTTCCTCTGTCATGGCTTTGGTTAAGTGGCTAGGATGTCACGGCTGTGAGGAGTGGAAGGCTTACTGGATTCCATGCGCTCATCTTCGGTAGAGACTGGCGGCTTGTGGGGGTGGCAACCTTTTTGGATCGGGCTTGTGGGTTGCAGCTTTGTGTATTGTTTGTTATGTTTAATTAGCTTTGTGGTATTTATTTGTACCTTTGCCCATATATCCATCCCAAGTTTCCATCTATTATCTCTGATGGTAGGGGTTACTTGGGGACAAAAGGATATATGGGCAAAGTTGGGTTATGTTGTTTCTTTGTTGTTCTTGTGATTCTCCCCCCATTTTATGGGGGTGCTTTAGTAGTTTATGTTGGTTATGTTATCGTTTATTTATTTGTTGTTGGGTGTACCTGGGGTATGCCCCTTGTAAACTTGTATATTTCATTGTCTTTATTTTATGACTTACTTACCCAAAAAAAAAAAAAAATTGTTTCGTTAGCTTAAGTGGTCAAGTCTAATTCAAACTAGTCTTGTTTAATCTCTAAGAAGGAGAATTTACCAGGTACTTTGGTAAATTCTCCTTCTTAGAGATTAAACAAGACTAGTTTGAATTAGACTTGACCACTTAAGCTAACGAAACAATTTTTTTTTTTTTTGGGGGTAAGTAAGTCATAAAATAAAGACAATGAAATATACAAGTTTACAAGGGGCATACCCCAGGTACACCCAACAACAAAATAAATAAACGATAACATAACCAACATAAACTACTAAAGCACCCCCATAAAATGGGGGGAGAATCACAAGAACAACAAAGAAACAACATAACCCAACTTTGCCCATATATCCTTTTGTCCCCAAGTAACCCCTACCATCAGAGATAATAGATGGAAACTTGGGATGGATATATGGGCAAAGGTACAAATAAATACCACAAAGCTAATTAAACATAACAAACAATACACAAAGCTGCAACCCACAAGCCCGATCCAAAAAGGTTGCCACCCCCACAAGCCGCCAGTCTCTACCGAAGATGAGCGCATGGAATCCAGTAAGCCTTCCACTCCTCACAGCCGTGACATCCTAGCCACTTAACCAAAGCCATGACAGAGGAAAAAATCTATCCCACAACACATCTCCGACAGAGTCACATGAAGCTAGCATGAGCAAGTAACCATAATCAACGGTCTTCGGAGTTGTAGCAAAAAACAATAGCCCCACAACAACAGCCCAATACATAGTCAAAAATCCCCATAAGATCAAACATCACATCCCCCAGTCCCTTTCTTGGTAGATCACAAGCCTCAAACCCCACGGCAGTGTGTGCCTTCACTCCATGTCAGGCGTGGCTATACAATCAATTAGAAAGGGTCACATGAAGACAAGAAGCAACCATAAACCGGTAGCTATCCTCCCGCTCACCTCCCAGTCTCTAACTCAGCAAGTCATCGAACCACTATTCCCCATAGCAGTGACCCCTCAATCACTCTTGGCGGAGATGGCTCAAAACTCACCTTGTATCGAGTCACATGAGGATCACACGATTAATCAAAATGAAAAAAACAACTATAATTGGTAAACCACTGCGGTGAGGCTAAACAGAAATAAATGGCCTAAAAAAAACCCACTTATTCAACCCAAAGACCATAGCCCAATCTGCTGAAAAAAATCACACAAATAAGGACCAATATAATGCCCAGGTCTTCATCAGGTATGGAGGTCCATGGACAGAAAGTAAAAACCTTGTCGGGCCCCACTTGCCCACAAAAAAGAGTCCAACAACACTCCATATAAACAACACATGGGCCCACCAACTATAAGCAAATAATTGAGAGCCCCAATTAACACCAAACCGTGGGCCCAACTTTAAAAATAACCCAAATGGTCCCATCAAGCATGTGACCAAATAAAATCCATGTTCACCCATATCCACGGCCAGCCCAAAAACTTGTATGTTTTCACGTGCCCACTAACGAAACAATTTGTTGCCTAAGCTAATTAGTTCCCAGAACAAAAGAGAGATGATGGAGAACGAGGAGAGAATTAGAGAGGAACTTTCTTCTTGGTTTCTAGAAGAAAAATTTAGAGAAAGAAAGAGAAAAGGAAGAAAATCCAGGGAATTCAAATTAACCTTTTGGACTTGAGAATTAACACTCGGGTGATTTAGAAAACCTTGAATGAGGTGCTTAAATTAAAATAAATTGTTAAGCTACAATTCCTCAGTAAATTCTCTATGCTAGAGGCTAAGCCAGATTAGTTTAGTTAAACTGGTACTTAAAGCTAACGAAACAATTAGTTGCCGAAGTAAAATTAGTCCCTAGAACAACGGATAGATAGACGGAGATGGACAGGGAGAGTTAGAGAGAAATTTCTGCTTGAGGGCTAGAAGATAAAGTCAGTGAAAAGAAGGAGAAATAAAAAGAAAATCAAAGTGAATTCAAGTGCATCCTTTTCGGTTTGAGAACTGAACGCGTGGGCGATTTAGAAAACCTTAATGAGGTGATTAAGTTAACTAATATTGTCAAACTACAATTACTCGGTAAATTCTCTTTCTCTTTCTTAGAGGCTAAGCAAGATTAGTTTGAGTTGAACTTGGGCACTTAAGCCAATGACACAATAAGTTGCCTAAGCTAATTAGTTCCTAGAACAAAAGAGAGAGATGACGGAGAACGACTGGGAGGTTAGAGAGAAATTTTCTTTCTTGAGAGCCAGAATAGAAAATTAAAGAGGAGAGTGAGAAATAAGAAGAAAATCAAAGGGAATTCGAATTCATCCCTTGCGCTTCACAATTGGACACTTAGGTGATTTAGAAATCCGTAAATGAGGTGCTTAAGTTAAACTAATATCGTTAACTTACAATTACTCGGTAAATTCTCTTTCTTAAAGACGGAGCAAGATTAGTTTGAGTTAAACTTGGCCACTTAAGCTAATGACACAATTAGTTGCCTAAGCTAATTCGTTCCTGGAACAAAGGAGAGAAGGATGGGAGAGTTAGATAGAAACTTTCTTTTTGGGAGCTAGAAGAGAAAGTTAGAGAAAAGAACGAGAAATAGGAAGAAAACCAAGGGGAATTCAAATTCATCCTTTTGCGATTGAGATTTGAACAATTAGGTGATTTAGAAAACCTTAAATGAGCGGCTTAAGTTAAAATAATGTCGTTAACCCACAATTACTTGGTAAATCCTCTTTCTTAGAGGCTAAGCAAGTTTAGTTTGACTTAAACTTGACCATTTAAGCTAATGAAACAACTAGTTGCCCAAGGTAAGAAGTTCCTAGAAAAAAAGAGAGAACGATGGAGAAGGACGGAGAGAGTTAGAGACAACCTTTCTTCTTGAGAGCTAGAAGAGAAAGTTAGAGAAAAGAAAGAGAAATACGATTCAAATTCATCCTTTTGGACTTGATAACTGAACACTTGGGCGATTTAGAAAACCTCAAATGAGGTTCTTAAGTTAAACTAATATCGTTAAGCTACAAGTACTCGGTAAATTCTCTTTCTTAGAGGCCAAGCAAGATTGTCTATTCACCCAAAAAAAAAAAAAAGCAAGATTAGTCTGAGTTAAACTTGGCCACTTAAGCTCACGACACAATTAGTTGCCTAAGGTAATTGGTTCCTAGAACAAAAGAGAGATGGATGGAGAACGACGAGAGAGTTATAGAGAAACTTTACTTGAGAGCTAGAAGATAAAGTCAGAGAAAAGAAAGAGAAGTAGGAAGGAAACCTTAAAGGGAATTCAAATTCATCCATTTGGACTTGAGAATTGAACGCTTGGGTGATTTAGGAAACCTTAAATGAGCCGCCTAAGTTAAACTAATATCGTCAAACTACAAGTACTCTCGGCAGATTCTCTTTCTTAGAGGCTAAGCAAGATTAGTTTTCGTTAAACTTGGCCACTTAAGCTGATGAAACAATTGGATGCCTAAGATAATTAGTTTCTAGAAGAAAAGAGAGAACGATGGAGAAGGACGGAGAGAGTTAAAGAGAAACTGTCTTCTTGAGAGCTAGAAGAGAACGTTAGAGAAATAGGAGGAAAATCAAAAGGGAATTCAAATTCATCCTTTTGGACTTGAGAATTGAACACTTGGGTGATTTAGAAAGCCTTAAATGAGGTGCTTAAGTTAAAATAATGTCGTTAAATAACTCTGTAAATTCTCTGTCTTAGAGTCTAAACAAGATTAGGTTTGTTAAACTTTTAAGCTAATGAAACAATTAGTTGCCTAAGATAATTAGTCCCTAGAACAACAGATAGGTAGACAGAGAATGGCAGAGAGAGTTAGAGAGAAACCTTCTTCTTGAGGGCCAGAAGAGAGTTAGAGAAAAGAAAGAGAAATAAAACGAAAATCAAAGAGAATTCAAAGTCATCCTTTTGGGCATGAGAATGGAACACACTTAGGTGATTTAGAAAAAAAAAAAAAAAAAAACCTTAAATGAGGTGCTTAAGTTAAAATAATATCGTTAAGCAACAAGTACCTGGTAAATTTTTTTTTTTTTTTTTTTGGGTGAATAAGACATAAATAAAACAGCAAAATATACAAGAATACAAGGGGCAAACCCCAGGCCCTAACGATATCTATCAAATAAGATTTCAATTGAATTATAAAATTATGCAAAATGAAAAATATAGATCAAAATGTCACACTTTTTGAATTTGAAATGTGACTTTTGAAATTTCCACATTTTTAGAAATGTTTTTAAAATTACACATCTTAGGTATGATTTAAAAAAATTTGAAATTTAAATTTCTAATGTCAAATTTCACATATTTGAGATGTAAAGAAATAAAATAAATTTTCACAGTTCCATATTAAATCCTAAAGATATTTCATAAATATAAAAAATCCTTAAATTATCTGAATTTTCGCACTTGTTATGAATAAAACTAATGTGATTTTAACACTTGTTATGAATAAAATTAATGTGATTTTTTTTTTTTAAGTGTGAAAATTTATATCTTCAATGAAAATATTGATACCAATTTTTAAACTTTTTTAAAAATTCACAATATTTAATTTATTGAGAATATTCATATTCATGTTTGTAATAATTATATATTTTCAAAAATTCACACTAAAGAGATTCCAATTATAATCTAACTATAGTGATTATTTTATTTTCATTTTTTTGGAAATGTAGATTTTGATATAATATTATATATAATAAAAATAAATAAATCATATTGTTGAAGATATTAAATTAAATAGATATTCTAAAGAATCTTCTCCTATAATTAAGTTGCATGATGAATTGCAATTCTATTGCCAAATTTAGAGATAGATTAAAAAAAGATTTTTTTTGGTCCTTTTGAAAGCTATGAGACTAAATGGAATTACAAATTATGAATAAGATCAAATGGGATACAACTTTAGTTATGAAATTTACATATAAAAATTCCAAAGAAAAAATGTGAGAAAGGGAAAGTAATTGATTGGGATAAGAGGAACTAACTTTGTTCGCTCTTTTTGGTGGACAACTGCTCAATAGAACCACTTCTCCCTACTCTAGTGTGAGCATCTTATGCCACTTTGTGCTTAAGAGCATTGCTATTAAAATTTAAAATTTAAACTTACTTTTTAAATTTAATAATATGGTAACAATTAAAATATTTAAGACTATACTCTATCATATCTTTCTAATTATCAACTAATCATATTATTTAAATATCATTGAATCTAAAAAATGAGTTCAGAAAATAAACGTACATGCTATTTTCTTTTGGTTAAGCTAAAGGAAAAAGCTAAAAAGAGATCAACTTGATTGAAAAAGTTGAAAGCTAATCTATTTAACAAATAATATCTTGAAACATATAATCCGGTCAAAAGATGCAAATATAAAGATGATACTTTTGTAGGGATAATTAGTTAATAGTGTCGAAGCGCCTTGTGGTTTTATATTTGTGGTATTTGCTGTAATTTCTCATTAAATAAAAATATTATGTAGATAGTGTCACATGATATTTCGAGAGTATCAATTTTTTTTGTTGTTGTTGTTGTTTTTTTTTTTTTTTTTTTTGGTTTTGTTTAAGGTCACATTTGGAAATATATTTTTTAGTAATTTTTTGACTTTTTAACTAAAAATATAGGTAAAAAAAATAGTATATTTGGAATGACTTTTTAGTTTTTTACGAAAAGATATGCAAAAAATAGAGAAAAAAGAGAATCTTTGACTTTTTGGTATAGGTTATAGGCTTTTTGATTTTTTTAGTAACTTTTTGACTTTTAGGCTAAAACTGTTTGTGGAGAAGTGGTTTTGGAAATACTCTTCAGATCCTGGGAGACGTTCTTGATCCTCAGCTAGTCACCTGCAAAGACAAACACTCCGGTCGGGGGTGCCGGGGTTAGCACTCCGACGGGTAAGTCAGTTCTTATACTCAAGAAAGTTTGTTTACTAAGTTTAGTGAAGTGATTCTTACATACCTTTCTAAATCTAAAGCTCTTGTATTTATACTCATTCTCTGGACCTCGGGTCCAGAGCCCACTTTTTACTTATTATCCTTTTGTTTATTCCAACATACATCTCCTCGTCTATTCAGCGATCTCAATGTATTCGGTATCTTAGTTGATTAGTACGGAGCCGAACAGTCTCTGACTTCTGGGATACATCCCTTCCAACTCTTCTATTTATTCGGCTTCCACAATTGCCCCCCAAGCATTCTCCCAACGTCTGTTGGCTAGAATGCTTGGTTCCGGATTTTGAATACCCAACCAAAATTTTGGTGATTGGGCCCACAAAGCATACGTCTAAGTACACTCCTTTTTGGTTGTCGTACCGACTTCCCGCCTCTTCGTACATACCTATTCATTGCGTTTTTAAAGATTGGCGTCCCTTCGGATTCACATTCCATGATACTGGTCGCTGGGTTGCCTTTTGGATCGTTCTTGCAATTTTGTCTCCTCCAATATCTTCTTCACCCTCTATAAGTTTTCCACTTCTTTGCTTCGAGAACTATTCCCATTTTATTCTTTGGCATATCTGTGTCAACTGTAGAGTATGGCAAAACATTTGAAAGACCTCCTCTCATCAGATCGAATTGCTAGTTTTAGACGCCATTTCTCTATTCCGGATGACGTCCGTCTGTCACTTTTGGCAGACGGCACCCTTGACATAGAGAGGGAGGACGAAACCACAATCGTCTTTCCTCTCTTGTCAATCGCAGAGGGTGGAGTCCACTTCCCTCTACACCCATTTCTAAGGGCTGTGCTTCGCCATTAGGATTTAATCCCTTCTCAACCTAACGTGAATTTCTTTAGAATTATAATGGGGATTGTAGCGTTGAATCGTCGCCTTGGAATTAACCTTGGCATTCCGGCTATCCGGCACTGCTATGCCTTGGCTAAGTCCTCCGGTCGGCAAGGGCGTTATTTCCTTAGAGCTAAGGACACCGACCATCAACTAATCACTATGCTTTCCAGCTCTGGGAAACGAGTTGATGATGTCATGGTCGTTGTCCAGGGTAACTGGGAATTTGGCGAAGGGGAGGATCGTGTTGACCCTATTCCTAGACGGAGGGGCGAGCCAGGTCGCCGAGTATCTCCTTGTTTTTGTCATGTGTTCTTTTTATTGTAAAACCTATTCCATTGAAATCTTACGGCTTCGTCTCGTGCAGGGAGGGGTTTGAAAAAGGTACTATCTTCAACCCACGACGCCGTTCTTTCAGATATTAGGGTTGCTCTCAGGTATTTCGGCCGTCGAAGTCTTCAAAAACAGGGAGGGCGACTCACATTCTGCTTTGTTACGAGCCGACATACACAACCTTCTCGGCGGCGGAAAACATACCGATTCCGAAGGGTGAAGATTCCCTTATTGCTCTTATTTTGTCTGACTTCAAAAACTTGAGGCAGGTAGGCTTTGAAGGGTCCGATTCGGAGCGAAATGAGGTAGCTGATATCGCCGAATCAGATCAATCCGAGACCGAGTCTGAGGAGTATTGGATTCCGCCGATCCTCCATTTACATCGGGACCAGGGGATCTTCCTTCTGCCGACGTTTTTCAACGCTTAGAGGATCTTCCCGTCATAGACTCCGCGGATATGGCCGGATTGAGTCTGACAAAGCTTGCCAAAAAGGCGAATGCGGAGAGGTTAGCCGCACGGCGAAGAGCGGAGGGCCTTTCGTCTGAAATACCGCCCGCCACCGAATCTCGACTCCCCTCCCTGTTGCCGAATCAGAGTCCTTGGGGGTTGTAGAGGAGACGGAAAAAGGTCAGAATGCCGAATCTCCGTTGTCGGGAAAAGAGGAAAAGGCAGAGAAACGCTCTGCTGACCTTAAGGCCGGTTCAGACGAACAAGGTGGTAAGCGTCCTCGATTGGAGGGATCTAATGAGGTTGTTCCTTTTGTCATTCGTCCAATGGTAAAGGACATGCCGGTTCCCTCTAACGCTTCGGCGCTTAAAGATCCAGAAGTCGCATTCGGTGTGGCTACGTCCGTGTCGTTGCCGTCTGATATGGAGGCTTTCCGGGTGGAACCAGATCTGAATGCGACAGCACTAGCCGCGCAATCGGCACTTCTGGTACGTATTCTGACTTTTCTTCACTTTCCAAGTACTGTTGAGGTTATGTTTTTGGGTTCTTCCTTTGCAGACCGTCGGAAGGATAGCCGACATGGGACGTCGGCATCTCGACGCCGTCAAACAGATTGACCGCTTACGAAAGCAAGTAGAGGGCCAGAGGAAAAGGGCCGAGAGGATGCAGTTTTGAGAGCGAACAAGGAAGCTTCTCGGGCCGAGGCCGAAGTAGAAAAGGCTCGCATTGCAGATCAATCCGAGCGGACGCCGAGAAGAAGGCGGACGCGAGCGAAGCGGCGCTGAGATTGTCCCAGAAGGCGGTTGCCAGCCTGGAGGCTAAGTTGGCTGACATGAAGGCGGCTGCTTCCAAAGTATTCGAAGCCGGGAAAGATGTTGGGCTCGCCGAATATGTGGACCAGGTCCCGCGGTTTGAAAACAGGGGGTTCAAGCATGGCTGGCACAAAGCCCTTGCTGCAGCTGGGGTTTCACTGACTATGCCAGTGCCGTATGAGCAAGTGGACGTCGAGCCGTTGGAGACTGATTCCGAAGGCTGAGCTGGGCAATTGACTGTTAGGATTTCACAAATGTATTAGGATTTAACAGATGTATTGTTACAATTGTTTTGTCAGACATTTTTGTGCGGGGTTATAGCTTATTTATTTTGCATATATAAAATGTCATGAGTTGTGCTCAACTTTGCTGATGAAGAATGATATTACTTAATTTTGAGCTCGGACGATCGGACTAAGGAATCTGCCCTTGCCTTAGCCAGGGCGCGGGCTCGCGAAGCCGAATGAGCCGATGGCTTTGAATCGTGGGCTGGCTCAGGCATAAGTTACTCGGTAATCTCTTGAAAAGATAGCCAGCTAGATTAATGAATCTGCCCTTGCCTTAGCCAGGGCGCGAGCGAGGAACCGAATGAGCTGATGGCTCTAAATCGAGGGCTGGCTGAGGCATAAATTGCTCGGCATTATCATTTGAAAATATAGCCGGCTAGGTTAATGAATCTAGCCCTTGCCCCAGCGATACCGGCGATAGCGTTTGAAATATAGCCGACTAGATTAATGAATCTGCCCTTGCCTTGGCCAGGGCACGAGCCTGAGGAACCGAATGAGCCGATGGCTCTGAATCGTGGGCTAGTTGACGGGCATACGACGTTTGGCGCTCAATGTTTCTGACGTTTTCTCGGGGGAGCTGCATGTACCCCAAAATAAATGGACGAGTTCGTGCCAACGACTTGACTCATTTCTATTCAGGCTTGATCCAAACCTGGCAGGGGCCAACATTGGTTGGGTTTAGCGGTCAAAATGAATCGCAGCAGCGAGCCTATTCACGCGGGAAGAAGAGCATCTATGGATCGGGAAAAAGAGCGGCCCCCTAGTCGTCGAAGCAGATCACCCCGAAAGGACGGACAACGGGGAGATTCCCCACGCCTACGATCGCAAGTTGAGCCTGACGCGGCGCCACGACCGTTGAGTTTTGCGGTTCTCGTGAAGAATAGACCAATGACGGAGGCGGATTCTATAATTAAAGACCCAGATGTGGCAGTTGAGTTCGCTCGGCAGATTTTTCCGCCGGAGGTCCAACAGTCGATGGTCGGACGTCGAGATTTCGAAGTATTTCGGGATGGCATACATGGGGCTGTCAAGGGACTGTATAGCGCTTATGAAGTCGGGATGCGTCTGCGCGAAGCCCGACGCGAGAGTGAGAAAAACAACGAAAGGAATCGTAGTCTGGAGGCTCGCGCGAAAAAGGCTGAGAGTGAGCTTCGGGAGCTGAAGAGTGTTCGAAGGCCGAGTCGGTGGTGGACAGTCAAGCGAAAAGAAAAGCATGGGGGAGAGGCGAACCGAGAGGCCTCGGGTTATGAGAGAGGATATCAGGACGGCTTGAAGGTCGGGATCAAGAAGACCAAACAGACCTAGCTGAGGAAGTCTGCCGATGCGAAAATCGTGGTTTCAAGCATGGCTGGATCAAGGCCCTTCAAACCGTGGAAGCTCTTGGGTCCGTGGGCATAAATTCGGCTTTGCCCCTATATCATCGGCATTACCTTCCGTATCCCGAGTTCAAATTGAGAAAAAGCGACGACGAAGACGCCGACTTAGTGGGCCATAATGTTGAATAATAGAATTACTTTATCAAATGCTTGAAATGTTTGGCGGCTTTTGAATAAATAGAATTCTTTATTAGCAGCTTTTGAAATGTTTTGCGCGTAATTAAACGCCCTATCTCAATTTATTGTCAACTTTTGTATTGCGTGATGTAAACGTTTGAACATGCATCAATCGGCTCCAATTAGGAACCATGTAGTTGGTCAGTTAAATCGTGATGTCTTGCCGAATCCGGAGACTTATTCGGCCCTTAGATGTCATGCACCCAAAGAGGCTCCGAATCCGGAGACTTGTTTGGTCAATCGTGGTATCCAGGAAGGGCGCTCCGAATCCGGAGACTTATTTGGCCAATCGTGGTATCCACGAAGGGCGCTCCGAATCCGGAGACTTATTCGGCCAATCGTGGTATCCACGAAGGGCGTTCCGAATCCGGAGACTTATTCGGCCAATCGTGGTATCCACGAAGGGCGCTCCGAATCCGGAGACTTATTCGGCCAATCGTGGTATCCGCGAAGGGCGCTCCGAATCCGGAGACTTATTCGGCCTTAGATGTCATGCACCCAAAGGGGCTCCGAATCCGGAGACTTATTGGCCAATCGTGGTATCCACGAAGGGCGCTCCGAATCCGGAGACTTATTTGGCCAATCGTGGTATCCACGAAGGGCGCTCCGAATCCGGAGACTTATTCGGCCAATCGTGGTATCCACGAAGGGCGCTCGAATCTGGAGACTTATTCGGCCAATCGTGGTATCCAAAGGGCGTTCCGAATCCGGAGACTTATTGGCTAATCGTGGTATCCACGAAGGGCGCTCCGAATCCGGAGACTTATTCGGCCAATCGTGGTATCCACGAAGGGCGCTCCGAATCCGGAGACTTATTCGGCCCTTAGATGTCATGCACCCAAGGGGGCTCCGAATCCGGAGACTTATTTGGCCAATCGTGGTATCCACGAAGGGCGCTCCGAATCCGGAGACTTATTCGGCCAATCGTGGTATCCATCGTGGTATCCACGAAGGGCGCTCCGAATCCGAAGACTTATTCGGCCATCAAGAAGCGCGTAAGCTGAGGCATAAACGAGAAATTTTTGCATTACAGCAGAGTATGTACAAGTACCAAGCCCACAAATCGGGTCATTGGTAAATTTTCGTAGATGCGTTGAATTCCAGGCCGTGGGCAGGCTTCTTCCTGACATGTCCGAAGAGCGATATGCCCCTGTTCCTGCAATGGAGTCTACTTGATAGGGGGCCGTCCCAGTTCGGACCCAGCTTTCCGTCGGCCGGTCTCCGGTCGGCTGGAAGTATTTCTTCAGGACCAGCTCTCTTGGAGTGTAACGCGCAAACTGAACTCGTTGATTGTATGACTTAGCGAGCTGCTGCTGATACCGTGCCATAGAGGCCAGGGCGCGGTCTCTTCGTTCCTCAATTAGATCCAGGTCTAAGGGCGAGCATCATGTCATTTCGGCTCGTATCAAAAGGCTTGCGATTTCAAAGTCGGGAGGCCGATTTCCAGGGTAAGATTGCTTGGGTTCGAAGCATAGAGCGAACGGCGTTTTCTCCGGTGGACCTCCTCGGCATTGTGCGATGCACCCACAATTCACTCGGCAATTCTTTGAACCCATTTGCCTTTAGCTCTTTCCAGTCTCTTTTTTGATGCCGTCAAAGTGGTTTTGTTAGAGGCTTCGGCTGACCGTTACTCTGGGGGTAACGCGGCGTAGAGAAGTAAGGCACGATACCGTATTTGCTGCACAGTTCTCGGTATACGCCACAATCGAACTGGGTGCCATTGTCTGAGATGAGAGCTCTTGGGAATGCCGAATCGCGTAATGATGTTTCTCCATACAAATCGCTTATGTCGGCATCTCGTAAATGTGCTAGAGCCTCCGCTTCGACCCATTTTGTAAAGTCATCTGTTGCTACGATTAAGAATCGCTTGTTTCCTGGGGCCCTTGGCAACAGTCCTACGATATCAAGCCCCCATTGAGCAAACGGCCAGGGACTAGTGATATAGTTTAACCCTTCGGCGGGCAAATGGGTTAGTGGGGAGAACTTTTGGCATTGTTCGCATCTTTTGACATAATTTTCTACGTCGGCTCTCATTGTCGGCCAATAATACCCCTGTGTTATAGCTCGATGGGCCAGGGAGCGTCCGCCAGAGGGGCACCACAACTGCCCTCATGTATCTCAGTTAGAAGCTCCTCCACTTTATCCGGGTGTACGCATTCCAAATAGGGACCGGAGAGGGACTTTTTATGAAGCCCTCCTTGTGGATCCAGATAGTATCGCAGGGCCTTGTTGCGTAGCTTGTGTGCTTCTTTTTTGTCCTCTGGGAGTTGTTCAGAAGAGAGGAATCCGGCAATGGGGTCCATCCAGCTTGATGCGGATTCTATAACGTTGACGTGGGTTTCCTCCGAAGGGCCAATACTCGGCTCCGGGATGAAACCTACTTCAATGGTCCGTTTGAGCTCAGAATTGATGGCGGAGGCTAGGCATGCCAGGGCATCTGCGTGTGTGTTCTGATCACGTGTTATTTGGTTCAGTTCGTGATGGTCGAACTTCGTTAGCAAAGAGTTGGCCGTTTTCATATAGGCCGCCATTCGGTCGTTTTTGCAGCGTACTCCCCTTTAGCTGGTTGATGACCAATTTTGAGTCACAAAACACTAGCAAACGCGAGTGCCGAGAATATGTGCATTTCGTAGACCGGCTAAGAGGGCTTCATACTCGGCCTCGTTATTTGATGCTTCGAAGCCAAGCTTGACGGCCTGCTTTATTATTGCGCCGTCGGGAGACATGATTACTACGCCGGCGTCGCAGCCTCGTTGGTTAGACGATCCATCACAGTATAGCTGCCAAATATCCCCGACATAAATTCTCCAGTTCGGCTTTGATCGAACTTCAGCCTTTGGAAGAATGTCGGCAGGTTTAAGGTCGGAAAGCCCGCCTGTGAATTCGGCAACAAAGTCGGCCAGCACCTGTCCCTTGATTGCGGTTTTGGGTAAAAACTGAATGTCATATTGGTCGAGTTTAGGAGCCCATTTGGAAACACGTCCTGATGCTTCTGCACTCCGTAGTACTGATTGGAGGGGATAATCTGTTATCACCCCAATCCTATGCCCTTGGAAGTAATGCATCAGTTTTCTTGCTGCCATGACCAAGGCTAGGATGAGTTTTTCCAGCGGAAGATAACGTGACTCGGCATCGACCATTGCCTTGCTCACATAATACACTGGCCGTTGCTGCCCTTTCTCTTCTTTTAATAGTACGGCACTGACGGCCCTATCGGAGACTGCCAGATACAGAATGAAGGGGTCACCGGCAGCTGGTGTTGTCAAGAGAGGTACTGACCGGAGGTAAGTCTTGAGCCCGGTGAAAGCTACTTCGCACTCGGTGGACCATTCAAAAGCTTTGCCTTGACGTAGCGTCTGGAAGAATTGTCTGCAGCGGTCTGTTGACCGACTGATGAATCTATTGAGTGCAGCGGCCATCCCCATCAACTTTTGGACTTCTTTCACTGATCGGGGGGAACCGAGTTCCAAGATTGCTGTGACTTGCCTCGGGTTGGCTTCGATTCCACGGTGGTTGACGATATAACCCAGGAATTTGCCGGAGCCGATTCCAAACGCGCACTTGGAGGCGTTCAGTTTCATTCTGAATTTGCGCAAGATGCCGAATGTCTTTTCTAGATCGGCTATGTGATCCTGTTCTTCTTTGGACTTGACCACCATATCGTCGATGTAGACTTCCATAGTGTGGCCGAGTTGTTCTTTGAACATAGCGGTGACCAGTCTTTGGTAAGTTGCCCCTGCATTCTTCAGCCCAAAAGGCATAACTTTGTAGCAGTAGGTTCCTCTTGGGGTGAGGAATGCAGTTTTGTCCTAGTCATCCGGATGCATGGCAATCTGATGGTAGCCTCTGTAAGCATCGAGGAAACTCATGCGTTGGTGGCGCGCCGTTGCATCGACGAGTTGGTCGATTCTAGGTAAGGGAAAGCAGTCCTTGGGGCAAGCTTTTGTTCAGATCCGTGAAGTCGACGCACACTCGCCAAGTTCCATTTTTCTTCTTCACCACCACTGTGTTGGAGAGCCACGTGGGGTAGGTGACTTCTCTAATTGCCCCGGCGTCAAGCAGTCTGTCGACTTCTTCTATGACGGCAGCAGTGTGCTCTGCGGCAGACCGACGGCCTTTCTGAATGATGGGCTTGCATGTGGGGTCGACGTTTAGGTGGTGCTGTGAAACTGATGGGTCTATACCCGGCATCTCGTACGGAGTCCACGCAAAGACGTCGAGGTTGGCGAGTAGAAGGAGATCAGCTGCTGTCTATCGGCTTGGTTTAAAGAGGTGCCGATCATGAAGAACTTTTCCGGGCTTCCATCGATGTCAACTCGGTCTAAACTTTCTGTGGCCTTTTCGCTTGGCTGCCGCCCGACGTCATCCAAGATTTCCCGATTGGGTACTTCAATGGAGTTTACCTGCAATTCCTTTGGCATTTTGGCGGCCAAGAGGTAACATGCTTGTGCCGATTTTTAGGAGCCGTGGATCTGCTCAATGCCGTGTTCCGTTGGGAAACGTAACAATTGATGGTAGGTTCTTGGGACGGCCTGTAAGGTATGCAACCACGATCGCCCCATGATAAGATTGTACGGCGATGGCAGCCGGACGACCAGGAATTCTACATCCACCGTTCTGGAACCCGCTCGAACGGGTAGGTTGATCTTTCCCAGTGGGTATTCGGGGTTGGCATTGAAGCCGAATAGTGGATAAGGGGCCGGAGTCAGGTCCGATTTGGTGAACCCGAGTTTGATGAAGGTTTTATAATACATGACCTCCGAAGTGCTGCCCTGGTCTATAAGAACGCGTTCGACGGTGAACCGGTTACGCGTAGCGCGACAACCAATGGATCGATGTGAGGGAGTGTTACGCCGATCAAATCAGAGTCGTCGAAGGTGATGCTTGGCAATTCTCGGGGTCGCTTTGCTGGCGTGAGTTGTTGCTGAGGGCCTGGGAGGGACTAGATTGCATGTACGGCCGGGGATTTCGGCAGGCTGTATATCATGTGGATGTTATCATGCGGAACACTTCGCTGGAGACGTTCGTCTTTTGTCAACTCCTCAAAGTAATTGGCTGAAGCACAACGAATGTCGGTGTTTTGCTGTCGGGCCCGAGACCATAGATCGCCTGCCCTTGGGGGTCGCTCAGAAACCTGGCGCACTGTTTGTTTGGACTTTGCTATTTCCAAGGCCAGATCGCGGCGAAGGCGCTCGGTCTCAGCGATGGTGTTGTCTAAACTGTGTTTGGTTTTTTTGGCTCGTTCCATGATGGCTAGCATCGTCTCCTGTGCTGAAGTCGTTTGTGAATCGACATTCAAGGCACGTCTTACCGCGATGATTTCCTTCTCTCCCGAACCCTCGTTTTGCATCCGTCTTGGTTCATTTTTGGCATGGACCTTGTCTTTAGTGTTTGGAAGGTGGTACAAGGGTAGGAGACCAACTTTTCTCCTTGGAGACCACCTTGCCCCCGCTGGCGGATTTTCTTGTTAGGTAACTGGTCTCCTTGATTTTTAGGCCATAATTGCTGGTCTCCCACCACACCACTAGCTTGCATTCAGTTGGGAGACCACCAAATGGGCTGGCCGACCACCTTTCTTTGAGTTAACCCTTTTGAACTGGTTGGCCGACTACCTAAAGTGGCTGGTCGACCACCTAAACTGGTCGGCCTGCCTCCCCCTGTCTTGTCTCTGTGAGTTGTTGCCAGCTGTGCCAGTTGGAAGGCACAGATTGCATCCTCCACACACGTGTATGGAGGATCTTTGGCCTTGGTTTTTAGCTTCTTTGAGAAGCTAAGGCCTTGTATCTCTATAAAGGAGGGCCTTCCCCTCCTTTGTGAGGGTGGAGAAATTGGTCTAAGGCATACAAGACTTCTCCCTCTATATCTCTCTATTTTGGTCTCAAGTGTGCCTTGTTCTTGCACCCTTGCACACCACCTCATAGCCTAACACCTCCACCATTGCTTTGAGATCCTTGGAGGTCATTTTCAGAGGTTGAAGGTCTGGTTTTTTGGTCTCAAAGTTGCTGTCTTGCTGAGCTTCAAGGGTAACACACTTTTTCCCTCTTTTAAGCTTTAGTTTGATCCATCTCTTATCCTTATTTGCATGCATATTTGAGCTTTTTGGTCAACTGAAAAAAGTCTTGTTTTGAGGTCCTTTTCATGTTTTTTTAAGGTCATTTTCCTGTTGGGGGTCATCTACCCTCTTGCATGCTTCATTTAGTCTTGTTTTGAGCCATGCCTTAAGGCCTTTGTGTTGACCTTTGTTTCGCCTTTGAGCCACTGAAATCCAGCGGATTTTCAGTGGCTGGCATGCTGTTTTGAGGGCCAAAATCAGAGAGGGGAGACCCTCTCTCTTTTGGCCTTGTTTGTTGGCATTTTTGGCCTTTCAAATGAGCCTTCATTTGCATACCCCCAGCCTTGTTTCAGGCCCTTTTCAGTGACTTTTAGGGCCTTCCTAGGCTCTGTCTAGAGTTGGTTTTGTCACCTTGGGTGTGTCTCTTGCATGCGTAGAATAACCCCTCTCATAGCCTATCAAAGGAGCATAACATTCTTGCATGCATTGATCATGTTTCAGTGGGTTTTTGGGCTTTATTTAGCATGTCATGTCTCTGAATTTTTCTAGTTTAGTGGCCTCTTGATTGCTTCATATGCTTGTAGTGTAATCCATGTTCACTAGCTCACATTGCATGTTGTTTTGGCCCTTGATTCTAGCATATTTTGGCTATGTTCTAAACTGATTTTATTCATGATTTAGACTACCTCAGCTCTGTTTTGAGGTCCCATGGTCGAATGATGCTTTCCATGCATACTTGTAGTGTAATACACTTGCCTAGCTTCGAGTTTTGAAGCCTCTTGCATGCTTAACTTGAGTGGTTTTCATGTTTTGGCATCATTGAACATGTTATTTCAGAGCTTATACTTGTGCCATATTCCCAAGTTTTCCACTCTTTAAATGCGTTTGAGAGATGTGCTTGTATGCCTCATTTTTGGGCTATTGCATGAGCTTCATTTTTGTGCATTGCAAGCCATCATTTTAGTCCATTTTGCCACTATTTTGGGTCTGCATGGGGACTGTTTGGGGTTGGTTTGGTCATTTGGGCATCCCTTTGCATACCTCTAGTGTAATGCACTTCACTAGTTTCGGTAATTGTGCCATCCAACATGCATCGGGTGAGTTGTTTGCATGATTCGGGATGACCTTGTATGTCATTTCAGAGCTGGAACATGTGTCATTGTATTCCATATTTCATCCTTGTCATGCTTTGGTAGAGTTGCATTTTGTGCCTTAGGCTTAGAGCCCTTGAATTGTGCATGCTTGTGTGTTTTTCGGGGCCTTGTTTTCATCATATTTGGCCACTAGTTTGGGTGTGGCCGAGGCCCATCCATCTTGGTTTAAGTCCATCTTGCATTGTGTATGTCCTATAGTCCATGTTATCGCATGTTTGATCATTGCATTGCGTATGCCTCGTTCATAACATTGCGTATGTTAGTGCATTGTGTATGCATGCCATATAATCCATGTGCATTGAGTATGCCATTGATTAGTTCATAGCATTGTGTATGCCATTTGCATGCTTGCATGTCATTCCGTGCGTCTTTGCATCACTTAGTTGTATTGCATTTAGATAGCATGCTAGAGTTGCATTTGTCCATGCATTGTTTGTTGCATTGTGTTTGGAGTAGGGTTTAGTCCAAACACGGGAAACAAGGGACGTTTCGTACTCAAAGTGACGAAACGTGCCTCGATTCTTGGTCACCGACACTCTTGACTATCCATGATAGAGCTGTTGGCTTTAGGTGTTTACATGTGCATTCATTTTCATATTGAGTTGCGCAATTCGGCCCCTCGGCCATCATGCATCGAGATGCGTGATTGGTGGCCCGAGGGTCGAGACCTACACTCTCTCGAGCTTATGCAATGACAGGGAGAGTGGTCGTGCACACATGTGTTGCAAATACTATGCTTTCTCTCTCTCTTGCCTTTGTTGCAGAAAATGCAGAAACCAGGAGAAGAAACTGGTCGGCCGACCAGGTTTTCTGGCAGGCCGACCACCTTTTTTGGTTTTCACCACCAAAGGTGGTCGGTAGTTGGTCTCCCATGCCTATAAGCTGGTTGGCAGCCTTCCCACAGATTCCCGGGGTGGAGTTTCATCTCCTTAGAGCTTTGTGCGAATTTCTGAAATCAATTGCAAACAAAGGCAAGCCAGGGCATCGCGATGGATTTTCGGGCAAGGCAACTTGAGCATGCATGCATCCATTGTCTTCCAAAACAGAGCTGAGGCAGCCCATTTTACATAGTTTGCATGCTAGTTTAGTTAATTTGTTAATTAGCTAGTGTTGTGTAATAATTAGTTAATTCGATTCTATATTATTTATTCGGACCCTCCGTGAGAGGGCAATATTGTAATAAGTGTGCGTGTGCGTGTGTGTGATGCATGTCTTCTAACCCCACGTCTTTCTCCCTTTTACTTACCAGCTTTCGATGGTTAGTTTTAGGGCACGTTTCAATTAGCATCCTTATGCTCGTATGTTTGCATTCATTCATCTGTCCTGTATGCACCGGGCTCGGCGCATCATACTAACTGCATTGTATTTCAATTCCAAGTTGAATACATGTTATCTGTAGCATCTCATATGCCATCTTAGAATAGCCGAGCCTATCTTAGTTGCATTTCGCATGTGTTGCATTAGCCATCTTAACATGAACTAGGATCATGCATTGATTACTAACTAGTTTCTATTTTGGCTCGGAATACTCGGTAAGTGTTTATGCTTTAGCATCCTTGCATGTGTGTGAGTGACTGCCATGATAGCATGCTTACCATGAGGCTATTTGCTTACGTGATTAACTGCCTGAATGCCTGTGGGTGAAGGTTGGATTACCTGAATTGGGACAATTCATTGAAATCTGTATTTTAGTCTACTTGCGAGTAGCAAACTTCAAGCCATTTTTTCAAACAAACGGATATGCAATGCTTTATTCCAAATTAGGCAGTCTAGTCTATACTTGTTTTGCTGTGCGCATCACATAGTAATTCTAGGTTAAATAATCGGAATAAGAACGCATGTGTTTTCAAAAACAAGATATCATGTTTAGTAGTGGCCGATCTTTGATCGGGCGAGCGGGGGTGCTTATTGCATGATCTTCCCCAATCGTACCCAACTTCTCGAGCCGAGGCAACTTTGGTGATGACGGATACGTGGCCTTAGGCACGAGTCAGGATTTCCTAAATTCCCCCAAAATAAAATATTTAGGTGGTGACTCTGTATCTGGCAAAGCAGTCCATGTTTGGCACTTCTTTCTAAAAATCAGTTTTTCAAAACGATTTGCCGGATTTGGACTCTTTGGTGACTTATCGATCTTGCATTGCACTTTATGAGATTAGATTCAGAACTGTGACATTTGAGTCCGAACTGTGGTGAGCCCAATGAATAAAACGAGATTTTTCCCGGGACATTCGGGGACGTCTACACTTATGAGTTGCGATCACCAGATCGACTATAGTCAATTTAGATTTGCTCTGTTCGGCCGCCACCTTAGCCCTTAATGAACTGATTAACTCCACGACGTCATGTTAGTGATGGCCGATTTTGACGATATGCTCAGTAGCCTGAAATAAACAAGGCGATAAGCCAAGAACCCCAAAAGTAACAAGTAGAAACAAAAATGCGTACAAAATAATAATTACCAAAATGGCTGATTGCGTAGCCAAAGCAACCGAAACCATATCTAGTTTGGTGCGAAATGCATCCTTGTCAACAGGAAGGGCGATGGTTGCAGCTACATCCAACGCGACTGCAGGATCCTTCACTGTGGAGGCGCCGGTTAGAATTAATGACCCTTTTGCCTTTGGCTGAATCACAAATGGCGTCGCGAGGTCAAGAGGAGGAGAAGGCCTCGGCCTCTTCTCGATCGGTTCCTCAACCACCTCAATAGATTCAGTAGGACATTTTTTGCCGCTCTGTTCGGTCGCCGATTCTTCCACTATCGGTTTAAGGATAGGTTATGCCAAATCCACCAATTCACCCTGAACAATTTCAGTCACCAGTGGAAGGACTTCTTGACGTCCCTCAATGCTTGTCGCTTTCTTCCATGCTGCCATCTTCTCGGCGTTTCTTCTCTTGGCAAACTGCGCAAGGGATTTGCTCACCATATCTTCCGAGTCAACTCTAGGCAAGTCGTCCAAGTCTATAAAAATATCTTCTTCTTGAGGGCTTCTAATGTTAACTCACTCGCTAGAGCCAACTTGTTCGAAGTCCAAAAGCAGTTCCCTAGTTTCTTCGGCTTAAGGAAAGTCCAACTCAGTGCTTTTGTCTCTAACTTGTTCGGCGCTGGCGACTAGTTCTATTCCTGTGCCTTGGTGGCCCTTCGGTCACCGTTGCCGGCCTATTCACTGGTCGACGATTCCCCATTGCCAATATCTCTTAGATTGGCGAAATTGGAGAACATAAGAGCCGCAAGTTGCTGTTCGCCTCTCAGAATGGAGATGTGATCAGCCGCCAAAAAAGTTGAATAGGATGGGTCATATCGAAGTAATATATGCACGGCCCGACCTTATCCTTGTAAATTCAGCCGACTGATAAAATCAAGGAAAGTGTTCACCTGGGTGAGCACAAGTTTGTTTGTGGATGTGTAGGACCTTTTGAGATTGTTGCTTGCACAAGAGAGAAACGGTTAGAATAAGTGAATGTCGAACAAAAATATAAATCAGCGTGAAATAATCAGTGACCTGGTTCGCCCTTGCTCTTGGGCACAGGAGTTTGGCGATCTTCCCTATCGCTGAACTCCCAACTGCCGCGAATGACCACCATTACGTCATCCACTCCTTTGCTAGAACTGGCAAGTATGGTGACCAAATGGTGATTGGTGCCTTTGAAATATCGCCCTTGTAGACCAGAAGATTTGGCAAGGACGTAACAATGTCGAATGGCCAAAACCCCTAGGTCAAGACGAAGGTGACAGTTTAACTCTATGACACCCATTACGATTTGGTAAAAATTAAGGTTTGGTTGGGATGGAATCAAACCCCAATGACGTAATACAGACGTAAGGGTGGGGTGAAGGAGGAAACGAATGCCTCTTTCAGTAATTGCCAAAAGGGGGAAAACAATGGTGTTTTCATCAGTCCTCTCCATGTCGACTTCACCCATCCCCAACTAAGGATAGTTGAATGTCATTGGGGGATAGAAAAGTGATGACGAAAGGCTGCGACTCTGTCTTTAGAAAGAAGAGCTTTTAGATGATTCGCCATGGGAGGACCAGAGTGAAAGGCGAAAAGAAGAGGAAATACGAGGGACTGAAAGCAAAAAAATAAAAGAGAATGGAGCTCAGAAAACTTACGGACAAAAATGAAAAGGTCGCAAGCAGGAAGGTTGCGGAGGAGGTTTTGAAGTTAGAAAATCACAGGTCTTGAACAACAGTGAAGTCCTATACGAAATGACAAGATGAAAAGATTTCAAATAGCATTAAATGAGAGGAGAGTACGAGGAGGCAGGAAGCAACAATCATTCTTCATCATGTCTTTTCTGGCACAATAGTATTGAAAAGGCGCGTCCGCCGCATTCTCGAATTCTAACGCACTTCAAAATGTCAAACTGACCCTTCAACGACCAAGTATGCCGACTACATGAAACTGCACATAGCCGAATACTCAGGGAGCAATTGTGGGAGGCGAAATTAAGTAGCCCAACACAACTGAGCCCAATTGAAGGTCGGCCTAATAGGCAGATCTATTGAGCCCAATTAGAGCCGAGTAAAGTGGGATATAGCAAATCCTTGAATAACGAGCCCCAGGGCTTGGTAGTCGAGCCGAGTATTTTAGGCAAGTCGGTGTCTCGCCCAGTTGCCGATTCCTCTCCATAAAGTGCAACAGGAGATTGGGCCTGATGGGATATATAGTAGGAGATAAAAACCCGAAGAAGAAACTCTATAAAAAGAAGGAGAAGGCGCAGGAATGAGGTAGGTTCTAAATAATTTACTTAAGAAAAAGTGCAATCAATATATTTGGGAGGTGAAAACTAACTAGATCGTTAGAGTGCTAATTCTGGCACCCTCGACCAGAGTTGTTCTTCTGTTTCATTTCAGGTGACCATCAAAGGACTGCTCCAGGATCTACTTGGATAAAGGAATATCCCAAATCCACTTCTCCACAGTATCATATCTCATTAGAACACCCTTCAGTTGATCTTCTGACAAGGGAATACTTACACACCTACACCTCCAAAATTCGATTTTTATTTTCTTATTACAGTCGATTCTTTGACAGTTGATATTCTCTCTCTCTCTCTCCTTGTATTGTATGTGTATATAGGATTTTTTGTTTGTGGTGGGAGAGGTGGTCTTGTTAACTAACTCTGAACTAAGTGAGACCATTTGATACTATGAACCAAGTGGTGAGGATGACTGGTAAATGATACCATTTATAGTAGTGGTTATCACTTTTTCTTTTCTTCTTTTCTTTTGGATGGATAATGTTGAAATAAGGATATACTCTTCCTAACAAGTAGGCATAAGTCACATGAGTACTATTACATGTACTTAAACTCTTATTAATAATTTTACTAAAACAATAAATGTCCAAATATCAGTGGGTGTTTAAATATCATTGCTTTTTTGATAACCATTCACATTTTGTCCTCTTATATTTTTAGCAAGATTGTTAGTATGTGTATAATTATTCAACCCACATTCCTAACTGAGTGCAAGGATTAGAAAATTATGTTTACTCTAGTAATATATATTATAAAAATGAAAATGAGTAAAAGTTTCCTCCAGCAAAAGGATAAACAACACAAAGCACGGGTCAAAGAGAACTAAAAGAAATAAGATCTCTCTTTTCTATGATGCTCTATTATTTAACCATGTATGTCATTTATTGAAATCCCTTATACAAACTAGCTTGGGAAGTATAGATTAGCAAAAGTGTCCATTAAAGCTAGGTAGGAAGCATCTTTGAAAAAGCACATTCAAAGAGGACATTGGCCGGCAGATGCTCCAAGATATAGGCATCTCCATTATTAAATCCTCATGTTCTTCTTTATACATAACAATAAGATATGGGGAGGAGCAGCATTATATGATGGATCTAATGGTTAATTTCTGTTATATATATATATCATTTAACAAGATTTGGCATTGGCATCTTTAATGGTTGTTGTCAAAATCAGAATATTAAAGTTAAATATCTTCCCCCTGTCTCTTTTGATGGATCCCACAAATGTCATTTGTCATTTTTTTATTTTTTTATTTTTGAAAAAAAAAAGGGCAAATTACATATACTTCCCTCGAGATTTGGCTAAATTACAGATACCCCTAAGGTTTCGAAAATTATATCCCGCCTCCTGAGGTTTGTATTTTCATAACAATTTACCCCCTGAGGTTTATATTTCATAACAAATTATCTCCTAATTTGTTATGCAAATATAGCATTCAGGGGGGAATTTGTAATTTCTCAAATCTCAGGGGGTATTTGTAATTTAGCCAAACCTCAAGGGGGATATATGTGATTTGCCCAAAAAAAAATCAAAGAAACAACATTTGCCCTTTAGAAGAGACATTTTGATACTATGACATGCCAAAATTTGTCTTTGGCATATCATTTTGCAATTCAACATTAGTGATGTTCTAATTTGACAATCATGCTCTAATGGTACAAATTTTATTTCTTTAATTTTTTTCTTCATAAATGCAAATGAAATATAATTTGTAAGTGCCTATCATAAAAGTAGAGAGAAATAGCTTTGCTAAATTTTGACAATTCTATAATTTGGCAAGAAGAATGACAAACCATTTGAGATGGTTTTTAGACAGGTCTTCTAAATTTTTACTTTAACCATTGGAGATGGTTTTTAGAAAGGTCTTGCTAAATTTTTTACTTTATAAATATTTTACCATACTATATTAAAGATGCTCTAGTACATCATCCACAATTTGGCATCTACACTCATTATAAATAGTGTGTTACTCTGTGTTTGCTTTTGATTATTGGAATGTTTCATGATCATGATAAGAAGTATTTTTGTCTCTTAAATTATCTTCTTCTTCCCCACGCTCGTCCCAAAGAAAGATGGAAAAGGAAAATAGAGGCTAATCTTGATGCCTTTTTTATGTGTCTTTCAAAATGCATGTAGCTAACACTTTAGTATAATGCTCAGCATGCAATCATGTGTTTATATTTAATAATAGGAGGCAATCAAAATCCAACGATATGTTATTATTCCTTGTTTTTTTTATTTCAAGTAGCATAAAAGAGTCCATCATTGTTCTCAAATTTAAATAGATGCCAAGAAAAGAAAATAAATTGTAATTTTATGCAATTTTAATTGTGTGATAGAAATGAGGTTTGAGATAAAGGAACCGAAAATTCTGTCTCACCCAAATAGATGAAATGTGTAAGATGGTGATGATTTAGGAAAGGAAGAAAAAAGAAAAAAGAAAAGAAAAGACATGACCCAAAAACTTAAAGTTAACAATGACTAGATTTATTGTACATTTGTACCATTTTTTCTTGGTTTAGCATGAGATGCGCGCGTGTGTTTCCGTGACTTTTAACCAAACCATATTCCAATATTTTGTTTAGTGTTATTTTATTTTATTTTACTTCGATACGTGAAAGAAACTTATACTGTTGCAAATCAAAAGTACAAGATATACAAAACAACTTACATCAATAAAAGAAAAGACTCAAGCAAAAGGTATCATTGCTTAAAAAGCACATTTCCCAACTAGATTGACACATGCTTCAAGCTACTCATGTGTTGTGCCACGGCCTTGCAAAATTGGTTGGCTGCCAACAAACGAAATCCTAACAAGAAGAGCAAAGCCCCCAAAACCATCAAAACAACATTGTAAATTCTCCAAATTTCCAAATCCAAAACAGACCAAACATAGGGAAGTCAAAATGAGTATCAAGATGTAGCCAAAGCAGGAGCACAATAAAGATGAAACAAAGCATCCTAGTTCATAACTCTAGTACTTGAATGAAGCAGCCTAAGGTCCTCCCTTTGTACAAACCACCACTTATTGCCAATGTAACACACACACAAAGATTTGAGAAGTTCAATCAAGAATGTCATTTAGTTTTTGATGAGATTCTTCAATTTTAGTGTGCAAATTCCTTCAATGCTTCAAATAAAGTCAAAAGCTAGCTAGTCTGTGTTATTGTTTAGAGTTTTTACCCACTTACCCACTAAACTTGATCAAGTATGTCAAATCATCAAAGAAAAATTCAATACTATTAAAGCAAAATAATTTCTTTCTTTCCAAAGAGATCATATCACAATATAAACCAGAGTTTCCCATATTCTTTTCTCAAAATCACAATAAGGAATTTGAGAACCACCTCCAATTTAAACATGAAGACTAGATTTTTGAGGCAAAACTACGGTGAAAAAACATGTGAAGGGTTGTTCATCTTTGACAGAAGGGGCAAGAAACATATTCTTTATTAGTGGAATGATATTTCTTTGAAAAAATTCTTCCCTAGTTGCAATTTTGCATTGTACAGCTTGCCAACGAAAAATCACCATCCAAAATTGACTAAAGTTCTTCGAAAATTTAGAAAGGATGTTTGAATTAGAGAAGTTCCCCTCAAACAACAATTCACACTTTCTAAAAACTGATTTAATAGAAAAAAATCCCAAAGTTTTTCCATCTCCATGTCATCATGTCATCTCTTCCTCTTACTAAAGACACTCCATTTAGTTACTTATCAAATTTATTAGTTGATCCATTTTCCCATACAAAGAGGCTTCTTCTAAATTTTAAGTCCCATTCTTGATTGCTATTTAGATTATAAATAAAATAATAAAAAAATTGTATACTTAAGTTTCAAAACTTTATCTTCCACCAAACATCATGCCAAAGTCTTGTTGAAGCACAAGCTCTTCTAAAAGCAAACCCTTCATTAAGTCCTCTGAACAACATAATTGTAATTGCTTACAACAACTAGGTCCCCTCAGACTTTTGAGAACTAACCATGAGCAATTTCATTAGGCAACCAACAACATCCAAAATTTTCATATTTCCCAAATCACAATTCTTTTTCATAGAGAATTCTTTCAAATCCAGTACACCACCACCATGTAGACAATAGTGCAATGTTTCTCACAAAGAAGCTAAATTTTTGCTTCTCTTTGGGCTAGGAAAATGACAAGAAAATGAATAGGCATTTCATAAAAATCCTTTATGTTATTATATACCCAAGAAATCAAACATAAAAGAAGGGGAAGAAAAGTGTGTTCTACCTAATACAAATGTAATAACAACTGAAAAAAAATACCAAGATGCAATAGATAGGTAATCCTAAAAGTTATTGATTATGTGGAGATAAAATTTTTTACTAACGTATAATGGGAAAACATTGATCTTGCTTTCTTTTGTTTTTGAAATTGCGTCATATTCTGCCAGTATATGATCTTTTTATCATTCAAATAGTTTTTGTCTTAATTAATCAAACCTTGCTCCATGGTATTTATATGAGGTTTCTCTTTCTTATTCTTAAGCAAGTCCTCTCCAAACTATCTTATAAATATGATCTTTTTATCATTCAAATAATTTTTGTCTTAACTGAATTTTATGGGTAAATATGAAAACTCGTGCACAAATTTTGTAACTTACTTCAGTTTTCAGTATCCTAATAATACATTTAAGACTCATGAATCCATTTAATAATGAAAACAAACTAGTTAATTACACTTCACTCCCTTTAAATATCACTAATTCCCTTCCTCTATTTTAAAACCATATATTTAAATAACTCAACTATTAAAATTGCTTCACGTTCACTCCTTTAAATTGTGTCTTCGTAGTTTTTGATAATTAAGTGGTCTATGCATAGATGATTAGAAAATTGAGAGAGATAAGGTAATAATTAATGATGGTTAGGGAATAAACGTGTAATTAATGCAAAAGAAAAAGAGGGGAAATGCTATGGTGTGCACCCCTAAAGAGGTGCATACCATTTGCATTTTACCACAAAAATATGTAACTTCACTATAAAATTTCATAACATCAACCATAAAATGCGTAACATCGCTACAAATTGAATAAAAAATGTCGTAACCAAGTCACAAATTTTTACAATATCAAAATCACAAAATTTTGAATATTTTTGTTACGTCAATTTATAGCGAAGTTACACATTTTATGGTTGATATTACAAAATTTTATAATAAAATTATACATTTTTTATGATAAAATGTATATGATATACACTCCTAAAATAGGATTTCCCTAAAAAGATAGAGAGTAAGATAGAAGTGTTAAGGCTAGAAATGGTATGATGCACGATCAATAAATAATTATTTTAGGCCCATATGGAAATCATAAGTTGGGCTCCAACTAAACTAAGCTATAGTAATGAACGGTGGGTCCAAAGCATAGTAGGCCCATTTCTAATCTCCTCTCATCCATTCTTGACACAAGCGCTGATATTAATAGGGAAGACCTATTTCTACCCACCCTTTCTTCTCTTTACACACATTTAATGAATAATGTTTTTCTTACAATTTTACCACTAAATAAAATTACTATTATAGACATTAATACACACATCACCTTATCTAATTTTTTATAATACACATCATTGAAATTAAAAAAGTTGTCACGACACATCTCTTGGAATTGTAACATTTTTCTTAGAGATAATTAACAAAAAAGTCTACATGAGGCTATTGTCATTTTTTAAAGTCCTCATCTTGCAAAGATGCAGTGTTAATGCTAATTCTTCCATTGGCCTTAAACCTTCTCATTTGAGTGTATTTGAGTTCTTCATTATCACACAAATCCATCCATTACACCCACATCATACTTGATTTGTGTTACGGAATGTTCGCAAAATGAAAGCTCAAATTTTGAGAAGGATAGCATTGGTCACAACAAATCAAACAATGAAAAGGTGAGTTTCAATTTTTAAAATCATTTTCTTTTTTTCCAGTTGTGCTTTCAATTTGGTAAATTAGTGTTGAACCATCTACATTTGTTCGATCGTCAATTTCCGAAATAACCCCAAAGGTTGACCATTGAAGTTCTAAACCAAACACAATATTCAATTATATACATCTAAACGAAACACGGTGAGAACCCTCCAGTGGCGATATTCTAGTGGCAATAGTGGCAACGATGGCAACCATTTGATTATACACACTTCTCCGGTAATGGCAATGAGTGAAACTTTATACGACAACCATAATTCCATGAGACGAATGAAGTACAATAATGTAAGCTCAAAGGAGGTTCATAACTTGGATAGTGTTTGTAGCTTGGAGGAGGTTGGCCTTGTAATGGTAAGTTTCTTCAGAAATACAGACAAAATTGGTGAAAATGGTTTGACTTAAAAAACACGCAGGAGTTTAGATCTTCTAAGGTTCAGGAACACATAGCCGAACATCAGTCATTTGTTCGGCAACACAGGCCCAAACATAGGTTATTTGTTTGGGAACACAAATCTGAACAATGGAATTTCTTAAATTTTGATGGGTCAAACTTGTGCACATATGCAGGAGTTCATGTTTTCTAAGTTTCAAGAACACATAGCCGAACATCAGTCATTTGTTTTGCAACACAGGCCTGAACATAGATTATTTGTTTTGGAACACAAGTCCAAACAAGGGGATTTCTTAAAGTTTAATGGATTAAGAGAGAGAGAGAGAGAGAGAGACCGCCATGAAACTTGTGAAGATGAGTTTTAGATCAATAGATAATCTCCTTTTTACTTGCGAAACTTGTCTTTCTTTCTATGAGATTCGCAGTAAAAGAGAGCTACAGCTATTGCCGCGAGAGTAAGAACCCTGATTGACGGGGAGATCTCCACAGTGGAGATTCAAATTTGAACTTTTAGGGTTTTGAGAGATGAATGGTTTTTAAGGGTGTGCTAAGGGATGTGCATTTTAGTGGATGTAAAATTTTAGAAGGATAATTTTAATATTATGTAGGATAATAAGAGAAATTTTAAAGGTTTTAAAGTTTATAAGTGAAGATTTAAAGAAATGGAGTGTCCAAAGTAAGAAGTGAAGTGCTAATAGTAGCCCTCAAAATTAAATATTTACAAATTTTTTAGTATGTAAACTAAGTGGGATGTACACAAAGAGAAAATGATGCGTGAAAATAGAAGTTCCCCGCTAATAGGTGCAATGTGAAGCCTTTTGACTATTTTACCCTCATGATTTTGGCAAAATTTGAGGAAAGACACGCTGGATTCTTGTCCGCTGACTGAACATTTTAGGGTAAGTTTGATAACACTAAATAGTAGTCAAAAGATCAAAAAGTAAAACAATTATACAAAAAGTAAAAAACAATTATTCTCTTTATTTTCTTTATATATTTTTTTATTAAAAAAATAAAAAAATTACTATTAAAATAGACGGTGAGTGACAGCAATTAAAGAATGGACAATGATAATGTAATAAATGTATGAGAAATTACATATAAGTGGGAATTAAAAAAAAAAAGTTATCGAGACCAAAAAAAAAATACAAATAACACTTACATTTTCACAATTTTTCATTTAATCCGACCACACACTTCCACCCATATATTTATAACAAATATGATAGGGAGCTCTAATAGAACTGCTATAAAATAAAAATAAATAAATAAAATAAAATAAGAGAAAAAAAAAGAAGATAAAATTTAGAGAAAATTGGCCTAAGGTCCCTCCTCTACTTTTGATAGGAGGAAAGGTCTAAAATAATATATTTTAATGGCTAAGGTACATGAAATTTATTTTAGGTTATAAAGTACCTAAATTACCCTTCCTATATAACATAAATTTGTTTGAATATAATATTGTTGACTTAACTGATAGATTTTGGAAACCGAATTCGCAGGGGAGATTTCGTCGGAGTTTTCATCGGATATTTCAGTGGAGATTTCATGGTGGAGATTTCGTCGAGATTTCAGTGGAGTTTGACGAGAAAGATTGCTACGATCGTGTTGATTTCGTCGGAGATTTCGTCGGAGTTTTGATTCTTTGTTTTTGAATCAATTTCAAGGAGTGTTGACAGTGTATTGATCGCGTAGGTTTTTGAGTGGAGTTGAATCAGGTTTGTTTTCGATTTTAGATTCCACATGGATTTTGACTTTTGTTTTGAATTTTTGTTTCGAGAGAGGCCAGGTTTATAGAGTTGATTTTTATTTTTGGAATTATTTTTTCATTCTTTTGTTTTTTGATCAATTTGAAATAGTGTTGACAGTGTAGTTGATTTTGATGTTTAGTGTTTATTTTTCGTGCTCTGTTTTTTATCAACATGCTGATGAATGATAAGTTTTGTTGTATGTTTTTTCAAACCAGAGATTTGTTTTTCTGCACTTTTGTTTGTGTAGTCCAGAAAATTATAAGTGCATATGGACATATTATTAGAAGTTTCTAATGGAGATAGAATATAAGAAAGTGAATGTAAGTTCATAAATTTGCGCAATAAAGTGAATATGAGATAGTATATAAGTTTGTAAATTTCTCTGGCTTTTTCTATGAGTGCAATATCAGTGTAAAGTGCATATATAAGGTGTATATGATTTTTTTCTATGATTGTGTTTAATAGTTAGCAGTAAATTTCTCTTTGTTTCATTAAGTTTCTGTGATTTTGTTTTTTATCATCTTGAAGGTGAATATCAGTTTGTAGATGTGTCTTTGGACTTTTATTTTATGAATACAGACAAAGTTAGACAGAGGCAATTGAATACAGACAAACTTTTATTTTATGAATACAGAAAATTATAATTTTTAGAAATTTATCTGGACTTTTATGTTGTTTTTGTGAAGTGTTTCTATGTTAAACAATTTTTTTCAGTTTTGTGAAGGTGAATATTAGTTTTGTTCTATGTTTTTTTAAACCAGAGAAATTTCATTTTCTGCACTTTTGTTTTTGTAGTCCAGAGAAAATTATAAGTGCATATGGACATATTATTAGAAGTTTCTAATGCAGATAGAATATGAGAAAGTGAATGTAAGTTCATAAATTTCTCTGGACTTGTATTTGTAGTTCAGAGAAAATTGTAAGTTTGTTACTCACTTTCAGTTTGTAAATTTCTATGATTGTAAATTTCTCTGGACTTGGATTTTTTTGTATGATTGTGTTTAATAGTTAGCAGTAAATTTCTTTGTGATTCATTGAGTTTCTGTGATTTTGTTTTTTATCATCTTGAAGGTGAATATCAGTTTGTAGATGTCTATGGACTTTTATTTTAAGTTCAGAGAAAATTATAATTTTTAGAAATTTCTCTGGACTTTTATGTTGTTCTTGTGAAGTGTTTCTATGTTAACTAAATTATTTTTCTTGTTTTTTGTTTCAGTTTCAATGGACAGTGCAGTGTTGTTGCTGTGTAAATATGGGAATGATACTATTGTCATTAATGTTTCATGCGAATTGAATTTTGAGGAATTGGTTGGAATTTTGTGTAAAACATGGGAGAATTTGAAACCTGAGATTATGTGTATTTCATATTCTATTTTGGGCCATCCGAATTGTATGGTTCGAAATAATATTGATTTTTTGAATATGTTGAGGGTTGTTTGTGCACGCGGTGTTGATATAGTTGATGTTTCAGTTACTAGATGTGGTACTTCTGATGAAGGAGATGAAGTGGGGTGTAATTGGGTAGATTTTATGGATGGTGAGTGTGATAGGCTGGTGGATATTGAAAGGAATTCACTCTCCAAGTTTTGTTCTCACCAAGAAAAGGTGTTATTGTCGGCTCGTTGGCGGAACAATATTACGAGTGTTGGACAAAAGTTTGAGGGTGGTGTGGTTGAGTTCCGTACTTTTTTGTGCAAGTATGCTATTGAGGTTGGTTTTCAGTTTACGTATGTTAAAAATGACAAGCTGAGGGTTATGGCAGAATGTGCATATAAAGAATCAAGGGGATGTATCCTTCTGTTGAAAAAACAAATGGGTTCTTCTACATAAGGACTTTGAACAATGAACATACGTGTGGTGTGGCGGTTCGTACGAGTAAACATTCGAGGATGACTTCCAGCTTAGTTTTTGGGCTGATAGTTGAAGAGGTAAGTGCAAAACCTTTAACTCGTCCAGTGGATGTTGTGAAAGAAATAAAAGACAAATATGGGGTCTCAATCAGTTATAACTGTGGTTGGTTGGGTGTTGAAAAAGCAAAACGTAGTACATATGGGGATTCTTGTTTGTCATTTGATCAATTACGGTGGTATTTTGATGAGGCATTGAAGAACAATCCAGGTAGTCGTTTTGAGTTAGATTTTGAAGACAACAAGCGTTTCAAAAGAGTGTTTGTGGCTTTTCATGCATGTACAGCTGGTTTCAAATATTGTCGGTCATTGCTTTTTCTTGAGGGGACATTTTTGAAAGGGCGATACAAAGGAGTTATGCTTGCTGCAACGGGGAAAGATGGGAATGAAGGTAATTGTAAATATATATAATTTTATCTAACTATGTGAATTTTCTATACATGTAGGAATTCAGTGAATGTGATTTTTCTCTGACACTTTGAATTTTCTCTGGTTTTGGCCTGTGTGGATTTTCACTGGATTTTGGTCAGTGTGAATTTTCTCTGGATTTTGTCATTGTGTGAATTGTATCTGTAGGTGGTCACTGAGTGAATTTGCTCTGGATATTATGATTGTGTGAATTTTCTCTGTAGTTGGTCACTAAGTCAATTTTCTTTGGATGTTGCCAATGTGTGAATTTTCTCTGGAGTTGGGCACTAAGTGATTTTTTGTCTGGATGTTGGCAGTGTCAAATTTCTCTGGTTATTTATTGTTCTAATTTTGTATGCATGTGTATATCTAATATGCTTGTTCCTATTTGTTTTGTAGGTTTTTTCCCTGTAGCTTTTGCTGTTGTTGATGCTGAGAATAAAGACAATTGGTGTTGGTTTCTTGAACATTTATGTGGAGTATTGGGATCAGAAAGGGTGATAAGTTTCATATCAGATCGACATTGTGGTATTGTGGAGGGAATTGCTAGGTTTTTCCCTAATTGCTTTCATGGATTTTGTCTTGAACATCTAAAGAGAAATCTGAGGGATAAGTTGTCATGGGGAAACACAAATTTGGTTAGGGAGACGATTGTGTCCAAGTTTTCAGAATGTGCATATGCGCCAACAAAGGCATCATTTCATTTCAAGTTAAATGAATTAAAAAGTGAGGGAGGAGACATTGTGATTGCTTTCTTGAGAAGTTTACCATATGAAAATTGGAGTGATGCATATTTTGCGGGATGAAACGTTATGGTGAGATGTATTCAAATGTTGCTGAGTCATTCAATTCATGGATACGAGATGCTCGGCACTTGCCAATAACAAATTTGGTGGACATGATACGGTTGCAAATTATGAATATGAGGTCTGATAGGAGGCTGCTCTCTAGTAAATGGAATAAAGTTCTATGTCCTCGTATGGATAGTGTATTGGAGAAGTATTTTTTGGATGGGAGGACATGGAATGTGAGTTTGTCGTCTGATAATGTCTTTGAAGTGCATGTTTTCCTTCGGTTATGGTTGATCTTGGGTTGAGAACTTGTTCGTGTCGAAAATGGGAAATAAATGGGTATCCATGTCAACATGCTGTTGCTGCAATTTTTAGGAGTGGAAGGAATTTGAATTCATTTGTTGAACCATTTTTTCATGCTGATATGTATCGTCAAGCGTACTCGTTTTCGATTGGCCCAGTTCCAACTGTTGAAAAACCTGTGTGTAGCATTGAAGATGCTATGATTTTACCTCCATTGAGCAAGAGACCAGCTGGGAGGCCGAAGAAGAACAGAATTGCTTCTACTGGAGAGTTTAAAAGGGTGATTAAGTGTAGTCGTTGTGGGAGTATTGGTCACCATAATAAGAGGACATGCAAGGAACCTTTGTTAAATAGTTGAGGATAATACATTTTATTGATTGAATAATACATTTGATGATTAGTTTGTGTATTTGTTTGTGAATGTGTTTTTTAGACAGTGTATATAATAATATCAATCAAATTCATCCAGAGAAATTTTTGCAATATCAGTTAAAGTGTGCATTGTGTTTGTTGATATATACTATAGGCATTGGGTTTGTAATACCTGTCAAATTTATGCAGAGAAATTTGGTATGGCAGAGAAAATTTTGTGTAATGTGTTTTGAAGCTTCAAATTCATCCATATAAATTTGACAATGGCAGATAAAAGTACTGTGTGGATTTTGTTTTTTGAATTTGATAATTGCTTTGTACTAACACAGTGCATTATAGATTGCATATCATATAGGCACCTTCTTTGGCATGATACGAGTTAAATTTCTCTGTGAATTTGTGGTAACTTCATATCAGTCATTTCAAGAAATGTGCATACCAGACAGAGCATACACAAAATTATTGCAGTGAGTACAACCAAGAAACAAAATCATGCTTTTTTGAAATTTCTCTGAGTTAAGAATTTCTCTGGACCAGGGAAGAATTTATCTAGAATGAATTCAACTCATAAATTTTGCTCAAAGCCAGAGAAATTTTCCTCACCACCCAGAGAAATTCACAACTCAGAAATTTCAAATTCATCCAGTGAAATTTTATAGTAGCAGATAAAATTACTGTTCGCTTTTGTGTTTTGTTGAGTTTGATGATTGTTTTGTACCAACACAAAGCATTACAGATTACATGATCATATAGGCATCCCGTTGGGACTGTACGAGTTAAATTTCTCTGAATTCTGGTAATATGATACCAGAGAAATTTGTGCAGACAATTTTCTCTGTGTGGATTGTGTTGACAATCACAATAAAAAATATATATATTTAACCATCGATAGGTATGAAATTTACATTAGTCGAAATAAAAAAAAATGAAATTTACATTAGTCAAGAAAGGATGTATATGGATAAGTCAAGCATCATTTTCCTTCAATGTGTCAACAAAAAACTGAACGGTTAATACTGTATGGATATATACATATATGTGAGACAATTTTCTCTGTCTGGCTATGTACATTGTCTTCCTTTCACTAGTTTCACTATTACATGTTTGGTTGTTCTGGAGGTATTTCAATTGGTTCAGTCCATGATCGGCCAACTTCGGTGACAAATCTCTCTATGAGTTCTGCCCTCATCAACCTGATCTCTTGTGTGGACAATTTGGAGCTGATTGGTTCATGCTTGCTATATTGTTTCATGATATAGCAGACAAAGAGGCCACAATCCAGACTGCATACAAATTATAGGAATGGTTAGTTTTAAGAAACATGCAAATCAGAGTATCTTATTTATAGATGCATGAAACTTACGAATCACTTTCTTGTTGTGGAGCATTGTTGACATACTCAAAGTCGTAACTTGTGTTTTGTGAGTTTATCAATTTGAAAGAGGGTTGTGATTGAGCGTCTCTTTCAAGGCAAACTTTCAAAAAATTCTCCACATATTCTTGCTGCAAGAAAATGATTTTTAAATAACAGATAATTTACAGACAAATCAATGGGATTGTATGAAAATTATCATCACATAAAGATTATGATGGATCAGAGAAATTTGCACTGGTTACCAATTGTTTTGCATCTTTGACATATTTGTCTTCTGCATCATCCCTCCTTGGCCTCAGTGAGTTGTAGAACCTCCATAAACTGTCTTGTTTGTCGAGGACAAGCAAGGTCCAGTGATTTCCAGCTGTGGACTTCTCATTACCTCCAGTGTTTATTGGGAAATGGAGGAACCTGTAGTTCCTCCATGCTGTTTCAATATGCTTGTCAAATAAGGACACTCGAAAAGATTGATTTTCTGTCATCTTGATGAAATTCTGTGTTCAGAGAAAATCCAAAAATGGTTTTGTTCAGAGAAAATCCAAGAAGTATCTTAAGAAGAAAAGTAGTAAGTAAATTCCAGAGAAAATCAAATAAAATAGTAGTAACATACTAAGCTCATGGATGTGAAAAAAAATGAGGTTGGTTGTTGTCTTTCTCTCATTTGGTCAGCCAAAAGTATCTCCCATAGCCATCAATGACCTGAAAAATATGATTTGTAATTGTAATATTGGTTTATAAAGGCTGATGGAACATTGCAGAGAAATTTTGATGAAAGGAAAGACTTACATTGTTGGCAATTTCTTTTTGCTTTATTAGGTTTCCAATGTCTTCGAAGGTAATGAGGTTCAACTCACTTGTCCAAATTAAAGCCCTACAAGACGAGTTTGTGGAAATTAAATTGTTGTTAATGCAATATAAGTTTGTAATTTGTTGTTTGTTATCTTCTATTTTGTTTGTTGTACTTACTCAAGTCCAGAGACATTTGATATGTGCTGCAACATATCTTTTACGTGATCTTTTATCAATCTTGAAATCGGAAGAGTTTGTGGAAAGACCCAAGATTTTCTGATGTTTAGAGGTTGAGGCAAGATGTACGCATCAGCATCAAGCACTTCTTTGTCCTTCGTGCTTTGCTCAGCTTGCTTTGCAGCTTGTTTTGAAGCTCTAGTCACTTTCGCAACTTTGGATATTGAAATTCTGGATCGTGCTGCTTTTCCTTCCTTTCTTTTGCCTTTAAATTTTTGATCATTGACGTCGGATCTTTTTTGACTGTAGACAGTGAAAATATTAGTAAAAGTGAAATTTCTCTGAAGTAACAGATGATATTTCAATATGTAAATTTATGTGATTCAATATTTTCCAGTTACCATAGACTTTCGTCTTTTGTTTCGGTTGTTCTTTGTGTGCCATTTCTTCTTGTTGGGTTGTTGGTTGTTGTTCAACTTGCATTCCAACTAGGCACAGTGAAAATCAAACAAATCCCAAAAATGGAATAAGAAAATAGACAGAGAAGATGAAATGAGCAGTAGAAATCAATAGAAATAATCGGCAGAAACTAATGTGTTCAGAGAAATATAACTTCCAGAGAAAATTACCAATGTCAGAAAATTATAATAAATAGAAATTTCTCTGAGTTATGCTGACTCAAGGACTTGACTTTTTGTGGGTCAAGATTTTCACTGACCTTGTGGTTGAAGTTGTGTTGGTGTTCTGTATGGTTGTGTTGCTAGTTGGACTGAAAGTTCTTGTACTTGTTCATGCAATTTAGCATTTTCTGCTTCAAGCTCTGAATTTGAATTCCTCAACTGTTGAATTGTTTTCATATCATGTTCCTTTTCAAGCTCCAACATCCTTAGTTTCATTTGGATTGTGCTTTCTTTTTCTTGAAGTTCTGAGTTAAGTGATGTCAGGGTTCTTATTGAAATATCCTTTTCAGCAAGTATTTCCATCCAATTTCTGTCTTCTTCTTGTTTAGATTGAGAAAGTGCCTTCAGTCTTTCACGCAGATCAGCAATTTGGGCGTCCTTTGATTCCTCAAATTGTTGTTGGTCCACTGGCTCAATACGTTCTTCTTGATTACTTTGCTCGTTTTCTTCTTGCTGTTCATCTTCTTCTTCTTCTTCTTCATCTTCTTCTTCTTCATTTTCTTCTTCACTGTCTTCTTCTTTCTGTTCATTCTGTTCTTTTTCTTCTGCTTCTATTTCTTCACTTTCTTCTCGGGCTTCTTCTTCTGCACTGCTTTCACTTTCTTCTCTGGCTTCTTCTTCTCCACTGCTTGCTTGAGCTTCTTGTCCATTGCTTTCACTTTCTTCTCTGGGTTCTGCTTCTTCATTGAATTTGACAATTGCTTGACCTTCAGATGAATCTTGTAATTTCTCTTTGAATTTGACAATTGCTTTTTTTGATTCTTTCTTTGTCTTTTTACCAAGACAGAACTCCTCTGATGGGTTTTTGACTAGCTGCTTGTTATCTATCTGTAACAGGAGGCTCTTTTATTAGAGAAATGTTACAAAATTCACTGAGAGAAAAATTAAAATAAGGAAAAAAATTCATCTAAATGATACTAATGGGAAACAAACTTCAGAGAAAATTGTATGGGCCAGAGAAAATTACAGACAAGGAGTTAATTTTATGAGGCAGAGAAAATTATGAAATGAGCAACATAATTTAGATATCAGAGAAAATCAATCAAGGCATATAAGTTAATGTTTGACTATAATTGTGTCAGAGAAATTTGGATTCCAGAGAAAATTCATTAGAAGGGCAGAAATAAACAGTGTTTATCAAAGATGCAAGGCAAATAAGTAATGGGCCAGAGAAAATTATGAAACAACATAATTCAGATATTAGAGAAAAGCAATCAGGGCAAATAAGTTATGGGCCAAAGAAAATTATGAAACAACATAATTAGATATTAGAGAAAAGCAATCAGGGCATACAAGTTAATGTGTTACAATTGTGGTCAGAGAAATTTGGATTGCAGAGAAAATTGATTACAATGCAGAAATGAACAAGTTTGTACCAAAGATGAAAGCATAAATTGATAGTTGAGAGAAAATTGATCTTAAACAATCAATGCACAAGGAGGGAAACAAAGCAGTTGTCAGAGATATTTTGGAATTTCACTGAGATTTTAGGAGCAATAGGAATTAACCTGTCGAGGTGCAAGAGAGTGGAGTGGTGTCTTCTGCAGCTGTTTTGTCAAGGTTTGCAGGTTCCACTTCGCACATCTCGGGAAGTCAGTTGTGTTACTGTGTTCCGAGTCAATGATAGTTGCATGTTCACATAGCCAATACTGTGATGAAAATTAAAGTAAATAAAATTTTCTAAATGCACAAATTTGTAAGTATGATAACTGCAAATTTGAATGGATATTATACTTACCAGCAATGCAATGACACACCCCGTAACTTTTTCTGGGGTTTTGTGCAATGCCATGATAGAATCAATATGTGTCTGTCTGGTTGCTTGCCTTTCATTGCCTTGAGCAAGGCGTTTTTAAGAACAGGACCAGTGAGCCTTATGTCCTTTTGGAATCTTCTCCTTAGGAATGCAGATTTTGGCTTCTTAGAGTATCTTAATGACATGGGTCGTTTACCTCATTCCAAAGCAAAAATCAAGGTCATGTCGTTTGTTGTGAATGTCAGGTTCTTCTTACCAACAGTGAATGCTTTTGTTTTCTGATTGTAACATTTGATTATGGCAACTACATCATCATCGGATTTCCTACATTTCTTTGGATCCATTCTTCCACTAGTTAGAGCTTGGATCAAATACCAGAATGGGGACTTTTGAAGCTCTACAAGTTGTTTTGAAGTGAATTTAAGTGTTTGAAAAAATGAGACAACAGACGAGAGGTTGGATCGGAATTGAATGGTATAGTGAGCTCTCTTTCTGTGGAGTTTAGAAGGTTTTTTGCCCCCTTGAGGTTGAGTCGGTTGAAGTTGGGGTACTCATGTGGATGCTAGTTGCTTCATCACCTTGTGTGATTTGGAGTGGAGTTTGTGGTGTTTTGTTGCTGGTTTTTGATCTTAGATCATAGGAAGACTGAGAGAGTTGTTCTTTCTTGGTTGGTGTTTCCAGTGCTTTGCTGCTGGTGTTTGATCGCAGCTATAAGAAGACTGAGACAGTTTCTGTTTCTTGCTTGGTGTTTCTGGTGTTTCGGTGCTTTTACGTTTTGCCATTGCTAGACAATGATTAAAACATAAAGATTTCAACATTAAATCCCAGTGAAAATTGAACATGCCAGAGAAAATTGGACATGTCAGAGAAAATTACAGATAAGGTAGAAAATTACAAATAAGAGAAAGTGTAAGATGTCAGAGAAAATTACAGATGAGGGAAAATTACAAAAATTGGACATGCCAGAAGAAATTGGACATCAAAAATTAAATATCAGAGAAAATCAACAAAGCATCATAAACATGGGATAGAAATTTTCAATAATTCTTAAAATTACATATAGAAGTAAACATACCAGAGAAAATGAATGACAGAGAAAAGTAAACATGGCAAGGCAAAGAAAATTTCCATTCCACAATTAGCAAGATAAAATAAATAAAGTATTGTAAACAAGCCACTGAAAATTACACCACATTGAAACCAAGAATTGAACAAAATAAACATACCAGAGATAAATACATATTCCGGAGGAAATTACACATTCTTGAGTAAATTTCCATTCCAGAGAAAATTTCAATTCATATTATTGAAATGCCAGAGAAATTTACATACACAACCAGAGAAAGTTAACCATGATAGAGACACATAAGGGGAGGAAAGTGATGTGATGTTTGTCAGAGAAAATTATGAATACAGACAAACTTAGACAGAGCAAGAGAGTAATAGACATTCTAGAGAAAAATACATATTCCAAAGAAATTTTCAAAGCAGAGAAATTCATAGACAAAATCACAGAAAAATGTTCAAAAATAAGATAGAAACACAGAGAAATAACTTTTTTTTCAAAATACACATGTCAGAGAAGAAACATTCATTCCAGTTCAAAATAAACATGGCAGAAAGGGTGATACATTCATTCCAAAATACATATGTCAGATAAGAAACATTCAGTCCAGTCCAAAATACATATTACAGAGAAATGTACAGAAACAAAATTACAGAAACACGTTCAAAAATTAGATGAAAACACAGGAAATTGCTTTTTTCAAAATAAACATGGCATAGAAAATTGAAAGAAGAAACATAGATCAAGCAAAAATCAGAGAAATTCAAATGCCAGAGAAATTTGCAGAAATAATCACACAAACATGTTCAAGAATAAGTTCAAAACACACAGAAATAACTTTTTCCAAATTCAGGTAGCTTTTTAAAACGAAAGTGAAACCCTAATTTATGGAAGGTTAATATAAAATGCAATTAACTGTGTTTCCAGATAAAATCTAGTTGTATTGTAGAAAAACTTACCAGAGTTAGGATGAAACTTTGAATGACGAGCTGATATGGCCTGAGATGAAGTTGCGACGTCACGAAGGTGGACTGAGATGATGATTAGCAGTGAAAACGAACTCTAAGGAAGGTCAGAGAAATTTGTGAGGAAGGAATGAGAATGATTTGTGCAGAAGAGAACGAAGCTCGAATGTCGATCGTGAAGATGATGTTGAAACCTTAATTGTGCTGTTCTTGTGTTCGTGAAAATGGTGGATGCTTGGAATGGAACTCAGACGTCGGAAGGAGTATCGTTTCTGTGTTGATTTCGGCGAGGGTATTTTGGTCCAAAAAAATAATTAAAAACGCACGCCAAGTTGTTAAGGGACCTCATGCATCACTATTTTTTTGGGTGTCCTTTAGCCTCTAAATTAGTATTATTAGGGAGCTGTAAAAAAATTCCCTTAAAATTTAATGCTATTATAAAACTCATTTTTAGATTTTTAGATTTTCAAAACATTTTTCTTTTTATAATTTTTTTCCACATCTCCATAGTGAGTGTTTGGAAAGTGAGTTTTTATGTATATTTTTTTAATTGTAGGATATTATTGGAGAATTTTTTTTTAATTTTTGGAAAGATAGTTAAATTTTTTTATGATTGAATGTGATATTTGTGAAAGAAAAAATGAAATAATTATAGAATTAGATGTGATATTTGTTTGGATGTATTTTTTTTTAATTTTACAAAAAAATTATCTTTTTGTGAAAAAAATAAAAAAAAAACCAATGCCTCAAACTTCCCAAACACCACCATAGTATCAATCAGTCGAACTAGTGCACAATAAAAACCAGTTGGTTCTTTGATTTCTCTTCTTCTTCCTCGGTTGTGTGTTGTCTCAGTGCCAATGGAGTCTCCAAAACCTTCATTAGGGACCCCCAATCCTCTTCTCTCTCTATCATCCTTTATCCACCAACATTGTCTCCGACTCGGCGCCGAACTCGCTAGTCGAATCGACGACACAAAGAAACTCGCCGCCAACTGGCCTCGGCCGGCGGCTGCGCAGAAGCGTTGGCGGCAACCACCGTCGTCTTCTTCTTCTTTTTGTTCTTTACCTTTTGCATCTGTGTCGGAGTCGGTGTCTCAGTCTCAGTCGCAGTCGCAGCAGGGAAAGCACGCGTTCGATGTTGCTCTTCTGAGCTCCGACCACGTGGCGAAGACTCTCTCCGGAACGTCTGTATACACCGTCAGCAACTCCAACAACGAGTTCGTGCTCATTTCTGATCCCAATTCCTCAAATCCATTGGCTTGCTTTGCTTTCGCCACGAAGACGCCCAAGCCTTTCTCGCTCAAGTCTCTCTCTCTCTCTCTCTCTCTAATTACACATAATTTATTTCTTACTGGATTTGAATTGATTTGTTTAGTTTTGAATGTGTCACTTTTTTCAGGTTCAGTCACGGAAGAGGGAATTGCGAAGCAAGGCTAGGGTTGTTCCTATTACACTTGACCAGGTTACTGCTTTGGGACTTTTGTTTTTAATTCTAGTTTTTGCTTTGCTATTTTCTATGTGGAATACAAATACCTAACTTGTATACATAATTGGTGCACGAGGATATAATACCCTAACCCGAAGAAACAGTGCTACAAGTGTTTATAAACATTCTAGATAATCACAAGGGCCAACATCTTGATGAGCAAAGGAAATCATTTGAAAATTTTGACCGTTTTGGGGATTTTGTAAACTACATTAGCTGATTAGAGAATGATATAAGAAATTATTTGAGACACTACTTGTGCATTTTGATTTCATAATGCTACATACAACTGCCGACATTAGATAGCTGATTAAATGAAAATTTAGTATTAAAAGTCAGAGATTGGTTTTTAAAACTAGTTATTGGATTGGCCTCTAGATGGCACATTACCGGGCCTTTTTGGATGAATATTGTATTTTGGAAAACTAATCATAAAAGTACCACAGTTTGGAAACTATTCAACAAATACAACAATCTTTGAAATTTCATGTTGAAATTACGTTTTCACTTGATTTCATGGTGAGGTGGTCACATGGCAACTGGGCATAGGATCTGGTGTGGCCTAAGAAATACAGGAAATTGAATTTACAACTTGCTATTTCATAAATATTGCACAGGAATTGATGTATATATCTCAGCATAGCTACTGAAATATATGTATATATGTGTTGATATATATTTTTTTTGTTTCGTCCTTCAGCACTGAATCTTTCTCTCTTCATTCTCACGATATAATCCATAAATTTCACTTATGGAAGATTGAAGATTGCTTTTGGGTAAAAGTGAAGGTTGAATATATGATTTCACAATATCCATAAATTAAACCCTCCTTTTTCAATCATTCTATCTTATCTAAAAATGAAATTTGTAAGTATGCAATCACATGTTAAACTTGCGATTTCATTGATAGGTGAAAATGCATTTTCAACAGGCGATTTTTATTTTTAAAATATCAATTTCACCATGCTGGCAATGTTGCGAAGTTGCCAACTCAATGCAAAATTGCAACTTGAAAATGCAATATTAATTAAAATCGTGATTTCAAAAAAGTGTGCTAAATAGCTTCAAATGTGTTGTATTTTTATAAATAGTTGTTTAAAATACAATATTTTGCTAAATCATTCCATGTTTTCTTCACCTATTTATTTATTTTTTATATCAGCAACGAAAAGTAAATATGAAGATTAAAAAAGTACAATCAAGAGGACAAGAAGTCCACCACAATACAAGTCACAAGAAAAAAGAAAAACAAGACCCCAAAAACTACACATCACGCCCTATTGTCCGATGTGAAGAAATCAAAAAGAAAGGAATCCCTTTAACTGGAAACAGAAGCTCAAAAAGAAGCCGTGTATTAAATTTTATCTGGTAAAGACTCAATTTCCTTAGATTTGTCTTAGAAATCATAGCATTCCGTTCCAACGACACCACCCAGAGAAAGAGAAGGTGATAACAACTCCACAAAGCTTTAGCTTTCTTGTGGCTGCCAAAACCCCAAAAATCAATCTAAATCATTTGGATACAATTAGTCGGAGCCGTCCAACAAACATTCACCAATTGAAAAAGGCGATGTTAGAAAATCAAAACCACCTAGTAATGCAAAAATAAGTGATCCAAAGATTCCTCTTTCCTCTTGCACATGATATATACCATTAAGGACAAAGATTGCATTTAGGTCTTCTTTTAATGAGTCATTAGTCATGATACTTCCATGAAACATAGTCCACATGAAAACGTTAACTTTGATAGACACAACCACTTTCAAATTCTTTTAAATTGAAACACGAAATAAACAATGGAGGTATCAATGATTTTGTCAAAAAAGGATTTACATGAAAAGATCTTGGAAGAGTGAAGAAAGCACACCAATTGGTAATTGATACTTGGTCTCAAGGAAAAACTATCAAGCATGGCAACAAAGAAATCAACTTAAGAGTCTCCCAAACATTAGGATTTTTGAAGAAGTACTAGTCCCAAGAAATTATAACTACAAAGGAATGAGCCGTAGTCACAATGGAAACATCATGAGGATGTGTCAATGGATTCAAATGTGGAAACAAAGCATCAAATGAGGAGTCCTCCATTTAAACATCCTCCCAAAATCAAGTGTACTCACCATTACCTACTTTCAGTGAAATGAAATTAGAAAAGAAAGGAAAAATTCTAGAAATTGGCTTCCATGGCACACGACCATTAACCCTATTAACCATAGAAAGAGGCCTACCATTTGCTTGAATCCCATATTTACTCTTAATATGGAGTGTCATAATGAATTGCCTTCCAAGAGAAATCTCCATAACCACTTGCCTAGTAGTGCAACAATATTCCTTGCCACTCTATTCTCAATGGAAAATCCCTGTTTATCTTTAGGAAGAGAAATAGTTTCCCAATTCACCAAGTAGTCTTTTCTCCCTTCACCCATTCTTCTAAAGAAAGCCCCTCATCAAATTTTCAATTTTCATGGCTATCCCACCCTGAATTCTAAACACTGACAAATAATAAAGGGAAATGCTACACAACACTGATTGTACCCATGTAATTCCACTTCCCCCTATCTCGCCGGGGGGGGGGGGGGGGGGGGGTGCTGTTTTATCTGTAGGAATAGCTTGGGTTATGCCCCTTGTAAACTTGTATAATTCCACCTCCTCTAGAAAATAAGGCTCTTTTCCTACCTTCCAACCTCTTACCTATCTTTTCTATTATTGGGGCCCAAAATGACTCCATTTGAGGATTACGCTGCTGGTGTGCTTCCTGCTCGCGAGGAAAGAAAGAAGGGCGACAAGGTTCAGATTTGACTGTTTGCAGCATGGGAGCGGATTACCCAAAAAATCCCTGGGAACAATGAAAAAAAAAAGATATCTCGGTAACGAAAACTATAGGGCCATATACTTAATCGGAATTTTCTTAATGGAACACCCTAGAAACCCCGCCAACCTCTTGATTCTATCATGTTGGATGTTAATTCCCACAATGCAACTTTTATTCAAATTCACTTTAAGGCCTGAAACCATCTCGAAAATTCTTAGCAACGAAAGCAAATTCACTACCTTAGAACCATCCCCAGAAGAGAAAAAGATAATATCATCTGCAAACTGTAAATGGGACAAAGACACCCTCTCCCTCTCAATAATAAAGCCATTCACCAAACCACCCATTCTAGCTCTATCTACCATACTACCCAAAATTTTCGCCACTAAAGTCAACAATAAAGGGGATAACAGATCCCCTGCTTGAGACCCCTATATGCCTTAAAACTTTTCCCTGTCTTACCATTAACAATGATCGACAGTTTACAAGAGAAGACAAACAACCTTGAATCCATTTCCTCCATCTCTTCCCAATCCGTTTCTACATTTTACAAAATTCTAGAATTGCCAATTCACATGATCATATGTTTTCTCTAAATCAACTTTAAAAATAACACCCTCCACGTTTGATCTTATATAATTTTTAATTACGTCATTCGTAGCCTACACAACATCCAGAATCACGTCCCTCAATAAAAGTTCCTTGAGCTAAAGAGATAGTGTCCACCAAAACTGCCTTCAATCTCTTTGATAACACTTTGCCCAAGATTTTATATAAATATGTAACCAAGGTGGTTGGCCTAAAATCATGAAATCTTCAGAGACTTGTCTTTTTTAGGAATTAAGCAAATGAGCATTGCTTTTGTACTTGCATTCACCACTCCATTCTCAAAAAATTATGCAAAGACTCTCATCAAGTCTCCTTTCACCATATCACAACAATCTTGAAAAACTTTCATGGAGAAACCATCTAGACCCAGAGATTTATCTTTTTCACAACAAAAAATAGCCTCTCCAATTTCTCCTTCATCAAAAGACCTTTCCATCCACCTAGCTTTATTTTCACCAATTGGAGCCCACTCTTGACCCTCTCTGTTCCTGGTCTTACTCAGGCCCCCTTATGTGAAAAAAGGGTAGAAAAAAAATTTAATATTTCGTTCATAATTTGATTTAATAATAATAATAATATATTTTTATTTAAACGTCAGATGACTTTTTTCCCCACTTATCAAAGAACATTTACTGTTTAGCAAGTTACTTTGATTATGGATAAACATAAAGTGTTAAACTTCACGAGCTGCGTGCTCTATTTTTAGTAATTAACCACGGTTTGGCTATCAAATTATTTACATTTTATTTATGTTGTTATTTGATTTCGCCATTACTTGTTAGCATCTTGACATGATCTGCTGCTTTTTCTCCTTTCCCTCAATTTATAGGTCTATATGTTGAAGGTTGAAGGAATTGCATTTCGGTTTTTACCAGATCCGATTCAAATAAAGAATGCATTAGAGGTGTGTGATTAATTTGTTTTCTAGTTTGAGGAGGTAGCTGTATTGGCAGTACTCTAGTGTCATTTCAATTTATAATTGATTGCAATACAGCATCAGTCCTTCACCAGTTTTTTTGTAAATGGTTCAAAAACTGGCAAAAGTTGCATTGTTGGTATTTGGTAAAGCTGATCTTTTGCTGGTGTTGCCCTCTTTGAAATTGCATATCTTTACTTTACTCAAAATATTGGCTTGTTCTTTGTTCTTATATTTCAAAATATCCCATCATTAAGAGAAGATCCCTTATAGTCCTATGTGAATTTATGCTAATGAAAAGTTCAGATACATAGTTGCTTATCATTTTGCTATGCTCTAAATCAGGTTTCTTCCAAACTAGTTTGATTCATCACTGTTGTAAGATATTGAAACAAGTGCTAAATGACAAATAGCAATTATGGCATTGCATTAGAAAGGATATTTTTAGTAGAACTTACTATTAGGCTAATTCTTGTCAAGTAATTTTGATGATCGGATAAAGTAATGATCGTGTGATGTGATTTATTGCAAGAAAATATGCTTTTTCTAATATTTATTTTTATTTATTTATTTATTTTTCTGGAATAAAAAAATGAAAATTTATGATGATAAGATCTAGAGGAATGATAAAACATTTACCTTTTTTAGTCAACAGTCATCCTTCCTTTTTACAAAATCTCTTGGATCAAGTCATGAACCATCCAATGGTTTCATATCTATCTCTGGTTTCACTCCAATCTAATCACTGAAGTGCTATTTATTTCAGTTTATTTGAATGAGTATATGAATTAAAAATATTGATGCGACAGACATAAATAATGTATTTTTGGAGTGGATAGAAGTCAACGCTATTAATTTGAAGATTACTCAGGACAATACTCTAGCAAATGAGCAGGTGTGATCAGAAGAATGATTTGATCTAATGCTATAATATGGAATGCATAATTTTCCAACAATTTTTTGATAATTAAAGAGGTCTTATATTAATGTACGCCAAAAGGGGAGTAACACAAGTACAATTGGTGTAACAATCCTGCCATCCAGATTCTAATTGAGGGCTTCTTAAGAGCATTGCTCTATTAGTTGACTCAAAATCAGAACTATCACTTTTGAGATAAATCTTTAGTGCAAATGATGGAACCCTAAATGGAATTGCTGAAGTATAATGAACAATTATTTACTTAAATAAATTTGTATCTTAATGTTGCTTCTTAAACTTAGGGACATAGCTGGCCCTTGAATGCACAACAGGTTTGCAAAGAGCAACATATTTTGGCATTTTGAATCTATTTTATGGGAACAAATAGATGTTCTATTGGATGCAGTAAGTACATTGTTCCACTATGTAGGCTTCTTGTAGCATTGACATTTGTTATGACAGGAGCTTCCCACATTCTGTAATTTAGGGGCCCTTTCTGCCGGTCTTGGATTATGACTTTGGGCATATCCTTCCAATCTTCTACTCAATATTTTTTCGTCTTCTTTCATGTAATGTCATCCATATTCTGATAGGTTTTGAAGTATTGAAAAAAGGGGTACAAATTGTGGTGTCTTATGTCATGTGGTAGTAAGTTTTAACCTGTTGTATGTAGTCTTGGAAGGGGAATTTCTGACCGGAGTGCACCTCAGCTACCAACATCAAATGAGTCCAAAACTCATACTTGCTGGATCTGGACATTACTCAATTTGTATTTAATTTTGTCACCTGCAGTACTCAATTGGCTCACATTTAATTTTCATGCTTGCCAGCTGAAAGCTTCAGATAGCAAGAGCGGGTTTGATGGAGTTCCAGTTTTCCAGGTATGCCTGTGTATTATTAAATAAAATATAATTCCTCTCCTTGCTTTCAGATAATCATGTCATGATGCATGGCTACTGCGCCTAATGTGTTGCCTGTCACTATTTTAAGGGTAACAATATGTGACAGGTCATTATTAGGTTGTTACCAGAATGAAGTTTTTTGATGGAAATTAAAAGATATGATTTTTGTCCCAAAGAAAATAATATTGAATGACTGGCTGAATTTGACGATTCAGAAATTATGTTAAAAGCATTGCCAAACATTAATGTAGAACACACACACACACACACACACGCACGCATGAAGGTTAGCTTAGGGGTGTTTGACCCTTCAATTAATACAAGGGTAAATTACAAATACACCTCCTAAGGTTTACTTAAAATACTAAGGGATATTTACATGGAGACCCCCTAAACTATCAAAAAGTATTACTTTAACCCCATAAACTATAAAAGTGTACAAATGGACCCCCTAAACTATTGAGAAGTATCACTGTGACCCCATAAACTATAAAAGTGTACAAATGAACCCCCTAATGTTTCACTTTGATACCTTCCGTTATTGCCTTGTGAGTGAAACCAAAATTTTAACACTTTTGAGATGAAAATACCCTTCAACACTTTATATAACACACCCTGCAGCACTTCCTTTCAATTTCCCTCCAGTGCCTCTCCTTGAACCTCTTCATCTCTATAATTTCCCAAACACTAAAAAAATGGCATCTTGTAGTAACACAATCTCAAACAAGTAGAAAATCACATCTAGTCTCCAACAACCACAAAACTTGGGTGATGCGTACTGCTACTGTGGCATGAGATTTCCTTTGAGAACTGAATTCACAGAGAATAATTCTGGAAGGAAATTTTTGGGATGCATGAATTTCAAGGTAAGCATTCATCAAACTAACTAATTTATAAATATATATTATGAGTTTTATTTTATTTTATTATTATTATATTTTTAGTATTCTTTCTACAAAAATATATTTACAAAGAATATTTAAAAAAACAATAATAATGGAATTGTAAATATATACAGTGTTGAAGAGTATTTTCGTCTAAAAAAGGTCAAAAGTTTGGTTTAACTCATGGTGCAGTAATGGAAGGGGCCAAAGTGAAACACATCAATAGTTTTGGGATCCGTTTGTAGACTTTTATAGTTTAGGAAGTCAAAGTAAAACATGTCAATAGTTTAGGAGATTCCGTTTGGAAGCTTTTACAATTCAGGGGGTCAAAGTGATATTTCTCAAAAGTTTAGGGGGTCTCTATGTAAATAACCCAAATTATTGCCCCCCTTTGTGGGCCTGAAACATCTCGTAAAATTTCTAATCGCATAACAAATAATTCCTTTCATTACTCAACCATTAAGTCAATTAATAGTTTTTAATGATGCCAACAATATATTTCAATTAATAGTTCTGGTAATTTCATTGTTGTATAGGAGGATAGTTAATTTCACTTTTTTTGTCAATTCTATTAAATTATAAATTCTAACAAGGATGCATTTGTAATTTCTAGAACCACAGGGGACAATTTGTATTTTAAGCAAACCTCAAGAGGTGTATTTGTAATTTACCCTTAATATAATTCTGGTTACATATAACTGACATTGTATGAGATATTTTGTCACACTTTCAACAATATGCTCTATCCACAATGCCCTTCACGTCAAAACTAAAGGTTGAAAAAATACTGATTGGTTTAAATATTAATCTAGGATTAGTAGCTATTACTGATCAGTTCAATGGGGTTGAAATATTGTTTCTGGATCTGTGTATTATTTGGTGCGCAGGTGGCCCATTTGCCCCATAAGCTCCTGTTTTTTTTTTTTGTTTTTTTTGTTTTGTTGTGTGCATTTATTTTGCCTCCTATGAAATATAATTTATTTTAAAATTGTTAGTTATGTCATCTCTGGAATTGTGTTGATAAATAGAGCTAATGTGTGTGCATGTGCCTATATGATTAATGTGAGATCATATATGCTTTTGGAGCCTCCATTTATCAGGGAGCACGTGTGCCCACTCATATAAAAGAATTGTTTTTTTATGTTTCCAGTCAGACCTTCTGGTTGTGAGGAAGAGAAACAAACGTTACTGCCCAATATATTTCCGAAAGGTTTGTCTTTTACACAATAGAGATGTAATGTTGTTTAGAATTCAGCACTTCAGAAGATGCAATTATGAGTGTGTGACTTTATCTTGTGCTTGTGGCTGAGACAGGAAGACATAGAAAAGGAACTGTCAACAATCTCGAGAGCATCAAGGGGACCAGGTGTTTCTCAACACATCATGGTATCAACGCCTAATCATAACACCCCCTTCTTTTCTTTTGGTACACGCATGTGTGTGTGTGTGCATGTGTGCGTGTGTGTGTGTGTGCATGTGTGCGTGTGTGCTTGTGTGCGTGTGTGTTTTAGGAGTAATACTCTGAAATTGCAGCTTTAGCAGATCTGGTTTTTCTTGTGTGCGCGCGGAGTAGCAGCTCATTCTCTCCCTAACTTCAGAAGTTTTTCTTGATAAATTTATTTCATATTGTTATAACGACATTCTTATTGGATCATTTTCTTTATCAATGATTGGCATGAACATGGACAATAACAGATCACCAAAATTGTTGTATTGATATGGTTGTGCGGTTGTCATGTTTAAATCTTTTACAATTGTCTGTCAAAATCAATGCTCGACTCTGAGATATGATAAAGAGTGGCAAAAAGTGAATTTAGGAATCATTTACCACACCGATGCACCAATTTTTGAAATATCCCAAACTCGGGCTAAAAAGTCAATTAAAAAAAAAAAAAAAAAAAACCCTCTTGGAAATATCTATGCTTGTTTTCAAATGGGCAGTGTTGTAGAATAAATTGTTTGGTTGTTTCCAGTACGTTTTTTTCATATTACCAATGGGGTGCTGTAAATCACCATGGGAGAAGCCTAATTTCTCTGGCAATAAAACCTCCTTTAAGATTTTCAGGAATCTTACATATGATGGTTCCCATCTCAAATATGTGATACAATAAGTTAGGATGATTGAATCATTATGAAATGTTGACATAAATAAATTGGATGGACAATCTAAAGTTCGATTATCACCCTTCTATGTGATATTCATATGCATCATATCCGAGTTGGACTTGGTTATTTTCAATTCATAGTTGACAGTATAACAGAGTTGCAGAAGTATGTTCCGGAAGATTCAAGAAATCTAGAGAATATTTCTTAATTTGACAAGAAAAAAGACCTAGAATAAATTTTAGCTCAGTTTTCATGCTTTGAATCATGGCTTTTTCTCTGAGAGATTTAATTTTTTAAATTATTTATCTCTCCTTATTTTAACTAAAATGTGGGGTTAATTTGTAACTCGTGCTATAAGGTTAGCATAGTCATTGTTTTTATTTCTTTCTACAGGTGGGAAGTTTGGAAGATGTTCTTAAAAAAATGGAGGTGAGAGGATCTGAATGCTGGATTTGTTGAGTTGGTCATTCTTTTTGCTTGATACGGACAAGTTATTGTGAACATGTTATTACTTTCCTTGTTTGATGCCAGATGAGCGAGAAGAACTCCGGCTGGGAAGATCTGATTTTTATTCCACCTGGTAAAAGCCAGTCTCAACATATTCAAGAAGTGGCGAATGCTTGATGAATTTGATGCGAAACTTCTACTCTTGACTTCTACTCTTGACTGACAATATGAGAGGGATGTGCAAGCAGGCAAACACAGTGCATTGCTTACATGGCTCCTGGCAGAGCAGGTCAGCAAACATGACTAATCAGGAACTCTGTCTCTTTCTATCTCTCTGTTTGTGCATGAGTGTGTGTGTGTGTGTGTGTTTATGTTAAGGATATGCGTGTGTGTGTGTGTTTATGTTAAGGATATGCATTTCTTGAATGTTCAGATGATGGTCTGAATAGCAGGAAGATACAGAGAAGAGACACATAAACTGACATGTGATTCGAGGAAGAGGTGAATAAAATGCGAATTTGGGACACTTTATTTATCAAGTCCAACTATAATGTATCTGTGAAGTTTGATCATTTTGATGTTACCATATATTTGTTTTTGTTTGTGATTAATTAACCTCATGAGAAATGGATGAATATTTTGAACTATTGCGATAGTGTGTTTATGAAGGCTCTTTATGACTGATATAAACTGCTACCCTCGCCCACGGATGGAAATTTGAGCAATTGATATGTCAGTCCAGTGCCTAACCCCTACCATGTTTTTGATTGAAGTCTGATTGGAACTGTAATGATGAATAACATATTTTTGTGGGGTTCAACCATGGCAAAGTGTAATGATCCATAAAATGCCCCAAAGTCTCTCTTTCATTGAGTTGTTTATCTCCTTTTTTGGGTGGGTATATTTGAAGGAAGTGAGGTAGGCCCTACAGCAAGCTTGTTTTCGACTTTCCAATCGCTGGTGTCAATTTAAGTAGACTGAAAGTAAAGTTGGTGGTGGTGTGTATTGGAAAATGTTATACACCCCAAATAATTTACTAAATTTTTTTATCAATTTGTAAAAAACTTGATAGATTATTTGGGGTCTCTGGTATAGCACGGTGTGTATAATATGATTATGATGAGCTGGAAATTTTTAGGTGCAGTGGTTAATGAGTTAGTTTCTGTACTAGAAAGTTGAGAATGGCCTTTTCTAGAAAGCTTTATTATGGTTGTTGGAATTGAAGGCTAAATTAAATAAAATAAAAAAAATACACCAACAGACATAAGGAAAGCGAACAAGGAAACAGGTAAAAGAAGGCTGGGAACTTTACCTCGTCAACTGTGGCTGTTGTCATTGTATCGTCTTTCAGTTAACAATTGTTACATTCTGTTTTCCTAATATTTTGATTTATTTTAAAGAAAATTTGGCCAAAATTTCTTCATAACAAAATTTTATTACATTAAAGAAACATAAAAAGTGTTCCTTGAAAAGTTTAAAATATATCACTATTATCAAAATATTAAATTTTAAAATAATATTATTTTTGATCTAGATATTGATTTTTAATAAAATTAGTATTTTTACAATCTTTTTATTAAGATCTATCAAATAAGATTTATATTGATTATGAAATTTTTAAAAATATATATATTATCGTTGAAATTAATGTAAATAGTATCACATTATTTTGTTTGATAATAACATGTTATTCTAGTTCACGGTAACTCTGGCAATATTATCAAAAAAAAAAGAAATGATATTTTATTTTATTCTTACCTAATTATGTGCCTTTTCCTTAAGACATTGTATTTTGACAATATTGTCGAATAAATTTTATTTTTTTTTTACTTTGTTCGACAATATTCGACAATATTGTCAAAGTACATTCTCAATAAATTCTCACCCCTAAATTGTATTTTGCCTTACAATATTTGTGAAATGAGACAATATTCCTTAGACATTGTCGAATACAATATTTGTGAAATGAGACAATATTGTCGAATACAATGTCGCATAATTTCTAGAACGTTAGGCGGTGGGATGTAATTTAACCAAATTACAAGGGGTGTCAATGTAATTAACCCTAGTTTAGAATAAAATCCTAATAATTAATACGATACTTATAAGACTTATTTCAGACCATATAAAACAACGATATTTTTATCAATTATAAATAATGTTTTTATTATTTAAATTTATTTTTTCATTTCTTTTTTTAAGTTGAAACAAATGGATTTTTTTTTCCCACCAATTTGTCCTACTTATTTATTTATATCTAAGAAAATTATTTATCCCTAAATTGTTCAGATATTTAACAAATTTTAATTTTTATCGTTGAGTTATTAAATTTCTAATTGATGCATATTTAAAATAAAAAAAAAGGTTATTCTTACATGATTAAAAAAAAAAAAAAAAATATAGAAGTAAAAAAAATCTAATTGCCTCACAATAAATTAAAATTAGTTAATAGGGAATGAAAGATTAAGAAATCATTTGAGAATAATAAACAATTCAAATAATTTTTCATTTCTTACACCTAAAAGTAAAATTAATCTTTACTTGAACGGAGAAATTATTTTAGAATACTAAAATACTCAATTAATTTGTTATATGATACTTAAAATATATTATTCTATCTTTGTTTTTCTCAATTAAACTATTTTTAAATTAAATCTTAAAATTAATTTCTCACATTCTTCGATGGTTAAAGTTTTACTTTATTTTTTAATTTCTCACATTTATTTTGTTCTATTACTATTTCTAGTGAATTGTTATTATTTAAATTATTTAATTTTACTTTTTCCGTATATCCAATACTCATAATTTTATCGACAAGACCGAGAAATCTGACTTTAATACTAATTTAAACAAACAACAAAATAAAACACTTTCTAAAGAAAACAAAAAAGGATTATTTATCAATAAATCCTACTTTACAAACTGTTATACCAAATAGTCCCACTTTTATTCTATTATACCAAATAGTCCTACTGGTGGGTTGATTTGGTCATTTTTATTTTTATTTTTTCATTTTTGTTTAACTGTGTGGACGAGAGTGCCCTTGGTTTAATGTGGGACTGTGTTTGCTGGATCAGTTCCTTTTTTGAAACGTTGCTCATTGGTTTAATGTAGGACTGTGTTTGCTAGTGGGACTGTGTGCGTTGTGTGTGCTGTGTGTGTGTGTATCATTGTGTGGGTGTGTTGAAGCCAACACTGTGTGTGTGTGTGCGTGTAACAGTGTGTTATGCGCTGGGGGCCATCAGTGTGATCCCTCACTTCACCATCTCCCACATTATAACTCTTCTCCCCCTCCTATCTGCAAACCCACCCGTGCTTTCTCTCTCTAAAATTTCGTTCCCTCCAAACCCTTCCACACAACAAAAAAGAGTAAACACTTAGAAAATTGAATTATAGAGAGAGAAAATCGAGTTTCGATTAGGGCACCGTCATTATCATCGTCTTCATCAATTCTGAAACCTAGCAATGGGGAAAGACGACGATGAGATGAGAGGAGAGATAGAGGAGAGACTGGTAAACGAAGAGTACAAGATTTGGAAGAAGAACACCCCGTTCTTGTACGATTTAGTCATCACTCATGCTCTTGAATGGCCTTCTCTCACTGTTGAGTGGCTTCCCGATCGGGAAGAGCCGCCGGGGAAGGACTACTCGGTCCAGAAGATGATTTTGGGGACTCACACATCCGAGAACGAGCCTAATTACCTCATGTTCGCTCAGGTTCAACTTCCAGTCGAAGATGCAGAGAACGATGCCAGACATTACGATGACGATCGGTCTGATTTCGGTGGATTTGGCTGCGCCAATGGCAAGGTACAGTGTGTAATTAATTGTTTCTGCAGCAATTGTTTTTTTAGTTTTAGATTGATGGGCTTGGCATCGAAGATCTTGACTCTGTCGATGGTGGTTTGGTCTTTGATGAATGTGTGTGTGTCTGCCTGTGTGAACCCCCAAACACACCAACCCAGCCCAAAACAAAAACCCTTTACAGTGCTTTGCCATTCTGTGACACCCTCACAATGTATCACATGCAACACACCACACATCCATTCACTAATTATGCCCGTGAGACACACATGCACCACACCCAATTTTTCCCTAACAGCCTTAACAATAACGGTTAAATGAGGGTAATTACGTCCCTCACAATTGAATGGGACTAAACGGTTTAGTAGAATAAAAATGGGATCAATTGGTTCATAAGTTCAAATTTTGGAATTTATTGGTAAATCTCCAAAAAAAAAAAAATATAAATGTAATTTAATTTACCCTCTTAAATATATATGAAATTATTATTTATTTTTCATAATTTTTTAAAATATAAATGTAATTTCTTAACTCTATTTTTTTTCACAACAAGTTTTTGAACTTTTATAAAAAATAAAATAAAAATTCAACCATTAATGAAGTTGAGAAATAAATTTTAAGATTTAATTTAATAAAAATAGTTTAAATGAGATAAATAAAGATAGAGAAATAGATTTTTAAGTATCATACATAATAAATTAATTGAGTATTTTATTATTCTAAAATAATTTCTTCATTCAAATATAGATTGATTTTAATTTTAAGTGTAAGAAATGACAAATTGTTTAAATTATTTATTATTTTCAAATGATTTTTGATCTTTCATTCCCTTTTAACTAATTTTAATTTATTGTGAGGCGATTAAATTTTTTTACTTGTATTTTTATTTTTTAATTTTTGTAATCATTTAAGAAATATTAACATGCGTTTTTAAATATATATATATATGCATTGAATAAAAGTTTAATTTTTTTTTTAAATACGCATTGAATAAAAGTTTAATGACTCAAAAGCATCAATAAAAATTAGAGAATAATATATGATTGAGAAAATATAAAATAATAATTTTTTTACATATGAATAAATAAGTAATATAAATTGCTGGAAAAAAAATCTATTTATTTGAACTTAAATTTTTTTTAAAAAAATAAATGCATTTCTTAAAATAATAAATTTTAGGTTATGTACGGGGTGTGAAATAATTTTTTTTATTAATTATTACGATGTTATCTAACATTAATTTTAGAAATATTATTTATTTTTAAGTATGTCATCAATAAAAATTTAATTTATCTTTTTTTTTTTGGTTGCAATGAACGATTTAATAATGTCTTGTCAATATAAAAATTTTATTTAATATTGTATGAAATTTAAAAAATTTATTAAATAACAATAAAGTATGTATGGATTTTTGATAATATACATACAAAACTCAGGAGAGGTGTGAAATTTCTCATTTAAATAAATAAAATAATTAATGAGCAATTTCGTCATTTTTGATATGACATTAGCATGATATCAACAAATTCTATTAAATAGCCTAATAGTGGGAGAATCTTGATAATAATTTCAAAGGTAAATGAGCTTAGTGTAATTATTAAAATCACTGAAAATGTCTCTATAATTGTCAGAAACCCGTCAGGAGAGGTAAGTGATCACAAAAGTGTAATTTATCCATTTTATAACAAAAATGTTCATTTAAAAGGTGCTTTATATATAAGTGATAAGTATATATATATATATTTTTTTCATTTGATTAAAAAATTGGCATGTACACTTATATATACACGTGATAAGTACATATATTTATTTGGTTAGAAAATTGGCATGTACATATTTCAGGGGAGATATATGAGAGAAATACATATTCTATCGTTTAGTTTGGCTTGTTTGTATAATTTCTTTCTTATATATGTACTTAGTGTATGCTCGTATTTAAAAGCATGATATAAATAATATTAGAATCAAAATATATTTGTAATTTATACGTATCATGTTGAAATTTATAAAGTTTGTGTCATTTTTTAATAAAGATACTGAAAAAAATATATTTAAATATTTTTCTTCTTAGAGAGCTTGTAACAATTTTGTTTGTATTACACGCTCTATAAAACTCAAATAAAAGAACAACTCTCCCTAGCCTTAATGCAAATTAAGAAACAAACACATTTGAGAGGGAATTTAAAGGTGAAAAAGCAATCTCTCACCATTTGATCTTAGAAAGAAATAATCAGTCATACCAAAATATTCAAAATACTTTTAAAAAGCTGCCGTCTTGATCTTAGCCATATGAGATATGACAATGTTTAAAATTGATCTTGACCATCTAAAATGCTACATGGGACAACTGTTCAATCAAGGGCTGGGCATAGGGTTATCCGATCCGCATCACCCGCCCTACCCGACCCGAACCGCACACGTATGGGCGGTTTCGCAAATACAATAGGGTAGGATGCGGTTTGGAATATAGCAAGTTTTCAGGTTGCGGGCGGGTTGCGGGTTTAAACCGCACCCGCCGCAACCCGCTCGCACTTAGAATATATAATTTTTTTTTCAAAAAAAACCTGGACCATTCTGTATTTTTACATGCAGTATGCTTGCTCTTGCTATTGTTGCATGAAATGAAAGTGGTATGGTAATATATTTGGCGTTGTTAAAATTATCTAAAGCCTTAATTCTTTAGAAGAAAACTTATGTGAATATGTGAAGCCAATTTTTTTTTTTTGATTTGTTCAGGTTGTTGGTGATGGTTGCATTTTTGTTTAGGAAGTGCCTACTCCTTTATCTTCAAAGATACTACAGAAAATTAAGCAAAACTCCAGGCCAATTTTTCCAACAAGCATAGTCCAACCTGCATCTTTTAAGTCATTTAAAGTTTTATGAAGAGGATGATCACCCATCCAAAATCAATCTTGAACAATGGACACTGCCGGAAAGTTCCAATTCTGTTTAATTGAATTTGATTTGGAATCTGTCTAGATTCTGAACAATTGAATATGTTTTTGTCAAAGGAATTATGAAGATTGAAGATTTTAATTCATTAATTATTAATGTTGGAGCATTTTAGAAAATTAGAAGAAAATGGTCCAAAATAAATATTTACAAAATAGGGGAAAAAAAAGCTCAAAAATAATTTTTTAAAGAAAAAAGTCCAAACCGTAAATCGCCCGCACATCCGCAAACTCTATCCGCACAAACCGCAAACCGCACTACGGGCGGTTGCGAGTTGACTTTTCTTCAAATTGCATAGATGCAAGCGGGTCAAAATTGAACCGCAAACAGCACAAATCCGATCCGCGACCACCCCTAGTTCAATCTCTCTACTCGGACAATGATACAAAGTACAGAACAATGTAATAACAATGATTCCTAAATTTCAGAAATTTACAAAGCTTCACATTTCAAGTGATGACGAAATAGAGTATATTAATGCAACATGATCATGATTATCACCACCTTGGTCTTTGTAATGCCCCGAAATAAATGCAATAAACCATCCAAGATGATAAGTAAATAACAATATGAATCAGAGTGTGATGTCCTTCTAATACATGAGATGCGGTTGTACAAAAGGGTAGTACCTATGATATACATTCATAAATAGTCATCCTGAATCTACAATATGTGTTACGAAATAGTAAAGATGTGATAAAAGCTAAACAAATAATCATATGCCCTAAAGGTTTAAATCTTTCCAAGTCAAGGCTTGGGTACATCAAAAGTAAGTCTTAAGTTTAATACAAATAAAACCCTATGCTTGTACAAAAGAACAAAACTGAGCCTTCAGCTCCACTGTCCTCCTAAGCTAAGTCCTTGGTGAAGGGATATCACCCGCACCTGAAAATGGTTTTCCCCAAATAGGGTGAGCCCAAGCCCAGTAGAAATAATCTGACACAATATATGAATCTTAACAAAGAAATAAGGATGAAATGCATATGCAATGTTCATGTCAAAACGGTTTACATATCTTTCTCAAAATCGTGCCATGCTCAATTTATATCACAATTCTCAAACCATATCCTTTACCATTTGAAACAAGGGGGGAATTCTCAGACTGGTACAACCTTTCACAGATATTTCGTCCGCGGAAAACCGTCAAACAGTACCCATGTAAACGTAGCCTATACAAGCGCTACTATTGCCATTTTACGGACATTTTGTCCCCGGGAATCGGCACCCATGTATACGCGCGTTTTTCAAGACTTTTACCCTAGACACACAGATCAACTTAGTTTGGTGATACACACCTCTTTCCAACTTTCACCCATTTTTCTCAAAATCACATACATTTGCAATGTATGAAATGGACAACAATATTCAATGTACATGGATGAAAAATTAGTTTCAATTCACCTAATCCTCGTGCAATTTCTATAACAATCATAGCTATCATCCACCGATAGCCCAAAATAAATATTTCTAAACAGATATAAAATCTCCAATATAGATAAACTTTCCAAATTTTGAGGTGAGTAATAATACATATCAAACTCTACCATCTATATCAATATCCATCCAATTTCACGTTTCCAACCCCAATTTCATTTATTTATACGAAATAAATATTTGAGACATTTAGGGCAAAACTCCTCTTTCTTCCAAAAATCCATTTTCAAGTATGAAATCAATACGTTAGCCACTACTCATCCGTATTTCCACTCTCATAACTAGTTTTCATACATCCATTTGAAAACCCCTCTTTTGATTTTAAACCAAAACCCTAGGTTTGTTCAAAATCCTACAAAATCATGATATTATTTACGAAAATCAAATACTAAGTTAAAAATCATAAAAGAGTATAGAATATCCTTACCTCAAAACTAGAAGACGAGATAAACATGGATGAAACTCAGGTAAAGTCGAAACCCGTCTCTATTCGGATGAAAACGAAGCTCGTGGTGAGCTTTACCTAAATAAAGGGAGTAGGGTGGAGAAATGGATAGATCTTGGTGTAGAAAGAGAGAGTAAGTTCTAGAGAGAGGAACTTTAGATTTAGAGTTTTGAAATGTTTTAGAGAGAGAGATGAAAAAGTTGTGTAAAAAATGACTTTCACGAATTGATATACGCATAGTCCGCTCGAGCGCAAGAAGTGATGCTCGAGCTTCCAGACACAAAAATGATTACCGCTGGAGCGCAAGAAATGACACTCGAGCGCCAAGACACAATGAAAAAGGGCGTCACCGCTCGAGCGCAAGAAGTGATGCTCGAGCGTAGAATACACGCTCCCAGTAGTTTTACAGACAGAAGACCATCGCTCGAGCACAAGAATGACCGCTCGAGCGCATGATCGCTCGAGCGTAGGAAACACCGCTCGAGCATAGAATACACTCTCCTAGTAGTTTTGCAGGCCTGTAAAAGTACTGAGAGTTCATAAAGGCTGCTCGAGCGCAAGAAGTGACGCTTGAGCGTAAGAGCAAAATTCTGAGCAACAAGGTTTTTGAAAAACAATGTACCAACCTATTCCAAACACAACCAACACATCCCGATAGCCAAACTCAAGGAGAGAAAAGAGGAATAAAACAAGAACAACCATACAAAACTAAGAAATCCGAATCCAGAATAACACATAGGTCAGGTCTTAAACCAGAATTGTTATACTCTTGCTTCCATTGTTCTGTGAGAAATTAATGCAAATTGTGAAAGTTCAGTTAGTAACTTGGTAGGCAAAAAATAGTGCTACATAATATTACAAACTAAAAAAAAGAAAAAAAGAAAAAAGAGAATTGATCTGATCTGGCATGGTACATGATTGAAGGTTAAGATATCCATTACTCAATATAATAACTACAAACTCTTTTGCAAATGCCAACGTCACTGTTTAAAGCAACGCAGCTATTATGGTCAATTGAAACCTGTCATTCTATGTTCAGGTGAGTAGACATATTTCTACACTATTAAAGTAGATAAATGAAGAGAAAGAAAACAATAGCAGAGAGTGAAATTGAGAATGACAACGAATCATACAAACCTCCAGACTTCAGCTGCCCAAAAACCTATTGCAGTGAAAACATCATGTTTGATACAATAAGAAAAAGAAAACAACCAAAGAAAAGCAGAATTCAATAGTAAAACCATGATATAAAACAAAATTCAGTTGATAGTGGAAGACAACCTTGTAGGAGAAACATAATCCAAGTACCTTCTAATCAGTGTATTTTTTCCTAATGCAAGAGGTTAGGTTATTCCTATACTCTTCTAACTCATTGAGAGTATTGTTCAATGGAAACCCAAAAAAGGAATGTGAGACATGTATTTCATAGAAAAGAAAAGTTAAATTATTAATTAGAGCATGACTAAACAATGTTATAATGGATAAGAATTTTTTAGGATTGTAAATCGACACACAATTAAATTCAAAAGCAATTAAAGTTTACCTTGTGTTTAATATTCATTTTTGGATAAATATGTTGCTTTGAGTTCCCATCAAGAAAACAAATCAGTTGAAAACATTGTTAATTATAAAGGTTAAAAAATACAAAATAAAAATAAAAGATAGACAAAAACCAATATAATATTTTGATTCAGATCCAAAAATATACATGATTCCCTAGCTAGAAAATTCAAATCATATTAAATAAAACCTCCAATCAATCAATGCCTCAATCTTGAAGTGCTCACTTTGGTAAATAAAAAAATTACAAACTTCAATCAATGTCAATTTTTCCAAAGAAAATGAGCATCAAAACCAACATCATAAAAGCAATATATAAAGGACATGGAAAGAATTTCAAAACAACAAATATGAAGGTAGAAAGAGCTTAACAATTCAATAAATCCTAGTTCTGCTAGATCAATGGAAAGAGTGTCTCGACTTCGTAGGATATAATATTAACACCTAAGCTCAATTCCGTTCAGTCAGTCAATTTTATTTATTTTATTTACTTTTAACAAAAAATAAAAAAAATAAAACAAAGAAGACCATGAATTACTCTACTCAGGAAAATAACATAACATCCACACAAAGATAAAGAATTACATGCCTAGAATCAAACCATGACAAAATTGGACTTTCATTATTTTTTAATGTGATCATAAAAGATTAACTAATAAAGATAAAAACACATCAGCATGTTTTATACACCAAAAGAGAAATAGTTGTATAACCTAATCAGCATAATCCACAAATCTAAAAGTAAATATTTGTAATCTAATACACAAACTGAAGGAAAAAAGAAAGAGAAGAAAAAGAAATCTCTCTAGGTTTAAGCTTCAAGGGTGTGAAAAATTAGGGCTTTCTGCCATATGAGAACAATAGTTAGATTAAGTAAAATCATTCGAATGTAGTTATTAATTCCATACAAAGAAAAATCTTGATCAAAGCTTTCCAAATAGATCTTGAAAACTGAAGCATATATATAAATAAATGTGTTTACCCTTTGCAATGTTGCATGAGGCTAAGATGGGGGGTGGGGTTGCTGCAATTGTTGCGATCGAGATGTCGACAAAGGATAGCTAAGAAGGGAGGAGCAGAGACGGTTGTGAGGAGTGTGGGTGTCTCGAAAAGGAAGAGGTAAATCTGCTGCTGTGGTCGTGGTGGGGAATTCTGTGTACACGTGTGTGTGTGTGTGTGTGTGAGAGAGAGAGAGAGAGAGAGAGAGAGAGATAAAGATGTTGCATGAATTGTGTTGCAAGGAAGGTGTTAGGAAACTTCTTTGGGCGAGAAGTGAATTGATCTAAGCCAATTATAAAATAGTCATGTTTTATTATATGAGAGAGAGAGGGGATTGTTTTGGGCAGGAAGTTGAAAATATCACAAAGTATCTCAGTCCTCAATGGTTAAAAACAAATCATCTCAGCCGTTCAAACGAAATGTATCTCTGATACTTCAGCACAGAGAATGTAGTGCAATCAAAATACAAATGCTCTAATATCAATACATATGTCTTTCATTTTTTTTTTCAACATACAATGTGTGGCACAAATATAGTGAAACAGGCATTACTGAATCAAAATAAAATGAACTATGGAGTGCCAATCATAAAGTATAATACCCAACTGTCATAAAATTCAAATTCCAACAAAATTCAAATTGAAGAAAACAAATGGGCATGGTAATGAATTATAAAACGTAGAGGCAATGTTATGATTACCTGCATGAGAAGGATAGGTAAGAGGCGATGATCAATCTCGGTGGAAGCTAAGGGTGAAGATAGATGCTGCAACTCGGCGGATTGGAGCCAGGGAGCCATGAAGGCATCACCGGCATCGCTCCTGGGACCTGCATTGTGCAGAAAGCCGTCACTGCCAGGGTGATCATACAGAGCAGCTGCCGCAACATTGCTCTGTTGCATCTGACTACCCATGTTGCGCTGTGATTGGCGTTGAGGAGCTAATTTTCAAGGTCTAATAATCAATGCTCTACAAACAAACAATTCAAAAATAGATCATGAAATTCGACAAAAGAAAATTAAACCAAATCTACTGATCCAAGTGAAATGTACTCAAATGGAATGGAAAAACTGGAATTCAAATCAACCACGCATGTCCTTGAAATGCAATTCAAATCTAGATTTCAATCGGCTTGGATTTGAATCCAATTTTAGCCCTACAAACACAATTTTAGCCCTAGCATATGCCCATGCTTGAAGGCACGATGTAAATAATAATCACAAAAGTTAGATCTATTTTTCAAACTAAATGAAAATTCATTAAAACACATTAAAAATCACAAACCAAAACCCAAATCTTAGAAACACAAATCCAAACACAATGTAACCTTTCAGAAATCAAAACACATTTCAAAATGAAACCCATTCAAAACAGATCGGAGAGAAGATCTGAGAACTAAGAGAGAGAAGAGACGAAGAGTTGCTGTAGGTGGTAGAGATGTTACTTTCAGCAACGGTAGGGGAGGGAGAGGGAGAGGACATGAAGAGAGAGAAATCTTTCTTCAAAACTAGAAAACCATTTCACCCAAATTTGTGATGTTTAACCAAATATAAAGATAAATTACAATCAATAAACATAAATTGCCTCAGCAAATGGGCAATGCTTAAGATCATCAATCTGCATTTTTAAAGTAGAAAATTCAACTACAACCAGTGATGTTTAACCAAATATGAAAACCCATCTCACAATTTGAACACACACATACTCTATACTAACTATTAATAAAAAATTTAGGTTATACATCTATATACAAAATCTGTTATTAATCTGTTATTAATCAATCAATAAAAATTAAAACCCAAAAAATAAATAATCAAAAAGAGAAACAACCTTGTGAGTTCGACAATCAGTGTTGATTCGTATCTTGTCACTGTTCTCTTCAAACCCTCTGCACACAATAAAAACATCATTTGAAAAATTTTTAAAAAAAATTTCAAGACTTTACACAGAGAGACACAGACCTAAAAACGACAGTGCAATTGGAGGGTCTTCCGTTAGATCCGATTGTTGCTTGTAGCCCTTTCTCGTACCCATCAAACAAAACCCTTCATCGATCGAGTTTCAAAACCAAACCCAGAAGCCAAACGGTTTAGCTCTTTCTCGTACCCATCAAGCAAACCCTTCATCGATCGAGTTTTAAAACCAAACCCAGAAGCCAAATGGTTTTGATTGAGACACAGATATGTGGGTATTGTCAATTCGCAACCCAGACAGATTGTGAGGAGAGTTTTTTGGTCGAAAATTGGGAAATTTATGGGCGACGATCTCCGAGAACCAAGCATCAGGGGAAAGGAGAGGGAAAGTCATAGACTATGTTCAGAGGTTAAGCGTGAGGACATGAAGAGAGAGAAAGGGTTTTGTCGATGACGTGCTCTTGGCTAAGCAATGGTGTCGAAAGGAGAGGTGGTGAGCGGTAGACTGAGAGGAGAAGAAGAAGACAGAGTGATGAGAGGTAAAGGGAGAGAGAGAGAGAGAGAGAGAGAGAGAGAGAGAGAGAGAGATGGCTTTGAGAGAGAGAGAGCGTGGACGTGAAGATGTTTATGGGCGGGAATCTGAAATCTTTAGATTGGTTCATACATTTTTTAGCTTTGGATGTTATTATTAAAAGTCATCTTAGCTGTTGAAATGTCCTGGTAGGACAAATGTGTGTAGACGTCCCGAACGCCCCGGGAGGATGAGTCCCGTTCTGTTCATATTGGGTTTACTACAGTTTCGGACTCAAATTGTCACGGTTCTTAAATCTTGAACCAAAGAGTCCAAATCCGGCAAATCGTTTTGAGAAACAGATTTTTGAAAGAAGTGCCAAACATGGACTGCTTTGCCAGATACAGAGTCGCCACCTAATATTTTTTAATGGGGAAATTTAGGAAACCCTGACTCAGTGCCAAAGGCCACGTGTCCGTCATCACCAAAGTTGCCTCGGCTCGGGAACTTGGGTACGATTGGGGAAGGTCAGCTATGAGCACCCCCTCTTGCCCGGTTCGAAGACCGGCCTCTACTAACCGTGATATCTGATTTTGAAAACGTTATGTGTTCTTATTCCGGTTATTAGCCTAGAATTACTATGTTATGCGCACAGCAAACAAGTATAGACTAAATTGCCTAATTTGGAAATAAGCATTGCATATCCGTTTGTCTTGAAAAACACTTTGGAATTTGCTACTCGCAAGTAGGCTAAAACACGGATTTCAACGAGTTTTTCCAACTCAAACAATCCAACCTTCACCCACAGGCATTCAAACAGTTTATCACATAAGCAACTAGCCTCATGGTAAACATGCTGTCATGATAGCATTCACACACATGCGGTATGCTAAAGCATGAAAATACTTACATCGTACTCCGTGCCAAACAATAAACTAGTTAGCAACATGCATGGTCCTAGTTCATGTCAAATTGACTAATGCACACATACAGGATGCAATTAGGGTGGGCTCGGCTAACCTAAACATGACATGTGAAATGCAATCAATTGATGCACGTATTTAATTTGGAATTGAAGTACAAATGCAGTTAGCGTGATGCGCCGAGCCCGGTGCATGCAAGACAAATGTATGGATGCACGCATGCATAGCATAAGGTATGCTAATTTAAACATGCCTTAATCTACCATCATAAGCGGGTAATAAAAGGGAAGAAGGAAATGGGGGTTGGAAGACATGCACGCACACGCACCCACACTTATTACACATTCGCCCTCGTCCGGAGGGACCAAATAAAGATTACAAATTAATTAACTACGAGCTAATTAATTATTACAAATTGCCTAAGTAGTTAACAAACTAACTAAGCTAGGAAAAACAGTAAACCGCCTCGGGAAGAGTGCCCAATGCAATGCATGCTCGGGTCCTGCTCGGAAACGCACTGCCATGCGCAATTTGCCTCTGTTTTCCCTGCTATACTCCTCTGAAGACTGCCAAAGTCTCAGGATGTGCTTACTGAATGTTAAGGAGTGCCACCGGCTGGAGGGAATCATCATCGGATTTGATTTAGTGTCCATCGGCACACAATGAATCCATCGGCCACCGATTTATTGCCGGTCGGCACTCTGTGCAGTCGATCGGCAAGACGTTCCTGCAGAACCTGTTTGACAGCAGCAGAGGACAGAGCTTTGCATGGCAATGCAATTCAAGCCATATATGCACTAACCAAGCCCCTTATCATGTATATGACTCAAAGGGACATAGTTCTTGGTTCTCGGACCATCAATCGTGCATTTCCATGCGTGATGGCCCAAGAGACCAAGTTGTGCACATTTTGATGTGTAATGCAATGCATGCAATGCAAACCAACAAACCAAAGCCCAATTCCTATCACTAGCTCAAGGAACAAGGCATGCATGCAAGATGCAACCTAAGCATGTTAACTAACATGCAACAGGCATACAAGGTACACATACAAGCATGCCACAACTATGCAAACTACTTAGAGCATGCAAGATGTAATCCAATCACGCAACATGCTAGTAATTTGACCAAGGGAATGCATGCCAAATGCAAATGATTTCAAGCATGCAACACATGTAACCAAAGCATGCAAACATGGTATAATGTAACAACACTTGAATGGCATGCAAGGGATGGACTTACACTAATTGGACAGCTCTAAGTTAGGTCCAAAACAGTGGCCAAAGTGCCCAAAATGAGGGGCTAACACACACGCATGCAAATATGGTCCAATTCCCAAGGTTCGCCAAAGAAGCATTGAACTACACTTAATATGACCACACATGGCAAGACTTAAATGACCAAAACAGAGTTCTATTATGCTAAAACCAAGGCCAATAACATCTAGATGGCATCTAAATGGCTCTAATTCAAAAGCATGCATAATTGCCAAAACATGGAGCATACAACACAAGCTTTCAAGCATCAAAGAGAGGTGTCCAAAGCAGCATACAAGCATGTCATGGGGACTGAAATAACATGGAAATGATCCCAATCCACTAAATCAAAGCAAGTAATGCATGCTACACTCTCACACACTTAGGGCCAACAACCAAAATGCAAGGGGCTATGCAATACATGGAAAGTATACTAAAGTGACTTGAAACAGAGAAAAGCATACAAAAACATGCACTAAAGCTTCACAAAGCTAAGCCTAAAACATGCTAGAACAATGGCAACAAAATGGCATTACAAGGTAGGTATGCTAAGCATGCAGGTGTACCAAACCAACTTAAAACCATGTTATATTATGACAATATAAGCATGAAAAAACAGCCAAGGTTGATCAACAAACCCTCAAACATGGTGCTCCCTCAAGAGGCCAAAAATGGTCTTTTCAAGGACAATAAGGAGAGGAGGTGGCCCTCTCCTTCTTGGGACTGCAAGGCATCATCCTTAACCACTGAAATCCTCAAGATTTCAGTGGTGGAGACCCAAACACCAAGTCCCGAAGCTCACTCAAAATGGCACAAAATGGAGCCCCTCAAGGCGTAAGAGGGTCAAACACCTCCAAACCACAAAACACTCTAAACTAACTATTTAGAGGGCCTAAAAAAGAACTTTTTTATGTTATACACTAAGCACAAAAAACAGTTCTAAGATAGGCAAAAATAGTATGCAAAAATGGGGCAAAAAGGGGTAGGATTGTTACCCTGAAGAACTCTTCAACAATGGTGGACCAGCCCCTTCCTTGAGCTCAAAACAGCTCCAAAGCTTCAAGAACAAACCTCTGGTCCTTCACAAACTAAGAGAAGGTGTAACACTATGTGTTTGTGTGCAATAGTGAGCCTAAACACACAAACACAAGAAAATGAGAGATATAGATATAGGATGGATATAAAACCCTAAACCTAATCCAGAGCTTCTCTCACAACTTCTCTAACCAAAATCTCTAACCCTAATGCCAAGAGAGGAGCCCTCTTCTTATAGGCAATCCATCTTGTAAAGCTTGCCAAGGAAGCTAACAAGAAGGCCATCCCTCCATACACGTGTATGGAGGGGAACAAAATGCAAGACAGCTGTCTTAAAATATCTGCAAAAGCAGATGAACAGTAGTCGGCTGCTCAAAATTGCCATTTTGACAAAATGGACTGCCGACCGGCAACAAATAATGCCGACCGGCAATATACATTGCCGATGGCAACAAAACACTAGCCGGTGGCCTCTAGCCACGGCCGGTGATGTGTGGGGATGCCTCACAAGGCATTCCCTGCCCCTCCAAGGCAACAAACAAGTGTTTGGTGCAAAACCAGACACTAAAACAGTCGGGTTCGGAGATCCTGAGGCAAGGCGCGTAGCCGAGACCTCCGGGAACTCCAAACGAACACAAACATGGATGATCACCGGGTGTTCAAACGGTAACGTCCAAGTCTTGAGGACGGTCAAAAATGGGGTGTCTACAATGTGTGTAAGACAAATTCAAATCCCTTCTGTCTTATTTATATATATATATATATATATGTAAATAAATCTGTATTTGAATGAGTATTTGGTCAGCTCACATTCTATTTTTTCATTGGTCATAAAATTTGTATAGACAGCTCACATTTTGTTTTTTCATCTTTTATAAAAAAGTTGAGATTGAAATAAATTAAAGGATTAAAAGGGTTCTAAATTTTAGTCATCGCGGAAAAATAATAAAAGTTCACAGTTGAGCAAAGTGTAAAAAATTTGGTACATGTAAATTGGTATTTGCTAATTTTTTATTTTTTTAAATAAATTATACTTTGCCACCAGTGATGGAGCTAGCATGTGCTCAGGGGTCATGCCCCCCTCCCCCCAAAGTTTTAATAATTATATTAATATTATCACATATAAATTATATCTTATATATCTTCTATAAAATTATAATAATATTTATTTTTAAAATTGTAAAAGTATCCTTCTATTAAGAATTGTCGTTCTAACTACAAAAATTTGACTAAAATGAATCTTTTTATTATACATACTCTCTAAAAGGGATGTATCATTGTAGCTCGGCTTTTTCGCGCCCCCTTTCGGAAGTTTGAAAGAAGCCCTACAGTTCGGACTCTCGCGGTTTTGGATCTAATGTCACAAGTGCAATGTGAAATTGATAAACACTAAAGAGTCCAAATCCGACAAATCTTTTGGAAAATTGATTTTGAATCAAATTGCCAAAAATGGACTACTTTGCTAGATATAGAGTCGCCACATAAATATTTTTGGAAAATCTAGGAAATCCATGACTCGTGCCAAATGCCACGTGTCCGTTATCACCAAGATTGTCTCGGTTTGGGAACTTAGGTACGAGAGGGGAAGGCCATAAATACATTTGAGCACCCCCGCTCACCCGATCAAAGATCGGCCTCTACTAATCATGATATGATTCTTATGTACATTATATGCTCTTGTTTCGGTTTATTAGGCTAGCATTACTATGTGATGCGCGAACACAAGATATATACTGGTTTGCTCAAATTGGAACAATTCAATTTCATGTTTGCTTTCGAAAAGGGTTTAATTTTGCCACTTAACAAAGTGGGCCTAAAGTTACAAATTTGCCACTTAACAAAGTGGGTTTAAAGCTGTGAATTTGCCACTAGACATAGTGGGCTTAAACGTACATTCGTTGAATCGTTTCATTCAAGCAACAAGCCTTCATCCATAGGCATTCATACAATTTATCAAGTAAGCATTTAGCCTCATGTCAAGCATGCTAGCCATGGCAGTCACTCACACTCATGCAAGTATGCTAAAGCACTAAAAACTCACCTAGTACTCCAAGCTAAGAGAAACAAAAGAGAGTTAGAAAAATGTGCATGATTTCTAACTATGCGAGATGTCTAATGCAACACATGCGATATGCAATTAATAGGCTCGGCTACTAATATGGCATATGAAATAATTTGATAACATGCGGTCTAAGCACGTATTTCAACGAGGTATTGAAATGACAATGCATTTGAATGATGAGTCGAGTGTCAGTGCATACAATACAAAATGAATGGATGCAAGTATGCGATATGCTAATTGAAACATGATGCCCCTAACCTAATCATCAAAAGCGGATAAATAAAAGGGAGAAAGACGTGGGGTTGGAAGATATATACATTATTACAACATGCTTTCATGAAAGAGAGTCTGAATGAATTAAGCTAACTAGCTAACTAAGCTAAGCTAATTAAGCTAATTATTACAAAACTTGAATGAATAATTAACTAACTATCTAAGCTAATTAATTAAGAACTTAACTAAGCTAAGCTAATTAAATATTATAACACAAACTAATTAGCTATAACTAATTAAACTAAAGCTACAACTAATTAAACTAATTAAATATTACAACATAATTAGCTACAACTAACTAATTATAACAAATAAATGCTTAATTGCTAATTAAACTAATGAACTAGTTAACTAGTCCTGGGAAGCGAGAGAGGCCCATGCATGCTCGGTTTTTCACCCGAAGAACATCCGCTGTTTGCTCCTGAAAGCCTCTGTTTGCCCAACCCTTGTACTGTTTTCCTTCTCCAGATCAACTTTGCCATGCTTCACAAGCACACTGCCCAAAACTCACTGGTGGCTGGCAGGCCAGAAGCGGTGGCTGGCCGACCACCATTGAGGGGTTGCCGTCCAACATTGGTGGCTTGCCGGCCAGTAGTAGTGGCCGGCCTTCCACTTATGACATACCATAGTTTTTTGCTGTAACAGAGAGCAAATAGGGAAAAGAGAGGGTATTCTCACAGGTTGTTTGTACTGAATATCCCTCCTTATCATCAAAACATCTCAAATGAGTGATACACTTGGCCCTCAAACCATCAATCAAGCAATTTTATTAAATGATGGCTAAGGAACCAAGATGTACAAGTTAATAAATGCACAAACAAGATCCAAAAGCCTTCACCCTATCATGCATGATCAAGGGCAATGGAGACCTTAGAAAAATTGGCACATTTCATCACTTTGAGTATGAAATGCCCTAATTTTTCTTGTGTTAAATTAACGTCCGATTGAAAACGTCAAAACATAACCAATTTCTTATCTTGCTCCATTTTAGTTTACATTGTTTACCCATTTTAGATTACCAACCATTCCTTAACCAATTAAGTCCATTGGTGAGTTGTCCTCTAAAAGAGAAGGAAGTGTCAAACAAGAGGTAGTTTAAGGCAAGAGAGATGTCATGCCGTTGGTAATGAACCCCAAAAAGAGGATTAAACCATTAAACAATGAACCTCAATCTCAAGCTTAGACAATCCTAAGGTTGAAGCAGCCCTCAAAGCAAATAAAGAGTAAAGAAATGAAGGAGATTGCAGAGATTATAAGTGCTGAAATTAAGGTGAGAAAGCACTAAAACATGGCAATCAACTCAAACAAGGGGTGTCTAAAGGCCTAAGACACCAAGTTTGTGAGGACTATTACACTAGAGGCATGCAAAACAAGACTCAAATGCAATAAATAGCCAAAAACAGAGTTAAAAGAGTCTAAAAGAGAGCCTAAAACATGCTAGAATTAAGCTACAAAAGGCTAGAAAATAAAGCTAACTATAGAGCTAACTAGGCTAGCAAACTAAACACAAGGAGGGGAGGCTAACCCCTCAAATTTAGGACTTCAAAACATGATTTTTATCACTGAAAATACTCTGACATTCAGTGCTCAAAAGCCTAAAAAAAGATAATTTGACGGTGGGAAACAAAGGTGGAAAACAAGCAAGGAATAAAGAAGGGTGAGATACCCCCCCTAACCTTAAATGGCCTAAAATACCAATTTCAGCCCACAAAAACAAAATTTTTTATGGTCCAAAAATGGCCCAAAAAAAAAAATAAAAATAAAGTAGGAATAAATAGAAAAACAAGTATACAAGGCAAGCTTAAAAGAGAAAGTAGTATATCTCTTGAAGCAAAGATCAACCTTAGGCAACAATTCAGGCCAAAACCACCTTCAAGAGCTCGAAGAAGGCTTCAAGGAATCTCAGCTCAAAGATGATCAACTTTGGTTAAGGAGTGTAGGCTAAAGTGTAGTGCAAGAGAGAGAGAGAGAGAGAGAGAGAGAGAGAGAGAGAGAGATTTTGTTCCAAATTTCTAACCCTCAAAATGGGAGAGGAGACCCCATATATATAGAAAAAACATGCATTTGGTTGAGAGAAATTCCTCCATACATGTGTAGGGAGATGAGACATTTGTGTAAGACAGTTGAACAATTTGTGCCAAACAGTAACCTGCAACAAATATCTGCAGATGGCCGCAGCCTCAATTGGTGGCCGGCAGCCACCAGTTAAGGTTTTGGGTTTGAAACACTAAGGTTTTAGTCCAACACAAGGCATAAAATGGACAGGGTTTGAAGGCTCAAAGGCAGGGCATTCCGCCGAGGACTTCGAGTACCAAAACGAGCACACGCAACCATAATCATCTAGTGCACAAGCGATGATGTCCAAGTCTTGAGGATGGTCAAAAATGGGATGTCTACAGTTGCCCTCTTTGACAGAACTCGGAAGTCATGAAATGACGTGAGTGAATGTCAAATCCCAGAAACGACCCATTTTTGACAAGGCTGAAAGACTTGGACAAACAAACAAGACAGAAAATAAATGGTTGCGCCTGCAGGCTGCCTACTTATCCCTTTGCAAGGAATCAAACCAGTGTCGTTTGGGGCAAGATTCAAGCAAGATGCATGATGCAAGAACATAACTTATGATCATGCAATGAGACTATGCAATGAAACACTTCAATGCAAAGAAAATGCCACAGCTAAATAAACTGAAACAAGGTACAACAATTCCAATCAAGAAAAGAAGTAAGTAAATAAACACGCCACACGTGGGAATCATGAGCCAAACCACATTTCATGCAGAAAGGACGTAAGAAAAATATGCAAGCTGAAATACACGTTGCGCAGGAAAAACGAAGGGCAACGTAACTGTCGGGCACACTCGAGGTCTCAATCGAGATCCTAATGCGTTGCACGTGTGAGGAGAAAAGGGTGGTGTGAACACCGGGTGCACCTGAATGTTTTTAACCAATTGGAAATCCTAACGCGTTGCACGCGAGAGGAGGAAAGGTGGTGTGAACACCGGGCACACCCAAATGTTTTTAACCGATTTGCAATCCTAACACGTTGCACGCGAGAGGAGGAAGGGTGGTGTGAACACCGGGTGCACCCAAATGTTTTTAACCGATTTGAGTCCTAACGCGTTGCACGCGAGAGGAGGAAGGGTGGTGTGAACATCGGGCACACCTGAATGTTTTTAACCGATTTGCAATCCTAATGCGTTGCAAGCAAGAGGAGGAAGAGTGGTGTGAACACTGAGTGCACCCAAATGTTTGAACACCGGGTGCACCCGAATGTTTTTAACCGATTTGTAATCCTAACGCGTTGCACGCGAAAGGAGGAAGAGTGGTGTGAACACCGGGCCCACCCGAATGTTTTTAACCGATTTGCAATCCTAACGTGTTGCACGCGAAAGGAGGAAGAGTGGTGTGAACACCGGGCCCACCCGAATGTTTTTAATCGATTTGTAATCCTAACGCGTTGCATGCAAGAGAAGGAAGAGTGGTGTGAACACCGGGCGCACCTGAATGTTTTTAACCGATTTGTAATCCTAATGCATTGCACGCGAGAGAAAGAAGAGTGGTGTGAACACCGGGAGCACCCAAATGTTTTTAACCGATTTGCAATCCTAACACGTTGCACGCGAGAGAAGGAAGAGTGGTGTGAACACCGGGCGCACCCGGAATGTTTTTAACCGATTTGCAATCCTAATGCGTTGCACGCGAGAGGAGGAAGAGTGGTGTGAACACCGGGCGCACCCGAACGTTTTTAACTGATTTGAATCCTAACGCATTGCACGCGAGAGGAGGAAGAGTGGTGTGAACACCGGGTGCACCTGAATGTTTTTAACCGATTTGAATCCTAACACGTTGCACACGAGTGGAGGAAGAGTGGTGTGAACACTGGGCGCACCCGAATGTTTTTAATCGATTTGAAAATGGATGCAATCCGAATATGGCACGAATGATTTAACTAGAATTCCTCTGAATAAACCGTACATACAATATCGTGCATGTGTAAGAAAGAAACTTAACAAGTGTGATACAGTAAGAATGCATGTTCTATGCAGGACAAACAAGTGAGATACAATGGTAATGGCATGTTCTATGCAAGAAACAAAAGCAAAAGCATATTCTATGCGTGAAACAAAAGCGAGAGCATATTCTATGCATGATTCGTAACGGAAGCATATTCTATGCGTGAAACAAAAGCAAGAGCATATTCTATGCGTAACTCACAGCATGATGCAAGATGTGCATGCAATACCCATGAAATGCGTATCTTACGCAAGGAAGTGAAATGAAATGCATATTCTATGCAACAACGTAAAATGCATACTCATGCAACAACATGAAACGCAGGTACAAAAGCATAATTTGACAAAAAAAAAATTCGGCAGCAACTTCTGATTTACCTCTCGGAAGAGTTACCATATGTTTAAAGGATACACCTCGTTTATGTTGACAAGTTATGAACATCGTGGATCGAAAACACAGTTCTGAGCTTCTGTGGAGACAATTTGAACTCAACAGTGAACAATCCCTTCAATTCTTGGAAACCAAGGACACAAAACAACATTAGGACTCAGAGGGAAGCAGTGGGGCACCTGCCGGCCACTAGAGAGGGTTGCCGGCCACCTGCCGGCCTTCAATAACTGTTGCCGGCCACCCGTGGCAGATTTGGGGCAATTTTGTCTTTTTGCCTCGAGTCTTTTAGTATAAGGCATGTGGTCTCATTTCCTCATTACCCCATGCCTGAAATTGTTCCCTCTTTCTCTCTAGGTGCTCATTCTCTCTAGATCCGCGCTTTCTACGCATTTTCCAACACCCCATGTGAAGTTTATTCGCTAAACCCTCTTTGTTTACTCCGTTTTGAACCGATTAAAATTTGATTTTGGTGTTTTTTCGTGGAGTTTCACCACTTGAGGTTTGTTCCCCTAGAGTTTCTCTCGCGTTTTGTGCCTTTTCCCGAGCTGTGACTTTTTCTTCCACTTTTTCTCTCCTAGGGTTGACTTTTTCCAAGTTTACCATTTTTTCTCCGTTTTTCTTCATTTTTCGACCACTTTCTCATCTCTTTCCAGATGGCGGACGATCTATCCCATGATGGAGCTTCATTCGAGATTCCACCTCCGACAGAGATGGAGGCCGAGTCTGAGCCTGAGATATTACCGCTGGGAGTACGCCCCTCTGGTCCGGCGACATACCATCCTCGGACACATGTGCTACCACCCGGGGTTATCAGGCATTTCAGAGAGTTTGCGCGACGCCCACCAAAGGACCTCTTGCTACGGGAACCGGACTCCTATTTGTCTCACGGTACCACTGAGGTATACACTGTATGCTCATGCTTATTTCTTGCTTTAATTATATCCCTTGCTTCAATTGCATAGTTACACTGCATTTCTTGCCTTAATCACACTCTTGCACTGTATTTCTTACACTGCCTTTCATCTGTCTGTTCTCATATCACTGTATATCATTGTTTTGATCACAGGAGGACTCTCGCTCCATTAGGGGGTACGGAGCCACATCCGCGAGGGACTAGTATATGGAGCTCCTTGCCGGTGTCTGCTACATTATCGACGAGGTCGGCTTCGGCTTATTCTGTACTAGGCTCTCACGCCATTTTGCGAGTCGACCGCTTCTTGGTGCATTGGTGGAGCGGTGGTGGGATACCACCAACTCCTTCCACTTCTCCACGGACAGGGAGATGGCAATGACTCCCTACGACTTCGCCATGCTCACGAGCGTAGAAGTAGGGGGTAATCTGATCCCTTACGATATGGACATGGGTGAGTAGGAGGCCGCCTGGCTACACCTACTAGGAGCACGCCCACCTCTCTTCTGACCGGCAATGGTACGATATAGCTGGTTTGCCGAGTACTTCCGAGGAAGAGAGCCAGAGACCCTAGAGGAGACTGAGCATTATGCCCGGGATGCTCCTCTTCGGTACCACCTTGTTTATGAACAGGTGGAACACCGTAGGGTTGTATCTCCTGAGCGCCCTGGTGGACTTACCTCAGGTCCAACTTTATGACTGGGGAGGAGCTGGCCTCGCCACACTATATAGCTATATGAGCTCGACATCCTGCAGGAGGGGAGACAGGGTCGGAGGTTATTGGCGAGCCTGGGAGGTATGCTTTACATCTCTGCTTTGCATTTTCTATCTTCCATTTCTGTGCTTTCTGCTTTGCACTTTCTGTACACTGTATACTGCATTGTTTACATCTATACTCTGCGCTTTCTACATCGCACATTCTGCATTCTCTACATCTGTACTCTCTGTACACTGTACTACACATTCTGCTTTCTGCATCTGCACTTGTACTTTCTGTATACTGTATACATATTCTGCTTTCTGCATTCTACATTCTTTATATCTATACATTGTATACTCACTTTTGCCTTTTCTTTGCAACTTTGGGTATATGCATATTTCCCAACCCTCGCTCCAGAGCCAGAGGTGGAGATGCCCTCTGTTGTGCAATACTCTCAGTAGTACGACGACATATGCCTGCGGAGGACCCGGGAGACTTTCACATTCTTCCGCCGGTACTTCGACACAGTGACTGCGGTGAAGGTAACTCAAAACTCACAGTTATTTTTGCTTTATCAACAACTGATGACGACTAACCATCTGTATATCCCCTGTTTGCAGATCGCTTGGCAGCCTTGGGCAATGATGCCGGATGGAGTCAGGGACCAATATGCCGGTGCCTGGGGGACATCCCGTTTTCGACTTCTGCCAGAGGGCCCAGTTTGTCGAGCCTGGTTTCTAAGCGAGCGGTTCATGCTCCAGACCATAGGTTTGCTAGAGCCAGTAGTGCCCATGCCTCCTCCAGTATCTATGAGGGCTACAGAGAGCCTTTCTTTTCAGGAGATGATCCAGTTCACGGAGGGTTTGGATGCCGACTACTTCCGTGTGGAGGGAGATTATTTGACATTCATTCAAACACATCTTATGCCTCCCTTGACAGGTGCTCATGTAGGCAGAGCAGCAGGTGCCCCTATGGCAGGCAGGACTTGGGGGACAAGAACCAGGACTAGAGGGCTCCCTCCCGCTGGATAGGCTACTGGTTGGCCAGAGATCCTGACCATATTGACATACTAGAGGTCGGCCGGGACGTTGTATCAGATTCTGATCGAGTCAGCAGAGAACGGGCATAGATACGTCCGAGCTTACGACGTACCTCCGGTATGTACCACATTTTCTTCAGCTTTACATTTCCTTTCTGATATTTGTTCCTTCTGGATACGAATCATTCCTAACACATTTGCAAGCACCCCCGGGGTGCACTGAGGGACTGCTCGAGCTAGTAGCATCGTTCTAGAGCATGATTCTGATGAGGGAGGCACTACTCAGTCTCCACGGCATTCAGGTATTCTTCCCCATATTCTTTACCCGCATTTCAATATTTTCCACACTGTTGTGCACAACATTCTTACTAAAGCATTGCACTAATACTCATATCACAACATGTATTTTGACCCTTGTCACATCACACTGATATGCCGTACTGATACACTGTATTGTACTTGCACTGCATTTGGCCCATTGCATTCCACTATTTCCATCATATTGTATCTGCAACTATACATTGTATTTGATACGTCAAAACTATATCTTTTCAGGTTCCAGTTATATCGAAAGCACCAACGGTGGCGACTACACCTACACCATCACCACCTTCTCTAGCAGCAGAGAGGAGAGAAAGACGGGCCCCATATGCAGCCGAAAGGGCTGTCGTGGTCGAGGTCGGAGGAGCCATTCAGAGCTGGTGTTGAGTGATGACGATGCTAAGACCAGTGGCTTCGAGGAGGCAGTGATTCTGTAGTCTGAGTTCTCCGAGAGTGGAGATGATGGTGACTCAAGATCTGAGAGTGGAGGCGATGTTGAGTTAGGCTCTGGAGTAGAGGGCGGTGATGATTCTGGTTCCGGCTCGGCATCTAAGTCAGACAGCGGCGCCGATGGATATAGCTCTAAGTCTCCCCCCCAGGAAGAGGACGAAGAGGGCCTCTTGAGCCTGAGATGACTGGCACTGATTTTTTTTGTATTTTGCTTAGTTTCTTTTTGTTAGTAACATTAGCACATGTATAGCTTTAGGAAGTTCTATTTTAGTTTAAAACTTGTACTCCTCTTTTGTAAAAAGCCATGATCGGAATAAAAACTCGCGGTTTTTATGAAAAATGTGTTGTCATTTTTGCATCATGAGCACCATATATGCATGAAATGGACAGGGAATTGAAATGGACAAGAGTGTTTGATTAAAACAAGATGCTTAATCGGGTAATGAATCAACCAACAACCAAAATACAAAATGCAATAGACAACTCGATAAGCAACACAACAACTCCTCGATAAATGAAATAACTCAAATACAACTCGACAAACTTGCTAAAACCAAAAAGACTCAAAACAAGACCTTAAGACACACAAAGAGCAGAACAAAACACTTGCTTCCAGCACTGTTCAACACAAAGGTGGACAGCAAACCTGAGAGGAAGGGTGCCAGCTAGACTAGGAACTTGCCAGCCACCTGTCAGCTACAAGAAATGGCCTGCTGGCCATCAGTGTGCATAACCTCCAGATTGTTGACAGCTGGCTTCCACTCACTGCCTTATCTTCTACAAAAGGTTGAGCTTCATGATTTCTTCATTTTAAATCTTCACAAATGGAGCCATTTTTGGCCGAAAAACTCTCGGATTGGATTGCAACTTTAGACGGCTCGGAAAAGGTGAATTTTCGGGGTTTCGGCATAAATGCACTTTTCCTGCTGAACTGTTCTCTGCTTTATTTTCTAATCCTTCATGCCGCAGCTAGATGTTGGAACCCGATTACACATGTCTTTAGCTTCGGGGGACAAGAGATATGCTCGACAATTTAAGAATTTCAGGCACTAATGGAATCCTGGCGCGATGAGGAAATCATACCTCAGCCCTGTTTCGGCCACATCCAAGCTTTGGGATGGATGTGTGGGTTCACTCTACGTGAGGTTCGATCCTTAGTTCACAATGGAGAGCTGGATATTTCCAGCCTAATTCATCGATTTTCTGTTGTTGGTGACCGCGGCGTCCTTCTTTGGTGGGGTTTTAGACAACATGCCCTTTGCCTATGTATGTTGGCTCATTTCCTCCTTGCCCCTAGTTTCGAAGGGTCTAGCATTCAACTAATTGAAGTGGCGCAAGGCCTGAAAGAGGGCAAGAGTTGCATTGGCTTGGTGTTGGCCCAGACTTTGATGGGCTTAGACGCTTTCCATCGACAAGAGACTACCAAATTCGTAGAGAGTCCACTACTTCTTCAGGTAATGTTTCCCACCCTTTCTCATATGTTTCTCACATTACTCGGCACTCATGCTCTATTTTTCTATCAAAGCCCTTTTCTCACTTTTCTCTTAACATACATCTCTCTTTTCTTTCATCCCTCCCCCAGGTGTGGCTTATGGACAAGCTGAAGGTAGTGGACTCTTGCCTCACATACTCAGCTTGAGCGTACTTTTTCCGCCAACAACTAGTGGATTTTTTTAATGAGGGATGGTGGTGCCACTGGATGTGCAACAGGTCTGCTGTTGACATTGCTTGGCATTGCCCTTGGCTTAACTTGATCGAAATGAGCTACAGCATGACTCGGCAGCCTGGCATTCAGTTGATTGGCTTGACACACTGTGTATTCTACTTACCGTTCAGGTTCAAGCGTCAGTTTGGACATGATCAAAATTGTCCAGAAGAGGGGGTAGGGTGCCCAGTTTCATTCCCCGTTCGAGGTTCACATTTGGCTAGGTACCTCACTGCTTGGAGGACAAGAGAGCTTCTGCCCCCTACCTCTAGTTTCAGCTGCGCCCTTTCTGGCGAGTGCCTGGCTTGGCTTGAGGATGAGACACAAACCGGGCCCACCTTGGCATCAGAAGCTTCCACAAGCACAAGTGGGGGGACGCAGGAGCACCTGACTCATCTATGCCCCTAGTTTATTACTTTGATCTGACTTTTCAAGTTTTATGAATGTAATAAAAGAAACTTTGATTTGTATCGAGAGTTAGAAAACTTTGTATTGAAATCAATGAAATTAAAGTTGTGAGCACTGAAAATTTTGCTTTTGGTAAAAAAATGATCCAAGTTGTAAAAGGTAAAATTTAAGCAAAAATCAACTTTTATCAAAACTTTTCAAAACCATTTTCGATACGGATCACCACTTGACACACACGAAATCAATCCTCGAGATGTACAACCTTGAATCCAAAGATCACAGATTGCCCCTTGACTGAATAACACTGCTCAGCACTGTATCCAGCTCTTCTCTCAGAGTAAAGATCACAACCGAACTTTTAGCTAAAGAATAGACAAAGATGACCTGATCAGACACATGGATAGGATATTTGAGTGTGACGTGTTTATGGCCGAACTTTAGGATGAAGTTGCCTATGTATCCCGAAGATGGGAATCAGGCCTTACGTAGTTCGGTTCGGGTTCACTCGAGTATTAACACTCTTCTTTTGCGCTCTAACTTTTACCAAGGCCGCCCTCTAGGGTTTTCAACCTTGCGAGCTCAGTTTTTCTTTATTTCCAATTTGTTTTATGCTCTAACTTTTGCCTAGGTCACCCTTTCGCGTTTTCGGCCTAGCGAGCCTTTCAGGGATAGTATTTCTTCAACTTGTCTATGTTGATCGGTTGGAAAAATTCTAGGCCATCCAGGTCTATGAGAATAGCAGCTCTACCCGACCAGATAGTTTTAATGATGTAAGGACCAATCCAATTTGGTCTGAATTTGCCCCTAGGGTCGTGGATGGGAGCTCGGTTATGTTTCTGCACCAAATCCCATTCTTTAAGATTCCGAGACTTAACTTTCTTATTAAAATCCCTGGCAATCCTGCGTTGATAACCCTGAACATGGTACAATGCTTTGATCCTTCTCACATCGAATAGCATCAGCTCTTCAAACCTGCTCTGTTGCCAGTCCGCCTCTGCTATTTGACACTCAGCCATAACTCGCAGTGACAGGACTTCTATTTCGATTGGCAAAATAGCTTCCATCCCATTGACAAGCCCCTGTAGACGTTCGGATTAAAGTTTTATAGCCCCATAGTGCGAATGGCAATTTGTCTGGCCAGTCCCTGTAGGTCTCAACCATTTTCTGCAAAATATGCCTGATGTTCTTGTTGGCAGCCTCAACAGCTACATTGGTTTGTGGCCGGTATGTAGATGACTTATGGAAAGCCACGTTGTATTTCTCCAACAAGTCGATCACTTCCTTCTTGAAATGGGAGCCATTATCTGAAATGATCTCGTTTGGGACTCCATATCGGCAAATGATATTGTTTCGGATGAATTTAGCCACATGCGTTGCTTTCAACACTGTATAAGACTAAGCTTCCACCCACTTTTGTGAAATAATCAAATGCCACTAGAATGTATTCATGCCTATTTGACCCTTTCGATGTAATTGCGCCGATGACATTAATTCCCCAGACTGAAAAAGGCCAAGGTGAAGTCATGTTGTATAGCTTCGATGGCGGGATGTTCATGCGATTAGCATGAATTTGGCATTTGTGGCATCCTCGAACAAAACCGATACAATCCTCCTCCATGATAGACTAGTAGTAACCTTGCCTAAGAATTTTTCGGGCTAGCATTACTCCGTTCATATGTTCTCCACACTCTCTCCCATGGATAGCCTCCATCAGGCGCTTTGACTCTTCTTCTTCAACACACTACTCGTGCATTCCCAAATGACCTCTCTTGTACAGTTTACCTTCTCAGATGATAAATTGAATGGCCATCCACCGTATTACCCTTTTGTCTTTGGCATTTGCCCCTAGTGGATAACCCTCATTTTCCAAGAAGTTCTAGATATCAAAGAACCAAGGGTTTTGATCTTGCGCTTCATCTATTGTGGCGATAGTCTCAGAGGCCGGCGTGTATCTCTGCTCAATGATGATCGGACGCATCCAGACTCTGAGTGGGATGTCTATCATAGAAGATAGAGTAGATAAAACGTCAGCGAACCTGTTGTTCTCTCTTAGTAGATGCGTGAAAGTCAGCTTTTCAAACCTAGGAATCAGAACGCCCAGCGTCTGGTGATAGATCTTCATATTTTCTTCTTTGACCTTCCAATCTCTATTTGCTTGAGACACAACTAGGTTCGAGTCCCCAATGACGTCCAACCTTTTTGCCCCTAGTTCCAGGGCGACTTCCAAACTAGCGATACACGCCTCGTATTTTGCTTCGTTGTTGGATACCTTAAACTGGAGTTTGAAGGCTAAAGGTATATGGGAATTGTCGGGTGCTATCAGCAACACACCTATCCTATAACCGTACTGATTAGACGTTCCGTCAAAGTACATTGTCCAAATCTCTTCCTTGACTTACAGAATGGCTTCATCTGGGAACATGTATTCTACCACTTCATCCCCTTCTATTGGGTGATTTGCTAGGAACTCTACTACTGCTCTTCCCTTGACCGACTTACGTGCGATATACTTCAGATCAAATTCGGAGAGAAGAAGCAACCAACGGGCTAGCCTACCTATAAGCGCTGGTTTCTCAAAGAGATATTTGATGGGATCTAATCTCGAAACCAGAATTACGAAGTGAGCTAACAAGTAGTGCCTCAACTTCCTGGTAGCCCATACCAAGGCTAGGCAAGCTTTCTCCAGCGGGGTGTAATGGGTCTCATAATCCAGCATTTTCTTGCTCAAATAATAGATAGCTTTCTCCACACTATCCTCAGATTTTTGAGCAAGCATGCATCCCATTGTTGTGTCTGTTACTGACAGATATAAAATGAAAGGCTTCCCTGGCTTCGGTGGCGACAACACAGGTGGATTCTGACGGTACTGCTTGATCTGCTCAAAAGCGAATTGACATCAGTCATCCCATCGGAATTTCTTTCCTATCTTAAGGAGACCAAAAAGTGGTTCACAAGTCAAGGTAAATTTAGAAATAAACCGTCTTATGAATTGCACTTTACCCAGAAAGCCTCGCACATCCTTTTCAGTCCTTGGTGGTGGCATTTATAAGATGTCCTTGATTTTGGAAGGATCTACCTTGATGCCCCTTTGTGTGATCAAGAAACCCAGCATTTTCCCTATTGTCATGCCAAAAGTACACTTTTGTGGATTCAACCTCAGTCTGTATTCTCTAATCCGTTGGAAGAATTTCTTCAAGGCGGTATAGTGGCCCTCTCTTTCTTTGGACTTGACAATCATGCTGTCCATGTACACCTCGACCTCTTAGTGGATCATATCATGCAGAATTGTGGTTGCAGCCCTTTGATAAGTAGCCCTGGCATTCTTCAGCCCAAACGGCATCACTTGATAGCAGTAGGTTCCCTACAGCATAGTGAAGGCAATTTTCTCTCTATCCTCAGGTGCCATCAGAATCTGGTTATACTTGGAAAATCCATCCATGAAGGAGAGCAATGTATGACCCGCGTTGAAGTCCACCAACTCATCAATATATAGTAGGGGAAAATCATCCTTTGGACTAGCCTTATTCAGATCCCTGAAGTCAACACAGACTCTGATTCTGCCATCCTTCTTTGAGACTGGAACAATGTTGGCCAACCACGTTGGATACTCAGACACAAGCAAGAACCCTGCCTCGATCTGTTTGGTGACCTCCTCCTTAATCTTCAAAGCCCAATCCAGACGTATTCTCCACAATTTTTGTTTGACGGGTCAGGCCTTGGGGTCAAGAGGGATCCGATACTGTACAATCTCAAGATTGATTCCAAGCATGTCTTCGTAGGACCATGCGAAAACATCTTTGAAATCTTTTAATAAGGCGACTAAGTGCTCGCGCTCCTCGGAAGACAACGTGGACCCTATTTGGACCAGACGTGGATCCTTCTCAGTACCGACATTAAAAGCAATGATTTCATCAGTAAGAGGTTTTGCAAACCTCTCCTCCTCTTGATTAATCAAAATTTTCAAAACTAGAGGAATTCCTTCCTCTTCGTTTTCATCAAAATTTTGAAAATCATGATCAATGCAATAAACAAGCGGCACAGAGAAATACTCAGAATTTGCAGTGGCATTTTCATTCACAAGGTCAAGCTCATCCAGCTCTTCGATTGCAACCTACCCAAAAGCAAAAGAAAAGGATGACTGGGACAAGACCTTGGCATCCGAGTTATCACCCCCAAGAATACCGGACTCCGTCCTAGAAGCACCAGAATCTGAATCCAATTCCATAGACTCTGTGGAATCAGATTCTGGCTCACTACCCAACTCAAAACTATCGGATAGGTAGCCCTCCTCCAGCTGCCAAACGAGGGATGGTGCATCAGATGCATCCAAAATGTTACTAGAAGGGTTCACACCCGGTTGGTCCCTGATCATGGAAATGGTCAGGTTATCCGCCAAGCTCTCTGAGTCAACCGGAAGATTTGAAATGAGACATGCCAATGTTGCTCTTACTTCAAGCTCGCTGTTGCTTGAGTCATTTTCCATGCTCTTTCCAGCTTCAGCAGTAATTGGCTCAGCCCTTTCCTCTGTATCACTATCTTGTAGCTGCAAGTTGAAGAAAATTTCGAAGCCAGGAACACGCTGTTTCTCGGAGTTGAACCAGAGTTCGGGGAAACCACAAAATGGGAAGTTTTCTCCCTTCCGAACAAAATGACCATTTAGGGCTCCCCGGATTGGTAGCGTTTCCCGGTCTGCTTAGCTCTGGCTCTGCCTGCCATCTCTTTTCCTTTCCTAACCCAATCCTCTTTGGTGGGCGTATAGCTAAGACCAAAGGCATGCGGATTATATGGCACGTCAGCCAATGCTGTAACGCCCTTCTGGCCACTTCTTCCCAGCCCCATTCCTGGCACGTGTTGTAGCTTGTTCATGAAGTAGATGGATTGGGCATTGACATATAAGCCGTCATCAGCTGCCAAGATGTTTTGTACTGCTCGGGCCACGGCCAGGGTAAACCCTGAAAGGAATACATCCTTCTCGCCATGAACAATTTCCAGCACAGGTGTAGTTACCTCCGGCGGAGGATGTATAGATGAATTGTCGAATACAATAGCCACTTCCTTCCCATGGGGGCATTTCAGCATTTGGTGGAGGGTAGAAGAGATAACTTTCACTTGGTGCAACCAAGGTCTCCCTAGGAGTAGATTGAAAGTGGCCAGCACATCCAGGACATAGAACTCAATATCTTGTTGAGCTAGGCCCACTTGAACTCTGATCTGTACCGTGCCCATAACCTTTCTACTGGTATTCTCATACGCCCGAATCACCTGGGCTGTGGGCACGAAATTTGCTAGTTTCAGGCCGATGGCATATGCTGTATGAGATGGACAAACATTGATTGCTGACCCAGTATCGACCAATACCACTGGCACCCATTTTTCTCTGCACTCAACAGATATGTATAGAGGTTTGTTATGTAATGAGCCTTCTGGTGGCAGTTCTTTGTCTGAGAAGGTTAGAGTTAGCCAAGCGCCTCCTGGGAAAACTAATCCCAAAAGCTGTTCTAGGGTAGTGTCGATGGACAGTTTAGTTTTATCCATTACTGATAGTACAGCCTGTTGATGCACTCGAGAAGCCATAAGTAGACCCTAGATTGAAATATCGGCCTGAATTTTCTTCAGTTGTTTCAGCACTACCATACTTCCAATTGTTTTTCCTTCTGTTTCTCTACCTCTTATCTTTTCCGGAGGCTTCAGCTTGGTCCAAGTGCGGTGGCTTGAAATACTGCCCACTTCTAGTCATATGGCTTATCTCTTCAAAGTACCAAGTATTGTCCAGCAGGGACTCGTCCCAATCCTCGTCAGTGTGGGCAAGATGCAGATCATCATCTTCCCACCATGCACCTCCGGCAGCCGACAAACAATTGTCCGGCTCCGTTTTAATCATTCCTTTATTAGAAGTATTCCCCACAGGGAGTTGAGCTATTCTAGCTTCTCGATTGTTTTCACCCCTTTTTTGCACAAACCGCTTCAACGCAGCTTCTTGTTTTGTATCCGCGGTACTTACGGTGTCCAGTTCTTAAGCTAAATTCTTGATGTTGGTGCTCTCCGGTAATTTCCCCTTTTCCTCGGCCATTCGGGCCACTGCAGCTATTCTTGCTTCCTTTTCTTTAGGTTTTGGTTCAGTTTCTTCCTCCCGGTCAGGTTCATCATTAAGCCACCCGGAGTTGTCTCTCGACCCATTCAAATCAAATTAGTCAATCTGCACATCCCTCTAATCTTGTTTGTCATAGAACTGTAGATTGTCTAAGGCTTCTTCCAGCTTTGCCAGGTCATCCAGACCCTGGCTCGAGGCATCTTCCCGAACCACATTGACCTCCACTGTTGTTGGCAATACCACTTCGGGCTTGGTTTGGTTAACTGGCACAATGTAGAAACACAGATTGTACACCCCCTCAGTCAAATCCTCAGAGCACTCAGGTAATGGACTTGTACTCTCTCCAAGTTTAACTTCCCTCCTTCTACCATTGTCACCACCATGGGTTCAGGTTGAAGTATGGACATGTCCATCATACACAAGTCCGTGCTTTCAAGAATGAACACAGCCGGTTTGGGTAGGTGGGAAGGGGTAATATATACGCTAGGGTCATATGGGATGGCCAATGTATGTATTAGGTTTAAGTTCCAAGGTGGGGGAACTTGGTTGTGGGCCAGGAGAGGGTTGGTGGTTACATTTGGCTTTTGGGGTGGTGCCATCACCTTGTTTTCAATAAGGTCTTGAATCTCATGACGTAGCCTGTAGCATTGGTTGGTGTCGTGACCATGCTGCTGGTGAAAAGCACAGTATTTGGTTGGGTTATGTTTAGGTGGGAGAGGATCAGGTAGTGGGCGTTGTTCTAACGGCTTAAGATGCCCCTTTTTTATCAGCACCCCCAGGGCTTTGGATAAAGGCATGTAGAGTGGGGTAAAGGCCCTTTGAGATTAGGCCTGGTTGTTTGAGGTTTGTGGAGTTGCACTGGCAAAAGGGTTGGCGGTCTTGGCTGTAGTGGTGACGACACTCACATCAGATGGCCGTGCAGTTGTGCTTTCACTCATGGTCGCATTGGAACTGTGTGAAAAAGGCCTTTTGACCTGCTCATTCTCATCGGTTATCAATTCCTATTTCATTGCATCTTCAATCTAAACCCCTATCTCATGGAGCTCAGTGAATGTGAACAACAGCAAGACGATCATCTTTTGCAATAATTTCCCTTGTAGATTGCGAACCACCATCCTGATTTGATCTTTCTCTAATGGCCTGGTAGTCATCATCGAAGCCTTGGCCCTCCACCTCGTTACAAAGTCTGAGAAGCCCTCCTTTAGCTCCTGACAGGTTGCCTCAAGATCACAGGTTGTGACCTTGATTTGCGTATTGTATAAGTATTATGCGATGAAGGTCTCAGCTATTTCCTCCCAGCTCCGCTTCACAGAGTCCTCTAACTTTGCATACCAGATAGTCGTTATTCCTGACAAGGTTCGGCCAAAAAGTGATAAATTCTCTTGGAGATTGGCAGTGATTCCGGGTGCTGGGATACCAGCGGGAGGTGCATGGGAAGCAGAAGCTGCTGCAGGTTGTGGTTGTTGTTTCTGCAGCCTGTTTACCACTTCAGCTTGGTGGGCTGTAACTTCAGCTTGGCGGGTAACATCTTACTGCATAGTTTCCACTGTTTGTTGGAGATGACGGATCAACTCCTCCATACTAGCTGCGGGGTACTGAGTCATCTGAATAGGCGAGTGATCTCTTGCTGGCCTGGATGTAGAAGACTGTCCCTGACTGGATGCAGGTGAAGTAAAAGGGGTCTGCTGGACTGGTGAATTGTACCTAACTCTCCACCGTCTCGTAACCGGTGAGAGCAAAGCAAACACATGCTGTCCCCTAACAAGATCCCTAGATCTGTAAAGTCTCCTTACACTGGTCCAGAGTGCTTGGGGGGTAACCGAACTATCCGAAGTGATTGTGATAAACTACCTTGCAAAAAGAAATAAAGCAAAAGGAAAACAAAAATCAGAAACCACACAGCACCTCAGCTCAGATGTGAACAACACACAGTTGTAATCAAAAGCTGTAGAATTACACCCAATACTGACTTCTGCCCTGAAATCTGATACCCAAACTTGCAACTAATATGCACATTCCTGTAGGGTTACACTCTAAAAGCACATACCAGTTAAGTGAGAGCCAAAACACCCCTATAAGGGGGGTAGGGTTAGCCTATCCTAGTTTCATCAGAAACTAGGGTTCATTATTCAAGCAAAGGTGTTTCACATAATCCTGGATTCGGGTGAGCATCCTGTCCTAGTTTGGAACAGCCTCTACGGTTTTTGATATGCAACTAGGCCGAATGGTCAAAAAGGATACCTCAACAAGACTACCTAATATACCTCTCACACCTAACACCGAAAAGTGAAAGGAGGACCAAACGGTACAACAGTAGTCCAGATCCAAGGGTTGTGTTCCCATCGTGGCGAAGCTCGTGACCGGTCAGCCTTTTGGCATGCTTTTCCAAGCAAGCCTCTGGCAAACCGTCCAGGAATAGCAGATGGCAAACATAGTGACTTAGGCGCACCAATGCAAATACAAATGCAAAGAAACACATAAGTGTAGATAAAATTTCATATCATGAGTTCGAGTCAAGTTCTCTAAATCCCTAGCAGAGTTGCCAAAAACTGTAGCTCGACTTTTTCGCGTCCCCTTTCGGAAGTTTGAAAGAAGCCCTACAGTTCGGACTCCCACAGTTTTGAATCTAATCTGACAAATGCAATGTGAAATTGATAAACACCAAAGAGTCCAAATCCGGTAGGGAAATCGATTTTGAATCAAATTGTCAAAAATGGACTGCTTTACTAGATACAGAGTCGCCACCTAAATATTTTTGGGAAATCTAGGAAACCCATGACTCGTGCCAAATGCCACGTGTCCGTCATCACCAAGATTGTCTCGGCTCAGGAACTTAGGTATGAGAGGGGAATGTCATGAATACATTTGAGCACCCCCCCTCGCCCGATCAAAGATAGGCCTCTACTAATCATGATATGATTCTTATGTACATTATATGCTCTTGTTCCGGTTTATTAGGCTAGCATTACTATGTGATGCGCGCACACAAGGTATAGACTAGTTTGCTCAAATTGGAACAATTGAATTTCATGTTTGCTTTCGAAAAGGGTTTGATTTTGCCACTTAACAACGTGGGCTTAAAGTTGCGAAATTAAGGTGAGAAAAGCACTAAAACATGGCAATCAACTCAAACATGGCAATCAATTCAAACAAGGGGTGTCTAAAGGCCTAAAACACCAAGCTTGTGAGGACTATTGTACTAGAGGCATGCAAAACAAGACTCAAATGCAATAAATAGCCAAAAACAGAGTTAAAACAGTCTAAAAGAGAGCCTAAAACATGCTAGAATTAAGCTACAAAAGGCTAGAAAATAAAGCTAACTATAGAGCTAACTAGGCTAGCAAACTAGACACAAAGAGGGGAGGCCAACCCCTCCAATTTTGGATTTCAAAACATGATTTTTATCACTGAAAATACTCTGAAATTCAGTGCTCAAAAGCCCAAAAAAGGATAATTTGACAGTGAGAAACAAAGGTGGAAAAGCCTTACAAGCAAGGAATAAAGAAGGGTGAGATACCCCTCTAACCTTAAATGGCCTAAAACACCAATTTCAGCCCACAAAAATAGAGTTTTTTATGGCCCAAAAAAAGCCCAAAAAAAGTAGGAATAGATAGAAAAACATGTATACAAGGCAAGCTTAAAAGGGAAATAGTATACCTCTTGAAGCAAAGATCAACTTTAGGCAACAATTCAAGCCAAAACCACCTTCAAGAGCTCTAAGAAGGCTTCAAGGAACCTCAGCTCAAAGATGATCAACTTTGGTTACGGATGTGTAGGCTAAAGTGTAGTGTAACTAGGCTAATATACACAAATTTGCAAGAGAGAGAGAGAGAAAGAGATTTTTGTTCCAAAATTTCTAACCCTCAAAAATGGGGGAGGAGACCCCATATATATAGAAAAACATGCATTTGGCTGAGAGAAATCCCTCCATACACGTGTAGGGAGATGGAGACACTTGTGCCAACAGCTGCAACAGTTGTTAACAAAATATCTGCAAAAAGGTCACTGGCGGCCGGCAGCCACCAGGGGTTACAGGCTTGAAGGTTTAAGGTTGTGGGTTTGAAACACTACAGTTTTAGTCCAAAACAAGGCATAAAATAGACAGGGTTTGAAGGCTCAAAGGCCAGGCATTTCACCGAGGACTTCGAGCACCAAAACGAGCATACGTAATCATAATCATCGAGTGCACAAGCGATGACGTCCAAGTCTTGAGGACGGTCAAAATTGGGGTGTCTACAATCATGTACAAGTTAAACTCTGTAATTTTAATATTATAAAGTGTCATAACTAAATTATTTTTTAGTCATAAGTTCTAAGATCACTATAAATTATAACTAAATACCACATCGATCATAACTAAAAAATAACAATCACAATAGATCATAACTAACATAATAATGAGTCATAATCAAACATTACTTTATGCATAACCAAAGACCTCGGTCATAATCAAAATAATAACTACAAGAAATTATAACTTAGTTATAATTAACACCACAACATTTCATAATTAAAGACTACAAAGATTATAATTGCGACAAATGATACACTTTTTTTATGGTGTATTTTATAAAATTTCCCTACTAAAATATATCATTTCCATCTTGACTTATCTTTATTTTTTATTTTTTATTTTTTAAAATAATTTTTCAATCCACCTAAAATAGTTACACTCCAATAGTTGTATAAAATTTAACCTCAAATTCCTTAATTTAAAATACACACTTATCCAAATGAATTCTTAATATTTAAGTTTAGTAATGTCCCATTGTCATTTATTATGAGGGAAAAAGAAATCAGTGTTGTCATTAATTTGTGCCCTCCTTCGCTAAATTCTTAGCTTCGCCACTCTTTGTCACTCTCAATTATTGTTATGTATAATTTCAACTCCTAAATTAAAACCAACACTTAACATCCTTCATCTACTATTTGTTTATTTATTTATTTATTTTCAATCTGGATCTTATGACATAATTATCTTTTTAGCTATTAGAAAAATTACACTTCACTCACTTTACCCCTTTCACTGAAAAATGTTACATTTGACAACCTTAAACTATAAATTTGTATTAATGCAAATATTTTATTAACAAACCGTTACATAACTTGATGAAAAATTAACATGTGACTTGTATTGGAAGATCCGGTATCACCCTTAGATTCCGTGTAGCTCGGCCTTTTATACCTCTGCCTAGTTTCCTCAGCCTCTAACATAATCTCTACATGAGCGATGACCTCCACTAATCTGTCATACACGTTACCCATCACTTTCATTAGAATCTTAGGTCTCAATCTCTTCTCAAATTCTAGACACCGGCTATCATGACCCGAACTTGCCCCTAGAAGTTAGGATCATAACCAGCTAGTAATCATGAGATTACCTACGGCCTTAGACAGAAAATCAAACATATTTATCAATAGGGGGCCAGAAGCGGAAGCAAAAACACAAAGATTTTCCAATGAGCTGTGCATATGTGGTAAAATAAAAACCTTTCCTGCACACACACATATATATAATAACTCACACATCATACGATGCTAATCAATTATACATGTCCAGAATCATTCAGAAATTGTCATATCATAAACCAAGGATCATTCAAAACAACCTCAAAAAAAACCTAGGGTTATAAGCAAACTTGGTCACACATGACCACAAAAGAAAACAAAAAGAAAAATCAAAAGCCTCATACGTGAGGCAACCTTGGCTGATTTCAAAACTTGGTACTCTTTGCACAATTTCACTAGGGCTAGGGTTGGACATCCCGTTGCTTACCTGCATACATATAAATAAAGAGTGAGCTAAGGCTAGTGAATAATACCAGAGTAAAGAGGTTAATGAATGAGATACAAATCATACTTGTACCTAATACATATGAAGCACAATTCTCATTCATAATAGACTTAAGCAAATCATAACAGACTTAAGAAAATCATGACCCGAACCCGCCCCTATGGGTTAAGGGCATAACCGGCCCGTAATCAAGGGATTACCTACGGCCTCAAACCAAACAAGACATAACTCATCAGAGTAAAGGGGCCAAACGGAAGCAAATTCAAACTTTTGTCCATAGAGTTGTGCTCACATGGCACATCATAACAATCCATGCATATACATGTTAATAACTCACATCAGAATATGTAATAACACAAGGTTCTTTGAGTCTGGTAAACTTCTCTCTGAAGTTAATAGCACCATCATAGCTCTTATTCCTAAAGTCCCTAACCCTGTGAGGGTTGGGGATTATAGACCCATCTCCTGCTGTAACACTATTTATAAGTGTATAGCGAAGATCATTGCTAATAGGATCAAAGTGGTTCTTCCTGACCTCATTGATCTTGTTCAATCTGCTTTTGTTCACGGCAGGAGGATCTCTGATAACATCTTCTTGTCTCAAGAGCTTATGAGGGGGTATCACAAGAGTTCTCCCACCCCTAGATGTGCAATGAAGGTGGACATTATGAAAGCTTATGATAGTGTGAGATGGGAGTTCATTGTTGACATTCTTAAAGCTATGGCTTTTCCTCCCATCATGATTTCTTGGATTAGGGCCTGCATTAATAGCCCTTCATTTTCTGTTTGTATCAATGGGAGCCTTCATGGTTACTTCAAGGGTGCCAGAGGTCTTCGACAGGGAGATCCAATGTCTCCTTATCTGTTTGTTTTGGCTATGGAAATTTTGGCCAGAATTTTTGCTGAGAAATCTAGCAACCCTCTATTTAAGTTTCATTGGAGGTGTGAGAAAACTAAGATTGTGAATCTTTGCTTTGCTGATGATCTCATGATTTTCAGTAAAGGGGATGTCCCTACTGTTACCCTTATCATGCAAGGTCTGGATGAGTTCTCATCTCTATCTGGACTTACCCCCAGTTTTAATAAGAGCAACATCTATTTCTCTGGGTGTAATAAGGACTTGAGAGAGGGTATCCTTAGGATTGCTAAGTTCACTGAAGGTGTCCTCCCAGTTAGATACCTTGGTGTCCCTTTGATTACTACAAAGCTTAGGGCTTCTGATTGTCAGCAGCTTACGGAGAGGATCACTTCTAGAATCAAAAGCTGGACTAACAAAGCCCTTTCCTATGCTGGGAGAGGCTAACTCATTCAGACCATCCTCTTTTCTATGCAAGTTTATTGGTCCTCCATGTTCATCCTTCCTAAAAAGGTTATCAGAGAAATTGAGAGTATACTTCGTGCTTTCTTTTGGTCTGGTACTGCTCTTAAGAAGCATAGTGCTAAAATTGCTTGGGAGAGGATTTGTGTGCCTAAAAATGAAGGTGGCCTTGGTTTTAAATCTCTTGAGGTTTGGAATAAGGCTGCTATCACCAAGCATATATGGTTCCTCTTTTCTGGAGGAGAGATGTCTATGTGGTGTCAATGGGTTAAATCGTACTTACTCAAAGGCAAGAGTTTTTGGAAAGTTAGGGTCCCCAATGATTCCTCTTGGGTCTGGAGGAAGCTACTGGCTCTGAGGGATCTTGTCTCTCCTCTTATCACCTACAAAATTGGTAGGGGTGACTCTACTTTTTTATGGTATGATAATTGGCACCACCTTGGTCCGTTATGGAATAGATTCGGGGATCGAATTCTTTATGATTCTTGCCTTAACAGTGAGGCTAAAGTGTGCCAGATTGTGAAGGAGAATTCTTGGAATTGGCCTGTGCCTAATTCTTGGGAGATTAGGGAGTTGATTTCTTCAACCCCTATTAGTTGTAGACCTAACTCCTCCTTGCCTGATCAACCTATTTGGCAGCTCAACTCTGATGGTGAGTTCACTATCCAATCAGCTTGGAATCACTGGAGGAGTAAGTTTGATAAGGTGGTTTGGCATAAATTCATTTGGGGGCCTAATTCTATACCTAGGGTTAGCTTCATTGTTTGGATGGCCATTCATGAGAGGTTAAACACTGGTGATAGGCTTCAGCTATTTGGCCTTGCTCCTAATTCATTGTGCCCCTTCTGCCAACAGTCAAATGAGAATCATTCTCATCTCTTTTTTGATTGTTTATTCACTGCTAAAATCTGGTATGCAATTAAGATCAAATGCAATGTGAACTGGCCTGATCTAAAATGGCCTCATATTATTCCTTTTGCTACCAATGAGACTAAGAGGAAGTCTTTGAGGTCGACTATTATTAAGTTGGCCATGCTGTGCTCCGTTTATCTGATTTGGATTGAGAGGAACAATAGGATTTTCAATCAGGAATTCAAGCCTGAGGAAGTGATTGTTAAATCTATTGTTCAAATGGTTAGGGGTAGATTGTTGTCTATAACATATTTACCTAGAAGTGCAGGTGATGAATGGTTTCTTACCCAGTGGAATCTTCCTGCTACTGTTTTGAAGCCCCATACACTTAGAATGTGAGGGCTGCTGAGAGATGTGAGTTCACTAAATGAGGGTTGAGTGTCTGTGAGCAAAATGAGTGTTCTAATTGTTTGCTCTTTGTGCAGCCGCATGTATGGATTGTTGTCTTCTGAGGGTTGAGTGATGGGAGTTTCATACTTATTCTGAAAATGAATGTGGGTTGAGTGAAATAGTCTCCAAATTTTTTTTACTAATGACTATATATATGGTAATTTTTATATGCAGGCTATGGCTGATTATTGGGTGCTGTTGGTATTGGTGTGGGTTGAGTGATGTGAGCCCAAAATATTGTGTTGTATTTGTTGTTAGATGTTACAAGTGCTGTGAGCTTAGGTGTGGGTTGAGTGATGTGAGTCCGTATATCATTGTATGTATTGGTTACTTTGTAATCTGTATATCATTGCTAATGATCTTAATATCCCGATCTACATTGGCAGGTCCTTCTATTATGTATAATGGAGTCTGCTGGTTGTCAAGGAACTTGGTAATTCAAGGTTTGGGCTGCTGGATGCGCCTTCTCGTTGCGTCAGATTGGAATTTGATGGAAGTCTGGTTGATGGAATGGCTGCTGTTAGCGCCTTCTGGAGTCTTTATTGTGACTATAAGCTGTCTTTATTTGGATATGTTTAGTGTTATTTATTCTACAGTTTTGCCCACCCTAGTGGGATGTACTAGGGGTAGTATTTTGCTGGACTTTGGTAGCTCTTTGTTGTGTTCTTTTTGCTGCACATTTTGTGGCATGTACCACAATTCCTTTTTGCTGCATAGTTGGTGCGTGTGGTGCTGGGTCGATGTCGGCAGTACTGTTTTGAGTATCCTGGACTGTTTGGACTGTTTATTTTGTTTTAGTTATAGCCTTATCTTGGTCTATTCCGTGGTGTTCACATCCTCTATCCTTTTTGATATGGTTTTTGAACATTATGTTTAGGTTGTGTCTCGTTTTTTTATTCTGAGTTCGGGTTTCTTTGTATAGGTGTTTTAGGGCCTGGGGTATGCCCCTTGTAATCTTGTATATTTTCTTGTTTTATTTATGTCTTATTCACCCAAAAAAAAAAAAAATAAATAACACAAGGTTCTGTACATATAGGATCATTCAAGTCTAAGTCAGCCAATCAAAACTATATACAACCGTAAACCAAAGTTCTCGCCAACATGACAAAATATAGCAAACTAGCAAAAGGGCGAAAACAAGTCTCGTGCGTGAGACGTATGGGCTGACTCTCCAAAACCTTGACTGCTTCTCACAAACTTCACTGAGGCTGGGTTTGGATCTCCCTTGGCTCACCTACAGACATATGAATGAGCGCGAGCGAAAGCCCAGTGAATAATATCAAATAAGGAAGATACACGAACAGTATTTAGAACGGCAAGCACCAAACGGCCTTGGGCCCAATTCACATTTCCATCTAGTATATATATATATACATCAAGTAACTGTGGTTCCAAACACATCAGATGGCCTCGGGCCCAACCCATTCATGTCAAACGGCCTTTGGCCCATTCATTCTTTCATTCATGTCAGACTGGCCTTTGGCCCATTCATTATTTCATTCATGTCAGACTGGCCTTTGGCCTATTCATTATTTCATTCATGTCAGACTGGCCTTTGGCCCATCCACTCTTTCATTCATGTCAGACTGGCCTTTGGCCCATTCATTCTTTCATTTATATCAGACTGGCCTTTGGCCCATTCATTCTTTCATTCATGTCGGACTGGCCTTTGGCCCATTCATTCTTTCATTCATGTCAGACTGGCCTTTGGCCCAACCATTCTTTCATTCATGTCAGACTGGCCTTTGGCCCATTCATTTGGCATAGCAAACATTTGTCCACAATTCAAATTAACGAGCTTATAAGACTTATAAGAAAATAAGCAATTGGACAAATAACATGCTTCAAAACATCTTTATTAAGATATTACTCATAGTGTTCTGCCGGTGGATTCACCCTTGAGCTTGACCCTATATATTACATAGCACACATAGGTCACAAACGATTCAATCTGTTTCTTAATTCATACATCCCTCTTAGGCTTCTTTCTTATTCTTTTAATTCATTCATAATGCTCAATATATGTCTAAGAGTACTTAGAAGTGAAAGAGAATAGAAAATGAAACACAGAACACCTTTACAGATTTTCTGAAACAGGGGTCTCCGCTTGAGCGTGGACTTTCCCGCTCGAGCGGACCCATTAGGTCTGCAAAAGTACTGGTTGCCTCATTTTTACGCTCGAGCGTGAAGTCGGGCGCTCGAGCTGAAAGTCTCACTACATGGCTCCCTGCTCGAGCATGAATATCCCCACTCGAGCGGACATCCACGTCTGCAAAACTTCTGGGAGCTCGTATTTCCCGCTCGAGTGGTGGTTTCCCCACTCGAGTGGACTTCATGAATTCTGGGTTTTCCAGAACTGTTCTTGAGCTTCAAACATGCATTCAAATTGGTATTTCTTGCATTTTACAGCCCAAATTTCTCATATACATATACTAACATGATACAACACCAAATTACAACATTAAGAAACTCAAATCTCATGAATCAAATACATGCATGCTCCAAATTACACCAAACTCCTTTCCACATAACAAACTCATGTATTCAAAACTCATACTCTTATGATTTGTACATGCATGTGAGATATAACTTCCATTTTCAACTTAGATGGTGCAAATGGTGATCACAAGCATGAACTTTAACCAAAATTCTACATGGATCATACTTTTCATGCTCAACTATACAAATTCATGGCAATTATACACATGCATGCATTCCATGACTTCAAACTCATCAAATACAACACAATTCTTGTTCTTGACCACCATTCAACTTTGAATTCACAAAATTACAATATTAAACTCATGAATTCATAACCAATTACTCACCTAGAAGCTCAATCTTTCCAATTTATGGTCAAATCTCGAGTTGGTCTTCAATTACTCAAGTTTCTTGCTTAAATCTTCCATTTCCTTCACCCTCTCTCTCTTTAGTCGACCCTCTCTCTCTCTAAGGTATAAAATTTGATTTTGAGCTCAACCAATGCATATAAGTGCACATTGGTCCCCTTTTTAAAAAACTCCCATAATCACAATTACTTAATACTAATTAATTAAGCACCATTTCAACAATTTAATTTATTTAATTTGACCCGAATCAATTTTCAATTAAATTTCACCGTAGACTCTAAAAATTACGCTAATCACAATGGCGTAGTCAATTTTGGCTTCTGTGGCCCATAAGGCCTTCAATTTAAATTCCGAAGCAGATAATCAAACAGATTTTCCTACAGTGAACAGATAGAAATTCAAAACCACATATATCCATATAAATGGCACACAAAATCATATCAAACACATAACCACAATCATAATTAAGATTAATCAGCATAATACGGAACAGGGTTATCACAAATGGGAACGAATATTTGGGAAACATGTGAACCAATGTGTAGCCCAATTGGACATATCTATATAGGAATGAATATTCGGGCTAATGTGGCTAAGGAACTTGTGAACCAAGATTTGAATTCGATATTAAGGTTATATTTGATACTTAGCCGATTTTGAAGGCTCATGGATGTCAATAACAGAATATTTTGATTCATTGGAAACAAAGAAGTGTAATCATGAATATCATTTGCGATTGAGCTTTGATTATTTGGGGAACATGTGAATTATTTGGAGATATGTTGACTTTGAGACCCGTCATGACATTGTAGAATAATTTTTGGTGGCTAAACCAATTTGGGTCAATAACCTATAAATAAATGATAATGAGTTAGACTCTTGTGCCAAAAACATAAATGGCAAGGAAGTTACTTGAGAACATAAATGGAATGAGACAAAGTTGGTGAATTATTTACAATACAAGTGGCTTAAGTTTGGAGGACCAAACTTTCTAAAAGGGGATAGAATGTGATAACCCCATCGTGTAATACTTTGTATTTAATTAATGACGGAGATTTGAATTTTACTTGTAAAATTGAGATTTGATTAATTGGGTCTGAATTGGAGTTAATTACGCTATGAGGAGTGGGAATTAAGATTATTGCAAATTAAGTTTATTTATGAGGTATTTAATTTGAGTATGTAATTTATTGACAGAAACCTTGAGTTTGACCTGAAATTGAAGGCCTTACTGATGTGAAAAATCAAAATTGATGATGGAAATAAGCTTAATTTAATATTTGGAGCCTCTTGGGAGTTTGATTACAAAAATCAAATTCAGTTTGATAAATTTAAATATAATTAATTGGGCTCTAACGGAAGTCAAATTAGGTTAATTAAATGTTATGGGACTTGTGATTAGTCATGATTAGTTTAATTATGTTGTTGATATGGAATTGCAGTTCTAAGGATGTGAATTATAAGGTTTTTAAGTTATATCTGTTGATTGTAGAAAAATCTGTTGAAATTACAACTTTAAACCCTTAGAGGTGCCAGAAAACAAAACCAATTAAATAGTTATGATCGGCATGATTTTTAGAGCCTAGTATGAAGTTTTGTAAGGATATGATTCAAAATGAATTAAATTGATTTTGTTAAATATTATATCTTATATATATATATATATATATAAGTATATGGACCTTAGTTGAGATAGACTCAACAAAAAGAAAAGAAAAGAAAAATCTGGAGAGAAGAGAGAGAAGTAAGAGAGAAAGAAGAAAAAGCTTAAGATTGAAGAAGAAACATGGGGAAATTGAAGGAATTGTACGGGAATCCAGGAATTTAATTCAAGTATGTGTAAATCAACTGAAACTCTTGGAATACCTCTTCAATTGTGTAAAATCAAGACTTAAATTAGAAATTTCACACTCAAATGGGTTAGGGTTTGTAACTCATAAGCTTAAGCAAATTATACTCTTGAAATTAAACATGGATTCCTTGCATTTGTCAGATGTGAGAGTTAATTCCCTCATATTTTTTTATCTTGAAGTTGAGCCTTAATCTTGAGGTTTTGTATGGTTTGAACTCATAAAATTATATATGAAATGAAGATCTATGTGAATTTGGAAGAAGAAGTTTTGAAAAAGTTTGAAAAATAACTAAAACAAGGATTTTGATCTTTCTTGCTTGAAGATTCATTGTATTTTTGATGTTTTGATTTAGAAGACAATCATAATCTCATGTTTTCTATTAGTTTTACATGTTTTTGAGTGATTTGAGTTGAAACCTAGCTTGGAAAATGGAAGAACCAGTGATAGAGCCAACAGATATTTTCGGCAGCAGGATTTTCCCTGTGTCAAAACCAATGCATATGATTGTTTGCAATTTAGGCTCAAGTGGAGAATTCATATAGGCAGGATTTTCCCTTGTCAAATCCACAGGATTTTCCAGCAACATTTTTGCTTTTGAAATAATTTCACGTGCACGTGCCTTGGCTCTCCTGCACGTGCGGTTTTGGTCCCGCACGTGCGGAGCTCCCCTATTTTAGCCCGACTTCAAATAGGCATATCTCCCTCATCCGTACTCCGTTTTAAGTGATTATTGAGCTTAAATTCAAGCCCCGGAAGTCTAGTTTCCAATGGTGGTGATATTACATCCAAATTCTAAGTATACAAATAGATATGTTTAAATTAGTGAAGGTTGTTCACTTTCTTTCTAATCATTTCATGCTATTTCTTCTCCTAACCCAGTTTCCTTTCGTTTCTTCCTATTTTCCTAGACACGGATTATGACCCATTGAGGACTAATGAGTTTAGAACCAACATACATAATTGGTTAAGGAGCAAAGTGTAGACACCCCATTTTTGACCGTCCTCAAGACTTGGACGTCACCGTTGGAACACTCGGTGATTATCCATGTTTGTGTTCGTTTGGAGTTCTCGGAGTTCTCGGCTCGCGCGCCGTGCCTCAGGACCTCCGAACTCGACCGTTTGGTGTTTGGTTTTGCACCAAACACTTGTGTTTTGCCTTGGGAAGGCAGGGAATGCTTTGTGAGGCATCCCCGCACACCACCGGCAGTGGCTAGAGGCCACCGGCTGTTTGGTGTTGCCACCGGCACTATATTGTGCCGGTCGGCACTATTTTGTGCCGGTCGGCACTCTTTTTGGCAAAATGACCATTTTGCCCTGCCGACTGTTGTGCAGCTGCTTTATCAGATATTTTTAGACAGCTGTATCACTTTTTGCTCCCCTCCATACACGTGTATGGAGGGATGAGCCTTTAGGCTTGCTTAACTTGTAAGTTTTCATGCCTATACAAGAGAAGGCTCTTCTCTTGGCTCAAGGGTTGGAATTCTTGAGAGGTTTCAGCCATTTTAGACAGAAAGCAAGCTCTGGTTTTAGGTTAGAAACCATATATCTATCCTATCTCTCTATTCCTTGCCCATTTTGTACACTAGGTGCTTTAGTTCATACTTTTGCACACTAGCACCTAGTGTTTCACCTCTCTTTGGTTACTGAGGTCCCAAGAAGCTGGTTCTTGAAGTTTTTGGTTGGATTTGAGCTCAAGGAGGCAACTACAACAACCTTTGTGAAGAGGTCAACAAGGGTAAGAAACTAGCTCCTTTTACCCCATTCTTGCACTCCATTTTTACTTGCTTTAAAACAGTTTTTGTGCTTAGCATATAATACATAAAAGTTCTGTTTTTTAAGCCTCTTCATTGTATATTAAGAGTGTTTTGTGGTTTGGGGGAGTTTGACCCCCTTTAGGCCTTGAAAAGGGCTCATTTTTGTGCTATTTTGGAGAGATCCGGGACTTGTGTGCTTGGACCTTTCCACCACTGAAATCTTGAGGGATTTCAGTGGTGGAGATGGTGCCTTAAAGTCCTAGAAAGGGGAGGGCCACCCCCTCTCCTTGATGTCCTTGAAAAGGGCAAGTTTTGGCTTCCAAAGGAGCACCATGTTTGAGTGTGTGTTGAGCATGCCTTGGTTGTTTTCTATGCTTATATTGCCATGATATAACATGCCTCCAAGTTGGTTTTGGTCTCCTATGCATGCTTAGTATAGTTGCCTTGTAATGCCTCTTTATGCCTTAACATGCTTAGGATGTATGCCTCCATTTCTAGCATGTTTTAGACTTGTGTTTGTGAAGATTTTGTGCTCATATTACCATGTTTTAGGTCTGTCCATAAGTATTTTGGTCAATCTTAGCATGTTTAATATAGCCCCTTTGCATTTGGCTTGTTGGCCTTAAGAGCATGAGTGTGTAGCATGCTTTGCTTACATTGTTTTTGATGGTCCGGAACCACCTAGCATGCTATTTCAGTCCCCTAGAAGTGCTTGTATGTTTACATTGCATGCCTCTTTGTGACTTCTTAAGCTAATGTTAAATGCTCCATGTTTTGGTCATGTTGCATGCCCTTGATTTCAAGCTTCTTAGATGCCATCTAAGTGGTCCTTTGGGCCTATTTTGACATGCTAAAAGTCTGTTTTGGGTTGATTAATGCATGCCATAATTGTCTTGCATAGGTGTGGTTCAATGCCTCATTGACTTGCCTTGAGCCTAGGCCATATGCATGCTTTGTTTGGCATGCTTCATTGCATGATTTGGCATCATGTTTAACACGAATTTCAGAGCTTTTTTAATGCATGCTATTAGTCCATGTTTGGCTTCTTTAAGTGTGCTTGAATGTTGCTTGTTTATGCCTTGGGTTTGGCACCTTAACATGTGCATGTGTGTGTGTGTGTTTAGTCCCCAATTGTAGGCATATTGGCTACTGATTTTAGGCCTTTTTGAGTGGCCTAACTCATGTCTAAATCCATTATTCCATTGGTTTGCATGCTTGCTTCATATGTTTGTTTGTATGCTTGCATGAGCACCTTGCATTGTCCATATTGCATACTAGTTTGCCATGCTTAGGGCTTCGTCATATTGACATGCATGCCAAGCCCCTTTAAGTGAGTTTGATGGAGGTTTGGCACCCTTGTTTGATTATTTGGTTTGCATGCATTTTATAGTAAAGTTGCATTCTTGATTCTTAGGGCCGTCATGCATGAAAATGCGCGATTGGTGGTCCGAGGATCGAGGCATATACCCCATTGAGTCATTAACATGATGTGGGATGTGTTTTGTGCATACATGCTTTGAATTACCTTGCCATGCATAGTTTGTCCTCTGCTGCTGTGAGTTGCAGGATCTGCAGAACATTTTGTGCCGACCGGCACTTTTTAGTGCCGACCGGCAGTGTTTTCCCAGCCGATGGAACAATTCAGTGCCGGTGGCCTCCTCCTTCAGCCGGTGATGCTCTGCCCCAGCCGGTGGTACTCCCCAGTGCCCTGAGAGGCACTCCTGGGATTTTGGTAATTTTCTGAGGAGGAGAGCAGAGGAAACAGAGGCAATCCGTGCACGGCAGTGCGGTTCCGAGCCAGCCCCGAACACGCGCTGCATCCGGCCCTCATCCCGAGGCGGTTTAATGCTTAATTAGATTAATTAATTTATTTAATTAATTTAGTTAATTTGTAATATTTAATTAGCTAGAGTAGTTAGTTATTTATTCGGTTCTGTATTATTATTTGGTCCCTCCGAGTGAGGGCAAAATTGTAATAAGTGTGTGTGAGTGGGTGTATGTCTTCCAATCCCCATTTCTTTCTTCCCTTTTATTTACCCGCTTATGTTGGTAGATTAGGGCACATCTAAATTAGCATACCTTATGCAATGCATGCGTGCATTCATGCATTTGTTTACATGCACTGGGCTCGGTACATCATACAAACTGCATCGTATTTTCAATTCCAAATTGAATACGTGCTACTCGCGCACTTCACATGCCATGTTTAGGGTTAGCCGAGCCTACTCTAGACTACATCTATGCCTGTGTTGCATTAGCCACTTAACATGAACTAGGTCATGCATGTTTGCTAACCGGGTTATTGTTTTTGGCACGGAGTACGATGTAAGTTTTTATGCTTTAGCACTTCGCATGCGTGTGAATGTTAACATGACAGTATGCTTGCCATGCGGCTAAATGCTTATGTGATAAACTGCTTGAATGCCTGTGGGTGGAGGTTGGATTACTTGAGTTGGGAATACTCATTGAAATCCGTATTTTAGCCTACTTGCGAGTAGCAAAACCCGAAACGCTTTCCAAACAAACGGATATGCAATGTTTATTTCCAAATTAAGCGATCTAGTCTATACTTGTTTGCTGCGCGCATAACATAGTAATTCTAGGCTAATAATTGGAATAAGAGCATGTAATGTTTTCAAAAACGGATATCACGGTTAGTAGAGGCCGGTCTTCGGACCGGGCGAAAGGGGGTGCTCATAGCTGACCTTCCCCGATCGTACCCAAGCTCCCGAGCCAAGACATTTGGTGATGACGGGCACGTGGCCTTCGGCACCGAGTCAGGGTTTCCTAAATTCCCCCATTTAAAAATATTTAGGTGGCGACTCTGTAATCTGGCAAAGCAGTCCATGTTTGGCACTACTTTTCAAAAATTTGTTTTCTCAAACGATTTGCCAGAGTTGGACTCTTTGGTTCAGATTTAGAACCGCAACAAACAAAAAGGGAGTCCGAACTGTAGCGAGGTCCCCCGCGGGCATGTCTACACAAAGTAAAGGATCGATTTATTTGATTAAGAAAAGATTAAGAGAAGTAAATTTGATCAAGAGAGTAATTTTATGTTTTGATATGTTGTGCTATACGCATTGTGATTACAGGTCAAGATTTGAGGACAGGTCAACCATTTCTGAAAACCACTGTGAGTAATAATATTGTAATGATATGTTCACTTATATTGATTTTGATACGTAATGTTGTGATTTTTTGAAATTATGTTTTATTCGAATGAATGAGCTACAAGAAGTGTGATATGGAATCTGGATGTGAAATGTGAATTGTTTATGCTATGATAAGTGAGCCCAAGGAGAGATAGAGACATGTCAATGTTCCATCTACTCTATGATAAGATATGTTTGGACCCGAGGTTGTTCCGAACAGTTGTTATCATGTGATTGAGCCCAAGGTCGTTCTATACTAGGTGTGGGACCGAGGCCATTCTGTATCATATGTGGGCCTGAGGCCGTTCCATGGACCCAAGGTCATTCTATAAATGTGATTTAAGAAATGTATGATGTTGGGCTCATTCTTTTAAACCTCTTTATTGTATTATTACTCATTGCACTTCGCTCACTCCGTATTTTATATGTATGCAGGTGATCTATCTGGAGACCAATCTTAGGTCAACCTTAGGAGCCCTTTTGTGGATCTGTTATGTCAAGCCTCTAAGATGGAGCTTTTGCCCTTTTGAGATCCTCTGTGTAAAGTCTGCCCTTTTGTCAAGCCACCCAAGATGCGCCTCTGTGTCGAGGCTTTAACTTTATATTGTTAGAATTCTGTATTTTACTGAGTCTTATGTATATGTGTGTGAGATATACATAAGGTTTGTACGTGAATATAAATTTCAGTGTGGCTAAATTTTTTAATTATTCTAGTTATCGTGTATGCACAAGCTCAATGGACATTATTATTTGTTTTGCTTCCGCTTTAGGCCCCGATATGATTTGAATATTTTGAATTTTGTTTTTGACACCGAAGGTAATCTAAGGTTGCTGGCCAGTCATGATCCAAACTTTTAGGAGCGGGTTTGGGTCGTGACAATAGGAGTCTTTCCCATGAGTACGCAGTCAATGCCCGCCAACCCCTTTGCCAATGCTTCTAGGCTTGGTACTCTCTGCTCCCAAAACTTCACATTTGATCCCCTCTATATGACCTTATTCAAAGCTCTTCAAATCCTCATAGAGGAAGGCCATCTGAAACCTCTTGAACCAAAGCCACTCACATATCCACTCCTAACTAGATATAACCCCACCTATTATTGTGCCTTCCATCAGCAACTTGGCCACGATACTGACCATTGCTTTTGCCTCCGCCATGAAATTCAAGACTTGATTGACAACAAGGTAATCACCCCACCTAAAAATCCCAAAATTGCTAACAATCCTTTCTTTGACTACAACAGGTTGCCACCCCACAACATAAATTTTATCCATGTCTGGCCAACAATCAACTTTGATCCTAGCCAATACATCGCACCCACCACTAAGACCAAACCCATGGTGTTCATTCCTGAATCTTCAAATCTCTACCTCATCAAAAAGTTTGAGAAAGAAGAGCGGAATGAACAAGTCTTTCAAGAGGTGGAAGGATTACTCAATCTTGATGAGTTTAACCTTAATGGTGTTAAAGTGAAGCGGAAGACTTCCTTAACTATTACCAGCAATGATGGTTGAAATGATGAGTCTTAAGATCAACTAGGGGCAATTGTTGAAAGCGCTTAGAAAGGACCTTCTACACTAGGGGCATGTTATGAGAAATTTGAAAGGGAAGTTGCTTTGGTCGAAGAGAAGTTTGGAAGCTACCATGCGGGTTTTGGATAGTAATGCTGAAGTAAAGACGAGTTAGGACCCACCAATGGGCTACTTAAAGTCTGTCATGAATTTTGCCGATGGACTTGTAAAATGAAAAACTCTTCTGTGTTTAGAATACTAGTGATGTGTTTTGGTTGAACGCTGACCTGTGTCTTGTAGGTGGTTGAGTTGTGTGCGAAGTTACAGTCTTGTTTCCTTTGTCTTTTCTTATGTCGTGTGTCAATTGAGTCTTTTCCTTTAAGTTGCTCTCGTGTACCCTCGGGTCTTCATTCTTTAATAAGAGAAAGATAGTCGAGTTTTTAATTGATCGATTGTGCCTAGAGTAATCCATATGTGACCTAATGAAAATAGGAAAAGCTTTGAAAATTTCAATCAAATAAAGGAAAGGTGCAAAATTGCCCAAATGTGCAAATGAGAATAAGATTTCACTAATAAGCTCGAGAATTGAAGAGGATCCCCCAAATGGTTCGAACAAATTTTGAATTGTTGTTTGCAATACTTTTCATGATCATTCCAAAATTCCATGCTGTTTCTTTTTGCAAACTTGCAAGGATAAATTCAGAATTGTGCATAGTGTTCTACATTGTTTCGGGAATTCTCTTCGTACTCTGATAATCATGTTGGAGAGCATAAGATGGCTTTCAGACCTCACAATCATAGAATTCCTCCCCATGGCGTTTTTACCACTCGAAAAGGAAAAAGAATAAGGGAAAAAGAGAAAAGAAAAGAAAATAAAGAGGAGAACAAAAAAAAAAAGAAAGAAAGGAAAAATCAACCATCAAGCTAGGGGCATCCATGGAATGAATCAAATCAACTGTGAGAAAAAGAAGTTCTGTATGAATTCAAAAAAACCAATACAAGAAGGTATCATATTGTGAGGAGAATTAACCTTGAAAATGAAATGAAAGCGAGGAAGACAGCATGCACAAGTCAAGAAAGAACCAAGCACCAATCAAGGCAAAGCAAATTTCATTATCAGGGCAAGGATAAGTGTTGATCAAATTTACTACAAATATTGTAACACTACCTATGAGAGGCTCGCTGTAACGCCTCCCCAAAAAAAAAACAATAATCTTACAAATGATCAACAATATCATATCTTCTATTCCATTCATAATTTTGATCAATACAAAAGTTGACATATGCGATATACATTCATAAATCCTAGATTCTGAATCTATAGCATATAGCATGGATATATGAAATAAAACATATGTAAAACCAAATAATTATATGCCCTAATGGCTACAATTTTCCAAGTCCATGCTTGGGTGCAACAAAATGAGTTTAACTCAATACAGATAAAACCCAAGGCTTAAACAAAAATAATTACAGCAATAAACAAAAATAAAGCCTTTAGCTCCAAGTCCTCCCAAGCTACGTCCTTGGTGGAGGCATATCATCAGCACCTGAAAGTTATTTTCTACATAGGGTGAGCCATAGCCCAGTAGAGATACTCTAACACAGTATATGAATCTTAGCAAAATTATAAGGTGAATACATATGCATGCCGTGTGTCAAACATTCCTCATTTTCCATATCAAAAAAACGCAATGCCAGATTATAAATCAATTCATGAAAATAATCCATTTACATCAAAAAATAGGGCAGTGGATACAATACGTTGGGAATCTCTAGGTACGTGTCTGTGAGTAGGCTATAGGCATTTTATCGGTACTAACCGGAAGGATCGGCACCTAACCGCGTGGGTTTCTGGACTTTCACCAAGGACACATAGGCCAACATCATAACCACAACCACACCCCCTAACCAGATTCACCAAGGTATTCACCCATTTTTCTCAAAATAATACATTTACAATGTTTAATATGAAATGATGCTCAATGCACAATGTATGAGAAATTAATTTCAATTTAGCCTAATCCTCATGCAATGTCTACAACAATCAAGACTATCGTCCACCGATAGCCCAAAACAAATATTTCTATTTTGCAGGAAATTTCCAATCAAAACATATAATTTCATCATTTACAATGGAAGTGATATTACCTATCCAACTCCACCATCATCATCAGCAACATGAACGTAATTCCAATATTGCAAAACCCAACATCATTTTCCATTTCCTTTCACAAATCCAACTATCCAAAATTTAGGATAAAACCCCCTTTTCTTACAAACTTGATTTTAAGAAAAGATATCCACCATTTTAATCCATCTCAACCATAACCATATTCCCATAACCATTTTCAAAAGCCCATTTGGAAAACCCTCTTTGATTTCAAACTCAAACCCTAGGTTTCTCAAAAATCCCCATCTCAATAACCCTTTTCAAAGAGCAAGTAACTAAGTTAAAAATCTTATAAAAGAGTCAAAGAAATCCCTACCTCAAAGTAGAAGACATGAAGAAATAATGGATAGAACATGATGGAGCCGAAAACACTAACTTCTCTGATTAGAACAAAGCCCTCGACGTGCTCTATATTTTACTCCAAAGGACTAGGGTGAAGAAATCAACAGATTGGGAGTATTTGGAGCTAGAGTACAAGAACTAGAGAGAGTATGTAAAGGTTTTAGGGGTTTGAAATGTTTAGAGAGAGGGAGAGAGATGAAAAAGTGACTCAAAATGGCCTTTTCTCGGACTGATATACGAGCAAATCGCTAGAGCGACCAAAACACTGCTCAATTGACCAAAACCACTACTCGACCAGTAGTTTTGCAGACTATAAAAGACTGCTCGAGCACAAGAAGTATTGCTCAAGCGTAGATATCACACTCTCAGTAGTTTTACAGACTGTAAAAGATCACTTGAGAGCAAGAAGCATTGCTCGAGCGAACAAGCAAAAATTTGGGCAATAACTTATTGAAAAATTAACTCCCCAAGCTATTTCAAACGCAATCAAAACTCCTAATAGCCAAACTCAACAAGTATTAAGATGGAAATGAGATGAACAATAGTTAAGTACATGGATTCTTAGATTCAAAATCAAGTAATCGGGTCGAGTCTAAACCAAAATCATTATACTTGTTGGGCCGAAAACCCGACAGGGCAACTCAGGAAAAATTTAAAGCATAAAAAAATGAAAAATGAAAAAAATAAGAGCTCGCAGTGCCGAAAACCCAAAAGGGCAACTCAGGAAAAATTTAAAGCATAAAAAAATGAAAAATGAAAAAAATAAGAGCTCGCAGGGCCGAAAACCCGAAAGGGTAACTCAGGAAAAATTTAAAGCATAAAAAAATGAAAAATGAAAAAAATAAGAGCTCGCAAGGCTGAAAAGCCAAAAGGGCAGTTATGGTAAAAGTTAGAGCGCAAAAGGAGAGTGTCAATACCCAAGTGAACCTTAGTCGTGAGCTATGTAACGTCTGATTCTCATGTTGAGATACATAAGCAACCTCTTCCTGAGGTTCAACCTAATATCCTTACTCAACTCACATTTTTAGCTTCACATTCCTCCATGAGCTACAGTGACTACTACGCATAGCATATTCGTGTTGGATGAGAAAGAACTAGTTTGAATCAACAAGTGGAGAAATTTTCAATACTTGAATTTATCAATGAAGTCTTCAACTTGAGCCCAAAGGAAATTAAACCCTGACCTTTTGCAAAATCTATTTCTAAAGGCAATTATTGAATAAATAAGTGGGCCTAAGGAATACTAGGGGTACAATAAATCATCAGTCACTTTGAGTCCTTTCTCTTCTTTTTCAATATTTGGGGTCAGCTGTGAGTCTTGTTGTTTTCTTGTCGAGTGTGTGTCTTAATCTATGCTCATCGAGTCTCTCTCATGTCTATTAGTGTGTACATGGCTCATATTTCAATAGAGTGGCGTGGTCAAAATTTCATACATGAATCTTCACTTTATATTCAAAATGAGTCCATGCATGGAAGTCATGAACAAACTGAGAGTACCCACACAAGTGGCATCAAGTCCATGATCATTGCAAAGTGTATGCAAGAAATCCATCACTACTTTGAGGACTGGAATAAGTTCTCAGCACTCTAGGGCATGGGAGAACCATGAGTCAGGTTGGTTGGTAGCTGCTCTAGGATCTGACGATTCACATCACAGGTGCCTACATAATGTTGAAAAATGCAAACAGTGACTGGACACTAGGAGCAAAAGCACATCTGATTGGTCTATCAACTAAACAAGGGGCTTGAACCGTACTTTTCTCCCAATCTACCCAAGTTATTTGTGAGACGTTTTTCCCTGGGTAAGAGTTAGCTTTCATCTCCATGATGATTCTAATATGATTTAACATTTGACAGCTATCCCTGACCAATTCAAGACTTTCTTTGGTTGCCTTCTTACATCTGAATGATATATGTGCTTTGGCTCACGCATGCATGCTCACACACTCTGGTTGATTCAAACTACATGATTGGTTGCTCTAGCTCTCGACTTTGTTTTGTACTTGCAAATATCAATAGCTGAGTTGCGTTGAGTTGCTTCAATTGGTGTTTAGGTTTAACCCATAGAGTTGGTTTTACTTTAATAAGTTACATAGGTTGTCTTATTTTTGTTACATAAATGTGGTGTGACCCGCACACTGCCTTACATTCATTTTATGAGATATGTGATGTACCACTCTCCATCTTGCTCATCTCATAAAGTGTATCATGTATCGCTCTATACTATGCACATCTCACATCATTCATCATACACTACTTTCCATGCCATCCATGTTTTGAGAAATGAATTATGCATCTTTCTTTTACATATAGGATTTTCAAATGAGGTGTGTCCCCTCTTACTGCGATGCACCCTCTCTTTCAGATGTGCGAAAACACATCTATATGCGATATACCCTCTTTTTTCAGTTGTGCTGAGGCATATCTGTATGCGATGCAGACCCTCCTTTTTTTCATTTGTGCTGAGGGATATTTGTATATGATACACCCTCCCTCTTTCATTTATATTAAGGCACATTTGTATGCTATGCACACCCCCTCTTTCAGTTATGTTGAGGCATATCTGTATGCAATGCACACCCTCACTATTTCATTTGTGGTAAGGCACATTTGTATACGATACACCCCTCATCTGTCAAATGTGCGACAACACATCTGTATGCGATGCACCTCTCTCTTTTAGTTATATTGAGGCACATATATATGCAATGTATGCCCCCCTCTTTTAGTTGTGCGGCAACACTGTATGCCTCATTCTTTCATTTGTGTTAAGGCACATTTGTATGTGATGCACCCCCTTTTTTATTTGTGCTGAGGCACATTTGTATGCAATGCACCCCCTCTTTCATTTGTGCTATGGTACATTTGTATACGATTCACCCCTCTTTCATTTGTACAATGGCACATTTATAGGTGATGTACCCCCCTTCATTCGTGTATGAACACGTTTGGATACGATGCACTGTCTTTATCTTTGTTTACCTCTTCGATGTGTGCAAAACACCAAAATGTCAGATTATTCATTCCCACATCTTTTGTTATGCTACATATCATTTGCATCCTGCCCCTAAACTACACTAGTTTGATTCCTTGCAAAAAGATACATAGGAAACCTTCAAGTTCAACCAACTGCATCTGTATTTTGTTTGATTGCCCAAGTCTTACAGCCTTGTCAAGAGGGTCATCTTCGCGCTTTGACATTCACTCACGCCATGAAATGACGCATCGAGCTCTATCAAAGAGGGGCAACAATAGACACTCCATTTCAACCAACCCTAAGACTTAGGCACTTTCTTCTGAACACCCGATGATGAAAGTTGGAATGTGTTATCTTACGAATTCCTCAACAGGAGAGCCAATTTGAAGCTTTAATCCTAACTTTACACCCGTTTTGGCCAAAACTATTTTAGACCATCTTAAAACATTTTAAAAATCTTTTGGTCATGTAATTTCAAATATTTTTACAATGTTCTGTGGCTTGCATTTCAAACTCCAAGTTTTATGATTTTCCAGTAAACCAAGCAAAGGACAAAGTGGAAATGAGTGGAAGAAGGACAGGTCTTTGGGAAACCCTATTTTTTCCTAAAACTGATCTGGCTCTACAATATTTAATCTGGTCATACACATTTTCTATCTGGCCAAAAAAAAAAAAAAACCTATGGCTGGATGAAAATTGTTTCGGCCGGCTTAAAAGTGTGTTGGCCAAATAAGTTGTCTGGAAAAGAAAGCATTTTCTGGGAAATTAGCTTTCATGCACGTAAGATATTTTCTAGGATATTTTCCAGAGATATTTTTGGAGATATTTTTCAGAGATATTTCTAGAGATATTTTTTGGAGATATTTTTAGAGATATTTTTAGAAATATTTTTTGAAGATATTTTATTTTCTAGAGATATTTAGTGGAGATATTTTCTTAGATATTTTGCCTCAAAACTCTATAAATACAACCTCTCCATTTCATTCTAGAGGGTTGAGAAATATATTCTAAAAGGTTAGAAACTAATTTCAAAGGCTTTAGAGCTTGGAGGAGATTCTACACAACCTTGAACCTAAAAGCTTCCAACTTGTTTACCTCTCTCTTCATACTTACACAACATAAACACCATTGAAGCTTGAACTCAAAGCTTCTTGCTGAGGTTTTAAGCCATATCCTAAACCTTGAGGGTGTTTGGAAGCAAGTTTGGTAATCAAAAACTCTTCATTGCTTTGAAAAGGTAAGAGTTGAAACTTTTTTTTCATCATTTTTCTCACTTTCTCTATTTCTTTCTTTGTCTCTAAGCTCTGTATTTTACTATTAGCTTGTTGAAATCATGTGATGAGTCCTAATGGATGTGGAGACAACTAGGATGTAGCCACTCGTCCATTGAGTTGATTGTTGTCTTCACTGTCTTATACTTTTGTAATCTTTTCTTGCTTTCTAGTGTTATAATTCATTGTTGTTGTATATAGATGTATTAATTAGAACATTGTGCATGTGGAGTGAGTTAGAAAGTAGCCACACATCCACAAGTTTGATTATGTAGCATAGTTTCTTTTATTTTCATAAACTTTCTTATCACCTATCTCATCATTCAAGGATGTTGGCTCATATGCTTCAATCCATACCCAATGTAATGAGTAGTTGTGATTGTTACATAGAGTTAGTAAGATAATTATTGAGATTTGGTGTTGAGAGAATGTTGGCTTTCATTTTTGTTGATATTTTCTCGGAAGCCAAGTAAAAGGTTCTTGGTCAAGGGTGTTAAGAACTCCCTTCTCAATTTATTTTGAGCATAGACATATCCTTATTCGATGATAAGGAAGAGGTGTTTCCAATAACCTTTGATGAATATTTTACTTGTAAGGCAAAGATTGCACTAAGAAATGGTGGACATTAATACACTCTCTCCAATTAATAGCACGGATTTGAATACTAACAAACCTTTATTCACAAAGAGATGATTATATGTTCCCATCTATTTCTTGGGCTTGAATTTCTTCCAACTCCAATCTCTATTTCATTTGATAAACTGTTGTAAATAGCCTATTGTATTTAGCTTCTTGTGTTGTTAATTGTGGGATGAGGCCTATCTATCTCTTTCTTGAGTGTCTCTATAAGAGAAAGAGGTAGAAAGGATGAGCACCTCTTGGAAAATGTGTTTTTGTTATGTTCTGGCTCTGCTGCATAAAATAGGTTTTTTTTTTCCTCGGATGTTCTATACGACCAGATTTGTTTTCCTTCGGCCAGATGATATTTTCCTAGGTAGAACAGAGTGGAACGGGGCAGTTTCCAGAGGGCGATCTCCTAAGTTTTTGTGGCTGCTATTTATAATTTGCTTTAGAGATTCATCTCCAATTTAGCTGAATCAATTCATTGTCGTAATAACTTCTAACCCCACATCTTTTTCTTTTCTCATTCATTCAATTGTTATAATAACTTCCAACCCCACGTCTTTCTATCCCTTTTGTTTCTGCACGTTCCATATATGTTGCATAATGTTTTTATTTATCATAGTCATGCATTGCATCCATTCATCATGCATTTAGATTCAGCTCATTTGCATCTATGGGCTTATCATTTACTTTGTGATTTCGCGCACTACCTCATGCCTTGAAATGTTTCACATATCATGCACTTAGCAACCGAATCTATAGTTGCATTCTAGTGAAAGTATTGCATTAGAATTTTGCATATAGGATCATGTATATTTACAAACTTTTGTTTCATCTTCATAGTTTGATGCGAGTAAATACTAGGTGAGCATTTATAACTTTAACATCTCGTATGTGAATGGTTTCTCTTCCTATGTCTAGTAGCTTACCATGCGGCTATTCACTTGATTGATATATCTATATGAATGCCAGTGGATGGAGGTTGTGTTGCTCGAGTTGGAATGTTATTGATGGCTATGTGTATGAACTTAATTTTCTTTGAGTTATACAAAAAGGCTTTTTAAAAATATATAAAGTCAAAGCATAACCAAAATGAGCAACATGATCTATACTTGATTGCTTCACATAGTAATTTCTAGAATTATTTAATAAATCAGAACATGAGCATATAGTGTCTATAAAACTCATATCATGGTTTAGTGGAGGCTGATCTTTTAATCGAGTGAGCGAGGGTGATTCATGACCTTCCCCTCCATACCTAAGGTTCTGAACCGAGGCAACTTTGGTTTGGATGAATAGTGACCTTTGGCATGAGTCACAAGTTTTCTAGTTTTCCCAAAAGATTAGGTGGTGACTCTGAGATTTGGTGATGCAGTCCATTTCTGGCATGTTTTGCAATAAATGGATTTTCTATAAAGTTGTCAGATTTGGACTCTCATTTTCTCTTTCACACTGCACTAGTGATATCAAATTAGAAATCGGGAGTATGAACTGTTGGGTGCGCTCAAGTATCTCTAGGACACCAACAAGTTGCTCTTTCGATTTTATAGAGCTCCCAAACAACTGAAGAGATGTCTGGTGTGTAGATATGGAATTTGCCGTGCATGCTAACTCCTCATGATCAACCAATAACCTCTGTGAATGGTGTCATTTGATCTGAAACTCAAAGAATAGTAAGATCACAGGCGGATGTATGCTGGAAACCCTTCTGATGCCTAAGTTAGAACAATAGGAATCAATATTAGGGAAAAACTCTCTAGAGTTCGAGTATTCAGAAATGCATTAACTCATTTAGGTTTAACTCTCAGACTTTTGCATATTCCAACATAGTAGAGTCCTAGTGGGGCGACAATTCATGTTGACAACTTCCCACTTGGAGTCTATCTCTTAAGGATAATGCCCATCCTTAAGCTGACCATATAGATCTCTGTGAAGTCTGTCCACTTCTATGCTGACAACTGGGATGAGCAAACCATCTACCTAGTTGTTCTCCACTCGCTTAGTCATTTTGCCATTTCTTACTCATTTCAGCCCAAGGGCAACCAGGCAATAGACTAAGGCTTTATGTCACTTTTATTGCCAGCTAGGCCCAAGGACCTAGCATAACCTACCCGATCAACTAAGCCAAGCTCAGTCCAACACCCAGGTGGCATACCATGTGGGTTGCCCTTTGTTTGGCCTAACGTTTATGTAATGCTAAGTGTGAAATATATTTAGAGTTTGCATGGTCAATAGAGCAGGGTCCTAATGGGCTCTGCCTGACCTATCTTGCCAGTAGGAATCTCCCTCATATCTGGTAATTTAATTATCTTTTCCTTGAGCATTTCTTTTCCCTTGTCATGTCCTAGCTTGGAGGTTCTTGCAAAGATACTTTTCTGATAACCACAACTTTTTTTCCATCATAGTAGATTGCTAATTCATCATGTTAGACAAGAGTGTCTAACATATATTATGAAAATTTTTTGTCAATGACAAAATCATATCCCTCCTATAGTTTGTCTTCTCTAGTGAAGAGAAGATTTGAATTGGTTATTGGGTAGAGAAACCAAATATGATGTAGTTGACAACACTGAGTTTTAACTTTTTCAGCTAAATTAGACACGATTTGTTACGACCAAAACCCACCCCTAAAGGTTTAGCGTCATAACCGGCCGGTAATCTAGGGATTACCAAGGTTCGGGCGAAGAGTACGAATTCTGGAATTTCCAGATTGCACTCACAGCTTCAAAACTCAAATTCAAAGTGTCAAAACACATGCTTTGGGCCCAAAACTTGAGAAACATGTATAAACCTGCAATACATCAAGGACTAAAGATCATTTCGCAAAATCAAGGCCCAAAAGTATGCCAATTGTTTGAAATTAAACTTGAAACTCAATGTATAATACATGCATGAGTTAATACAAATTCCATCCTTCCAAAGAATGATTAATTGAGGTAAAACAATGTAGAACTTGATGAATTTCCAAAACCAAACCAAAATAACTACATGCATGTTGGAATTCTAGAAACTTAAGCTCAAAATGTAAGAAAATATGCATGCATGCAGGGTATGACTTAGATTCTTCAATCCTAGTTTTAATCTTGCATTAAACCACCTAATTCACTTGAATTCATTCTCTAGTTGCTTCAAACACTTAGTCTATAGGTTGAATTCTTACCTTAATTCTTCAATTAGGCTCTAGATTGCTATGTCTTTGAGTTTCCAAGCCAAATTCCTCAATTTTTCCAAGAATGTCTTTCTCCTCAAGCTTTGATCTCAAATCTCCCTTGGTCTCTCTCTCTCTCACACACATTTTTCTTCTCAAGGATGATGAAATAGGAGTGTAACGAAAAAGTCTAGCAATCAAATTGGCCTTTGTAGATAACCCATTTTGACCGCCCCTAAGACTTGGGCACCTCAATCCGAACACTCGATGATGAAAGTTACATTACACAAATTGTTTGAATCTTCAGCAAAAGAATTCGGTTTCGAACTTCAAACCCAAGCCTTCCACCCCATTTAGACCAAAACCCTTTTTTTAGCCTGACCACTCAGTGAGCAGCGGGGCCAATTAATGAGCAGCGGAACCAAAAACAATTGGCAGGCTGGCCAATTAATGAGCAGGCCGTACAAAATATAGGCTGGCCATCCATGTTTAGCGCCAGTAGATATTTTGAGACAGCTAGCTATCCCCATGCCCATGCCTTGCACCAATTGTCTCATTATAGATATTTTTGACGTGAGAACATGTTTTTCTACAAATACATGACCTCCCCCCATGGTTTAGGGTTAGAAAATTTTGCCAAGAGTCAGAGACTTGCCAAACACTCTTCTTTCCTCTCTTGCAATATACATACACTATAGATACACTCCCTAAGCCTAAACTTGAGGCCTTTTGTTGAGATTCTTGAACAAAAATTTTAGCTCTTGAAAATGTTCAACTTGTGGTTTGTGAACTAGAAGAGCATCCTCTCTTTAAAGGGTAATCTTTGAGCTTTTGGACCATTTTTTTCTATCTCTTTTTCTTTTCTTTTTCACACTATTTTTTAGAGTGTTTTTAAGCTTAAAAATGTGATCTTAAGTCACAAAAAAGAGGAGGGGTTAGCCACCCTTCCTTAGGTTGTTGGTTGGTTGAAACCCCTTGGTTTTAGCCCATTTTTGCTGACTTTTTCCACCTCAAAAAGTCAATTTTTAGCACTGTTTTTGTGTTGTTTCAGTGTTGTTTGTGTGTTAAATTATGCTTTAAATACTACGGATGTGTTGTTGTAAGTCCTCATGGATATATAGCTTTCAATCCATTTGAGTTGATAGTCTTTTCTTTAACTTTTTTTATAGCTTTCATACATGTTCATTACCATTGTAATCACCTGCTCTCCATTAGCACTTTGCAATCTCTCTTATTTCTTTGTTTATTTTGATTAAGAGTCGTAGCAAACAAAAGATTGTTGTTCAAGGCATAAGAAAGAGGCCTCCCATGCTTAATGGTTTAATCTCTTCGGAGGTTCATTACTAAGGCATTACATCTCTCTTATACTAAGCACAATCCCTTGTTTGATACCTCTCTTTATCGCCAGTGCATTACTTCTAAGGGACTAACTTTCTAGTTAGACCCTTGGAAATCACAAACTAAAGTGTCATTATAGCTTATTATCAAGTTTGAATTTAGAGTCATTATCACTCATTTTGGGTTTGATTAGTCATTATCGCTTTTTTTGAGTTTGACTTAGAATTCATTATTGCTTGTAAATGAGTTTGATTCTTCCTTTGTAATTTCCCCTATAGAAAAGGGCTTGAAAAGCTCATTTCTCAGGTTAAGTCAATGCTTGCTACTCTTTATTGCTTTTAGACTTAGTGGACGTAATCTACACTTTTGGACAAAAAGGAAGAAAAGATAAGAAATGGAAAGGTAATGTAAAAGGGGCTAATAAAATTGGAGTAAAAGAGTTAAAAAAAAAAGGTAATAAAATTGGGTTAGGTTCAATCGGACGTTATACTGAACCTATTGCGTCTTGAATCATTACATACTCTTTAGTGATGTTTAACGGTTCATGAAGCAATGTCTACCCTTTCCCTTGAGGTAACTCCATGATAAGGAGGAGGTGTTGTTTGTCTTTTCTTTTATTTTATTGAGCTTTTGTCCTATCGGTTCTAAGATCATCACGTAACCAATTTGCGACAATTGATGATTTGTGAATCGAATCTACTCCTCTCTTAATCATCTTCATGATAGGGAAGGGCATAGAGGATAAAACATCTCCTGGAAACACTCTATTTTTGCTCTATTTCAACTCTGTGGCAGTAGGGCATTTCTCAAAAGCATTGGCCAGCCGGCCACCATTCAGTATGGCTAACCACTTTTCAAGGCCGGCCAGCCACCTATTCTTGTACAAGCAGTGGCATTTTTATAGCAGAACGTGAGGCCAAAACAGAATAAATTTCTAACTACAAAGAGAGCAGATTTTGGCAACAAACAGAGAGGTTTCTGGGAGGATGTTCTCAGTTGTGTGCGTGTGGCTCCTCGCCTCTCATTCAAGTCCTTTAAATTAATGCTTTTAATATTAGTATGTTGTACTTAATTAGTTAGCTTCATTTGAATTTGTAATAGCTAGTTAATTTAGTTACTTCATTTGGTGTTTGTAATAATTAGTTAATTAGGACATTCATTTGGCCCCTCTTGTGCGAGGGAAAATTTGTAACACTTGTAATATTTTGTATGTCTTCCAACCCCCATTTCTTTCTTCCTTTTATTTATATGCTTATCATGGTAGCATTATATTTTTCATTTCATATCATTGCCACATATCCATTTCTGCATGAATGGGGTTCGGTTCATCATTATAACATCGTTGTCATTTCTTACTTACTTGAATACGTATGTCCCACATGCTTTGAGTTGATCCATATAACATGTTAAAATAAACCGAACCTCGTAATTGCATTTTGTATGTGTTGCATTAGTCACTTTGCATGTTAAAGCATGCATTTTTCTAATTATTTCCTTTCCTTTGGCTTATCTCGGTTGAGTACTAGGTGAGCATTTTTGCTTTAGTATATTGCATGTGTGTTTATGTTGCCATATCAAGTATACTACCATGAGGATAAGTACTTATTTGATATACCTCTTGAATGCCTGTGAATGAAGGCTATTTCATTTAAATTGGAACGACTTTGATTAATGTATATATGAGCTTACTTTTTCAAGTGGCACATATTCACAACTCTTTTCAAACAAATATGAAATCAAAGCATTCCAAAGTGGGTGACGTAGTCTATACTTGTGTGCCTCACATAGTAAAGTTAGCATTAACAATTAGAACAAGAGCATATACATAAAAATCACATCATGATTAGTAGAGGCCGATCTTTGATCGGGTGAGTGGGGTGCTCAATTCATGACCTTTCCCTCTCATACCTAAGTTCCTGAGCCGAGACATTTTGATTATGACGAACAAGTGGCCTTTGGCACGAGTCATGGGTTTCCTAAATTTTCCCAAAAACTATTTAGGTGGTGACTCTGAAATCTGGCAATGCAGTCCATTTCTAGCATCTCTGATGATTAATGGATTTTCTAAGATTTGCCAGATTTGGAATCTCATTCGTTTTTCTGTTTCACATTGCACTTGTGGAACCAGATTTAGAATTGTTATCCCAGATAGGCAACCCAAAAGGGGGGGTGAATTGGGTTCTTAAAAAATTTCACAGTATTAAAATTAACACAATATTCAAAACTTTAATAAATAAAACAAACAGAATAATAATTAGCAATATAAATGTAAGAGAGATAGGGAGAGAAAATCAAACACCGCAATTTATAGTGGTTCGGCAGACCGGCCTACGTCCACTCCCCAAGGAACCTCCTTGAGAATTTCTTTACTATCAATTGAATAAATACACCACCAAGCTTGTGGATTTGGCACAGGACTTGCTCTTATCTATTGAGCCTCACTCAACAATAAAAGCCTTACCCTTACAAAATCTCTCTAAAAAATAAGGAAGAAGAATAAGGGTAATTTGAACCCTTTTTACAATAATTCTCTCACAAAGAGTAGCTATGAAAGTGTATGAACAAAGGCTAGATTTAGATCTGAAAGTGAAAGAGCAGAATACTCAGAATTTTGGAGCTCACAGAAAATTTTTCTCTTCAAGTTCTTGGTTCTTCTCCACATCCAACACCTCTATTTATACACAAAAATATACCCGTTGGACGCTCCTTGCTGACGTCATGGCTTACATAAGCGCGCTCCTGACGTCATCGCTTACATAAGCACGCTCCTGATGTCATGGCTTACATAAGCAGGCTCTTGATGTCATCGCTTACATAAGCACACTCCTTAATTTTAAAAAGTCAGCAAATGATAAGAATAAAAATAAGACTGATTTTTTCAAACATGGAATCACCATTTTTGTAGACAATTTAATACAAAGTTCACAACTTTCAAAAACTTAAATGATTTGCTCCATCTTGTTTATAAGATATATATATACATATATAACTCCATCTTTTTCTTTTTGTTTGATTATAATATGATATAATCAATGTAGTGTAGTGTGAAATGATATAATCAATGTAATGTAAAAAATTTAATAGCGCACGCGATGTATTCTGCATATAACGTTATATATGTTCTGATCAAATATTTGCATACACAGAAAAATCTCTTTAAACAATATTTATGATGGATCTGAAAATATATGCTCTCTTTAAAATATTGTACAAGTTGTAGAGATTTTAAACTAAATATATTCTACCACTCCATATTAATTTTGTCAAAACAAGACAACCCATAAATATCAAATTTGTCAAAATAATACAACCAATCAATCATTTTTATCAAAATTATATAACTAATCGATTTGTCAAAAGATGAATAGTAATTAACCCTATTTTTCAAAAAGTGAATAGTAAAGCTTTTGAAAATATTTTTATTTAAATAATATTTAACAAATATATATTTTAAACTAATCGATTTGTCAAAAGATGAATAGTAATTAACCATATTTTTCAAAAAGTGAATAGTAAAGCTTTTGAAAATATTCTTATTTAAATAATATTTAACAAATATATATTTAAAAAGATAATTTAAATAATATTTAACAAATATATATATTTTAAAAAGATAATATTTTGTGTCAAATAATATGTATATTAAATAATATATTTTAGACATCATCAAAATATGATTAACAATCTCCCCCTTTTTGATGATGGCAATATTTGTATGGATTTGACACAAAATAAAATTAACAAAATATTTGACAACTCTGCAACATATAATTTTCAAAATCATATTTTTTCTCCCCCTTTGACATCATCAAAATAAAGATGAAAATAAGAAACAAACACATTTGATACAATAATTTGAGCGGCCAAAAATAGTGGGCCGGCTGTCTTATCGGAATCATTGTGGGGATTTTGGAGCATTTCAAGCGCAGGAAATATGGACAAACAAAATATTTGAGCAGATATATCAGATATGCATCGAGTAATGAAGCAATGGAGTGTATAAAAAGTGACACAGATCAGAGGCAAAGATACAAAATCATCAAGTGTTTTGAGAGAAAAATTTGTTGTAGCTTCTTTTGTAATCATGTCATTCCTTACCTTGTCGATCAATGAGTCGGACCTGCATGAAGTGCCTGTAATGCAGGCGAATGAGAGAGTACCAGTGACACAGGCACATGCTATGCTTGTAAATGAGGGTTCTAGTGTTATCGGCAATCGAAATGATTTCGATGCTATTAATAACACTATGGCTCTTAGTACACAGGCCATGACTGCTGTTACCAATATGGCGCGACGACTACAAGTAAGAGTACAAGAAAATCAGCAATGGAGAGATGAGGTGTGCTTGTTAAAACAACAAGTAGTTAATATGGCTAAGGAGAAGAAAGCGCTAAAAAGGAAAAATGCACAGTTGGAGAATGCAGTGCATTATTATGCAACGGTGATAATGCCAAGACTCACAGAAATCGAAAATAGAGAGAGACATGTAAAAGAGGCTCATGAAAAGTTGTTGAGAGAAGTGAAAAAGAAAAAATCTGTGAAGCCTTCTGAAAATTTACATGTAATCGAGTAATATTTTCTTTTTCTGAAATAAAATTTCGAGCATTTCTTCCTTTTTATTTGATTTATGTTATTTTTATTATTATTATTATTATTATTTTTTTTAATTCTGTTTTTGCACAAAAAAAATTGTTTGTTGGTGCAGATAAGGAGTATGGCAAAAAAAAAAAATGATATATAAACTCCCCCTAAAATTATGCACAGAATATACATACGCCTCCTTTTTTTTTATGTATTTTTATAATGATTGTTAATCTCAAAATATATGAGTCTCCCCCTGAATTAATGCACTTAAAAATTACATAAATTTGAAGAAAACAAATTACCAATCTATAATACCAAGGGCCCTTAAGATCTGGCCATAAACAACTACACCAAGTGCACTAGCATAAAAGGAGAAAATAAAAATAAAAACAAATACTTCAATCAAGGTAGAAGCAACCAATATTAAATCCAAGAGAATTTGGAGCACATATAACAAGTAAAAAAATACAACACAGTGCAACAATAATTTTAACATGTTGATCGGTGATGACCTTGTTGATCGGAAGAAATGGAGAAGATTGGGTAGATCAGTGACAAATTTGTGTAGATCGGCAATGGATCTTGATGGATCTATCACGGATCTTGGTGGATTGGTCACGGATCTTGATGGATCGGTGATGGAACTTGATGAATCGGTGAAGATGGTGATGCAAATTTCGTGTGGAGAAGTGATGGAGTTCGGTGGATTGGTGAGGGACTTGGGTGGATGATAGTAGTGATGAAGGTGATGGATGATTTTGTGGATGGTGGAGATGGTTGTAGATGATGGTGAACATGGATATGGAGTCGGCTGAGGAAGAAGGAGAGAGCGAGAGGCCAAGAGAAAGAGAAAAAGAGAGAGTAAAGGAGAGAGTGGGTGAGAGATAGAGACGGAAAGGGAGAGAGAGAGAGAGAGAAAAATTAGATATATAAATATATGTATATTATTATTGTTATTATTTTTTATAATAATTATTATTATTACAATATTTATTTTATTTATAAAAAAAAATTTTTATAAATATTATATTGGAGTATTCATCATACCAAGTTCTGTTCTAATATAACAAAATTGTTCTTCATTTAGAGGCTTGGTAAATATGTCAGCTAATTGACAATTTGTAGGCACAAATTCGAGTTCAATGTCACCTTTGAGTACATGATCTCTTAGAAAATGATGCCTTATTTCAATGTGTTTAGTGCGTGAGTGCTGAATAGGATTTTTTGAAAGGTTAATGGCACTTGTGTTATCACATTTTATAGGAATTTTATCATAGTGAAGTCCAAAATCTTGAAGTTGTTGTTTCATCCAAAGTAATTGTGCACAACACCCAACGGCAGCAATGTATTCTGCTTCAGCAGTTGACAGAGCCACTGAGTTTTGTTTTTTGCAAAACCAAGAAGTGAGTGAGTGTCCAAGAAAATGACAAGTGCCACTAGTGCTTTTTCGGTCAAGTCTACATCCCGCAAAGTCGGCATCTGAGTAACCAAAAAGTTCAAAGGTGGTTCCCTTAGGATACCATAATCCCAAATTTTGAGTGCCAACAAGATATCTGAAAATACGTTTGACTGCGGTGATGTGTGACTCTTTCGGTGCGGATTGAAAACGTGCACACATACAAACACTAAACATTATGTCGGGCCTACTTGCAGTAAGATAGAGTAAAGAACCAATCATACCTCGATATTTCTTTTCATCTACAGGTTTACCTTGCTCATCTTTGTCGATTTTTATCGATGTGCTCATTGGAGTTGCTGCAGGCTTTGATGATTCCATTTCAAACCTTTTGAGTAGATCTTTGATATATTTTGTTTGATTTAAATGGATCCCATCATTAGTTTGTTTAATTTGTAGACCAAGGAAGTAATTTAACTCCCCCATCATACTCATTTCAAATTCACCCTGCATATCTTTAGCAAACTCTTTGCACAAATTTTCATTAGTAGCACCAAAAATGATATCATCAACATAAATTTGAACAATTAGCATATCTTCTTTTTTATTTTTATAAAAAGTGTTGTATCAATTTTTCCTCTACAAAAACCTTTGTCAAGTAAAAAATTACTCAATCTTTCATACCATGCTCTAGGAGCTTGTTTCAAGCCATATAAAGCTTTTGAAAGTTTGAAAACATGATCCGGGTATTTATGATTTTCAAAACCGGGAGGTTGTTCAACATAGACTTCCTCCGAAATATACCCATTCAAAAAAGCACTTTTAACATCCATTTGATATAATTTAAAATCTTTAAAACACGCAAAAGCAAGTAACATTCTAATAGCTTCAAGTCTAGCAACTGGTGCAAAAGTTTCATCAAAATCAATTCCCTCTTCTTGATTGTAGCCTTGAGCTACTAATCTAGCTTTATTTCTAGTAACAACTCCAGATTCGTCCATTTTATTTCGAAAAACCCATTTTGTACCAATAACGGGATGATCTTTAGGTCGAGGGGTCAAAAACCAAACTTCGTTTCTTTCAAATTGATTTAATTCTTCTTGCATTGCTAAAATCCAATTTTCATCATTTTCAGCTTCTAAAAATGATTTTGGTTCAATTTGTGAAACAAACGCTAAGTTACCACAAATATTTCTAATAGAGGAACGTGTTTTTATACCTTCCGCCGCATCTCCTATGATGAGGTCTTTGGGGTGGCCATGAGCATACTTCCATTCTTTTGGAAGATTTGAGTCACTTTCTGGAAGAGCATATATTTCTTGAAGTTTCTCCATTGTCATTTCTTCTTCATGTTCTCGTAATGGATTTTCTTCATTTTCCTTTTTGTAAATGCTCTCCATGCTTGGTTGATTTTCTACAATATCATTACTTACAAGATTCTTGGAAATAATGTCGTTAGATTCATCAAAAACAACATGCACAGATTCTTCAACAAGTAGAGTTCTTTTATTAAATACTCTATAAGCTTTACTAGACATAGAATAACCAAGAAATATAGCTTCATCCGATTTAGCATCAAATTTTCCTAAGTTATCTTTATTGTTATTTAATACAAAGCATTTACAACCAAAAGCACGCAAGTGACTAATATTAGGTTTTCTACCTTTCCAAAGTTCATAAGGGGTTTTCTTAAGAATAGGTCTAATCATGGCACGGTTTATAACATAGCATGCAGTATTAACAGCTTCCGCCCAAAAATATTTAGGTAAATTATTTTCGCAAAGCATAGTACGAGCCATTTCTTCAAGAGTTCTATTTTTTCTTTCAACCACACCATTTTGTTGAGGAGTCCTAGGGGCTGAGAAATTATGATCTATTCCTAAGTCATCACAAAACATAATAAAATCATCATTTTCAAATTCTCTACCATGGTCACTTCTAATACTACAAATATTAAGATTTTTCTCATTTTGAATTCTTTTACAAAGTTTTGAGAAATTATAAAAAGCTTCATTTTTGTGTGCTAAAAATAATACCCATGTATATCTAGTATAATCATCAACACAAACAAGGGCATAAGATTTTCCTCCTAAACTTAATGTTCTAGATGGTCCGAATAAATCAATATGCAAGAGTTGAAGCGGTCTAGTAGTTGAAACGATATTTTTTGATTTAAAAGAAATTCTAGTTTGTTTTCCAAATTGACATGCATCACAAAGTTTATCTTTTTCAAAAACAATTTTTGGTAAACCAATGACTAACTCATTTTTTGAAAGTTTGGAAATTAAATCAAAATGTGCATGTCCTAATCTTCTATGCCAAAGCCAACCATTATCATTTATAGCAGATAAACATTTAATATTAGAATGAGAAGACAAATCATGCAAATCAAAGACATATACATTCTCATGTCTATAACCTACAAATAAAGTTTTGTTTTCAAGGGTGTTTTCAATAGTGCAATGAGTTTTCTCAAAAATAACTCTATAACCTTTATCACATAATTGACTAATACTAAGCAAGTTATGTTTTAAACCTTCAACAAATAAAACATTTTCAATAATAGGAGAGGGATTTTTACCAATACTTCCTACACCAATGATTTTACCCTTGCTATTGTCGCCAAAAGTCACATATCCGCCATCCTTTGGTTGGAGTGTGGCGAACATAGCTTTATTTCCAGTCATGTGCCTCGAACATGCACTGTCGAGATACCATCTATCGTTACTGGATTTTGTCTTGAAACATACCTACAAAAATTTGATTTCTCTATTGGTACCCATTTTTTCTTGGGTCCATAAAAGTTAGAATTTGACACTCTTAAGATATCCTTAGGGACCCACATCTTTTTTATTTTAGCAAAAGGATTTCTTTTAATAGGACATGAAGGTGAAATATGACATTTTGTTCCACAAAAATGACATGTGAGATGAGAATGATTAGAAGATGCATATACAAAGCCATTTTTGACAGTTTTTACTTTTGAAAAAGGTTTATATCCAATTCCGGCTCTACCAAAAGTACGGTTTTGATTTTTAAGAATTTTATCTAAAGTCTCTCTACCTTGAGTAAACTTTGAAAGAGTAGTTTTCAAGTCTTCAATATTTTCTTTCAAAATAATTTGCTCATTTTTTAAAGACTCATTTTCTTTTTGCAATACAACTAAATGTTTTTCAGAAATTGAAGACTCTTTTTGAGTTAAAATCTCATTTTCCTTTTTTATTTTCATGGCTTCATTTTCTAAAACATTTATCTTGGAAGTCAATGATTCATTTTCTTTTGATAAATTTGAAATTACTTTCTTTTGACAATTATTTTTCAAACTAAGTTTCTTAAATTCAGCATGTAATTCATCAAAAGCTAATTGTAATTCATCAAATGTAAAGGATTCGTCATTTACCTCATTTTCATTTCCAAGTGCCATTAAACATAGGTTAGCAACCTCATTTTTGCAAACTTCGGTTTCTGTGTCGCTTTCATCACTATCTTCTCCCCATGCTGCAATCATAGCTTTCTTCTTGTCCTTCTTGAATTTTTTCTTAAGTTCTGGACATTCTGATTTGTAGTGTCCAGGTTTGTTGCATTCGTAGCAGGTTACTTCAGATTTTTTGTGATTTTCTCCTCTTTGAAAATCCCTGTTGTTGAAGTCTTTTCTGAAAAAATTTCGTACGCCTTGTTTCTTTCTCACAAACCTTTGGAACTTTCTAGTGATGAATGCCATTTCCTCATCCTCATCTGAATCATCTTCCTCTTGATGTTTCGAAGTGGATTTGAAGGCTATTCCTTTCTTCTTGTTGTTGTCCTCCTCTTCCTTTCCTTCTTGCATTATGAGCTCATGAGTTAAGAGAGATCCCATTAACTCATCTAGACTTAGCTTTGATAAATCTTTGGCTTCGGTAATGGCAATGACTTTTGTCTCCCAACTTTTTGGCAATGACCTAAGCACTTTTCTTACAATTTCAGCATTAGTATATATTTTGCCAAGAGAAGTTAAACCATTAATAATATCAGTAAAACGAGTAAACATTTGAGGAATAGTTTCATCAGGTTTCATTTTAAAGAGTTCATAATTATGGACTAGCAAACTGACTCTAGATTCTTTAACTTGTTCGGTTCCCTCATGAGTCACTATAAGCTTGTCCCATATTTCTTTTGCGGTTTTACAAGTGGAAATTCTATTGAACTCGTTGGCATCTAAGGCGCAGTACAACATGTTTGTAGCTTTGACATTAATTTGGGCCATTCTAGTATCTGATTCATCCCACTCATCTTCAGGTTTTGATACCCTAAGTCCATCTACAGTTTTGGTAGGAATTTTTGGACCATTGCAAATAATTTTCCAACATTCATAATCATTAGATTGAATATGTATGGTCATCCTAGTTTTCCAATAACTAAAATTTGTGCCGCTAAATAGAGGTGGCCTATTAGATGCTTGTCCCTCGGGTAAAGAATAACCAGGAGTTGCCATGATCTACTCTAAGATGGTTAAGTCACAGAAACTAGAGTCTAGGCTCTGATACCAATTGTTATCCCAGATAGGCAACCCAAGAGGGGGGTGAATTGGGTTCTTAAAAAATTTCACAGTATTAAAATTAACACAATATTCAAAACTTTAATAAATAAAACAAACAGAATAATAATTATCAATATAAATGTAAGAGAGATAGGGAGAGAAAATCAAACACCGCAATTTATAGTGGTTCGGCACGCCGGCCTACGTCCACTCCCCAAGGAACCTCCTTGAGAATTTCTTTACTATCAATTGAATAAATACACCACCAAACTTGTGGATTTGGCACAGGACTTACTCTTATCTATTGAGCCTCACTCAACAATAAAAGCCTTACCCTTACAAAATCTCTCTAAAAAATAAGGAAGAAGAATAAGGGTAATTTAAACCCTTTTTACAATAATTCTCTCACAAAGAGTAGATATGAAAGTGTAAGAACAAAGGCTAGATTTAGATCTGAAAGTGAAAGAGCAGAATACTCAGAATTTTGGAGCTCACAGAAAATTTTTCTCTTCAAGTTCTTGGTTCTTCTCCACATCCAACACCTCTATTTATACACAAAAATATACCCGTTGGACGCTCCTTGCTGACGTCATGGCTTACATAAGCGCGCTCCTGACGTCATCGCTTACATAAGCACGCTCCTGATGTCATGGCTTACATAAGCAGGCTCTTGATGTCATCGCTTACATAAGCACACTCCTTAATTTTAAAAAGTCAGCAAATGATAAGAATAAAAATAAGACTGATTTTTTCAAACATGGAATCACCATTTTTGTAGACAATTTAATACAAAGTTCACAACTTTCAAAAACTTAAATGATTTGCTCCATCTTGTTTATAAATATATATATATATATATACATATATATAACTCCATCTTTTTCTTTTTGTTTGATTATAATATGATATAATCAATGTAGTGTAGTGTGAAATGATATAATCAATGTAATGTAAAAAATTTAATAGCGCACGCGATGTATTCTGCATATAACGTTATATATGTTCTGATCAAATATTTGCATACACAGAAAAATCTCTTTAAACAATATTTATGATGGATCTGAAAATATATGCTCTCTTTAAAATATTGTACAAGTTGTAGAGATTTTAAACTAAATATATTCTACCACTCCATATTAATTTTGTCAAAACAAGACAACCCATAAATATCAAATTTGTCAAAATAATACAACCAATCAATCATTTTTATCAAAATTATATAACTAATCGATTTGTCAAAAGATGAATAGTAATTAACCCTATTTTTCAAAAAGTGAATAGTAAAGCTTTTGAAAATATTTTTATTTAAATAATATTTAACAAATATATATTTTAAACTAATCGATTTGTCAAAAGATGAATAGTAATTAACCATATTTTTCAAAAAGTGAATAGTAAAGCTTTTGAAAATATTCTTATTTAAATAATATTTAACAAATATATATTTAAAAAGATAATTTAAATAATATTTAACAAATATATATATTTTAAAAAGATAATATTTTGTGTCAAATAATATGTATATTAAATAATATATTTTAGACATCATCAAAATATGATTAACAAGAATCACGGAAGTCCAAACTGTAGGGTTATCGTATCCGAGGAGACTAAACACCTCCAAAGAGCACGAGAAACAAACTACAGCCTTATATAGGCTTCATTGATGAGACTTAATCAAGTTGAGTTAAGAATAATCAATTATGATTATTGAATTCTAATTATTTGACTCCGAATCAGATTTCAATTAAATCTACCATAAAATTCTAAAAATTCTAATCAACACATAAACGTAGTCAATTTCGCATATAGTGGCTGATAAGGCCTTCAATTCACATGTCAAAGCAGAAATACAGACAGTTATTTCTACCATAGATAGATATAACTACAATCAATACATATAACACACAATTAACACGTGATTTCATCTTAATTCTTATTAGGCATTCTTAATCATGGTTTAACAGTTAATCGCAGGTGAGGGTTGTTACAGTCTTCCTCTCTTAAAAGAGTTTGGTCTTCCAAACTCGGATTACCTTCATTTTGGAAGAATGTTAGCTCCAATGGGAATGAATCCAGATATCTCTTCATCATGTCCTTTTCGGTCTCCCAAGTCGTATATGTCCCTTCATGATTTTGCCAATCTACTTTTACCAATGAAATCTCTTTGTTTCTCAATCTTTTGATCCGACGATTGACAATTTGAATTGGCCGTTCTTCATAAGTAAAATCATCCTTCAAAAGCACATGGGTTGGTTCAATTACATGTAATGGATCCCTCAAATAGTCTTGAAGCATTGAAACATGAAAAACGTTATGCATGTTCTTTATAACTGGAGATAGAGCCACTTGGTATGTCACAGGGTTGATTTTCTCAATAATCTCGGACGGGCCAATGTATCGTGGTGCCAACTTCACTTTTACTCTAAACCATGTATGGGCCCTTCATAGGAGTCACTCTAATGAATACATGGTCCCCAACTTCATATTCCCTGTCTCTTATTTGAACATCCTAATAGCTTTTTTGGCGACTTTGTGCAGTTTTCAAACGTTGCTGAATCAACTTAACTTTTTCAGTTGTCTCTTGCACAAGTTCTGGTCCCAACAAAGGTCTATCACCTACTTCGGCCTAACAAATCGGAGATCACCACTTCTTTCCATACAGTGTTTCATAAGGAGCCATTCTAATACTTGAGTGGTAGCTGTGGTTGTATACAAACTCAGCCAGAGGTAGATAAGTCTCTCAATTTCCTTGGAAATCTAGTACACACATTCTGAGCATATCTTCTAAGGTCTGTATCGTTCTTTTTGATTGCCCATCCATCTATGGGTGGTAAGCACTACTCAACCTTAGTTCGGTTCCTAGAGCCTGTTGCAAACTCTGCCAAAATCTTGAAGTGAACTTGGGATCTCTATCAGATACAATAGATACTGGCACACCATGTAATTTCACAATCTCATTTACATAAATGTTAGCTAATCTATTTACATTATAAAAATTCTTCACATGCAAAAAGTGAGCAGACTTAGTTAAACGATCAACAATGACCCAAATAGAATCCATACCTCGAGAGGAGCGAGGTAATCCAACAATGAAGTCCATCGTCATATGCTCCCATTTCTATTCCGGTATTGAAAGCGGTTGAAGTAATCCAGTGGGTCGTTGATGTTCAGCTTTTACTTGTTAGCAACGTAAACATTTGGCTACAAAATCAGCAACACGTCTCTTCATTTTAGGCCACCAGAAATTTTGTTTCAAATCATGGTACATCTTTGTATTCCCTGGATGCATAGAATTTGGAGTTATGAGCTTTGGTCCTAACACGCTTTCTCAATTCTGAACAATCTAGTACACAAAGCCTACCCTGAAACTTCAATACATTATTGTCATATGCGAATCTCGGCCTTGGTTCTGAATCGATTTCTTCAACAATCTTTTTTGAAAACTCATCTTGTATTTACTTTTCTTTAACTTCCTTAATGATAGTTGGTTGTGCAGAAATGACAGCTAGAACTCCACCCTGTTCACGTAAAACAACTTCAATTTCATTTCTTTCCAGATCACACAACAACTCTTTCTGACCAGTGAGCATGCATGACAAATTTCCAATGGATTTTCGGCTCAAAGCATTTGCAACTGTATTTGCCTTTCCAAGATGGTACAAAATCTACAAATCATAGTCTTTTATTAACTTGAGCCATCTTCTTTGTCTCATGTTCAGTTCTTTCTAAGTAAAGAAATATTTTAGGCTTTTGTGGTCAGTATACACTTCACAAGTCACTCCATATAGATACTGGCGCCAAATTTTCAAAGCAAAAACCACTGCTATGAGTTCAAGGTCATAGGTCGGATAATTCTTCTCATGTGGTTGGAGTTGGCAAGAAGCATAAGCAATCACCTTACCATTTTGCATTAGTACACACCCCAAACCTTTGTATGAAGCGTCATTGTAAATTTGGAACCCATAAGTACCATTGGGCAAAGTCAAAATTGGTGCAATTACTAACCCAGTCTTTGACTCCCGTTGATCATTCCAATCAAATGATACATTTTTTTGTGTCAACTGTGTCAATGGCATGGCAAGTTTTGAGAAGTCTTTCACAAATCTGTTGTAGTAACCAGCAAGTTCCAAAAAACTTATAACTTCAGTCATAGTGGTTGGTCTAGGCCAGTCTACATTAGCTTCAATTTTCTACAGGTCTGCTGATATGCCATCCTTGTTAATCACATGCCCCAGAAATGTCACACAATCAAGCCAGAATTCACATTTGGAGAATTTTGCATTCAATTTCTTTTCCCTTAAAATCTGTAGCACAGTTCTTAAATGTTTTTCATGTTCTTCCTTGCTTTTGAAGTAAATTAGTATATCGTCAATAAAAACAACAACAAACTCATTAAGAAATCATTTAAACACCCTATTCATTAGGTCCATGAATGTTGCAGGTGCATTAGTTACCCCAAACGGCATTACCAAAAACTCACAATGCCCATATCTAGTCTGGAAAGCGGTTTTCTCTATGTCTTCTGCTTTAACTTTCAATTGGTGGTATCCGGATCTAAGATTAATTTTAGAAAACACTAGGGCTCTCTGAGTCAAACAAATCATCTATTCGGGGTAGTGGATATTTATTCTTGACAGTTACTTTATTCAATTCACGGTAGTCAATACATAGCCTCAAAGACTCGTCTTTCTTTTTGACAAATCGAACGAGAGCACCCCAATGTGAAGTGCTTGGTCGGATAAACTTCTTATCTAACAATTCTTGAAGTTGGACTTTGTAGACACCCCATTTTTGACCGTCCTCAAGACTTGGACGTCACCGCTTGAACACCCGGTGATTATCCATGTTTGTGTTTGTTTGGAGTTCCCGGAGTTCTCGGCTACGCGCCTTGCCTCAGGATCTCCGAACTCGACTCTTTCGTGTCTGGTTTTGCACCAAACACTTATGCTTTGCCTTGGAGGGGCAGGGAATGCCTTTTGAGGCATCCCCACACACCACCGGCAGTGGCTAGAGGCCACCGGCTGGTTGGTGTTGCTACCGGCACTATATTGTGCCGGCCGGCTCTCTTTTGTGCCGGTCGGCAGTAAATTTTGTCAAAATGACAATTTTGCCCTGCCGACTATTGTGCAGCTGCTTTTTGAGATATTTTTAAGCAGCTGTCTACCACTTTCTTCCCCTCCATACACGTGTATGGAGGGATGAACCTCTTGTTTGCTTGGTTGCTAAGCTTACAAGATTGCCTCCTCTATAAGAGGAGGCCTTGTCTTCTTGGCTAGGGGTTAGCCATTTGAAGAGATCAAAAACCAGAGCTTATATATTCTCTCTCTCTATATCTCACTCTCTCTCATCCTTGTGTGTGTGTTTTGTGGCCAAATAGTGCACTTTTACCTTACTTTTGCACCATTACACACACTATTACACTTTATTTCGAGATTGAGGGACTTGGAGGGTTGTTTGTTGTGATTTTGGACTGATTTTGACCACTAGAGAGTGGCTGGACCACCTGTTCTTCAAGGGATCTTCAAGGGTAAACTCTTTACTTTAGTTTCCCCATTCTTGCAACTAGTTTCTACCCCTCTTGCTTTGTGTTTTAAGCTTTGTGTATAACATAAAAAAAATCTTGTTTTTACTTGCTTAAGAACTTTCATTAAGGTCACCTTTTGATTTGAGTAAGAACTCACCCTCTTAGGCCTTGTTTTGGCCCTTTTAGTGCCTTTTCTTTAGGCTTTGTTTGCTTGGTGTTTTTGGCCTTCTCACCACTGAAAACCAGTGGGTTTTCAGTGGTGAGGAAGATGGTTTCAAGTCTCATATAGGGGAGAGACACCCCTCTCCCCTTTGTCCCTTGTTTGACTTGTTTTTTTGACCTAAAAAGTAGCATGTGTGCATGGTCGGTTTTAGCTTCATTTTCAGAGTTTTTTCGAGTGTTTTGGAGCATGTTTAACCTCTGTTTTTGGTCGGATTTATGACCCTTAGCATGTCTCTCATACTTGCTTTGAAATGCTCTCTTATGCTTAAAAGTATGCCATGCATCTAAGCCATGTTCTTTGCATGTTTTAGCATAGTTCCATGAGGGCATTAGCATCATATTGCTATGTATAAGGGCTGTTAGTCACTGTTTTTCCATGTTTGGCATGTTTGGTATGGTTGTCTTGCTTGTTGGCTTGTAAGCCTTGGATATGTGAGCCCCTAGCATGTTCAGCCTACCTTGGTCTCATGATTTGGCATCATTTTAGATCACCTTTCAGTCCTTATATCATGCCTATAAGTTTCTATTTACCATCTCATTCATGCTTTGAAATGTAGTAATGTTATACCTAGGAATAGGCCATTTGCACGCTTCCATGTTTCAAGGCATTTTGGGACTGCCATATAAGGGGATTAGGTGTAATTTTGCATGCTAAGAAACTGTTTTTGGTTGTCCAACATGTGCCATGAGTGGTCATATTGATGGTAGTTAGATGCTCTCTTTGGTGCCCTTGGTTTTGGGCCTATTTACTTGCATGTTTGTGTAGCATTTTGCTCATGTTTTGGGGCACCTTTTGCCACTGTTTTGGGGAGATTTGAGGGCTGCCCCATTGTAGTTAAATCCACCATTGTATGCTTGCGTCATGTTTGTTGCATACTTGTTTCATTAAGTGTTATAGCATGATGAGCCTATGCTTGATTTGTCCATGCTTACATTGCATTTGCACCTTGCATGTTGCATTACATTTAGCATGTTGGCATTTTAGCATTGGATCGTGTTATGGAGTCATGTTTGCATAACATGCATTGCATTACTTGGTTTGGGGTTGTCAAACCAAGCATAAGGGTTGAGGGAAGTTCACACTACAAGTGGTGCAACTTGTTTCGACTCTTGGTCACCAAGACCTTTGATCCATACATGATAAGGTTTTGGTCTCATTTGTGTGTTGCATGCATTGCCATTAAAATGCAACCTTGGTTCCTTAGGCCATCATGCATCAACATGCATAATTGATGGCCCAAGAACCAAGGGTCATGCTTCCTTGAGTTCCCAAAAATGATAGGAGGCAATGGCCGTGCATAAATATGCCTAAAAACCCATGCCATGCATTGCTGGTCTGCTGCTGCTGTCAAACTGCCCCCTGCAGGAACTTTCTGCCGACCGGCAGTATAATGTGCCGACCGGCACTATATTTTCAGCCGATAGCTTCCAGAGTAGCCGGTGGTCAATTTAAGCAGCCGATGGTCATTTCCTCTAGCCGGTGGTGTACTGCAGTTCATTTGGAAGATGTCCTGGGACTTTGGCAGTTTTTCAGAAAGGCAGGGCAGTAGAACCAGGGGCAGCAGTGCTACGGTGTGGGCTTTTCGGGCAAGGCGGGTTCGAACATGCATCATTCACGCATCCCGAGGCAGGGCTGAGGCCCCTTTCTCTTATGTTAACATTTAATTTGATAATTAGAAATTTCTGTAATAATTAATTTATTCTGTATTTGGACTGTATTATTTCTGGACTGTGTATTCTTTTGGTCCCTCCGTGTGAGGGCATAATTTGTAATAAGTGTGGGTGAGTGGTGTGTATGTCTTCCAACCCCCATTTCTTTCTCCCTTTTATTTACCTGCTTATGATGGTAGATTAGGACACGTTTATTTTAGCATACCTTATGCAATGCATACGTGCATCCATGCATTTGTTGACATACATCGGGCTCGGTACATCATACAAACTGCATTGTATTTCAAATCTAACTTGAATACGTGTTACTCGTGCATTTCACATGCCATGTTTAGGATGGCCGAGTCTGTCTAATTTCACTCTATATGCGTTGCATTAGTCATCTTAACATGAGCTAGGTCATGCATATTTTGCTAACTAGTTTATTGTTTTGGCACGGAGTACGATGTAAGTGTTTATGCTTTAGCATATCGCATGCGTGTGAATGTTAACATGACAGTATGACTACTATGCGGCTAAGTGCTTATATGAGATAAACTGTTTGAATGCCTGTGGGTGGAGGTTGGATTGCTTGAGTTGGGAAAACTCATTGAAATCCGTGTTTTAGCCTACTTGCGAGTAGTGAATTCCGAAAGATTTTCGAAACAAACGGATATGCAATGTTTGTTTCCAAATTAGGCAATCTAGTCTATACTTGTTTGCTGCGCGCATAACATAGTAATTCTAGGTTAATAATTGGGGTAAGAACACGTAACGTTTTTCAAAATTGGATATCACGGTTAGTAGAGGCCGGTCTTCAGACCGGGCGAAAGGGGGTGCTCATAGCTGACCTTCCCCGATCGTACCCAAGCTCCCGAGCCAAGACATTTGGTGATGACGGACACGTGGCCTTCGGCACCGAGTCAGGGTTTCCTAAATTTCCCATTTTAAAAATATTTAGGTGGCGACTCTGTAATCTGGCAAATCAGTCCATGTTTGGCACTTCTTTTCAAAAATCTGTTTTTCTCAAAAACGATTTGCCAGAGTTGGACTCTTTGGTTCAGATTTAGAACCGCAACAAAACAAAAGGGAGTTCGAACTGTAGCGAGGTCCCCCGTGGGCTTGTTACAGACTTTCAATTCTTTTAATTCAGAGGTTGACATTCTATAAAGGGTTTTGGAAATCGGCTATGTTCCAGGTAACCTCGATGGTAAATTCAATTTCTCTATCAATCAGATCTCCGAGTAATTCAATGGGAAACACATCAGGAAACTTATTAGCTACAGGAATGTTCTCGACATTAGCATTATTAGCAATCATATTTAGAATACAACATAAATAACCTCGACAACCTTTTCGCAATAGTTTATTGGCTTTTATAAAAAGAGATCAAGTACAGTGGAGGAACTACCCCATTCCCAGCAAATATAAATTCAGGTAACCCCAGAGGTCGAAATACAACAGATTTAGCAACACAGTCAATGATAGTGTGATATTTTGTCAACCATTCCATGCCCAATATGCAGTCAAAATGATCTATATCTAATGGCAGCAAATGAACATATAAAAGTGCTTCTTCAATTATAACATCACATGCACGATACACATAAGCACATATCATAGAACCCCCAGATAGTGTAGATACAAATAACACATAATTCAATTGTTCTAGAGGTCTAGTCAATTTTTGAGAAAAAACATGTGACACAAAAGAATGCGTAGAGCCAGAGTCTATCAACACATAGGCATTCTGAGCACAGATAGGGACCTAACACTACTGATTCAGTGTTCTGGATGTCTCCATGCACAAGTGCAAAAACTTGGCCTTGTCTCAAACTTTCCTTTTCGGTGTTAGTTCTAGTATTAGTTCTTGGTGCAGAAGTGGATCCGGCTGAACTTGCCGCAGGATGGTTGACACTTTCAACTATGAGTGGGCAATCTTTGATCATGTGGCCAATCTTGCCACACTGGAAGCAAGCTCCTGTTGATTGGTAGCAGGGGCTCTTATGTTTCCTTCCACATTATGAGCAAGTAGGTGTTGTACCACTACTTTGGCTTGAACTACTAGAGGACCCTGTATTTTGTTTCTTTGAAAATGACTGAACCTTTTTGGAATAAAACCCTAATCTTTTGCCTCTCCATTCAGTTATTGGAGCTTTCATTTGTTTCATTGCAGCTAAGTTAGCTTCCACAATTAGAGCTTTATCAAGCACATCCACATATTTGGGCAATTTTAATACACCAACCCTGTCAAATACATCTAAGGCTAAGCCTCCTTCAAATTTTCGAGCCTTCTTGTAGTCTGAATCTACCATATGCGGAGCAAAACGGGCCAACTCCATAAATCTGGCTTCATATTTAGCCACATACATGAAACCTTGCTTCAATTGCTTGAACTCTGTCACTTTTCTATCTCTAAAGCAGTGAGTGAAGTATTTCTCATAGAAAATTTCTTTAAATTGATCCGACGTCATGGCTCTATTGTCATGTCGAATAAGCATCCACCAACGGCGAGCTTCTTTCTTTAAAGTGTAGGTGACGAGCAACACTTTTTGAGTTTCAATACATAAAAAGACTTCAAACAACTTTTCCATCTCTAACATCCAAGTCTCAGCCTTTAGTGGCTCAATACCACCCAAAAAAGTCGATGGCTTCATTTTAGTAAATCTCTGAGTCAATGAGATAATGTCATTGTTTACTGGTTCTACTTGGACCGGAGGGGGCGAAGGAGGCAGAGGTTGTTGTCATTGTTGCTGTATCATTGATTCTGTTAAAGCCTCTAACATCCGTTCCATGATGTTCATTCGAGCCTTAGAGGATTCGGTTGCAACAGTACTTCTTGTATTTTCCATTTGCTATAGATAAACAAGATGATAATAAACACAGGAAAAATAAACTTTACAATTCCACAATGGTCATATTCAGTTTAGATATTTTCATGTCATTTTACTTTGGTTCAGACATGTCCAGATAATTCACACACATACTCACACATGTGGATGTAATGTCCCTAATTCTTTTTTAAAACATCTTATAGCTCATATAGACTTGTGTGTGTGGTATAACATGTGCTTTGATACCACTCAATCACGACCCAAACCTGTCCCTAAAGGTTTAGTGTCATAACCGGCCAATAATCCAGGGATTACCAAAGGCCTCTAAACAAATTAAACAAAATACAGGGGCTAGCGGAAGCAATTACAAACATACAACATCCATAGAGCTGTGTAGACATACATAGGACAAAAAAATTTAAAACTTAATTTACATAATTAAGATGTTATCCTTCGCCATACACAGATAAACAAAAGACTTGTCTAACCAATAACAGAAGAAATACAAAACAAAAGCAAAGCCTTAGCATTGGTCATAAAAACAGAATCACTTCTCAGATGGGAACCTCCTCAGGAGGCACAGTGGCTGGCTGACAAAATAGAACTCCAAGCAATCAACTCTGTGCTTGGTCACGCGCCTGGTCACCTACATACATAAATAATACGATGAGCTGGAGCCTAGTGAATAACAACAGAGTAAAGGGTTTATGAATGATGTCCAAACAGTTTCAGAAATCAAAGATCATATCAGAAATAGATTCAGATTCATATACTTAACCAGAAGTCATAAGCAGTTATATGTGATACATCCATTAGCTATCATATCAACTTGGTCCTGAGACTCATATACATAGTCGGTATCGACGACCTGAAAGGTCCATATGTTGTGCACAAGTAGTCATGGTATTGTTTCCCCCAGGCAAGGGCCATGTGAGCATAGACCACTGTATTGTTTCCCTCGGGCAAGGGCCATATAAGCCACAAAAATAATGAAACCATTGCACCACCAGTGTAGTTTGCTTTGACTCACATCTCTTAAATAACTTTTCAAAAACGTTTTGAAACACTTATGATCTGTTTTGATAATGAAATGTTCAGAACTTAAGAAAATGTAAAAAGATATTATATCATTTTAAATGCACAACAATTTTCTACAATATTGAATGAAGAACTGATATTTAACGTACAAATTGAAGCAAGACCCGTAATGTGATGTCCCGGGTCGTTAACCCTACTTGAGTGTGCCTTTTTGGACTAATTGTCTTGCTTTCAGAGCCTTGTACATTGATTTATGTCTAGTGACTATGGTTAGAGTTATGTCTTTTGATTCTTGTTGTTTTGTGAGTTAGAAATTTTTGAATTTCGGGCGTAAAGACGAAAAATGGAAACACCTTGGAAACATTTGGACCCAAACAAGTGAGGCCACACGTGCAGTAGGGGTGTCCCGCATATGCGGATAAGTGCAGGGGAAGATTGGGTTTTGGGCTTGGGGCCCACATGTGTGGCAAGATGAGCAGCATATGAGTTTTGGACTACAGTAAACTGCAAGTGTGGCGAGGGGCCTCCGCAAGTGTGGCCTTTTGCGTTTTTGCTTAGTTTTTCATGCCCAACTCCCTTTTCTATTGATCCCCTTCCCTTTTCCCTCATTTGTCTTTGCTCTCTCACTCTCTAAACTTTCTCTTTTCTCTGAATTCTCTCTAAAAACTATGTCAAACCCTACAAAATTCATCAGCATTTTGATCCTAGTCTTTTAGATCAAAACGATGAGCTTGTCGAGGGCTACATTTTGACTAGAGCGTTCGACGATCTAACAAATCTAAAATTTGGGGGTTTTCTTCTTGGTTCTCCTCTTCTCTTCGAGAGGTAGGGATTTCTCTAATCCTTTTTTATGTAATGCTATAGATGGGTATTTGGTACATTTAACTGCATGAAAAATTTAGGGATTTATGAAAATTTGTGAAATCCATGTAGTGTTGACCTAGGGTTGTGATGTGTTATTTAATTCTTGAGATATTCATTATTTAATATGAGTTTGCAAGACTTTGGAGTATGTGGAAGCCTTAAAATGGAAAGGCGCCAATTGCCTATAGCAGAACCCTAATGTTCTTGGAATTACATGATTTGGGAAAATTGGACATTTGCTAATCAATTTGAGAATTTTAAATTAAATCTTATTAGTTAAGAAATAGTAAGAATTGAGAGCTCATGTTTTAAACAATGTGATTGAGATTGTTAACAAATTGAGAATATCACTATAGACATTATTGAGCACATTAGGAGTGATTACTTATGTTGTTGTTAGTTATGCTATATAATATTGCCAAGTTGTAATATTTTAATAGAGATAACTATTATTGGCATACTTTAATGAAGTTGGTGTTTGATGTTACTTATGGAAATAAAATTGAGAATACAAGGATTAAATTGTGAAATGTGGATGTGTTGAAAGTAATGAAACTCATAAGTGATTTTGGAAATATTAAAAATGATGTGTTGTTGGTTGAATTGTGTGTTAAATATCATTACATTAGAATATATTGTTTAGGGATATTTTGTTTTGGCAATTGGAGGAGGATTGCATTTTTTTTTATAGAATTGATGTGAAATTATGTTGAATTAAAACTTTATGTGTTAAGTAATTTTGTCGATTAATTACGTAAGTAGATGTCATATGGTTTATGTTTGAGATATGTGGTGAAAGTGTTATAAAGTCGTTCCAATATCCTTCTGGTTAGCACCCAGTAAAGTAGGTTGCGGTTTGAATGAGAGGTTCCAATTTCCTTCCAACTAGTGCATGGTAAAGTGGGTTGCGCCTCGAATGAGAAGTTCCAATTTCCTTTCAGCTAGCGCCTACCTAGTAAAGTGGATTGCGCTTCTAATTGTAAATCTCAAATTCCTTCCAACTTGTGTGGTGGTGGCTTGACGAAGCCCAGGTTGTGTTATGTGATTGTAATGTCTCATTTAGATATGCATATATATCGTATTGTAATGGTATTGCCTATCTGTGCTTATATCTATGCTTATAGCTAGAACAAGTGGGTGATGCCTTTGGAAATGTTATGGACTTGCCATGATTTTAGCGGGTTATACAATGTTATTGATTATTGGAATTATTTACGACTTGAATGGCATCTTAGGTATTGAATTGTATTATAGTTGTTGAGATTGTTTTAGCTTATATATTGTAGCGGATTCGTATTGTTGAGATTGTTTTGAAACATTCGAAATTGGTGAAATCTTTTAAATCATTAAAGATGAAATATAAAGGTAAAGGATGATTCTTTTAAAATGTTAAAGAATAACTTTTGAGAAAAAGTATACTTATATATATGTACATTTTGAATAATGAAAAGATGGCCTTATCTATATATGTATTATGTAGAGCATTTGTAATCATACACATATATAATATTATATTAATTAAAATTATTGGGATCTTTACTAGACTATATGTTCATTCTACATTGTTAAATCTTTTTCAAGTACATGCATGAAAGATTCATTTGAGTTTTAGAAGCTTTCTCATGTTTTTCAGCCACAGAGCCTTCTATATGTAGGCTAAATGCCATTGTTATGTGTCAAGGATTAAACCCATTTTATTCATGTAAATGTAAGCCTAAGAGCACTTTTGTCATTTATGATTATTGATTCATCATGTATGTATTCAAGAGAGAAATTCTACTGTTAAATCTTATCATAGTTTTAGTTTCTGCACATTTATTTATGAAAATGAATTTAATAATGGATTGGATCGTGTTCTAAAATACAGGACGTGACACGTAACACATTATTTAAGAATTGCTTCAAACGTTGATGGACATGACATTACTAGAAGCTTATTTTGAAAAGTCACAATTAAAGAGCCAAAAAGCAAAATAGCCAACACTTTTCTTTATTTTTATTTTTATTTTATTGGAATATTTACCAATAAATCCCACCAATTAATCCTACTTTAAATGTTGATCTGATAAGTCCTACTAGTGGAGAGATTTAGTTCTATATGATCCTATTTCCCAAGTTTGGTAGTGAGGCATGGACGATTATACTCTTTCTTTCTTGATTGGGTCATTTTTGGTAAGTCGAATGTTACATTGATAGACAATTCCACCATTTCCTATTAGGGTGTTGGAGTTTGTGTTAGGGGTTTTGGTGCATTGTCTGTGTGACGTCGTAGCAAGGATAGCATTTGCGAATGTCGGCACTGCCGTTGTTATGCAAGTATGTCTTTTTTTTTTTAATGCAGCATTGATTTGTTTTGTTGTTGGTACCAATCAGTTGTTAAAGTGTAGTTCACCTGTATATTATGTCACGTTCCAATTTCCCCTTCAAATTTGTTTTGTTTATCATGTTGTTAGGGGTTGTATCCATTGTTGGTAAGTTTTATTTGTTTCAATGTCAGAGGGGGTATGTGCTGCATTGTGGGGTGTGATGTTTTTGTTTTGTGAGTCGTTTATGTGGATTTGTAGTGTGTTACTATTTCCCGACAATATGGGTTTACAACGATGGTTTAGAGAGTGGGGGAAAGGGGGCTAAATGGGTGGGGTGTGTATATTTCGTGCGATGGGATCTGTGTAATAGGTCCATTTCAGGGGTTAGGGGGTATTACACGTATGTGGCAGGGTGTGTGCTGAATTGTCATATGTGTTTTTGATGTTATGTTTAACATGATAGGGGATGGACACGCATGTCATGTTGGTATGTTGTTATGGTAATATGAATGTCGCAGTCAATTTGCAAGCCCCATTTCATTTCCATGATTTGGTGAATCATGTGTGTAAAAACTTTTGTGGGTACCTAAAAATATGAGCTTGTTCTTCAAAATGCTATGTTGCAATAACTTCACGTTACAAAATGATGTTGATATGGAGAACATGGTCTCTCTTGCACGGTCTTTCCGTCTACAATGCATCAATGTCATCATTCAGTTACGAGATACCCAAGATGCAGAAAACATTGACAGTCTGCTTCACAATGTACGGACTGTCCCATGCCACACGATCGGGGTGTCCGGCGAGTCAAACGTGGATGATGAACAAGATTTGTTGGCCAAACTCTGTCCTCATGTAGATAACGTTTTTTTTGTCTGCTCCGCGGGCTAATGGGGAGGAGATGCTGAATTCTGAACAATTCTTCGCAAGTATGCGATTGAGTATGGATTTCGGTTCAAATATGTGAAGAATGATTCTATTTAGATTACAATGGTATGCATAATGAGGGAATCCAAAGGATGCATGTGGTCTTTACACACACATGTCTTACATGTTAATGGATTTTTTTAGCTTCGTAAGTGGAATAGTGAGCATACTTGTGGTGATGTTGTGCGGACACCCAAAATCCCAAGGGCTTAATGTTTGATGTTATATTCAAACAAGTACATGACAAACCACTCACGCAGCCTACCGATGTTGTATATGACTTGAAGAAAGATTACAAATTAGAGGTTAGTTACCGGGTCGCATGGCTAGGTGTTGAAAAAGCTCGCGGGGAAATGTTCGGTGCACACTCCATTTCATTTGACCAATTATGGTGGTACAGTAACGTAGTTATGGACAACAACCCGTAGAGTTATATCAACATTGACTATGATGAACAAAACAACCGTTTCATAAGGTATTTCATATCACTCAAAGCATGTATTGATGGGTTCAACCATTTTCGACCGTTGCTTTTTTTGGATAGAACGTTCCTTAAAGGGATATTCAAGGGGAACTTGTTAGCCGCCACTACAAAAGATAGTAACCAAGGTACATAGTCTTATTGTTAAATTGTGTCACACTGTTGTGGTTCAGTATTTAATTTCATTTTGCTTGTTCCATGTTCCCCCATTCAATTGCTTCAATATTTAACCCACATTGCTTATTTGAACCCCTCCAAAAAAAAAAAAAAAAAAAAGGTCTATTCTGATTTGAGCCAAAATGTTATACTTTGAGGATCCTTATCTTATGTTTTTAGTCTTTGAGCTTATGATATTTGATGCAATAAAGTGTCTTTCATCATTTTCAGGCTAATATCACTCCGGAGACAAAAGGATCGCAAACAGAGGCAAAAAGAGCGAAAAGTCCATCACTGACTGAATTCGCTTAAGCGGAATTCCCAATCCGCCCGAGCAGAATTCCCTACAAAAAATTCCTCTCTGACTGGATTTGCTTGAGTAGAATTCCCAATCCACACGAGCGTATTTGCCTCAATATGTGTGCGCGTGTTTTTGACTCTGAATGGAATGGAGGCTATAAAAAGGAATTTTGGGAACCTGTTTTGTGATCTGAAACCCTAGAGAAGATGGCTAGAAGCTAAAGAATGAGAGCAAATCATCAATCCATGGCTTTCTCTTCAACATTTAAAGTGTTCAACCTCTCCATGAGTGGCTAAGCTTTTTTCTTAGGATTGAGATGAAGCTCTAATCAAGTATCATGTAATTTTGTATTTTAATTCTAGTTTGTCTTTGGAATTGGATAATCGTTGTATGATTGTTTTTAGATCTTTTATTCAAATAATATTTTCATTCGATTTATGTATTAGATTTCTGTGATTGAGAATGCATGATCATACAATTACTTTATTTTATTGTATATACGAATTGTAATACGAGTCATGCTTAGAGGAGACGAATCGTGCCGCAATCTTAGTTTAGTGTAGATGATTCGTGCCGACTGAAGATGATTCGTGCTTACGTTTTGAATATACACATCTTCTTGACGATGATATTGGGGCTTGTAGCCACGATACATCATTATTATCCGGGGCCATTGATTTACTAGAATTAGATATTTTGTTTACATGATATGAGATTAGTAGTGGATTCTAAATCCCAAGTCTCTCTCTATATTCAGATTACTTTATTTATTTGCACAATTATTTAGTTTTCATTTAAATTCTCATTAGCAAAAACCAATTCATCCTCGCTTGTTCAAATTAAATTAAAAATTACCATTCGAATTAATATAACTCAGCCCAAAGTCCTCGTGGTACGATACCTGGACAATCCACTATTCTACTGAATTAATGCTTTGTTTAGTTCTTTATTTTCGATTGAAAAACCCTTTAGTCATCGCGATCGTTGATTCGGAGAACACGGCCAACTATCATAGTTTTTGGGACACCTCACGAATGTGGTGAATGGCCATAGAACACTTACGTTAGTCTCAGATCGACATACTGGACTACTAGAATCAATACACACAGCCCATCATGCATTCTACTTACAACATTTGCAACGTAACTTGCAAGACAAAATGCGATATGTAAACAGTTCACACCTGGTTGGGGTTTGTTGGCTAAATTTCGAGTGTGCACATATGCATTGACTGTGGCTGCATTCAACAATAGTTTGGAGGAGTTCATGAAATCCAGACGTAAGGTCACATCGGCATTCTTAAAGGATTTGCCCTCGGAGTATTAGGCGAATGCTTATTTTCGGTACATACTTTTAATCCATTTTATTCATACCTACATTATGTTCAGATTGTTTTTCACCATAACCTCTTCTGCTTGCACGTTGTCCATTTTTTTAACACAATGTTTGTGTTTATTCCACTAGTGGTGCTAGTGGTGCACGTTACGGCGAGATGAGTTCTAATGTTGTCGAGTCATTTAACTCATGGATATGGGATGCATGACACCTCCCAATAACTCAGATGATAGACAGTATCTAGACTCAGATTATGAGACAACTGGCCAAGCGTCGGTGCAAGGCAGAAGCGTGGTATGGTGTTGTCTGCCCAAAGATGGAAGCTCGTTTGGTTAAAGTGTACAACAAAGGTAGATCGAGACTTGTAAACCAATCGAACGATGAGGTTTATGAGGCTCACTCTTTCTCATTAGTGATGGTTGCCATTGGGAGGCGTACATGCTCATGTTTTCAGTGACAAATCAAAGGTTTCCCGTGTGTTCATGTAGTTGTTGCTATCTATAAAAGTGGCAAAGACCTGTACGATTTAGTTTATCCATACTACCATGTAGCAGAGTATCGCTTTTTGTATGCACACAACATAATCTGAATTCTGACCATTGAAAACCCACCTTTCAGCGTGGAAGATTTTGTCATACAACCATTGATTGTCAAAAGACCACCGGAAAGGCCCAAGAAAAAATGGACGCTTTCTAGGGGAGAACAAGCGCTACAAATTCGGTGTAGTCGATGCCAATGCATGGGAAACCATAATAGGAACACATGCAAGGAACCAATCCAGCATTCGAGTCAGACGCATAGTTTTCAAAGATTTAATTGCTATTTTTAAATTATTTTATCAGAATAAGGGGATGTGCCCAACACCACCATTCAGACCTGTATGATGATTACATACCTCTTACTAATCAATTTATAGCCATATGAACATTTGTAACTTTTCAATTTTTTCATAAAGCTCATGCTGCCAGTTTGAACGATTTTATATATTTTCGACACACTGTGCAAAGTGTTACACGGTGGTCGGGGGAGGTTGTCGGACTGACTCACACAACCACCACCTTCGTAATGTACAAAACACACATTACCACATCCAAAATAGCAACATAGGATGGTTTCTAACATATCACACCATCACTGTCACGCAAGCTGCAAACTGTGTGTTGCTCTTTTCGTCTGTGGAAGGACATTACTAGTACCATGTGGTACAAGCATTGTACCACCAGCACGCTGTAAGCCGTCAAGTTTTTCGTTTCACTCTCAAACTTATATCACTATTCAACGTGTCAACATAATGTTTTACTCGACACAAATAGTCCACATGTAGGTGATGATGTACAGTTACGTACGATAAACTACATACATGGCACATGCACCTCTACTAACATCTATCACAAGTTCAGATGGTGTGTTGTTTCATAAATGGGCAGTGTATTCTGCATAAATTATTTTCCCCAATGATCACATATGTACAAAATGCTCATTAAACGAACACCACAAAATCAAACAACATTACTTCATTAAACATAGAGTATTCCATTTTTATCACGTGGTCAGTATTCCATACCGACTAGTAAACAATACCCAAAATAATTCATACACAATTTGCAAAACCTAGTACGCGACGTACCATTCTAAACAACTGAATGCAACGTTCACAAACAAAAAAACAAAACATAATAAACCACCTTCCTAAACAAAAGATAACAACTACGATATATTGTTCATCTATGTTTATAACCAACATTTGGCTACAAGATAAAAATTTCAAGTAATCAAAGACTAGCCAAATAGATCTACTCCTTCACCCCCCACATCAGGTCATTGACGAAGGACTTGACCATGTCTGCACGCAACACGCTGCAGTTAGTACCTTGCAATGACCGGTCCATGTCACAATAGTACACGTATTGCCGCATGATAATGCAAACAATTATCCAACAATCAAGCTTGCATATGAAACCATTATGTGCAATAAATCACATGTCCGACCAATTAACATTTTACAAATTGTGACTTGCAAGGACACTACAACACCGGGTTACTTATGAATCCGCTTTTTGCTGTGGACACTTTTTGATAGCCTCGAGGGAGTGGTTGAAATTTGCCTCAATGCTTATCTCATTGACTCCAAATGCATGTAATGACTGCTTCATAATGTTCGACACACGTTCCTTCTGCCACACATACAATAAAAAAATAAAAATAAAAATAAAAAAACTGATCACAACAACATTAAAGCATCAATATTCGATCACACCACACAACACATTTACTGACAAATACGTGGACATATTACCAGAATTAGAGCTTCAGCGTAATGCACGTTTGTCCGAATCGATCGTTGCCTCATCAGATTGAAATGCTTCCAACTACCGTCGTCAGTATCATAAACCACAAGCGTCCAATGCACTTCATGATAGATCAAAAAATGAATGTATCGGCACACATTTCCCTCCGTTATGTTCCTGGTCACCAACTTCTCCATCTCACGAACGTTGTTGTTTTTCACCATATCCTGCAACACATATGACAACCACATCACAACACAGTCAATCACAACAACCTCAAACGACGTTCATACACACGCAACACTGGCCAGGCAAATGCTGCTAAAGAAGTACGACTTATCCGATGTCTCATCATTCGCATACATTTTTGGGCTGTTCAGTTTTTAACAACTCCGCATACTCATCGATTACATGTACCAAAACCAAGTTTAACATATAGTAACTAGCAGAACATGAAACACCAAACCATTTAAAAAAAAAAAAAAACAACAACAACAACAAACGAACAAACAAGCATCTTAAACTAAAAGACAATTGGTAGCTTACATTGCAACGGATAGTATTTTGCCTAACAAGATCCTTAACATCGGTGAAATACACATCCACGCCTTCCGTATTGTCAGCCCACATAACGGACCTACGCATAATGCAATTCACACAAATTAGTACAGGCATGTTCACATAAACGATAATGTAATACATACCCATCGCCTGGCTGATCATAAGCCTTTATGATCTTCGCATTCTCTTTAATCATCATCATTTTCCAAACACCCAACCGGTTGTTTATATTAATCTCAGACCACTTTTTAGCAAGTAACACAACTGCATCCACATCAATAACAACATCATCTACGACACATTTGTCTTTTCCTCCAACATTGTCCACAATTGTGCCCATTTTTTTACCACGCCCAGCCAACAATGGGTACTCAAACTGTGGCAACTTCCGCTCTTTTCTCACTTTATTTTTAATGTTATGCACATAGGAATTCTACACACCCAAACCTAAAGCGCCCTCTAACGCATATGGTACCAATTTTGTTTCTGAATTAGAAAGATTGATATCGCTCGGGCCATGCACTGCAGCAAGATGGGATCCATCGCCAAGCTCACATTACCTTGCCCAACACTATTTAAACGCCCTCCAACTGCACGTAATAGTGTCACATCCCAGAGTACTGCCCCATCAATTTCACAAACATCAGTGCCAGCACCACCAAGGTTACAACCAACGTCCACCACATTGAACGCTTAGGTCACATCATGAACATCACAGTCTGCTAATTGGTCTTCAAGAACTACTATCGTTTTTTGCAATTCCACATTCTCTTTCTTTAACTTCTCCACCTCTTCGTCTTTCATTTTCAGAACACAGCCAAACCCACTAACTATATTAACAACTCGCATCTCATTTTCCCTCCTCAACTTAGCTGCCTCTTCTTCAAGCATTGCAATCTTACTATCTTTGCTTTTGTTATGCATCTCTAGGGATGCTATTGCATTGAGTGCTTTTTCCAGATTTGTAATATCTACCCTAACGTGCCTTGGCACAATAGTGGGTTCATGCACTATATTCTCCTCGATGTCGCCCTCATCCCCAACTGGTCGATGCACATTATCCCCAGCGGGCTCACCATCTTCTTTGTTGCTACCCATTTTAACAGGTACACCACGCATCCCACCATCACTCGTTGGAATTTGCTGATTCCCCCCGTCAATAAAATCTTTATCACCACCTTCATCGTCCGAACCCACGTCAACGACAACAGTAACGTCTCCTTCAACCATTTCATCATCTGATCCTATTAAATCCTCAAAAGATCTCAACGTGTCAACTTTTACCTATGCAGATCAAAAGCATAATTATACTGTCACAGTCACATGACAATTAACACCAAACATATATTGCGCACCGTAACGCGTGACCAAACACTTGAAACATACCTGAAAAATGACATGGCCAGAAAAATTCACTCCTTGAGCTTTATTCAGCAACACCCTAATGTTCCACTTCAAGAACCTAGGAAACATGTTTTTGGTTTCTGGTTGCACTATAGTTGAATGTTCGCAAAGCTAGTATTGTGTGACAAACAACAAGTATTATATCAGGTATTCCAACCACGAGCAAAAAAAAAAAAAAAAAAAAAAACTAATTGGCATATGAATCATACCAGCAATGCAACCGCATAGCCAGTCACCCTGTCCGAAGTGCAATGGAACTCCTTGATTGATCCCATTAATGTTGCCAGTATTGCACCAGTCCAAACATATCTTCTAACAGCATTTAAGTCGTTCATGTAGCGAACAAACTCCCAACTTATTGTCACCCCAGTGTTCGAGAAAAAAAGCTTCCCACAAATGTACAGCGTTAACAACTTCGTTGTGTCTTCCTCATCTTGTCTTGTGTGACCACTAACTGCCTCTAAGAATAATGTCTTCACCAGTTTGGATGTTACGCGAGAAATGTCACGAGACCTACGTTGTATGAAGTCCGATACTGGCCTTTGCCCGAGTGACAAATTAATACGCCTCTTCCTGCATTATAATCTGAATATTAACCTTATGTCGTAGCTACCGAGCTTCACGCTTGACCCGCCAGTGTTGGATATATTCTCTCGGGGATTGTACGCCCTTATAATTTTAAAGATTGGCTCATTACACTTTCTATATTCATTGTGGTTTAGGTTATTGATGTGTATTGACTCGATCATGATCGAAAACAGTGTCCTTTTCAACTGTCTCAAGTGTGCCTCCCTCAAGTTTGATGAGTTGACAAGCTTAACTATCCCTGCTATGTTTTAACGGAAGTTCAGCCTCATGTGTGGTTGACGTTGGGGAGCGGAGGCCGGTTTAACCACATTTTGGCCCACCCCATGGTTAATGGTTTTAGCTTTCTTGAAAAGAATACGCCCTTGCATTTTTACCCCAAGTTTGTTTGACTTAGAACCACTAGCATCCTCAAGTCGTTTACGTTCACATGAGCGTGTCCATGGACTTGTTACCTTACCACAACCTGCAACAACAAGAGCACAACCTTTCAGATTAACCGCATGTCCACACAATAACCCACACACATAATGCAAACATGACACACAGCCACAACGCAATACCCACACATGTTAACAAATTCCGTCATGACAGACATACATGCACAACACAGTATTTACTCTAATACAATAAGATAGCCAGCACACACATTCAATTCCAGGCACCCACATGCATTACCACTCCACATGTAAACCCCACACATCACCAATGCATAGTGTGTCGTCACGACACTACATGTGTTAGTTTTTATGAGTGCGTGTTTCGAATCAAAATTGTAAGGCTAATGCACAACACGTCACACTTCCAACCCTAATGAACAAAATGCATACAAAAAACCAACATAACCCATCAAACTCACAACCCCAACACCATTTTTAATTTGTAGCACCCAAACACATACGTGTTAACCACTACACATCACACACAACCATTTGAAGTTAAACACCTACAAAACCCCAACCCCAACCCCAATTCCATACCACCTCACACCTGACCATACCTAAACAACCCAAAACTAATGAACCCAAATCAGTTACAACATTCAAGAAACATTCAAAAAATACTCAACAACTGGAAACATCTAACCTCAAAAAATGAAGCCCTAAATGTCCAATAAGAGGGAAATCATCATACCCTTTACGTCATTGTGCCGCATACATTGATTAAACGAAAATCAACAGAGGGTCATGGCACATACCTTTATCCACCATCGATGCAGGCCACCAACAAGAACACTGAAACAAGAATAATTGGGTCTCACTGCCGCCCACGCCTCTACTTCTGAAGTGTGATAGCATCCTCAACTAAATGTATCAATGTGTCGACGTAATAGTCTCGATGATTCAATATATCCCTCTCATCCCCCCCGAATCACGAACAGTATATACAATCAATTCACTTTTCAAATTTAGGAAACAGGCTAATTTAGGATTTTGCAAACATTACTCAATCTTCCATTAGAAAGGGGGGTTGGGTAGTGAATCTCAAATTCGGGTTTGTTGCTAAATTGGGGTCAGTGTGGGTTGTGTGATACATGTCAATTGAACAGAAATGGGGGTTGGGTCGTGAATCTCAAATTTGGGTTTGTCGTTGAAATGGGGCCAGTGCGGGTTGTGTGACACGTGTCAATTGAACCACTCAAGGCTGCAACAAAAAAAAGCCTTAGTGTGCTCTCCTATTATGTGGCACCCAAAATGTGTCACGTGGCTAACCTCACCCAAATAACTATGATTTATAAAACACTCTTATTGTACTTGACCAATGTGTGGCAAACGTGCGCAATCGCATCCACTCAATTCCAGCTGTAACGCTTACATCAAACTTCCAACTAATGGCAATTATGTCCTCTCACAATCGAAAGAAACAAACGGATCATTACAAAACAAATGGGACTAATTGGATCATAAGTGCAACATTTAGGATTTACTCTTTTTTTTTTCTTTTTTTTTTTACATGTCTTTCATAAAAAGTTTTAAAAAAAAATCACTAAAAAAATCAATTCTCAAAACAACCATTAGTCATTAACCTATTCAGGTTGAAAGTCTGCTAAAAACTAACTTCCTTGACACACACTAAAAGGAACTATAACATTGACCAATCAATATTTCTTATGCTCATGATTATTTTTCAGCAATAATGTTATAATAATTATATTTATATATGATTACTTATTTATTAAGGTAAACTACCAACATGTCTTAATAATTGGTCATAATTTTCATTAAGTCCTATTGAAAATAAATTTTGGTAAAATTGTCGCTAAAAATAATTTTTTTGTGACAATTTTTTATATATGTCTCTAAAAATTGACAATTAATGACTTTTTTTCTCATGAATTTTATAAATTGTCCTTAAAACTTACAATTAGTGACTTTTTATGACAAATTTTTTCCATAGAAGTCCACTTATTAGTACCTACATGTAAGTACCCTTATTTATTGTTTGGGGTGTCCTAAATAAGTGCACTTTTTGTCTTTTTGGACTAAAAAGTTAAGGAAAAAAATATGAATGTTTGGGTTAACTTTTTGACTTTTTACGAAAAAATGTGTATTAAAAAATTGTATAAAAAAATGTATAAGAGAAGTTATTGATAGCCCGTACAGCAATCTGGCAGAGCAGTGGCAGATTAGGAGATAGGAAATTATTGCCTACTTCTCGGGCTTAAATTGGCGGTGTTGTCCAGCCCTTAGGGGCCCACCACGGGTCACGTTTTGCTAATCGGAACCGTTGAATGTGTAGAACTCGTCAAGTACTATATGCTCATAAAAAATCATGGTGATTGGATATCGATAACTATCTGATCGTGTTAGTTTTTTTTCTCAACCGTTAACTATAACACCATCCATTTTTTATACAAAACTAATTTGATCATATAGTTAGCGATATCCGATTAACGTGATTTTTCATAGACATATAGTACTCGACGATTTCTACACATTGAACGGTTCAGATTATCAAAAAGAGATCTGTGATGGCCCCCACTAGCCCAATATTACCCTCCAATTTAATGAATAGATATACCTAATTTTTTTTTACCCCATTGACAGCCCAATAAAGTGCACTGCCACCACGGGTACCACCAGTCACGTCTTTGTATGGTAATATTGTGTAAATTAATATTTTTATATTTTTAATTGGTGAATAGTGATAACTTTTTAACTTTTTGAATAACTTTTTGACTTTTTAAATTTTTCATGGGCTGCCAAACTTAATATTATTGTTTTTATCCATTTTTAACCGGATTAGAAAGCTCTCAAGTTTCAAGTAGGGCAATAGGCAATCATATGATAATACTTGTTAAAGTTCAAGTGGTCCTCCACTTCCAGTTGGTCTAATCTTTTAAGCAGTTGACAATTTTCGGGGTGGTATTCCAATTGTGATAGTTTACCATACAATTTGAATTTGGTCATTGCACAACTTACATACAAATTTGGTGAGGTGGTGTTGATATCCAACCTACAAATCCCCGGTTCATAATAAATATCTCACACACAAAACATATATTATCAAATAAGAAAATATTATAAATTCTAAATTTTCTACTAAATAAATGATCAAATATCTCACATGGGTGTGGGGTCGGCCACACTCATGTAAGATGTTTGGTCATTTATTTGATAGAAAATGAAAATTTAATATCCTTAATATTATCCTTATCAAATAAGATAAACACTTCATATAATAAACATACGCACAAATCAAGAAAATATTTAACGGGTGGAGCCTTGCCATTTCCTATATAAAAAAAAAAAACCACACAAAAATGGCTAAGCCAAGTTCAGAGGTTTTATTAAAGGACCTTTTACTTGCATTAATGAGGCTGGAATCACTTGAGTAATTTTAGAATTTTTAACTATTTGTATCTATAACTTTTGTAAATAGTACTCTAGAGAATCCCTACTCAACATTAACTTCATGTGGCTAGTGGCAGACTTTTAATGTAATTGTAGAGAAGAAAAAAAAAAAGAATTAGACACAAAATTTAATTCAGATATAATTTTCTTATATCTTTTGGAGAAATTATTTAATATTTTCGGAGTATCACATATCTGTACTTCTTAATCAATTATTATTCAATATATCTCCTTATGTTCCCCAATCATCCAATACAATACCCTACTTATCCACTTTCTCCACCAATTATAATACTATAAAATACCACGTGTCTATACTCCGGGATTACTAAATAATTACTCTATGTTTTGTAGATGATTAATACTACAAACTCATCTTTATATATTCTGAATTTATCTAGAATTTTTATCTTGTGGTTTAGATTCATTTTACATATGAATCTTACACTACACAAATTCAATCATAATTACAAAATCTTATTCAAAGTAAATTCGAAGTAGATAAGAGTGAGTACCTAAAATTATTCTTTGTAGATCTCACCCTACTAAAAAATTATGTTCGTTTCCATGATTAATTTCTCCATATTTTTATTTTGGATAAATTATAAGCACATCCTATGAGATTTACTTAAATTATAAATTACCCCGTGTTGTTCTAGAAATTACATTATGCCTCCTAAAGTTTCTAATTTCATAACAAATATGTCTTTTTATTAGTAAATCATCAAGTTAATTAATAGTTTTTAATAATATTAAAATTTTATTTCTATTAATAATTCAGATAATTTTATTATTGTACAAGTGAACCGTTAGAAATTTCAGTTTTTTAATTAATTCTGTTAAATAAAAAATTTTAAAATGAGATATTTGTAATTTTCTAAACTAAATAGAGTAATCCATATTTTAAGCAAATCTCAGAGTTATTTGTAATTTACCCTTTTATTTTTTATTGCTAGGAATGATTAATTTCTTTATATGTAAAAAAATTGAAGAAACAATGTTGGTGGGAGACTAGTGATTTCCCAACCGCTAAAAGCAATATTTCGCTGCACGTTGGAAGTTGACAGCGCAACCACCAACATAGTTGTTGGCGGGGCTGCTTCTTCTGCTTAGCTGCTTCTATTCTAATGAATACAATCGCTTGTTTTTTACCATACTACCCCTGTCTCGCCTTGACCCATATTTTCTTTATTATTGTTATTATTAATTACTCCATTATTCATCAAATTGTGTTTGATTCATAAATTTATGTAAAAATTTATAAAGATAAAGATAAAATATAGATGAAATGTAGATAAAATTAACTACATTTTACATATATTTCACCAACGTTTTAACTTTTTTTTTTTCAAATTTTTACTGAAATTCATGAATCAAACATAACACTACACAAAGAAAAACCTCTCAAAATTATTTCAAAATAAATGTGTGAAACACATCACATGGTAAATCAAAAGGTAAATTACAACGATCTCCAATGTGGTTTAAATATATATATATATATAGACAGTAAGACTCACAGTTTTGACATAATTATATTGGATTTTTAATATAATTTATATACTAACACTTGACCCCATTTCATGAATAATTTGATAGTCACATGAATAAGAAAAATAATATTATCAAATCTTTTACATTAAAATGTATATATATATATTAGTTTATCCCTAAAAAATTAGTAACTCAAATTATGCAAGTGAATTTTTGTATTGTAATAGTCCTGATTAATTAGAATAGACGATTTCAATTCATAATTCTAAGTAAAGAAAAGAGAAGGTGGACCCTCTCCCTTTTTTTGTGTTCTACGGACAAAAGAAGGGGGTTAGCATTGGAAAGTCAAACAAATCTGTCAGGTGTATTTGATACCAACTAGGTTGGTTTTGTTGATCAGTAATGTTATGTATCATGAAAAAAATTTTATAAAAATAATCATGAAAGTTTTGTGACCCTTGAATTACACTTAGAATAAAGCACCACACACTAATCAAGGTAATCCAAAGATCATAAATTTTTCATGATCATTTTCATGACAAAATTTTCATGATCCCTAACTTTTCCCTTTGTTGATACTACTATGTGTATTAGCTCCGACTCCTTTTGTCTTGAAGTGAAAGAAATCCAAAACAAAAGGGATAACGTACAGATGTTACTCTCTAAATTGATCTCTATCTAATTACCTGTCATTAAATTTTAATCTGATTTGTCCCCTCCTTCTCTTGCCTCTAACAGCTACAGCCAAACCCCCTCATTATTATTTATTATTATGTTTAACTAATGATGTACACATATATTTAGTTCTAAGTAAGCTAATTAGACATATATTAGTTTTCCAATTTGGACCATATATCACCTTTGGCTTAAGGTGTTTGGAGACTTTGGTCTGGTCTTCAAAAATGGCGATGATGACGATAATGATGAAGATGAAGAAGGCTATCCCTTCAAAGGCTTTGGTGATCAAAATCAACCTAGTTATCCTTGCTTTCTTATTTGTCATCTATGGAACTCTTCTTCTTTGGCCATCATCCTCAGTCTACCATGAAAATGCAGCTGCTCTTGTTAGGTGCTCTCTGCGCGGTTGCCATCACAAGGTGAGGTGAGCCAATTCAAGTAGTTTTTATTGAGTCATTTTTGTTGAATAAATATATTAGAATTGTGTTCCTTGGTTGAGATTGATTTTTTTTTTATTTTTTTAGGTGGACAAAGGGATTAAGATGAAGGCAGTGTTGGAAGAGACTGAAACGAATCATCCGAAGCCCAAGAGAAATTCAGTGAAGACAGAGAAGCCGAGCTTCTTGAATGATCATATAGGGAATGGAACAAAGATTGGAATGGTGAATATGGATGAAGAGGATATAAGTGAATGGAACACTAATGGAGAAACTATACCCATTGATTTTCAGCAAGTTTCAGAGATATTTGAGTGGAAGGACTTGTTTCCAGAATGGATTGATGAGGAGGAAGAGATAGATGGACCGTTATGCCCGGAGATTCCAATGCCTGACTTGGAGAATTATGGGTATGTGGACATGGTAGTGGCAAAATTGCCCTGCAAGTACCCAGAAGAAGGGTGGGGGAGGGATGTGTTTAGGCTGCAGGTGCATCTGATAGCGGCCAAGTTGGCAGCAAAGAGAGGGAAAAGAGGGTGGAATGAGGGGAGGACCAAAGTGGTGCTGCTGAGCAAGTGCAGGCCAATGCTGGAGCTGTTTCGATGCGATGATATGGTCACACAAGAAGGCGACTGGTGGTTCTTTCAGCCCCAAATTGAGAGGTTGGAGCACAAGATTTCACTGCCTGTTGGCTCCTGCAATTTGGCTCTCCCACTCTGGGGAAAAGGTATGCTTCCTAATTATACTCTCTCACTCCCTCCTAACCCATATGATTTCTTGCTCTATTATCATTCAAACTTATAGCCTAAGCTACCAACAAGGGTTGGTTTAGTTGGTAAGGCTCATTCCCTTCGCCTATTTGGCTTAGATTCGAGTCCCGTTGCCGGCAGTCCTTTGTTGGTGGGCGATCTTGCGTAACACTTGCCCTGGCCCTGGAGTGAGATAGCCTCCCATTCTCCAAAACTTTTCTTTGAATCAAAAAAAGAAAAAAAGAAAAAACTCATAGCCTAAGCTATCTCCTTGAAGAATTTGTAACAATTTAATTGACCATTGGTTTAATTGTTTGAAGTTAATTTTTTTTTAGATGAAGAAACATTAAAACCGAGTTTAACAGAATTAATTATCATAAAATTGTAGGCCATTTTTGGAGTGAATTAACAAACAGATATGATTTTTTACTGTATTACCATTCAAACTCATAGCATAAGCTATCTCCTTGAAGAGTTTATAACAATTTAATTGATCAATGGTTTAATTCTTTAAAGTTAATTTTTCTTTTAGATAGAGAAACATTAAATCAGAGTTAATTATCATAAAATTGTAGGCTATTTTTTGAGTGAATTAACAAATAGAAAAGACCCAAAAATTTAATTGACCATTCTTTAAAGTTAAATTTTCTTTTAGATAGAGAAACATTAAAATAGAGTTAATTATCATAAAATTGTAAGCCATTTTTGGAGTGAATTATTAACAAATAGAAAAGATGCAAAATAGAGAGAAAACGCGTCAGGTAGGGGTCGAACCTACGACTTTCTGCTTAGGAAACAGACGCTCTATCCACTGAGCTACAGACGCAATTTTAGTTTTTTTTAATTTGGAAAACATATTTAAATGAATTTTTATTGTGCAATAATACTAGTCTACCTACTACACCAGAAAAAAGACCAACTACTTTTGTAACAGCTAAGCGTCTGTCTATACCTAAATTGATAGCACCTGAGTTAAAAAAACACACACACAAAAAAAAAAAAAAAAAAAAAAAGAGTTTACAACTTGATCAAGTCAAATCTATTTTTTGGCTAACTAGAATATCATTTTTTTTTTGGCAAGTTTACTTGGTGTCAAAGTCATTTTTTTGGTACAGTTATAATTTGTTTTTTCAATTAGGCATTTGGCCAAGTACCTTTTGTGGTGTGAGGTATCAAGTTCAACTGCTATTAAGAGAAGTTTGACACTATTTATGGTGATGATTTATTTCTCCCATATTATAAGGGTTGTTTGATGATATAAATATTTTTTTATTTATTCTTATCGATTAAATAAAATAAAATAAAAAATCTATTTTCAACCGTCAGATGAGCTTACTATAATTATAGTCATTAATCACCATGCAAATTTGATGTGACAAATTTAACTAAGTTATAATTTGATATTAAATTTGACAAATTACTCAAGTTGTTGTAAATTTTAATTTGTTGTTAGAGATGCTCTAAGTTCATGGTCGAAGTTTATAATTTATGCATAGAAATTATTCAAACTATTAGTTGTAAAATAATTTTTATTTCAAGAAATTAGTTACATATTTGTATAAAAAATTTTTTTTTTGCTTAATTGAGTGGTTGTGTAAAATATGGGCTGCATTAAAGACCTTCCTAAGGTTTAGAAACCTCCATAAACAACAGGACCAAGACAAAACACACCATAAGCGTAGTGAAAATATTTAAATTAAGAACCACTATAATGAATAATGTTTTAACTTGAAATAAACATATACCTCAAAATAAATAAATAAATAAATAAAATAGACTACGCCTCTTCTTTTCTAGCAAAAGAGTAACAATTGGAGAAACAATAAATATAAAAATATATATTCTACGATGTTGATTTAGAATATTATACCGTGTTAAGGCATCCTTTCAATACTTTTAAAAAAGGTAGTGGCTGGGTGTGCAATGCAAGGGTACGTTAATTTGTGTAAATTTTTATAAAAATACCTAAATTATTTTACAAAATTATATAATTTAAACACAAATTTACGTAGATTAATTTATAAAAATTTAAGGAATCGCAACTTAACGTAAGTTCTCACAAGCATACATAGGTCACCTTTAATTAACTCATAAAAATTTAAGAAATCACAATTTGACATATGTTATCATAAACATACGGAAGTCACCTCACAAAATTGTATAACTTAACACAAATTCGTGTAAGTTAAAATCTCATAAAAATGTGTCATATGTTCTTATAAAAATGTGTAATTTAAGTCATAAAAATACATAAGTAAATAACATACTATGCTTAAGAATTATCCATTTAAAATTACACAATAATGCCAATCTTTAGTGTAAAAAATTAGAATAACTTGTGCTTGTTTTTATGTGTATTTATGTGACAACTTTTTCTTGGTGATGGGGCGCGTAACAAAGTATCAAAACTATTAAAAATAAGGGGGCTTTTTAAATGACGACGGTTAGTTATTATAGTTAATATTATTATATTTTAATAATTTTCATTAGTTAATTATTAGAATAAAAAAATTCAAGGGTAAGTTACATTTGAAGAATTTTGTGTTGCTCTTTAAACAATTTATAGGTATAAATAGATAAAATAAATAATAGCATTGAAGTATATAGATAAAATAAAATTTTTATTTTTTTATATTTTAACTAATAAAAAATACAACAATGATTCAGACCATTAATTTTTGTGCTCTAATGGAACACTAATGAGATGGCAATTAATAATAAAATAAAATAAAATAAATCAAGACCAAAACATCACATCACTGTGGGTGGAGCCCAGTGTCAACTCATTAGAGTTATTTTTAGAATTCAAAAATTAGAGTTTCAAAACATTTTTTTAAAAAATAAGCTTGCTTGGTTGTGTTTTTTCAAAAACACTTTTCAGAAAATTCTACTTTCTTATTTTTCGTGTTTTTTTGTTTTTACTGAATTTTTTAAATATTTTAAGCAATTTTTTTTACTTTTTAGACATACCTAACATAAATATACCTAAAAAGTAAAAAATTTGTGAAAAAAACCTTTTAAAATTCACTAAATACCAAAAATATAAAAAAAAAATACGAGAATTCAGTATATTTTTTTATATTTTTATATATTTATTAAAATTTTAAAATATTTTTTCACAAATTTTTTATTTTTTAGATACATCTAAGTAAGGTACATCTAAAAAAATAAAAAAATATTTAAAATTTTAAAAAAATATTCACTAAAAACAAAAAAATACAAAAACTAAAAAATTAAATTTTTAAAAAATTTAATTCAAAAAACTTAAACCAAACACACTAAATATGTATGGTTGAAATCGCTCAAACACACGTTTTGATTTCAGGAGTGGACGATGTTTACGATCTATCCAATATCGGAAACGACACAAATACAATAGTAAAACGCGAAGCCTACGCTACACTCCTGCATTCCTCCGAATCTTACGTTTGCGGCGCAATAGCCCTAGCCCAGAGCCTCCTCCAAACCGGAACCAAACGCGACCTGATCCTCCTCCTGGACAACTCCATCTCGGTTCCCAAACGCGAAGCCCTGGCAGCAGCGGGCTGGAAGATCCGAGTCATAAAAAGGATCCGAAACCCGAGAGCGGCAAAGAACTCGTACAACGAATACAACTACAGCAAGTTCCGACTATGGCAGCTCACAGACTACGACAAGATAATCTTCATCGACTCCGACATCATAGTACTCCGCAGCTTGGATCTCCTGTTCCACTATCCTCAGATATCGGCGGTGGGAAACGACGGTTGGATATTCAATTCGGGAATCATGGTCATAGAACCATCCAACTGTACATTTGAAATATTCATGCAACGGCGCAAAGAGATCGTGTCGTACAACGGCGGCGACCAGGGGTTCTTGAATGAGGTGTTTGTGTGGTGGCACAGGATGCCGAGGAGGGTGAATTTTTTGAAGAACTTTTGGTCGAATGGGTCAGTGGAGGCGGGTGTGAAGAACCAGCTATTCGGGTCGGACCCTCCGAAGCTGTATGCGATACATTACCTGGGGTTAAAGCCGTGGCTGTGTTACAGGGACTATGACTGTAATTGGGACATTGCTGATCAGAGAGTGTATGCCAGCGACATCGCACACCATAGATGGTGGAAGTTTCACGACGCCATGGATAACAACTTGCAGAAGTTTTGTGGCTTGTCGGAACAAAGAAAGATTGAGTTGGAATGGGATAGGAAGCTCGCTAGGAAAGTTGGTTTTCCTTATCGTCATTGTTGGATTAATGTCACTGATCCACGACGGTTCAACTGATTTTCATAATTTTTTTTTTTTTTCCTTTTTTGTAAAATTTCTTTCATAATTTTTTGTTTTGTTAAAAACAAAATTATGTGCGTAGAAATTGACTATAGAACACTTACAAGCTTTGAGTCTCAGATGGGTCCTATTGTAAAACCCACCCCTTGGACGACTCACTCTTGTGAATGTTCTGCGGTTTCGTGTGCATAAAAATACTCTTTGGTTATCATCATGTTCCAGGTTCTCAATACTATTTTTTGCATAGAATTTATTTATGGGACATGTTAAATGGAAATCATCTTAGAAATTTCATTTAATTTATGTGTGATGGTCCGTTCGATAGTACTTGTAAGTCAATTTATTTAATTTATTGAATAAAAAAACAACTAAAATATTTGGTTGTAATTTTAGAATCTAGTGGTAGAGGTCCAATTCAATTCATTGTAGGCCCAAATCGTTCATCTTGTGGAGTCCTTCAAATATATTATTGATATAAAAAATTAAATTGATCAAACATTGATAACCACTTGATCGAAATACATTTATTTAAAAAAAATAATAATTAATGGACTATCTTTAAATCATACAACTCATTTACATTTTTACTAGAAAAAATGTTATTTGATCGAGTCACTAATGCCAGACCAATTTGATTTTTGGTATGAATAATATACTCAACGACTCTCATAAAATGAACAGTATAGATTGTCGAGACAAACCCAATATGGATCTAGATTTGGGATCCTACTTTGACTAAAGTCACAATAGGGATCTGTGGTGCCTCGGTGGGGTTTTTTTTTTCAATTTTTTTCGATAATTTAAACCGTTCATATTGTAAGGTTCGTCGACTATATTATTCATACAAAAAAAAAAAAAGTTAATCAGAAGTCAACAACCCCATAATCAGATTCGAATTGTTTTTAAAAAATTATCAACATCATATTCATCGTTTTTAAAAAAAACATGTTCTATTGTTATAGAGTTATAGTGATGTAATTGCTCTACCATCATCAATAATCTATTCATTTTGAAAAAAAAAATTTACATAAATGCATATTTTTTTAGTTATAAGTTCATAATTAAAAAAATATAAGTCATACATAATTAAATTAAAATATCACCATGAAATATAACCAAACAAAACATCTCATTAATCTTAACTAAAATACTCTAGTATAATTTTTTGTAATTTTTTATTCCTAAAATAAAAAAAAAAAAAAAAAGGCTTGACTAGGCCCGGCCAGCGGCCCAGGCCCTATTATGAGTGGACTTGGGCTTGGGCCTCACTTTTTGGCCCATGGGTTGGCCCGGTCCGGCCCGCTAAAAAGAAGGGAGCTCGCGAGGGCTGCTTGGGCCGGGCCAAGCCATTATTACATTCCTAGTTGGTCGGTGTATTCTCGCGTCCTCTCTAGAGTGATCTGAAGGTTGATATGTGTCACGACCCAAACCCGCCCCTATGGGTTTAGCACCGTAACACCGAAGGCCTGCTTAACAGTAATACAGTATAACAGAGTACAGGGGCATGGCGGAAGCCAGTACAGTAAATAAACAATGTCCAATGAGCTGTGACAGTCTGTATGCTAAAAAGATTTTTCATACATTTATACAGAACAGTACAAAACAGTATGCATATATATACAACCAGTCAGTACAGGGACTTAATCCCTGATAAACGGTACAGAGCAAACGTTCAGTCTATACAGTAAATAGAACAGTACGGTAAGGGGGAATACTAAAACACCCCATAGCCTAAGCTTGGCAGGCTCGGAACCTCGCGGTGAGGCACATTGGTTGGCTTGACAAAACTGGGAATCTACCCCGACGCTTCTAGGTTTGATCCGGTGCCTGACCACCTACATATATATATGAGCAGTGAGCTAAAGCCCAGTGAATAACATAATGCGTAAAGAGGTTTAGAATGAATGCCCTTACAGTAATGAAAACAGTTCAATTCAATCAGTATATCAGTTGTTTAGTACAGTAAACAGTCATATGTGGTACATCCATTAGCATAACAGTAACAGTAGGTCTTAAAAGACCGAATAGTAATGATGGCCATCAATCAGTAAACAGTAGTGGTTCCAATGAGGGAACCGACAAAGATCTCTGTAACAGTAACAGTAAACAGTAGGTGCTAAGGATGCCACAGTACAGTTCATAATATAGGACATACATTCATTCAGTAAACAGTAAACAGTTCACAAAACAGTACAGTTCAGTTGTTCAGAAGATAATCATTTTGAACATATCTTTACACAATTGTTACTCACAGAGTTCTGGGCTACAGTAGGCTAGAGCGTCTCCTCGAAATGCCAACCCTAAACAGTACAGAATGAACACACGCTAAGCTACACAGTTAGGAAAGATAATAACTTAACCCCTAAAGTTGCCTTGGTGTGTTCTACATCTATATCCTCTTAAAGATGCCTTAAATATGCCCTAGGAATGCCTAGGATGGAAAGAGGATGCAAAGATGCACTTTTAAACACTTTACAAAATTTGCTGAAAACAGGGGTCTCGCTCGAGCAAGGCTTTCTTCGCTCGAGCGGACATGCAGACAAAGGAGCTCCGCTCGAGCGTGGATTCCGTCGCTCGAGCGGACTGCGTGCTACAGTAAAAATGCTGGATGCTCAGATTTTACGCCCGATGCTCGCTCGATGCTCGCTCGAGCGTGAGACACAGCTCTTCGCTCGAGCGTAGGTCCTTTCGCTCGAGCATACGCCTGCGCGCACCAAGATGCTGAGAGCTTGAAATTTACGCTCGAGCCACCATTCCTTCGCTCGAGCGGAGCTTAGAAGAAACGATGGTCGCTCGAGCGTAGAAGCCAAATTCTGGAATTTCCAGATTTGCCTCCCAAGCTCAAACCAAGCATTCCTAAGCTCAAAATTCGACCTCTTGGGCCCAAATTTTGGAAAACACATCCAAACTCAATATCCAACAAGTTTCAAAGCTCAATTTGTGAATTTAAAGCCCAAGGGTGAATCAATTAAATCCATTTTCAAACCCAATTTTTCATGAACATGCTATATCATGACATGCATGAATTTAAAACAATTCCAAGCTTCAATGTTTGCTCAAATGAGCTCAAATCTTTCAAAAACATGATGACAACATGGACTACAGCAATATTATAAACATGCATGTAAGGAAAGATGAATTACAACCTCAAAACTTGACAATATGAAATAGTTCACACAATGGGTTAGAGAGAGAAGCTCTGACATCTCTCTAGAAAACACCTCTGTTTTCTAGGGTTCAATATCTCATTGATTGTCGATGTCTGGAGTTATTGCTACCCCTGGTAAGAGTGATGCGAGAGTTAATGCTTCTTTTAATTCTGAGGGTACATCAACGCTGAAGGAGGGTTTCTTTTTGAGTGATTTAGATCTAGCAAAAAGGGATTCTAGTCTTGTAAACAACAAATCTTCGTTGGGCATGACGGAATCACCGCATCATCTATCTGGAGAGATGAGAGGGAACGATAATGTGTTTGTGGGAGGCGTCACAGAGCCTGAGTCTTCACATCGTCAGGGTGATGTTGTGCGTGGGTTAGAAGGACCGGTGATGGTAGATCGGAGTAGATCTGTGGTTATGGAAGGGGCTACCCCAGGTTCAGGGGGGGATCGCTCTTCCCTTCCTCAACAAGGTGTGAGCTGTATCAGTGCTTCAACCCAGCTGGAAGTCGCAACGGCTTCGACGACTCCTCCAACCGGAGTATCGATTGACGAGGTAAGTGCTTTACTGACTCCGGTGGGGCAAGGAACTAACCCTAGGTGGTCTGAGGAAATGGATCTAGACGAAAATAGATTTCGAGATCTCCCTAACAGCCTCGATGTAGCCAGGATTCGAGGTGAGGGGAAACAAAAGGTGACTCCAAGTGAGGCAGAAACGAGTACAGATCTTGAGTTCCCATTGGGGGAGCATGTTTACTACCCTCACCCTAACCCCCAAGGTGGGCGGGGAAGGGGAGGAGATAGCTTCCGAGGCGTCCGAGGAGGGCGTGGTGGAGTGGGTAGCAGTAGAACTGTGGAGGATGGGAGACCGACACAACAACGAACATGGGCTAATGTTGCTGCATCGTCCAGGTCGAAGATTAAACTCAGGTATATTCCTCCTTCTTCCATTGATGATGCGATTGTGGTGCAAATGCCCCCCAGACCTGAGCCACTGGACAAGTGGGACTCGTGTCTGATTGGGTACTTTGTAGATAAAGGAGTGGGGTACAACTACCTGCGTAATAGTGCCTTTGGTCTCTGGAAATCTAAAGGGTTAAAGGAAGTTCAAACTAATGGGGATGGGTTTATGTTCTTTATTTTTGACTCTCCAGTTAGCTGTAGAGAAGTGCTTGAGGGGGGGCCTTGGTATATTGGAGGGTTTCTCCTCATTCTCAAACAGTGGAAGAGAATGATGAAATTGGCAAAGGAGAAGCTCACTAAAATACCAATTTGGGTTAAATTCTTTAACATCCCAATGGAGTACTGGGACCCGGATGGATTTAGTAGAGTAGCAAGTGCAATTGGAAATCCCCTCTTCCTGGACCAGCTCACGGCTAGGAGTAGCAGATTGGCTTTCGCCAGAGTTTGTATTGAGATCGAGGCAACATCAAAATTGCCCACATACTTCCAGATTTGGTGTGGTGATGAAGCTGTGTTAATCAGGGTAGAATACCAAGGTCTTCTAGCTATATGCCAACATTGTCAGATTTTTGGGCATGAGACTGATAAGTGTGTTTCAACCCAGGTTGCCCACCTGATCTCCTTACAAAAAAACACTGAGGAGCATGTTTCGGAGAAGGATGATGAGTGGACTACTATCACAGCTAAAGGTAAAAGAAAGGTGGGAGTACCAGAACCAGAACCAGAACCAGACCCAGAACTAGAACCGGCACCAGTTCTCAGTCCTGTCCTTGAGGAGGAAACAGATCATATCAACTTGGTAGAGGAGTTGGCACCAAATCCCGCGCCAGAGGTGGCTACACATCCCAACCCAGTAGTGGTGAATCTCTCAGATGTTTTGGAGGAGGATACTGCAGGGTTAGATCCGGCTAGAGAAATGGAGAAGTTCACAGATAATGTCTTGGAACTTACGAAGCTGGTTCTTCCTCAGACATCTGAGTTCATGGAGGCAGCGATTGCTGAAGTCAAATCGGACAGGGAGAAACAAAAAGCTCAGATTCACCAAGTAGCTCATCAGAAGAGTGGTAAGTCCTCTGGCAAAGGTAACAGCAGCCAGAGGAGGAAGAAGAGGTAACCCTGGTTTTAGTTGGTTGGGGTTTGTTTTGGGTTTGTTTGAGTCTCTTTTTGTATCTCAATGACTGTTAAAATTGCTTTTTGGAATGTTAGAGGGTTAAATGATCCCTCTAAACATAAGGAAATTAAAAGATTTGTTCTTAATGAAAATATTGATGTCATGGGTGTTTTGGAGACTAAGATCAAACAAGTCAATGAAAATAAAATTTGCTCTAAATGTTTTGGTGATTGGTCTTTTTTGTCAAACTCGCAACCAACTGCTACTGGTAGGGTGTGGGTGTGTTGGAATAATGATACTTGCAATGTTCAATTAATTTCAATGTCTAACCAACACATATTTTGCAAAATAACTGAGTTGGTTACTAATGATGTGTTCTTTGCAACTTTTGTTTATGCTGAAAATAAACACAATTTGAGACTTCCACTTTTTGAGAATCTGGTTCAGTTGTCCAGAGCTAAATCCAATTCCCCTAGTATTTTCCTGGGTGATTTCAATGCTATTAGGTTTTGTCAGGAAAAAGTGGGGGGGTCTTCTAACTGGTCTTCTGATCATGAGATGTTCAATACCTGCATTAATGAGTCTGAACTGGCTGACCTCTCTTATGGGGGATGCCAGTTCACTTGGGCTAATAAAAGATGTGGTGGTGACTACATAGCCACGAAAATTGATCGGGTGTTAATTAATGAGGCTTGGTTGGACAAATTCCCTGGGTCTACAGCCTTTTTTCACCCTTCAGGGATCTCTGACCATTCTCCTGCTGTGGTCAACACCTCTCTTGTTAAGACTTCTTTCAAAAAGCCTTTCAAATTTTTTGATTGTTGGTCTAAACACCCTGAGTTCATTCCTACTGTGGCCACAACTTGGAACCAATTTATTAGAGGTGTCCCTATGTTTAGGGTGTATCAAAAACTGAGGCAACTTAAGGTCAAACTCAAACTCTTGAACAAAAAAGATTTCAGTGATATATCGCTTCGTGTTCAAGCCTCTAAGAATAGTTTGGACCTTCTCCAATTCAAACTGGATAAGGATCCTTTGAATTCTGTGCTTCAAGGCCAGGAGAGGGAGGCTTATAGGAAGTATTTAGATCTCAGCCGTGTGGAAGAAAGTCTTGCTCTTCAGAAATCTAGAATCCAATGGCTTGGGCTTGGGGATAGAAACAGCAGCTTCTTCTTTAGGACTGTGAAGAGTAATATCAATAGGGGTAAGATTCTTAGTGTTGATATGGGTGATGGTAGCAGATCCATTGTTAGTGAAGACATCCATAATGTTTTTGTTCAGTACTACACTGATCTGTTTGGTTCTCCATTTGAGGATGAATATAATGGCTTTGAGAGAATCAGATCCCTGGTGCATACCAAGGTTTCTGATGACCAATCTGCTATGCTGAGTATGCCTGTTACTGATGGTGAAATTAAGGAGGTCTTTTGGTCTCTCAAGGCCAATAAGGCCCCTGGCCCTGATGGCTATTCAGCTGGTTTTTTTAAGAGCTCTTGGGATATTGTGGGTAAGGAGGTGACCTGTGCTATCAGGTCTTTCTTTGAGACTGGTAAGCTTCTATCGGAGGTCAACAACACTATTATTGCCCTTATCCCCAAGATTCCCAATCCTATGAAGGTGGGTGATTATAGACCCATTTCCTGCTGTAACACTATTTACAAATGCATTGCCAAGATCATTGCGAATAGAGTTAAGCAGGTGTTACCGGATTTGATTGATCCTGTACAATCTGCTTTTGTTCATGGTAGAAGGATCTCGGATAATATATTTCTGTCCCAAGAGATTATGAGAGGTTACCATAGGGACTCTAAGGTTCCGAGGTGTGCTATGAAAGTGGATATCATGAAAGCCTATGACAATGTTAGGTGGGAGTTTATTCTTGATATCCTCAAAGCTATGAACTTCCCTCTGTGTATGATTAATTGGATTAAGGCTTGCATGTCTAGTCCATCCTTTTCTATCTGCATTAATGGGAGTTTGCATGGCTATTTCAAGGGTGCTAGAGGGCTCAGACAGGGGGACCCTATGTCTCCTTATTTGTTTGTGCTGGCTATGGAGATTCTTGCCAGAATTCTTGCTGAAAAAGCCAAAAGTCCTCTTTTTAAGTTTCATTGGAGGTGTGAGAAGACCAAAATTGTGAACCTCTGTTTTGCTGATGACTTGATGATCTTTAGCAGAGGTGACCCTGTGACTGTGGACCTTGTTATGCAAGGTCTGGATGAGTTCAGAAGGCTTTCAGGCCTTACTCCTAGTCCTAGCAAGAGTAACATTTTTTTCTCTGGGTGTAATAGGCACCTTAGAGATGAGATCCTTCATATAGCTAAGTTCACTGAGGGGTCTCTCCCGGTTAAATATTTGGGTGTTCCTTTGATTACCACCAAGCTCAAGGCTGTTGACTGCCAATCTCTGATTGATCGGATAACTAAGAGAATTAGGTGCTGGACTAATAAGCTTCTATCTTATGCGGGTAGAGTTCAACTCACTCAAACCATTCTCTTTTCGATGCAAGTGTATTGGTCATCTTTGTTCATCCTTCCTAGAAAGGTCATTAGAGATATTGAGGGCCTGCTTAGAGCCTTTCTTTGGTCTGGATCAGATTTGAAGAAGCATTGTGCTAAGATTGCGTGGAGCTCTATATGCAAACCCAAGAATGAGGGGGGTTTGGGGTTCAAAGATATGGGTATTTGGAATAGGGCTGCTGTTGCTAAACATATTTGGTTCCTTTTTTCTGATAGGGAGGGGTCAATGTGGTGTCAATGGGTCAAGTCCTATTTACTCAAAGGTAGGAGTTTCTGGTTTGTCAAAATCCCTAGTGACCCTTCTTGGGTCTGGAGGAAGATCCTGAAGCTTAGGCATCTTCTTCTTCCCCTAATACAGCTTAAAATTGGTAATGGGGAGCTAGCTTTTCTGTGGTTCGATAATTGGCATCCCCTTGGCTCTTTGTGGGGTAGGTTTGGGCCCAGAATTGCATATGATTCGGGTCTTGACAGTAACGCTAAAGTCAGCTCTATCATTTCTAGTGGGGTTTGGAAGTGGCCTCTCCCTAATTCTTGGGAGATTCAGGAGTGGATTGCGTCTACTCCCCCCACCCTTAAACCCATTATGAGCTCTCATGACAGTCCTTGGTGGAGCCTTACTGGTGATGGCCTTTTCACTATTCAGTCTGCTTGGGACTGTTGGAGAGACAAGGGCCCTAAGGTCTCTTGGAGCAAGCTGCTTTGGGGACATCCGTATATCCCTAGGGTTAGCTTCATTGTTTGGTTAGGTGATAGCTGGTACTTGTCACAATGGAATTTGCCAACAACTATCATGAAACTGCCTGCTGCTGGAAGAGGCATGAGGGATGTGAGTTTACCTATATTGAGGGTTGAGTGATAGTAGCATATAATGAGTGTTTCCCTAATGGTTACTATTTTGCAGGTACTGTTGACAATTACATTCTTGATGTTGCTCAATCCAAGGAAGTCTCACTGTGGGTTGAGTGATGTGAGCCAGTACATGATACACTCTAAATGTGGGTTGAGAGTTGTGAGCTGTCCTAAAATTGGTTTTCTAATGTATCTTTATATTTGTTATATATTCTCTGTTTTGCAGGTCAGGGGCATTACTCGGCTGCTGCTTGTCAGGAGTGTGGCTATTTTTGTGAGGTGTGGGCCGAGTGATGTGAGACATTACATGGAGAGAATAGTCATTTTTGGATGTGGGCCGAGAGTTGTGAGATCCTATATATTTGTTGTTCTTTTCTTGCTACTTTTTGATCATATATACAGCTTCAGATTCACTATGTGGCTGTCTTTGGCCCAGATTCACAGTACCATGAAAAGTTGGCGAGCTTGTGTCAATGAGCAGCGTATTTCTGGAAGTTGCAGCATTGCTTCTATGCTGTGCCATGGGTGCTGGAATGATGGTTGCTTTCAACGCCATTTCTGGTTGCGTCATGGGGATTGGAGTTGGCTCTCGGCGATGGCTGCTCAATGCGCATTGTCTAGAGTGCTAAAAGGATTCAGGAGGCAGTTTGATGTTCAGTTTCAGGAGGCTACTGGGAACAAACATGATACGGTTTGGAGGGTTGTTGGATGCGTCCTGTGCAGTTTCCGATGGCCCTGTAAAGAGTGTTTTTGTAACGAGGCGATGGCTGCTCCAAGCGCCTTGCTGTGTTACACAAAAGAGGAAATTCGTTGTCTTGTTATTTGTGTACATTGTCCTTTTATATTAGTTTGCTTACCCCTACGGGCTGTGTAGGTGGTTTTGTGTAGATTATATTGTTTTGTCATATGAGATCTTTGTTACGGGCTTGGTAGGGCTCTTTATGTAAGCTGCAGTCTTAGTTCCTTCCAATGGGTTGTGTAGGAAGGTTTTTCCTTTGGTTTTGCTTTGGTCTAGGCTGGTAGTTGTCTTCTCTTTGTACAAGATCCCTATCTTCAACAGGATATGGCTTTTGTACATTTAGTTGGCTTTGTTTTCCTTTTGTTTTCTGTTGTGTTGTTTTGGTTTTGTGGTTTGTTGTTGTAGGGCCTGGGGTATGCCCCTTGTATTCGTGTAAATTCTTCGTCTTTTATTTATTTCTTATTCACCCAAAAAAAAAACTTGACAATATGCACATGCATGCAACAATTGAGTTCTATTTCAACATTATTGAACTAATTCATGCTCCAACTCTACAATTTGACTAGAATCATGCAAGAACAATCTTAAACACACAATGAAGGTTCAATTACCTTACTTAGGTCTTGTAATTCAAGTCTAGAGGCTCAATTGACAAATCTACACTTCAATTCTACCAAGTTCTCAAGCCAAAGCAAGATGGAGCAAGATGAATTCACTCTCTCACTTCCTCTCTCCCTATAGTCGGCTATACCAAGGAATGTGGCTGAGGAAATGTGTTGTGAGATCAAGTGTAGACTCAAATGTGTGTGGGATAGTGGGCCACTAGTGTGGCAAATTGGTAAATAAGTCAAACTCATGTAATTTAGCTTATTTTAATCTAATTTAATCATACAAAATCACATTTCAATTAAATGCACCATAAAATCACATAAATTCTCATGATCCTAAATCATCAATCAATTTCCAGTTCGGCCGCCGGTAAGGCCTTCAAATTGCAGTTTAAACATAGAAACACGAACAGATAATTAAACAATCAACAGATAGGAATGTAATTCAACAGATATAGTCAATCAATCAGTTTCGGATTTCGGTCAGTCAGTTCAGTATTTCAATCAATTCAATTATCAGTCATAATCAGTCTTAGTTTAGCAGAAATCGGTAATTAATCAGTGACTTATCGGGAATCAGTGTGAGGGTCATTACAATATGTCCCCTAACCAAAACAACGTCGTTTTAATGAGCAATCCCCGCAAAGATCTGAATCACAACTCGATGAGAGAGAGAGAGAGAGAGAGAGAGAGAGAGAGAGAGAGAGAGAGAAGAAGAGACAGAGCCGTCGCCTGCGCCAACGATCGCGCCACCCACGAAGTTTCTTCAATAGATTTGAAATCAACATAGTTTCTTTTCCCAAACTTGAAAACTTATGAGGTTTTGATTTAAAAAATTATAGGGTTTTCTTTGAATGGTAATGGTAATATAAGCTTGTTGAATATGTTGATGAGAGATTCTTAGCATATAAAATACCCAATATTTTTTTGATTTGGGACTTTTTACCTAATTTATTTCAAATATATTCTTGGGTCAAAATTAGGATTTTCATTTGGGGCTTTTTACATGATTCGGGGATTTTGATGTACACATTTACAATTATGAGTACTTTTTAAAGTATTTTTCTCTGAGTACATAGTATTGTTGATATTGAGATTGTTCATGCCATGCCCACTTCCAAAAGGCATGTTTATAGTCCTGCTATATGATTGCAATTTTTATTTTTATTTTTATTTTTTATTTATTATTATTTTTTTAAGAGATAGAGGGTATGTTTGGTTTGCATTTGGGAGATGAGTTTTAGAAAAAAATTTCTAAAAAATTGTTTGGTTTGAGTTTTTCTCAAAAAATTTCCAAAATCACTTTCTCTCTCTTACACATCAATCAATTACTTTTTCTCTCTCCTCTCTCCTTCTCAATCACTTTTTCTCTCACACGCATCTACTCAAATTCTCTCAAAATATCAAATCATCCCAAACTCCCAAAAAAACAACTCTCCCAAAATATACAACCAAACAAACCAAAAAAATTTCTAAACTCTCTCCTCAAAATTTTTTTCAAAAACAACTCTCCCAAAAACAAACCAAACAAGCCTAGAGTATTTTGTCATTTAAATATATGATGCTTAGATCAAGACACTTTTATCAGTCCTTTTTGCTATTAGGTATACATGATGCAGCTTGGTTTGAAATAGTATTGGAAAAAAATTGAATTGAATCTTAGTTTGAAACAATACTGAAAATAAAATTGAATTGAATAGGTGATGGGCTTTGAATCTGAACTAAGGTAATTGAAACCAATCCAAGGAATAACTAAGCATTTGTGTGAAGTTCACATCATGAATTTCATAGCAGTGTTCTTTGCATTTAAATGTTATGTTATTGAACTATATTTTTTAAGCAGATTTTTGGTGGGGCGGCATCTTTGCTTTTTACTTATTTGCTACTTCTTATAGGGTGAATAGGCAATTGTTGTCTCATAAAACTATGCTCTCATTAATGTCAAGTTCCATTTTGATATTATTTTATGTGTCATAGTTGAATGAGCATGAGCATGATAACGTGGATGACATTTCAAAAGCAATTGAGAGTGGATTGCAAGAAGACAAAGGAAATTGACTAGTTGTTGGAACTTTTGGACATTTTTTAAAGTTCAGTATTGCAAGAAGATGCTGGACCCTTCTATGTATAAATACGTTTTATGTTTAATTTTAGGGAACAAATTTTATGTTGGATGTTCTTAGAAACATGCTTCTCTTTTTTCTTTTTAAGGAGTTGTGCCATACAGACGAAACCTCGCCGTTAGAGTCTTTGTCAGATGGATGTCAAAAACGCCTTTCTCAATGGCGATCTCACTAAAGAAGTTTATCTGAAGCCTCCTCCTGGTTCCTTAGTTACATCCACCAAGGTCTGCAAACTTCGCCGTGCTTTGTATGGTTTGAAACAAACTCCCCGTGCCTGGTTTGCCAAGTTCAGTTTTACCATCAGTGACTTTGGATTCTCTTCCAATGCCTATGATTATGCTCTGTTTATACGCAAGACAGAGCGTGGTGTTATTCTTCTTCTTCTCTATGTTGGTGATATGATCATCACCGGGGATGACACAGTGGGTATCTCTAGTCTCAAACAGTTCCTCGGTCGCTAGTTTGAGATGAAAGATTTAGGGTTTCTTAGTTACTTCCTCGGCTTGGAAATTTCTCATGATTTTTCTGGTTACTTTCTCACCCAGGCCAAGTATACCTCAGATCTCTTGGCTTGTGCTGATCTTACTGATTGCAAGACTGCTCCTACCCCAGTTGATTCGCAAACTCGTCTCACACCTCTTGACGGTCACTTATTGTCTGATGCTACCTTATATCGTCAGCTAGTTGGCAGCCTTGTTTATCTCACAGTTACTCGTCCAGACATTGCCTATGCTGTTCACATTGTCAGTCAGTTCATGGCTGCTCCTCGTTCTCCGCACTATGATGCTCTGGTTCGCATTTTGCGCTATCTCAAAGGAACTATGTTTCATGGTCTTCATTACTCTGCACACTCATCTCTACAGTTACATGCATTTTCTGATGCAGATTGGACAGGGGACCCTACTAATCGTCGTTCTACTACAGGATTCTGTTTCTTCTTAGGTGACTCTCTTATTGCCTGGCGTAGCAAGAAGCAAACTCTTGTTGCCTGTTCTAGTACTGAAGCTGAGTATCGTGCTCTTGCTGACACTACTTAGGAACTTTTATGGCTTCACTGGCTCCTTGCTGATATGGGTGTTTCTTCTCCTGGTGCCACTTCTCTCTATTGTGACAATCAAAGTGCCATTCAAATTGCTCACAATAATGTCTTCCATGATCGCACCAAACATATTGAGATTGATTGTCATTTCATTCGACAGCATGTTACACGTGGCATTGTTCATCTTCTTCTTATTTCTTCTGCTGATCAACCTGTTGATATTTTCACCAAGGTTCATCCCCTTAGTCGTTTCAGTGATCTAGTTTCCAAACTCAAGTTGGTTAATGCTTACCCACCTTGAGTTTGAGGGGGCTGTTAATGTATATATTAGTTTTAGATATATTAGATTTAGATTTATCTCATTGTATCTCTATCTCTCTCTATCTCTATCTCTTTGTATACTTATCTACGTTTGTGTTCAGCCTATAAATACAGGCTCTCCTATTGTATTCAATTCAATTCAATATACACTGATATACAGTCTTCCTTTTCTTTTAACCATTCTGACAAAATAGAGATAAGATTAAGTGTAAGATTAGGGATCAGATAAGTGTGAGGGAGAGAGACATTAGAGGTAGAAATATGACCTACATGACTAACATGCATGTGAGAACCATCAGCAGTATGAATGATAGGTAAATTAGAAGGAGATGTAGTGGAAGAAAACAGTGTAGGGTCAGAGGTCATATGATTGCAACAAGCCGAATCAAAATACCATGAAGATGTACCTGGGGTGACTGAGATAGCAGTAGAAGGTGTACCAGAAGTGGAAAGAACCTTTTGCATAATAGCTTTAATATCATGAACAGTGTGAGTGGAAGATGAGGTAGGTACAACAACAGCAGAAGCAAACTGAATCGAAGAGTCATGTCGACTAACAGCAGATCCAGAAGAGCCACCGTAGAGAGGAGAACTATCTAAATGATCCATGAAGTGATCAAAGTATGAGTCACAAAAAAAGGGCCCAGTAATGTCGGAGTAGAACTGGGTGAGTCACAAAGAGGGCCCAGTAGTGTCGGAGTAGAACTGGGTGAAACAGAGTGTCCCAATGAATTTGGAACGTTGAAAATAGCTAGAGAGCAGCTAATTGGCCTAAAAATAGCCAAAAATGGACCTAATAGGCCAAAAGATGACGTCAGCAGGCAGAGAGTGACGTCAGCGTGCGCGGCGCACGTTAGTAGAAGAGGTATGCGGCGCATGGTAGCGATAGAGGCATGCGCGGAGCACAGTAGCAGAAATGGTGCACGCGGGTGCACGGTAGCAGGACGGCGTACGGCAACAGGAATGGCGTATGTGGGGCGTAAGGCTGACGTTAGTTGCTGACGTGAGTAGGCAACTGAAGGGCGCGTGTGAGAGTGGTGGCGGAAGCGGAGACGAGCCGAGAACAGAAATGGCGCGTGAGGGCGCGTGGAGGAGTTTCTGGTGACGTGGTCGGTACCGTTGGAATCGTGAGGAGATTCTGATCAGTTTGGTGCTGGAACAGAGATAATAAAGTGTATAGGTGGTAGAATGAGTGCTGTATTGCCACTGTGTACGTGACTAAGCACAAAGAGAAAATAAAAGGGCTAAAAGTGTAGAACCTAGAGCTCTGACACCATATTAGAATGGTTGAAAGAAAAGGAAAATTGTATATCGGTGTATATTGAATTGAATTGAATACAATAGGAGAGCCTGTATTTATAGGCTGAACACAAACTTAGATAAGTATACAAAGAGATAGAGATAGAGAGAGATAGAGATACAATGAGATAAATCTAAATCTAATATATCTAAAACTAATATATACATTAACACTGAAATTGAGCAGGTCATCATCTCTTTTGTATGTATAAACAAGTCATCTATTTTCAAGTTTTTTATGAAATTGGATAGGTTTCATGCATGGATAGGTTTTATGGTGACCTGTTTATGTTGAAATTGAGCGATGCATTTCTTTTCTATGTATAAGTTGTTGATATTTTGATTGGGATTCTTATATTTGTTCCAACCATGGACCATTGTGGTGAAGGACAACATTTTAAAACACTTTGGGACTCTTTAAAATTGTTCCCAAGAACAACTATTGTTGCAGACAATTCTACTCAATCAATGCACAAATCAAAATTGCCAATTGCTATAGACCATTCAATTCAATCAATGCACAAACCAAAATTGCTTTATAAAACATTCATTCAATCAAGATCATTTCATTCAACCAAGATGCTCAAACCATTCCATTCAATCAAAATTGCTAAATCATTTCATTCAATAAGGATATGCTAACTATTGCATTCAATCAACCAACATATCATTTTATTCCATCAATATTGTCATTACAAATATTTAATCTAACTATAACATTCATATTAATTTAACCACAACATTTCATTTGATCTCACTTTATTGTTAACAATCAAGTCACTGCTCATGCAACCAAGGATCCACTATAGCAAACCAGCCAAATTTGTTTCTTAAATTTAATTTTCTCACTTTCATGTTTCCTCATCCTTGTGTTTCCTTTCTCTTTGTCAAAATCTTTGGTCTTTGCTTTATCTTTTCTATCTTCATCTTTACCTTTCTCATTTTTTTTTCCCCCTTTTGTATCCACAATCTGTAAAAGTGAAAATAAGAATATCAATAAAAGTTTAGATTTTTTTAATGACAATAACAGTCGCAATATAGAAGTTGAACACAAGCTAGCACACACTTTCAATTGCATTTGGGCGAGATGAAAGACACATAATTGCCCAGATTTTGCAAGCATAACACAATTTGATATATGTATGAGATTGAAAATAGAGTTTAAAGTTGTTATACAGCAAGCAATCTTTATTTTTATTTTTTTTATTTATAAATTAGAACTTCAAGCAATTCAACAATGCTTTGTTTAATCATCATAATTTATCAGAAGCTATTCTTGTATAATCATCTTTCATATTAGAATCTGTTCTTGTAATACATCAACCATGCAAATATCCTCAAAATGTATAGGCAATTTCATTGCAGAGGCATCCATCCTAATTTCTGAAATTATTTCCTTCTCAATGAAAAAACAGGACCTTAATTTTTGAACTCAAATGACATGACCAGAAAAGAAATTTACTCAATGAAAAACCTTGGCTAAAATATTGTATTCAATTCAATTTTGAATGGCAAACATTGTTAACTCCAGCCCACATGGAGTAGTTAGAGGTTGGAGGTTGGGTCTCCAAGTCAAGAAGTAGGAGGGAGATGGCAGGTGAAGCCAACCCAATAACTCCGTTTGCTTGACTTTGTTCCCTCTCTTTTATGTATAAATAGAGGCTGAGAGGAAGAGAAGAAACATACAGACAAAGGCAACATAGAGTGTATGTATCTGTGAGTGAGAGTGCTATAGAGAGAGAGTGAGGTGTGAGTGGTGTCAACTCCCTCCGGGAAATTCTATAGTGGATATCTCTCCCGTGGATGTAGGCAATTGTCAAACCACGTAAATCTCTTATGTTATTGTGTGTGATTGATTTCTGGTGTGCCTTGATCCTAACTAGTGTTTTTCAAAGCGAAAATCGAACTGAGACGACAAGGTCTTCTAATGCCTAAGCACGAGGCGAGGGCTTCATCGAATTGAGGCAAACACAAAGGATATTTTTTAAAAATAAATAGTATAGACAAAAATGTAAATATTTTCAAGAACCATCATGCATTTATCATGCTAAACACTAGATATCCTTAAACAACACAAAATATCCAACAAATCTAACATTCTAAATACTAAATATTCATCAAAAACATCAAACATCAAACCAATCAACCATCCTAAATAATTCTTTCCCCTTCTTTAATCAAAAATCAATGCAATGCGCTAATAATTTTTATTATTCTCTTTATTCAATAATGAGACACTTATCTTATTATTAAAGTGAATTATATTTTAAATTTTAAATTTTTATTAGTACATGACATATTAATTACTAGGACAATGTTATAAAATTTATTAGTCTATATAATATTTTTCAGCAAAATAATTATACAATTAACACAACAAAATAATTATACAACTGCAAAATCAATTTAGTAAAATTAATTGAAAATTTTTTCAGCAAAATAAATAGAAGAGAAACAGAACAAGAATCACGGAAGAAAAAAAAAAGTGAATAAAAAAAACAAAAGGGAAAAAAAAATCTGCTGAGAAATGAAATAAAGGAAAGAAGAAGAAAAAAAAAAAAGAAAAAAAAAGAGAGACAAAACAGGAAAGACGAAAAGAAGAGAAGAGGGAGAAGACAAAGCAGGAAGAGAGAAGAAAGAAGTAGGAGAAGAAGACTTACCTTAGAAACGATGTCGAAGAAGAAGACAAAGCAGGACCAGGTTCGTTTCTCTCCTCTCTTTCTCTGCTTTTCGTCACTCTCTCCTTTCGACACCCCCAGAAACTAGGGTTTACACTCAATAACTAGCAGAAAGCAATTCTAAGGTGCAATGCATGTCCACAAATAACACAAAATCAGGAAAAATGAAAGGCCCAGATCGTAGAAGCAAGAAACGGCGCTTTGTTTCGCCTTGCGCTTCATCGCCTAATCCTCGCTTCACTCGCCTCAACCTCGCCTCTCCATGTCACCTCGCTTCGAACCCTATGAAGCGCAATAGCCTCGCCTCGCCTCGCTTCTCGCTTAGGCAAGTGCTTAGGCGCGCCTCTAACAACACTAATCCTAACAAGTGGTATTAGAGCCGCGTTGGTCGATTTTCGAAAAATAGGGTGTGTTTTTCAAAACTGCCTAGAAATCAAGTTGCTCGAAATTCAATTTTGAGCATATCGGGAGGAAGCTCTCGACAAGAAAAGTCCATAACTGCAAAGCCGAGCCCAAGAAGAGTCCCCACACACCCTCATGCATCCTCTGAAGAAAGAGCGCGAGGCCCACTCTCAAACACACGTTTCACGCGCCGATTACAGCACTGGTGCGTCACCTCAGTCGTATCCACGTGCGGCAGAATGAAGAAGGAGAGTGGTGCGCTCGTGTGCGTGACATCACCACCACGCCACACGCCATCTGGCAGTCCACGTCAATGCCACGTAGCGCCATATCACTAACACGTGTCAGCCACGTCAACGCTATGTGTCACCACGTCACCGACACGTGTCACCCACGTCAGCTCCACATATCGCCACGTGTCAACCACGTTATCAGTCGGCTGGCTAGTTAACTCGTCGGCTTGACCCGACCTAACTCAGAAACATAGGGATTATCCGGTGCTTACGCGGCTAAGGTACATCCGCAGATCTGAATCATCAAACTTATTTTGGCTAGATCTGAGCCATTTGAAGTCCGATTTTGGTGATCCAATAGTGGTTTTCAACTATTTGAAGTATTCTAGAGAGATTTGTATGGTCAAATTTTTAATTCAGAATTTCTGTAAAAAGAAAGTAGACGATGGAGGAATCCACATCAACTTCAGAATCCATGATCAAGTTGAATCCTTACAGTTATGCAATCTGGAAGCCGCAGATGGAAGACATCCTATATTATAAAGACCTGTTTGACTCTATTGCTCTAAAAGGGGTTAAACTGGAAGAAGGGAATGATGAAGACTAGATAAAGATGAACCGAAAGACTGTCAGTTGTATTAGACAATGGATAGACCACAGTGTGTTCCACCACGTTGCTCAGGAGACAGATGCATATGTCCTTTGGACAATGTTAGAAGGAATGCCCCAGTCAAAGACCGCCCAGAACAAAGCCTTAGTGATGAGAAGGCTTGTAAATTTGAAGTTGAAGAATGATGTGTCTGTCGCCAAGCACACCAGTGAATTCAAGAATCTGGTAAATCAACTTGCAACCGTCAAGATGCCCTTGGACGATGAAATGCAAGTCGTTCTACTACTCAGTTCTTTATAGGACAGTTGGGAGACGTTGGTGGTTTCTCTTAGCAACTCTGCACCAGAGGGGAAGCTGACCATGAGCATGGTCATAGACGCTATGTACAATGAAGAGACAAGGAGGAAAGACGTGTGAGGTAATCAGTTCCATGCTCTTGTCACAGAAGATAGAGGCAGAGACAAAAGAGACAAAGTCAGAGGAAGAAACAAGAGTAGAGGCAGATGGAACAACATGAGTAAATCCAGAGACAGTAAAAGTCAAGGTACCTCTAGCTTCACTTGCTTTCATTGTGGCCAGGAGGGTCACATAAAGAGGAATTGCCCAAACCGGAAAGATAAAGGCCAAAGCAGTAAGTCAAAGGGAGACGAGAACACGACAGCCACAACAACTGATGAAATACTTCTTGCATTTAGTGGAGAGGAAGATTGCCTTCACGTGGTTGACCACAGTTATACAGAGTGGGTGATAGACACAGTTGTATCCTATCACCCCACTTCCCACAGAAACCTCTTTAGCTCGTACAATGCTGGAGATTTTGGCACTGTTCGAATGGAGAAATCTAGCTATTCGAAGATTGTGGGTATTGGAGACATTAGTATTCAGGCTAATGTCGGACACAAGTTGGTTCTCAAAGATGTGAGGCATGTTCCAGATTGGTGCCTCAATCTTATCTCCGGAAGTGCCCTAGACCGACAGAGCTATACAAGTATATTCGGAAATGGCTGTTCAAAGCTGACAGGAGGAGCTTTGACAATCGCTAAAGGAGAGATGTCTTCAACCCTGTACAAGACTCAAACGAAGATCTGTCTGGGAAGTCTTAATACAGTAGAAGATAAGGAGTCACCAGACTTATGGCACAGAAGACTAGCTCACATGAGTGAAAAGGGATTGCACTTGTTGGCAAAGTAATCCAAGATACCCGTATCCAAAGGGAGTGCCTTGAAGCCATGTGATCATTGCCTTTATGGCAAGCAGCATCGAGTATCATTCAGTTCAACGAGCAAGAGGAAAACAGAAGTGCTCAGTATGGTATACTCGGATGTTTGTGGCTCAATTGAAGTGGAGTCACTTGGCGGCTGCAAATATTTTTGACCTTCATTGATGATGCATCAAGGAAGTTGGGGGTGTATTTCCTAAAGACGAAAGATGAGGTATTCCAACACTTTCAGGAGTTCCATGCAATGGTGAAAAGAGAGATCGAGAAGAAGTTGAAGCGTCTTCGCACAGACAATGGTAACAAGTACATTTCCAATGCTTTTGAAGCATATTGTGCTAGTAGAGGTATCCGGCATAAGACAACAGTTCCCGGTACCCCACAACACAATGGTGTGGTAGAAAGGATGAACCACACTATTATTGAAAGTGTCAAATGTATGCTCAGAATGGCAAAGTTGCCAAAGTCATTTTGGGCTGAAGCCGCCCGTACAGCCTGTTATCTCATCAACAGGTCGCTTTCAGTCCCGTTGAATTTTGCGATACCTGCGGAAGTCTGGTCCAAAAGAAAGGTATCATATTCTCACTTGAAAGTCTTGAGGTGTAAGGCGTTCGTACACATCTCCAAGGAAAACAGACCGAAGCTTGATGACAAGTCCACTCCATGCATATTTGTGGGCTATTCAGATGTAGCATTTGGGTACAAGTTGTGGGACCCAGTGAACAAGAAGATGTTCAGGAGCAGAGATGTTGTGTTCCAGGAAGACCAGACAGTAGTAGATTTTGAGAAGTCTGCAAAGTCTAGAGATGTCATCACTCCAGACTTGTTCCCATCTCCCAGGCCATCACAAAATGCTAGATGTGATGATGTGCAACAAAAAGTGCTAGAGTTGCAGGATCTTATGCGAAAAATTGAGGATCAGGAGGAAAGAGATGAAAACCCGGATGAAAAGGGTGTTGAGAAGGGGGAGCAACCCCCTCAACTAGAGGCAACTAGGCCTCAGTTGCAGAGATCTGGAAGAGTTGCCGTGCCATCAACCAAATATCCCGCTTCTCATTATATTCTAATTACTGATGAGGGGGAGCCTAAGAGTTTTTCGGAAGCAAAGAGTCACATAGAGAAAGATTATTGGATGCAAGCCATGAAGAAGGAGATGAGTTCTTTACAGAAGAACCACAGTTATGAGCTTGTTTCACTTCCAAAGGGCAGGAAGGTATTAAAAAACAAATGAGTGTACAAATTGAAGAAAGATGACAACGGTAAAATACTACAGCATAAAGCTCGCTTGGTGGTCAAAGGTTTTGTGCAGAAGAAGGGAATTGATTTTGACGAGATCTTCTCCCTAGTTGTGAAGATGACTTCCATTCGAGTAGCTCTGGGATTAGCAACTCACTTGAATCTGGAGGTAGAATAGATGGATGTCAATACTGCCTTTCTCCATGGTGATTTAGAGGAAGAGATCTATATGGAGCAACCAGAATGATTTGAAGTTAAAGGGAAACAAAATCTAGTCTACAAACTGAATAAGAGTCTTTATGGCCTGAAGCAGGCGCCAAGACAATGGTACAAGAAGTTTGATTCATTTATGGTGGATCATGAGTACACAAGAACGGTAGCATACTAGTGTGTATATTTTCAAAGGTTTTCGGATGGAAACTTCATCATCTTACTATTGTATGTCGATGATACGCTGATCATCGGACAGGATATTGCTATGATCAACAAGTTGAAAAAGGACTTGTCGCAATATTTTGACATGAAAAATTTAGGCCGAGCATAACAGATTTTGGGCATGAAGATTGTTTGTGACAAGAAAGCCATATGGCTGTAATAGGAGAAATATGTTGAACGGGTGATTGAAACATTCAACATGAAAGATGCCAAGCCAGTCAGCACACCACTGGCCAACCATTTCAAGGTGACAAAGCGTTCGTGTCCCACGACCAGCTTTGAAAGGAAAGAAATAGAGGCAATCTCTTATTCTTCTGCAGTAGGGAGTTTGATGTATGCAATGGTGTGTACCCGGCCAGATATAGCTCACACAGTTGGCGTTGTGAGCAGATTCCTCGCCAATCCAGGAAAGGAGCATTGGGAGGTGGTCAAATGGATTCTTCGGTACTTGAAGGGAACTTCAAAGATGTGTCTATGTTTTGGGGGAGCTGAACCAATTTTGGAGGGTTTTATAGATGCCGATATGACGGGTGATCTTGATGGTAGAAAGTCTACATCAGGATTTCTGTTCACCTTTGCAGGGAGAGCTGTTTCATGGCAGTCCAAACTACAAAAGTGTGTTGCTTTATCTACAACAGAGGCAGAGAATATTGCTACCGCAGGTGCTGGAAAGGAAATGTTGTGGTTAAAGCGGTTTTTCCAAGAATTGGATCTACAGTAGGAAGATTACAAGGTACATTGTGATAGTCAGAGTGCAATTGATCTGAGCAAGAATTCCATGTACCATTCCTGCACAAAGCACATTGATGTCCGGTATCATTGGATACGAGAAGTGATGGAAAAACAGCTGATGAAGCTAGTGAAAATTCACACGGACAAGAATCCTTTTGATATGATGACCAAGGTTGTCACTAGAGACAAACTGGAAGTTTGCAAGAATCTGACCAGGATGGACTTCAAGTAAGAAGTCAGTTATCCATATGGGCGTGGAGGGAGAGAATTGTTAACTCCAGCCCACATTGAGTAGTTGGAGGTTGGAGGTTGGGTCTCCAAGTCAAGAAGTAGGAGGGAGATGGCAGGTGAAGCCAACCCAATAACTCCCTTTTCTTGACTTTGTTCCCTCTCTTTTATGTATAAATAGAGGATGAGAGGAAGAGAAGAAACATACAGACAAAGGTAACACAGAGTGTATGTATCTGTGAGTGAGAGTGCTATAGAGAAAGAGTGAGGTGTGAGTGGTGTCAACTCCCTCCAGGAAATTCTATAGTGGATATGTCTCCCGTGGATGTAGGCAATTGCTGAATCACGTAAATTTCTTGTGTTATTGTGTGTGATTGATTTCTGGTGTGCCTTGATCCTAACAAACATAAGGAAATAGGCAATTGTTGGAAAAGGAAAAACAGAACATAATATGTAGCAGTGTTTATATATGCAAATCAACAAGAAGTGCTATTGATTTGTTTCCAATGCTAAAAATTGTGTGTTTTGATGTCAGACAACAAAGATTACAAGAAAAAAAGATGAAGTAAAATCAAATTTGGAGTTATGAAAAATGGCTCATTTGTGACAAAAACTCAGATTGTTATTGTGAGCTATTAATTCTCTGATTGGTATATCTCAAATAGTTGCCAAACTTAACCCAAATGGATAAAAGAAAACCTTGAAACTGTTTTCTCTGATTGGTATATTTCAAATAGTTGCCAGACTCAACCTAAATGGATAAAAGCAAACTTTGAAATAGTTAAAATTGGCGAATTTTTGGTTTCTACAAATCAAGTCCCAAATCAATGAAATCCATCTATATCTTTAACAGAGAACCACTATGCAACTCAGACAACAATGCAGATAAAAGAATCTACAAATCAAAGCCCCAAATAAAAAAACCCTAACTTTTCAATCTGGAATTCAATTTCTCAACTTGCTTTCATTCTTTCAATAGTGAGTTTGGAGGACGAACCTGGTTTAATCTATGGCGTGGGAGAGCTCCGGCGGACAACAATGGCCGAGGACCGTCGTTCTTCTCAAAAGATTTCTTCTGCTCTCCTTTCATTTTGCACTTGTTTCGTCTTTCTCTCTTCGCTAAGGACATCGGAGAACTCGCGGGTGATGGTGGTTGTGCGTCTCTCTCTCTCTCTCTCTCCGAACTGCATCTCCCTCCTCTCTCTCCCTCCCTCCCTCCCTCTCTCTCTCTCAATTGCCTTCGAACTGTAAAACAAAAAACTCTGTTTAGTTATAAAATTATGAAGTGAGGGTAGAAATATGATTTTAATGAGGGTTGTAAGTTAAGTATTAAAGAGAAAAAAAAAATTTTATTTTAGTTATGAATTTTGAAAATAGTTTTGAGTTTTAAAAAGATTTTTTAGTTGTATTTTAAGTTTTGAGTTTTTGAATTTTGAGTTGTATTTTAAAAATTTTTAGATTTATTTTTTTGAAATATTAAAAAATGTTAAAAAAAATTTTTTTTTAAATATATAATTTTTATTTTAAATATTTTATTTTATTTTGTAAATATTTTAATTTTTTCGTATTTTAAATTCAAAATATAACTCCGCACTCAAATCGTAACCAAACACAAAAGTCAAAAATCAGTTCAAAAATTATCTTTAAAACTCATAACTAAACACATAACTCAGAACTCCACACTACTTTCAAAACTAAACACTTAAATTGTAACTAAATACATAACTAAAAAATTAAATTATTTAAAAATATATTTATTTAAAATAAAAATAAAAAATAAAATTTTAAATTTTTTTAATATTATAAAATATATTTAAAATATTTAAACAAATACAACACACAAATGTATGAAATACAATGCACATTAAATAAATAAAAAAATATTTAAAATATAAAATATTTACCCTAAAAAAAATTAGGAAATTTTTTAAATTTAAAAAAGTTAAATCCAAAAAATATTTCAAAATACAACTTAAAACTATTTTCAAAACTCATAGCTAAATAAATTTTTTTTCTTTTCGAAACTCAACTAAAAACTCATAACTCAAAGCACGACCCTACACTCAAATCATGATTTTAAAAGTAATTTTAAAAAATAAAATAAAAAAAATATTTTTTTGATTTTTTTTTAAATAGAGTTTCGAAAAGAGTTTAGTTTTGAGTTTTAAAAATAATTTTTGAAATGAGTTTAATATGTTTTTGAATTATGTGTTTGGTTATGAGTTTTGAAGATTTTTTATTAGAATCACAATTCCAAAACAAAACCAAAAGCCAAGTTTTTTTTTTTTTTTTTGGTCCTCCCCACCAAAATGGTGTCGTTTTGGATCACTTTAGTGGGACAAGTGTCGCAATCTAAAGGATCATTGTAGAGGATCTGAACACGTGAAAGCCACCACGTAGAAATGAGTAGTTTCGTATGTATGGGCCTAGATCTGTTTTTTTTTTTTTTTGGAACAAATTACTCGGAAGTCCTATTTGAAAAAGGAAATGCCTATTTAGTCCCACAACCTTTTGGATACTCTCAAAAGTCTACTATGCATTTTTCTTCTTTGTTCTTCTTTGCGCCTTCACTTTTCTCTACCTCTTTCTCTTCCTACGATCGGAAACCACGCCTTACTTCTTCTCTTTCTCTTTCTGATATATAATTATCGGTGACCAACGATCACGATTGATTGGGGTTCACCGGCAACCACTGACCACGGACTCTTTACTTCACCCTCACTGCAGATGAAGAGGACGAATTTTCGGTGAAGAAGATGAGTAGATCTTCTTAAATATGATATAGATCTACTCAGATCTGAGTAGATCTAAACCAAAAATAGTTTTCGGAGTACAATATTCTCTATATATGTTTCTCTCATTCAATCTCTTAATTTTTTTACTTTTTCTCTGCTACATACTTCTATTTTCCTATTTTAATGGAAAAAAATTTCAAATTCTGAACAAATTGTTTTTAAGTTTTAGTTATAGGCAGTGAAAATTATAAAATTTTGTAGTTTTAAATTTTTTGTTGCGGAAATGAATCATGCTTTAAAACTGTAAATTTTGTAATTTCATAACATTCTTTAGAATTGTAAAATTTTACAATTTCATAATATTCTTTAGAACTGTAAAAGTTTGCAGTTTCATAACATATTTTTCAGTTTGATTAATAAGTGTAAATACTTAATAGAATCATGCTTTAAACTACAACATTTTACAATTTCAAAACTTGTTTTTCAGTTTGATCAATATTTGAGATTATTTGTTTAAACCCTACAAAAATTGAAAAATAATACATGTTCTTCTTCTTTTTTTTCTTTTTTTCTTTTTTTTTTTTCCATTGTTGATGTTTGTTGTTATTATGTTTTTTTTTTTCTCTTTCAGTTTATCAATATTTAGCACATTTTATTATGTTTTTTCACTCTAATTTTTCCATTTTTTTTCTCAGCAATATTTTGGATATTTCGGTGAGTCTCTGACGATGTTCTTGACGTCTAGCGAACGTTCTGGACATTCTGACGACTTTTAGTGACATTCAAAACATTTCAGCGATACTCTGGCAAACTTCTGATGATACTCTGGCGACTTCTGGTGATGTTGAACATTCCGGCAAGTCTCCAGTGACTGTTTGACAGAAGTCCGGCGATGGTGGGATGTAGCAGCATTTTTACATTTAAAAAAAAAAGATTTTTTGGTAACATTTAAAAATATATAGGATTAATTGGTGCAAGTGTTTTGTTTTGGGATTAGATGGATTTTAAATTTGGTGTATGAGACTTACTGGTAAGTGCCCTATTTTTTTATTTTTTATTATTAGATGGGTTGTATCTATTTGATACCGATTAGTATTACTATTAGTATTAGATTATAGGGTTAATTACACTTTTTGTCCCTACAATTTGATCTAAATTTTAATTAGTCCCTATAGTTTCAAATTGAACAATTTGATCTCTAGGCTTTAAGTTCAGTTTCAATTTGATCTTTCTATCCAAATTAGAGGTTAAATTTAACAAATTTCAGGACACTTGTCAATTTTTTAATATGTACACATAGATAAAATTAACAAAAATATAGAGGGAATAATTGAATTGAAATTGAACGTAGGGACTAAATTGTTCAAATTGAAACTAAATAGACTATAGTGAAATTTTGATCAAACTACAAGGGTGAAAAAAGTAATTAGCCCTAGATTATAATGCTACGTCTCCATAATTTTTATCCCAATTTTTATTTAGAAACATTTAGATTAATTTTTTACTAGCATAAAATTCATGTTATGCACAGTCTTAAATAGATGACAAAAAATAAAAATAAAAAAGAAAAAGTAAATTTGAAATTAAACAATAACAATAATATTTTTTGAATGTACAAACAAAAATTAGAATAAAATAATTCTAATTGTGTTCATTACAACTACATTTAAGATTGTTTGCATGGTTGATTTAAGTTCAATCATTGTGGTTGGGAGGAAAAATCTCTTTAGGGGATTTTAGAAGCATGCTAGCTTCTAACCTAGTAATTCTCATCTTTGTAGAATTTTATATGTTGCATCTTATTCATATTATGCTCATGTGTACTAGTGTATTTGAAACGGGAAAAAGGACAAGATGTGTATGTGTTTATTGGGCATTCCAAACTCATAGCGTTTCATGCCATGTAAAGACGAGTCTTTCGAGAAAGAAGGCTCGACAGAGAGTTATGAAGAGTTTGGCTACCGTAGACGACAAACCTAATGATTTTTGCAAACTCTTGACAAACTCTGATTTTTTTAATATTTATTAATTTAGCAAACAATGATCTCTAATGTAACATCCCCAATTTCGGAGATTCGAATACTAAGTATAAATAACAATAACTAAAGGAAAGACAAGAATATACCATAATTCCCCTCCATATATTCACAAGGATAATGTCATACAACACATGAGTTGGGTTTCATTATATTCATCATCTATGTGAAGTGGATATACAATAAGTAAATCAAAGTACATCATTATTGAATACATATTTAAATGACCCAATGCTTACATGTAATGTATTTATTATTTTACTTTAATTTTTGTAATATTATATGTCACGCTCTGATATTTATAACTCATTTTATAATTACCAATCCATTATTGTTTTCCAATTTCATAATATAGGTGTGATTAAAGAAAAATAAAATACATCTTGTAAAACAAAAAATACATTTCTTTTTCATAAATTAAGGTTCCATGAAAATTAAGAAGCCAATACATATTTTCCATCATATATATTTTCTTCATGTTATGAAATCAAATTTTGAATGCATCAATAATGGCTATCAAAATCTCTCTCACAGATTAGTAGGATCAAAGACTCATTCACCCTAATTTTTTTTTTTTTTTTTAGGAAATCTAGACTATGAGAAAAGGATATGATTAACTAGATAGAAAAAAAATGATTAATGTAAAAGAAGTACCTCATGTCAAATGATTTTGTTTTCAATAGAAGCACACCTTCCAGCATTTTCTTGTAAGGCCTGAACCTGACTCGAGCCACTTTAAAGGCTTCACAAACCTCAACCACATGTACTTCCTTTAGACTAGTATGAAAAGATTCTTTATTCAAAACATAAATTTGAACTTGTAAAATCATTGGAGATCAAGAGAAAACATGGAAATATAACTTCCTATAATTTAAGAACAACAAAAATAAGATCAAAATGGTGATAATCTAACTATCTTGTTTGTTCTTCATTCTAGTCATCTCAACTCAAACTAGGTGAAGCAAGGAATTTAATTAGGCTAATAAAGATTAAGAACTACGCATGATTAGTTAGCCCTAACTAATTATGCTCAGTACTTAATCATTTGATTAATGAGCTCTTTTCATTAATCAATCAATAAAGATTAAGAGAAGAATATAGAAGCATATAGAAAGAGAGAGAGAGCTCTAGAGTTTAATTTAGCATGATTAGTCCTTCTTTAGGAAAAACAAGATTTCCCGAGAGTCTATGACCTTTAGATTCACTATCACCCAAGAAAGGCCAATACAGCTGCCTATGTATTAAGCAAAAAATCGATGGGAACTTAGCTTGTCTACTCACTGAACAGAAAGAAATCTTACAGGATTTTGAGAAAATCGAGATTAAAGTTGTGTTACATGAACAAGCTGGGTTAATAGCTACCATTTCAGCTGAGCCAGCAACAGTGAATGAAGTCAAGCAGAGGCAAAAAGAGGATGAACTCCTCAAGAAAATAATTGACGAGTTTGAAGCAAATCGATTATGTGTCCCAAACATTCCTGAACTAAAGAAGAGAATCCTAGATGAAGCTCACAAGTCGATGTTTGCTATGCATTCGGGTAATAATAAAATGTATCGAGACTTAAAGCAAAGCTATTGGTGGCCCAAAATAAAGAAGGAGATTGCAGAGTATGTGTGCAAGTGCCTTCAATGTCAGCAAGTTAAAGCTGAACATCAAAAACCAGGCGGTCTACTTCAACCTCTCTCTATTCCGGAATAGAAGTGGGAGCATGTAACCATGGACTTTGTTGTTGGCCTACCTCAGACCCCTAGAGGTATGGATTTTATTTGGGTTATAGTTGATAGACTGACCAAATCTGCACATTTCCTACTTGTGAAGACTACTTTTGATGCTTATAGATTAACCACTATATATGTTGATGAGATTGTTCGTTTACATGGAGTGCCGGTATCTATTGTATCGGATAAAGATCTGAAATTTGTATCGAGATTGTGGAAAAGCCTGCAAAGAGCAATGGGAACACAACTAAGATTCAGTACCGCGTTCCAGCCACAAACAAACGAGCAATCAGAATGAATCATACAAACCTTGGAAGACATGCTTCGAATGTGTGCTTTAGATTTTCAAGGGAGTTTGGAGGACTATTTGCCACTAGCAGAGTTTGCATACAATAACAGTTTCCACTTTAGCATCGGTATGGCACCATATAAAGCTTTGTATGGCATAAAGTGTAGATCACCAATTTGTTGGACAGAAGTCGGAGATATGGCTTTACTTGGCCTGAAATTGTGCAAGACACTTTGGAGAAGATCAAAATTATCTAGCAAAGGCTCAAGACAACACAAAGCCGGCAAAAGAATTATGTGGATGTTCGAAAAAGACCTCTTGAGTATGAGGTTGGTGACCATGTATTTGTTCGTGTGATACCGATGAGGGCCTGTCGAGATTTGGTAAGAAAGGTAAATTGTCACCCCGTTACATTGGGCCGTTTCAAATTTTGGAAAGGCTTGGTCTAGTCGCTTATAGAGTTGCTTTGCCACTGGGGTTCGAACAAATGCACAATTTGTTCCATGTATCGATGTTAAGGGGCTATCTCCGAGATCCGTTTCACATGATTGACTACAACTGGATATCACTTGATGAAAATATGAAATACAAAGAATGGCCGGAACGAATCATTGACCAGCAAGTGAAACAATTAAGGAACAAGTCCATCTCAATGGTGATGGTAGAATGGAAAGAACACTATGGGAAGGACGCTACATGGGAAAAGGAGGATGAAATGCGGCAACACTACCCACATTTGTTTCCGAATTGAGGTAAAATAAGTTTGGAGCACCAAACTTCCTAAATGGAGGGAAGATTATGATAACCTTGTCTTGTGTTGTGTTAATTAATCATGATTATGCTTATGGATATGTGTTTAAATTAATTTTGGGTGCTAATTGCTTTATTATTTGATTTTGTGGAGTTATATCTGTTCACCGTAGGAAAATCTGTCTAACTTACCGCTTTAATTTAAAAATTGAAAGCCATAGAGGCGACAGAAGTTGAAATTGTCTGTGTCATTATGATTAACATGATTTTTAGAGCCTACGGTGAAATTTAATTAAAAATTGATTCGGACCAAGTTAATTAGATTAAATTGATTAAATTAAGCATAATTAATTAGCCTTAATCAAGTGTGATTAGGCAAGCATATACAAGGACCTATTTACACTTGTACTCATTCTTTTGAGCTCATTTTCATAACTTGGCTGAAATACACTCTAGAGAGAGAGAGAGAGAGAGAGAGAGTGAAGGCAAAATTGGAGAATTAAGCTAGAAGCTTGAAGATTGAGAAGGTTAACTCAAGAACTATCTAAAATTTGGAAGATTGGAGCTCTTAGGTGAGTGATTGAACTCAAATTCATGAGTTTAAGTTCATAATTTAGTGGATTCCAGCATGATATGTGACTAAGAATGAGATTTAAGTAGTATATGATGAAATTGAGGTCTATATATCCATGCATGTAAGGAATTGCCATAAATTTGCATAATCAAGCATGTAACATGTTAACCTTGAAGAATTGAGTGCCAAATCACACATGCATGCATAATTTTATTGGGCTTCATGATTTTAAACATTATTTGTATCATATGAAATGGAATGAGAGTCAATATTTTTCATGTATGCATGATTCATGAAGGTATGAAGCTTGATTGTATGAGTTTTGAAATTGAAATGAAGAATTTGAAATGATTTGGAAAATGGACCATGATTTTAGACAATTGGATTCAAATTACCCATGTTTTCATGGTATATAATGTTTTTCTATGTTTTTGGTATCAATTTGCAAGCTTTGGACCTTTGGAAGTGTGTTTTGAGCTTCAAACAGAATTCTGGAGATTCCAGAATTTGACCTGTCCACTCGAGCGAAGAAAGCCTTGCTCGAGTGTAAAAATCAAGCTCCTAGAAGTTTGCAGAGATTTGCACAGTAGCTCGAGCGACAAATCTTGCGCTCGAGCGAACCCTGTTTTGCAAGACTCCTCACTCAAGCGGCGAAAGTCTCGCTTGAGCTTAAAATTCATGTAACTAGTACTTTTACAGAGTTTTGCAGATCGCTCGAGCGAAGGGCCCTGTTTCAGAAAATTTGAAGAGTTATTTTCATGTTTTGTTTTCCGTTCTCTTTCATTTCTAAGCACTCTTAGGCATGCATTATGCATTATAAATGAACTAAAAGAAGTAGAAAGAAGGCCAAGAGAAATAAACAAGTTAAGAACGGATTGAATTGCTTGTGACCCAATGTGTTATGAAATGTGTAGGGTCAAGTGCAAGGGCAAATCCATCGACGGAAAACTGTGAGTAATATCTTAGTAAAGATATTTTCAAGTATGTCATTTTCCAGATACTACTTCTGTATAAGCTTCATGGATTTGTTGATTTAAATTATGAATAAGCATTCTGTATGCCTAATTTTTATATAAGGCTCTATGAAGAACATGATTTGGGCCCAAGGCCGTTTGATATGTATAAATTAGGCCTGAGGCCATTTGATATGTCTGATAAGAGTATGAATTGGGCTTGAGGCCGTTTGATACATTTGACATGAATGAATTGGGCTCGAGGCCGTTTGATATGAATGAATTGGGCCCAAGGTCGTTTGTTATATTTGATAAGGGAATGAATTGGGCCCGAGGCCGTATGATATGATGGGTCAGTGGCCGTTTGATGTGTTTGACAAGGACATTATCCATTAGAGAATTTCATTAATGTAACCTCTTTACTTTGGTATTATTCACTGAGCTATCGCTCACTCTTATTTATATGAATGTAGGTGAGCAAAGAGTTGTGCAAACCCAGCCTCAGTGAAGGATGTGAAAGAATTCCAAGTTTTTGTGAAGTGTCTCAAGCACGAGACTTTGTTTTGTTCTTTTGTTTCCCCTTTTTGCTACCTTGGTGATTCCGTTGGACCACCTAAGTGTATAAGCTTTTGTTTGGTTGACTGCATGTCTGAAAGTTCCTGGATGTATAAGATGTTAACTCTATTTATATGTGTGAGTTACTATGGATTGCTTATGAAATGTGTTTGCTTTGCCATGTAAGCACAACTCATTGGACAAAGTTTTTAAGTCTGCTTCCGTTTGGGCCCCTTTATCTCTATTGTGATGATTTTAATTTCATTTGAGGTTGTAGGTAATCTCATAATTATTGGCCGGTTATGACCTTAATCCATGAGGGGCGGGTTCGGGTCATGACAAAGGAGGTCATATTTCTATTAAATTACACCAAAAATTCTTACTCTTAAAATTCATCTAAACCTACTAGATCTTATGTAAAGATTTGGTATATAACTTGAGCCAAACTACTTTCTTGGACCATAACTCTAGCCCATGTCTAGAAAATGTTAGAATTACCAGAATTCCCTCGAGATATAATATATATGTGTGTGTGTGTCTGACATATATGCATGTTGCTTTGTGGCCCCAATTTCATATCACCTATTGTATTTTTATCTATTATGACTTATTATTCTTGACCACTTTATGGACTATCTAGTTTCTAACCAATCCATATATACGACCTAAGACCTATGATATTAGATTCTTTGTTCTCTTTTCGTCGTCTATGATAGCAGACAGCAGCGACGAGTCGATGACATGAAATCTCCAGTGTGAGCGATATCTATTAGGCATTAGTCATCACTACATCAGTCCAACACCATGAGATTCGATTTTGTGTCGTACTATTCCAGTTCACAGTCGATACTATATGTGATATCTATATTTTTATTGGAAATTTGAGACGTATCATACTTATGTAGGCCTCTCCCTAATAAAATAGTTTATACCAAGTACACCGTAGACAGAGGTTTGCTTTCTAACCTCTTGCACTGCTTACCATTCTAATTCTTCTCTTTGATCCTTTCACTGCTTCTCAAGGAGGGGACTTCCTCTCCCAAACAAGGGTAAAAGTAAGCAAACTATTCATTCTCTCTACGCTTATCTGAGGTAGGCTTCGTTAAGAGCTTCCTCATTGGAGCGGCTTTAAGGGAATTGAATTGCAAGTCAAATGACTGAAAAGAAAGGTCCATCATGTATAAGGAAATTTTAGGTTGGAAGGTTGCTTGAATGCATTGGTCATGCATGGGATTACAATCGAAAATAGTAAGGTCTTTTTGTACATTGCTTTATGCTAAATAGTGAAAGGTAGAACAACATAAAAAGAAAGAAAATATGGTTCCAGTATTCAAGAGGGCAGGGCTACAAATAATAGTGGATTTGATGATTCTAGGAAAGTCATTTAATTGAATAAGGTATTCACTTTTTCCAGTCAGTATATGCGTATATCTCTTGTCTAAGAATGAATGTAGTTCATGATGGGTGTTGGGGCCCCTACCATTAGTCGTCTATAGGGATCTCAGTTTTAATATTGAATCAAGCCTTAACCTTTTCTTTTTTTTTCTTTTTTTCTTTTTTTTATCACTTTAGAAGTCCTATAAAATACCTAATTCTATTGAGTTTGGCTAGGTGGAAAGATTGGATGGAAAAGAAAGAATGTCGACTTCTTGGAATGGTATTCGCCCCTACCTGAAAACCAAGCAAGAGAGAAAGAAGGAACGAGAATGGAAGGCTACAAGTGGGTCACCATCTCTTGGCTTTGCATTATGTATTCTAAACTTCACTACTTGAACTATGAAACTACTAACGACCAAGCAAGAGAGTAAGACGAAACGAGAATGGAAGGCTACGAGTGGAGCACCACCTCTTGGCTTTGTTTTCTGTATTCTAAACTTCACTACTTGAATTGTGGAACTAAAAGGAGTTCATTCAAAGATAGGAATAGAACACAATATAAAAGGAGGAGCAAGACCAATATAGATTGAATTTCATAAGTCGGGAAAGGGAGTAAGAATTCTAGGAATCCCTATTTGTGGGTTAATCCCTAATAATAGCTTCAGGAGGCAGCTTAGTTGAAGCCCCTATCGTAGATTACCAATAGTCCTTTCTAGATGCATGCATCTCGCCTAACCGCCCGAGTCTTTTTTCTCCCAAAAATGTTATGAGCTCATGTGCTAATCCCTAATAATAATATCTTCAGGAAGCAGCCTGGTTAAAGCCCCTATCATAGATTACCAATAGTCCTTTCTAGATGCATGCTTCTTGTCCAACCGCCCAAGTCTTTTCTTCTCCCAAAGATGTATGGGCTCAAGTGATAATGTGGTCTGAGGGGAAATGATTTCTTCTTGTCTACTTAGCTTATTTTTCAGCCTACCACATTTTCTATCAATGTTGCTTGTTTTTTCATTTTTCCTTGAGGATCCTTTTCATTTTTCATTAAGGATCCTTTTTGGCCTTCTTTTGTTTTGAGCTTTTAAGACATGGTTAAATCAATTAAAAGATATCCGAGCTTTTAATATTGTGTATCATATGATATAAAAATAAAAATAAAAAACAGGCATTATGGTTGTGTCTTTGATTTGAATAGAAGCAGAAGATCCAAAAATGCCCCTGAACCCTTATAAAATTGATTTAACCATGTTGCTTTTAGCTAATTTCATGTGATGTGGGTTCAAGTCGCAATAATTAGTCTCTCCGCAAAAAATTACTGATAAAGTTGCCTACCTATTGCCTCTCTCAGATCTTGTTAGTGGGAGTCATGTGCATTCAAATTTCTTAGCTAGAATTTCTACAACTATACAACAAAAATACTTCTCTCTTTTTATTCATATTAGCATAGTAAGTAGATTTCTTTGAAATGCTTCTTGAATGAGTTTGCCATCATCCACAGTAGGCTAAATCTGAAAGTTTAGTTTCTTTTGTAATTAACACAAAAGTGCACTGAAACTTGTCGGCTATATAATCCTGCTAACTATTCATTTGTCTAATTCAAGAATGGAAAAAATGCTGGAACCTTTTTAAAAAGCATTTAATAGGCTACTTTAAGAAATAGAGTATGACAAGATTCAAGTTACTATAAAAAACATGGAGTGAACTCACTTGCATACACTTTTTGAACAAAATTATAAAATAACCTATAATTAGAAAACTTTAATTTGTTTTCTCCAATTGTAACCCTATATGCCTCATATCTCATTATTGTATCATAGATATTATTTGATTTGTGATTTAATCTTCTCAACATATGTGATCTTTAATTGCACCTTTTATGACACTTGAAAACAACTTTGCACCCTTGGTATGTATAATGTCACTCTCTCTTTGATCTTATCATGGCCTTCTTTGCTTGCTTGGGAGAGGAGCTTGCTAAGTTTCTGCATTCTCTAACTATGATATTTTTTTATGAGCGTTGGTCAGTTTTGTGACCAGATTCTCAAGATTGCCAAAGTTGACTCTAGACTGAGGAAATATTTTGCCTATAACATGACATTGCCATTGGAACATCCTACCATGAAAGAAATGCTTACACTATACACTAATGGTAGTGATTATCATTACAAGCCTATGTATGAAAACACTAACAAGTAGCATAGGAAATTTGCATTGCAGTAAAAAAGTAAGTGAGAATTAGTGTCCTAGACCCAAGAAGCTTATGCCTATGTAGACACTAGGTGGCACAAAATTTTAGAGAAATAGAATTATGTTGATAAGATGTGTTTGTTGATTTACTGGAAGAAAAAACAATCATTCATGACTTGAAAACAACTATAATGGAAAAACGAGAGTTCCTTAGTAGTCTTTTGAAATAATATCAACATTCAATGGACACTAATTGTTAGGCTAGTCGAATGCTGAAAACAAGGGTGGTAATTTTAGATTGGAACACTTCAGGTATTGAGAGAATGGTTGGGCATAGTTAGATTTATTGCCCTGTAAATTGAATAGGTCTTTTATTCATGCAAACATCATATCTGTGAACTCAGTGCTAATCTTTCTCTTATTTTGGTTTTCTTAGAACTTGAATTCTAGACAAAGCAAACCTCTCTATGTTGCAAACCCTAGCAAACTCTTGTCATCCTCAACCTAACATATGCAGTTGTGTTGAGTAAAAGATTTGATTTTTGCATTTTAAGTATTATACTAAAGTTAGCATCTTACATAAAGTATAATTGCTAGACAAACTAGCAAATATATATGTATATATATTTCAAAAAGAATAGTAAAGTGTAAAATGTTTGCTCCAACAACATATATATAAATTGCAATCTTGATAAAGTTGATTCCCCTCACTCTCCTCGAGTCATAAAAGCCTTACTAACACGGTCTAGCCCGGTTGCCAATACAAAAATTCTAGTAATTACATTTAAGGAAATTTATAGAACTGCAAAGCATTTGAGGTTGTTTGTATACCTAAACCTATTCTTTCTAAAAAATTTATCCAATTTCTGAATAACTTCTGATGCATCTGGTCTATTGCCATGGAGACAATCAAGTGCCAGTCTAATAGTTTCCTTGCCTTCCTTCTTTGAACATCCCGAGCTTAGCAAACTTTCATCGATCAGCTTTTTCAACTTAGGCTCTTCATTGATTATGTTTTCCAATTGCTTTTTGTTTCTGTGAGAGTATGGCCTTTTTGTCACTAATTGCAATAAGATGAAGCCTAAGCTGTAAATGTCAGTCATTGGCTTAACAGACTCTGTAATGAAAAAGAAAGTAGATAGGGCTTTTTATAGTTTGCTATATTAACAAGAATAGACATGTGGAAAATATTTGTTTTAAAAATTCATAATTAAGGAGGAAAAATATATATAAATGTTGGAAACTGCAGCAAAATAATTTCTAATTTGGTTCTGAATGTTTTCTGATTTTAAGGTTTCTCATTAACCCTTTTCTCCTCACTCCCTAATTAGGTTAACCCCAAAACCACCCCACCCCCGCTCTCTCTCTCTCTCTCTCTAGTGGCAAGTAGGTGCACTTAGTTTCGTATTATTATTTTTACATTAAAAATCTTACCATTTACAAGTGTAGTCCATAGTTTATTTCTTCATTTTAATATCAATCGTATGTGATGTGTACGGGAAAGAAATACACCTTCTCGTATAATCCTGTTGATCAAGTCTGCGCTCCTCCGTACGACGTCGCTCTACTACCTGAAAACACAAACGTGAGCTAGCCGGCGGGTGTGTGCCGGAAACCTCTCCGATGACTAAGTCAGCCAACAAGACAAATAGGCAAAAGCTCTATGTATTCAGGGAGCAAAGTTGCATTACCTCTCCATAGGTGATATCTGTGAGCTTTTATAGGTTTCGCGTGGCACAATCCTAGTAGGACTCTTACTTTTCCATGTATGAGTCCTCCTAGGATTCATACTCCTGAAGGATAATGCTTATCCTCCAACACCACCCTCACTGTTTAAACCAAGTGAGATGGTTTTTCCCATGGCCAAACTACCACTGGACCGAAATAACATTGCCATGCCGGAATAACTAGAGTGACCGATCTAACGGTTGCATCGGCTCCACCTTCCTTTCTCCTACCTCGGCCTCACACGCAACGGCCGAGCTATCCATAGAAGAACTAATCCGAGCTAACATCTACTCAGGTCCTAAAGCAAGCCCAACATACCTCGGCTCTGAACGGTAGGACCGAGCTAACCCAAATAACCAGCGACCGAACTAAGCCCACCTACTTAATCCGGTGGCACCCTTCTACTTCGGACCGGACTACCACCTATCCGCAGCCCATCTTCTAAGGCTCTTTTAATTCGGCCCATAGATCGGCCCACTATCCTAGCCCGGCCCAATTTACACATAAATTACCCTCTCATGATGTTTTCTCCTTTTAATTATTTTCTTCCCCAGTGCTACTAACAATTGTTGTTAAGAGGCACTTAGATTTGTATCAATGGTATGTTGCAAATATAGAATGAGAATAAAAGAGAGAACCATTGCTTAGAAGGTATTAAGATGTATGCGTGTGTATGCATATGTATATTTGCAAGGTTATTGTACATTAATACAAAGTGAAGTTCTGAAAAGTGCTCTTAGAATTAGATTTTGAAGTTACACCTACATGGTTTTTATACTAAAATATTTTAGTATTCTAGTTGAAAAAATGGACCATGCAACTGAGAGGTTAGTACAGGGTTAAATTTGATAAATTATGAACATGGCATTGTGCTAATTTTTATAATGGCCTTGTTAATATTATATATATATATATATATATTATTAGTCTTCTATGAGTTGATGAAAAGTTGTAATCATGTTAAGGAATAAGATAAAAACGTTATACTTCATGTAATTATGTATTTGTTGTTAGAATCGTACGATTCACTATTCAATTCATGATTTATGCATAAATTTATATGAATTTATTGATGAATTTGTTTTGATATTAAAATCAATGGTGAATCACACGATTCACTATTTGATTCGTGTTTTATAATTTATTGTGTGAGTCTTGAAATTATTGGGTTTGCCAAATTTTTATCCCTATTTTCCTTTTTTTTGGGGGAGGGGGGGGGAGAAAATGTCATAATTTAACTTCTATGAGTGTAGTACCAAAATAATAAACATTTATGCATGATTTGTTATTATTTTGGTTTGATAGGATTCAATTAGATCAAGTCAAGCAATGGTTTAAATATTAGCCATTATATATTAGAATCGGAGAATTCCGATACTGTTATTATCAATGATGTATTGACAAAAATTGATTGATACATATCTTGATACTGTTATTTAAAATCATGAGTTCAAATAAAGAAAAATGTTAAAATACATTATGTTTTTGAACTAACTTGCATCTATAAAACAAACATGGTTTAATATGATTTACGTAAGGTCAGTTAAATCCAGTGATTCCATTAGATGATGTAATCATGCCATTATATAACATAATATGTATGAAAATTAATTAATTTTTTAAATATATATGTGATTGTTTAACATAATATTATTATTTATATTATAATTCGTGTTGAATTTTACGACTATTTGACTTACAATTTGTAAAATTAAAATTTTGATTCATGATTCAATTATTGATCTGATAAGCTGGGATTTATATGAAACCGTAGTAGTGTCTATATTCTGTCTAGGTGAAGTAATGAAATAACTGATGTGGTATTGGACATGACATATTTATAAGTAATATTATCTGTTGTGTGTTATCAAAAATGAAATAACTAAAAGAAATTACTTCATGGTACCTCTAGTAGCTGGATACATGTATCCCATTGTGCCACTTTGATGTTGATCTCCTACTCAAATTGCTGACCCAAAGTCACGAATTGTGGAAAGGTTTCAAATCAAAGCTAATGTACCTGGCCCAACAAAATATTGTCGAGTTTAAGATCTCCATGTATAATGGCAGGAGTAGCAAGCGTATGAATGTGGTCCAAGCCAGATGCAATGCCTCTCATAATCTTTTGCACTTGAGCCCATTCTAAAAATGTACAACAACCAATTATTATTGTAAGTTTAGAATATGTATATATAAAAAAATTAAGTGTTTCGACATGGTCTTGTTTGATATCACTTATAAGTTATAGCTTTATAAATTATTAGCTTAAAAATTTTAAATGAAGTTATAAATATGTTTAGTGTAGCTTCTGATAATCTGTAAAAGTAATTGAACTTGTTTAGTTAAATTAGTTACCTATAAATTTTTTTTTTGGTTGTACAAATATCTATAACACCCTCAAAAGTCTTGTTTAATAAAATTTAAATGTCTTAGATATACGACAATTAACATTAAAAAAAAAATTAGATATCCAAGTGCATGCTACAATTTTACAAATCAATTATCTAGATAATTTTTACAAATAGATTGGCAAATTGTTGCAGCCTAAAGAAGAGAGGGTATGATATTTTTACATTACATCATGAGGTTTTTTTTTTTGTCTACATAATTTAAGGGTTTCAAATAAATTGAAAAAAAGATTAGAAGTGGTACCAAACAGGTCTTTATATCATTGTCATAATCATTACATGGCAAGAAAATTATGAAAAATAAAAAAGAAAACAAAAGAGCAGTTGTACTCTTAAAAACTCAAATGGAGAATTGCATAATAAATGGGTTCTATGTTTGTAAGCAAGCTTAAAACCAATAATAAATATGAATGAAAAAGTATTTGACACAATAGTTGCTCGTTATTGTGAACTTATAATGAAGATACAGACATTTCATTTCTATTCTTCTAATGAAAAGCAAGATTTGAAGAAAGCACAAGTCTTTCTTTAATAGAAGTCAACTATTTATTTGTCATTAACAAAAGAAATAAAAGATCTCTTGCCTAAATTGTGGATTACAAAAGCAGGACCTTAAACCAAAGGCTCTTATTTTGCTTTTGACATTAATTTGATAACAAAACATGATGCAACGCAGGCCTATAGAAAACATCTTGAACCAAAGGATTTTAGTTGTTTTAGATTAGACCAAGCCCTTGTATAATACAAGAGTACAAGGCTACAAGAGATAATTGCCTCAGTAAAAGAATGTAAATTTGAAAAAAAATGAAAATGTTATAAAGAGGTATGAGGCACCTAAGGAAGAAGATGCATCTAATATTGAGTAGTGAACATAACTAATTTGAACCATCTCCACACATGAAATGTAATATTCTATTTATGGTTTTGGACCCTTTAAAAGACAAACAATCAAACCAACGGATTGAAAAACGGTGTTTAAATACATATCCAGTCAACATTCTGTAAATAAATAGAGTGTTTAAAAAATACATATCCAAACTCAACATTTTCTAGGTAAGAGGCACCTAAGAAACAAGATGCATCTAATATTGAATAGTGAAAATAACTAATTGGAACCATCTCTACACTCGATATTTAATATTCTATTTATGGTTTTGGACCCTTTTAAACAAAATAAAAATAAAAAAAGACAAACAAGCAAACCGAAGGATTGGAAAACGATGTTTAAATACTTATCCAGTTAACATTCTGTAAGTGAATAAAGTGTTTAAAAAATACATATCCAAACTCAACATTTTGTAGCTATGACGCACCTAAGGAAGAAGATGCATAATAGTGAACATAACTAATTGGAATCATATCTACACATAAAATGTAATATTCTATTTACAGTTTTGGACCCTTTAAAAGACAAACAATCAAACCAAAGGATTGGAATGTTTAAATACATATCCAGTCAACATTCTATAAGTAAATAGAGTGTTTAAAAAATACATATCCAAAATCAACATTTTGGAAGTAAATAGAGTATTTAAATACATATCCAAATCGTGTTTTGATACATATCCAAACTCATCATTTTGACTTTGAGTGTTTAAATACATATCCAATCAAAGATTAGTCTGGACACTACAAATGTATGAAGCCCAATTTTAAATTTGAATTCTAATTACCCAAACTCAGATAATGCCAAGAAGCCATGAGAGTCTAGAAACCCATTCCAATTTTCCATCCTATAACGTGCCCCTTGAGAGGTTAAGGCCATAACTTGATTATGAACATTTAAACCCATATTGTAACCCCAAAACCAATGTTAGCAAAAATAATAGATTAAAGGGTAAATTACAAATACACCCTTTGAAGTTTGCTTAAAATACAGATTGCTTCCTGTGGTTTGAAAAATTACAAATACCCCCTTATTAGAATTTTTTATTTAACAGAATTAACTAAAAAATGAAATTTATAACTGCTCTAATATACAATAATAAAATTACCTAAATTATTAATTGAAACATATTTTTAATATCATTAAAAATTGTTAATTGACTTGATGATTTAATAATAAAAGGGGTGATTTGTTATGAAATTAGAAATGTCAGGGGGTGGAATGTAATTTTCAAATGTCACGCCCCTAAAATATAATACAAATAACCCAACTTATAAGAGAAATGACTATACTAGAATTCGTATATTTTCATATATCAAAGGTTGTATTACAAAAGATATTACATGCATTATACATTCATAAATGTTCATCCTGAATCTACAGCATGTAACACTAGCTAATAACAACAAAATAAATGCCCTACGGGCTTACATCTTTCCAAGACATTACTTGGTTACAACAAAAGAGAGTCATAAGCTCTGTACATATAAAGCCCTAGGCTTGAATAAACATTTAAACACAAAATAACAAAATAGAGCCTTTAGCTCCTAAGTCCTCCCAAGCTACGTCCTTACCAGTACTTGAAAATGGTTCCCCAAGTAGGGTGAGCCAAAGCCCAGTAGAAACAGTCTAGCACAATATATGAGATTTAACTAAGATATAAGTGTCAGATATATCCCATGTTTATGACAGATGCATATTCTTCACATGATCATACGATACCGACATTCACATCTAGATCCATTCCTATTTATTCATTTCAGATTAGTTCAGTTCATTTCAACTCATAGACTGTATTTATAATTTTCCGAATAACCCAAGTGAGACTACAACCCAGTGGTTTTCAATCAACATAACTATCACATAAACACTTCAATTTTTGCCATTTTACGGAAGTTTCATCCGCGGGATTGGCACCCATGTATACATAAAATTTCAGGACTTTCACCCTAGACACTCCGGCCAACTTAATTTTCAATGGAGTCCTTCTCCTATCTCCTCCTAAAACATGGAGTACATCCCCTTTCTCCTTCCAAAACGTTATATATATACAATGTATTTACAAGTATCGTCATATTCAATGACATTCAATTATACATATTCAATGCCTAAACACACCGTCATATTCAATGACATAATTTAGTGATTAGTTTCAATTCACCTAATCCTCATGCAATTTCTACAACAATCATAGCTATCCTTCACCGATAGCCTAATACAGATATTTCTAAACAGATATACAATCTTTGTAACAGATAATTCATCAAATTTCCTTAGGTGAGTGATTTAACAAATCCAACTACACCATTCATTCATACATCCTCCTAATTTCACACTTCTCATACCAATCCCATTATTTATACAAAATACTTATTTAACACATATTAGGGCAACTTTTCCCTTTTTCCAAATATCAATCCAAATGTTAAAATCTACCATTCTAATCCAAGATAACCCCATATTCATTTATAGACCACAACATAGAAACCCTTTTTTTTAAATCAGGAACCCAAACCCTAGGTTTTCTCCAAACACCCCAAATCTCACCATATATACATAATAACAAATAACTAGGTTAAAGTTCATAACAAAGTGTAGAATATCCCTACCTCAAGTGTAGAAGTCCAAATGAGAAATGGTGGAACTTCAAAAGTGACAAAATAAAACTCTATTCGGATGAAATGGTAGCTCTTGAGATGCTCCAACTCTTTATCAAAGGGTGTAGGGTAGAGAGATCCTTAGATCCTAGGAGATTTGTAGAAAGAAGTTAGTTTTTAGAGAAAGAAAGAGCCGATCTAGGTTTTTGAGTGAAAAGATACAAAAATTTTGTGTAAAAATGAACTGCTATGATTTGATATATGTGAGGCTCGCTCAAGCAAAGGAGTTGTCGCTCGAGCGACCAGGCACAATAAGTGACCTCGCTCGAGTGCAAGAAGCGTCGCTCGAGCACAGAATACACACCTTCAGAAGTTTTACAGACGCACATCGTCACTCGAGCGCAAGAAGCCTCGCTCGAGCAAAGAACACTACCCTCCCAGAATCTCTACAGCACTGCAAAAATGCTGGGAGTTCACAAAGCTCGCTCGAGCGCAAAAAGCCTCACTCGAGCGAAGAAGCCAAAATCTAGGCAACAACATTCTAGACCAACTAGCAACCAACCTATCCTAAACATGCCCAAGGCATTCCAATACTCCAATAAGAAAGGAAAAAGAGGGAAAGAGACATGAATAACAATATTAAGCCATGAAATTCGAGTCTGAAATACAATAAAGGTCGGGTCAAAACCGGAATCGTTATATCAAAACCATAGGGGGCGATTCGTATTTTAATCAAAGCTCAGGGGGTGTATTTGTAATTTATCCTAGATTAAAAGTTGTGAAGAAAAACGGATCATTGATTCACGAAAACAACACATTAGACATAGATTGACATGCACAGGATTTAGGAGAATTGGAAAACTTGGGGGCTGAAGGACACAGAGAAGGCAATAGAGAGATTTGAATCCATGCAAATTTCTCTTCTTTTGTGTGTGTGTGTGTGTGTGTGTGTGTGTGTGTGTGTGTGTTGGGGGGGGTTGTAGAAATCAAACCGAGTAATAAGAAAGTGTGTAAATAATTAGGAGATATAAAAGTTGGAGTTGTAAATAATTAGAAGAGCAAATAGTATAAATAAAATAAAATAAGAAAAAAGGAATGCATGGCCATGGATGAGAGAAAAGAAAGGGTAAAGGGTGAGAAAAAGAAGGTGCCACGTGGGCTTTTAAAAATTTGAGAAATTAGTAATGAGAGATTGAAAGCATAAGAAGCCTCACTATATTTGTATAATATATAAGATTGCAGGTACATCTCAAAAAATGCGTAGGCCTCACTATATTTGTATCGAATTAAGAGAATAAAGCTAAAGCCTAGACAACAAAAGATTCGCCAAATATGGGATTCTTGAACTAGCAGCAAAATTAGCAAGGCAAAAGCTTATTGCATTTCTTGTAGAGTACGCTCACAAAAAATAAAAATATATTGGAACAAAAAATGCAACTAAGATCCTATACCATGCCAACTGTTCATATAAAGAAATAGCATTGGTAAAAAAAAAATGAACATGAAAGGAGTAAGAGGTTACCTAACAGCTGGGACACTTTGACAATATATAAGCAGGACATAAGCAAAAGCACCAACAGTTTGAAAAAATGATCCCAATTAATGAGAGCCTCTCGTAACAGTGAAGACAATCCCAGAAGAATGATGATTCAATTTAGAAACACGGGCAAGATAGATGCAAAAGCGAGGCTAATCACAATGGGAACGAGAAAGAGAAAGACAAAGAAAAAGAGAAAGATGATCCCAAGGAGGAATGACTAGGTTTGAATAAGATTAGAATGAAGAAACATCCAAGAGAGAGAGAAGAGGCCTGATTGAGGAATGGACAAAAGGAAAAGCATGAGTGAAACATCACCTTTGTTATGCACATACCAAATGGACCGAGGGATAGAAATAAAATAATAACAAAATCCTGGTGAATCTTCTTCCTGCTACGGACCAGACAATAAGCCATTCCCTAAAATTAATCTAGTTGGAATATTCCATGAGAAGCAAATTAGACTGCTTTAACTAAGTTGTAAAACAAGGAATAGATGTTCAAAGGATTCTGGAGCAAGCCCATAGAAGGGACATTTAGAAATTGGAGAAAAAAATCTCTTAACTAGCAAGGGCCCTCAAAGGTAACCAACGCAGAATCAAAAGGCTATTGAGATAGAAAATAGTATGCAGATTTAACTTAAAAAGTCACAAGAGCTAACGAAGGGTCAAATCACCCTGGCAAGGCTCCAAACTAGGAAATAGGTAGGGAAAAAATTGCTTGATAAATAGATGAGCGAAACATAGAAGAAACAGTAAGATCTTTCACCACAGAATATGAGACTTCAGTTGTTGGAAACTAAAGAGGAGATACACAAGAGGGGAAAAAAGGGCATCAATTATCCACAGTATGGTTTCTAGTAAGCAAACTAAAACCCACCTAGCTCAATGTCTTCCAACAGTTGACAATCCATCCATCACAATTTATTCATTGTCTCAACAAAATGATGGTAAAGTGTATTAATATTCAAAATATTACAAACTTATTAAAATCATATTCCAAAAAATTTAGTATGCACATACTCCTTTCAACATGACACTTTAAATTGAATATGAACAATTAAACCACAAAAGTCACCCCTCTTGAATTATTGGTTCCTTTTTCAGTTCACCATCCCCACCCCCTCTTCTCCCATATACATCATTCAACCCATAAAGATGCCCTTAGTGAGAACATACTAGATGTGCCAATATGTGTGAGAGAGCAAAATATGGTAGGTAAAAATTGTGAATAATGATAATGAAATACCATCCAAATTGTCACGGAGGGAGCCAAGGAGGCAAAATGGATATACGAGCAACAATTTGTCGTTATCAGTGTCCTCCACATAGCCAATCAATCTGATCACATTGGGGTGACTGCACATAGACATAAATTGCACCTCAGCCTGTCAATCAATATAAACAATATTAGAACAACATAACCAAATTGAAATAATGATGAAAACAATATTAAAACACATACCATCCATATCTTCCTGGTTTCACTTTGTCTGTCCTTGAATACTTTGACATTGATCTCTTGTTTGGCTAGCTGATTGATATTTTGTTCAAAAAATTTTCCTTTGTACACTTTTTCGAATCCATCCTGACCTAGCTCATGGCTGAAATCCTCAGTAAAAAAATGCAACTCGTCGAGGTCAAAAACCACTGGTGTGTCTTGAAGTTGTACAAAAAAGGAATATGAATCATAATAAATAACAAACATTGAAGAGGACTTTAGATTAAAATAAATAATAATAAAAAATCAATCGTAAAGGTAAAAAAATTCTTGTGCAAACAGTGGACAACATATGTAATATAATCATAAATTTCGTGACAAACACTAGAATATATCGTAACTTTCCTAACCAAAATGATTCTACAAATGGCTTATAACATGATATTTATATCATATGGTTCATAACATAACTAAAATAATTTGTAACTTCCAGTTGCAAAGTAAACACCATAAAAATTATTGATTCAAAACTTGTATCATAAAAATCAACTTTTTGATAGAAGAGGTGCATAGTAGCATTGTTCATGTATGAATAAATATAGACATGTATGCTATGAAGCACGAATACTTCAAATAGGGTGACATATCTATATCGGATATTGATACTCCTTGGATACTCATTGATACTCCTTGGATACTCGTTGATACGTATCGGATACTTATTAATTAAATTTTCTTTGGAGTATCGAATACTTAATTTTGAAGTATCGGATACTCCAAGTCATGTATCACTTAATTTACAAAATTAGAATTGTAGCATTTATTGTGTACTATTATAATATAATATAATTGCAAGGATAAATATAAGAATATTTTTTAATACTTTGTTTAGTTCTTTGATAAGAAGAACATAGTGAGTTAATAATAGAATTTGTCAAATTGATGTATCCTAATTGTTTCATGCATGTCCCCTATAACTACATAGAAAGTAAGGATTAATAAGAGAATATAATAATAGTAAAATTAAATATCAATAATTAAATAAGCAAGTATACTTTAATACAATATTTTTTACTAGTGCCAAATGGAAAAGCACAAGGACAAGTTGTAGATTGTTCTATTAATGTAAATTTGTAAACATATTAGACTTGATATTGAAATGAAATATTTGCAAGACCAATTGAAAATTTAAAAAGTAAACAAGCTAGCAGGTTAAATTAATACCTAATTCTTAAATATTAGTGTTTTGCATTATAAAAGTACATTGTGATTTATCAACATTCTTTTGCTTATGTGTAACTCACTACTAATAATTTTTTAAAAACTATATTTTTACAAACATATCCTAGTCGTATGTGTATTTTTTTTTAGGTTTTGTCATATCACCGTATCTGTTTCCCGTATCCATATCTGTGCTTCCTAGCTATGTTATACGGACTCTTCAAATAAATCAAATACCCATATCAGACACTCGGACAAGGGTATGGAATACATGTTGGATACTTTTCAACGGATACTTCTTATATAATTGTATATGACACTACTATTATATATACATATTGTTGTATAATTGTTATAAATGTCTTTTTGATACTGTAAGTTACATACCGCACCATTTTATTTTACATACTTGATTAAAAACATAAGTTTGGCATTATGAGAAGTGTAAAGAGAGAGGAATTTTTGGGTGTGGTGTAAAAAGAAAATGGGTGTAAGGAGTTTATTTGGTGGTATAAGTAGAATCACTCAACATTCTACCTTTGACGGAAAAAAAAAGACATTTTTATTTCGAATTATTTATCTGATTTTTTTTTAAGTAAAAAAAAATATTGGATTAAATTGGTTTATTAAATGCTAAAAAAAGAAATTTTTATAATTTATTAAATTCTTTAAATATATTATTACACTTTTTTACTTCTAATAATTTTTATAGTTTGTAAAAAAATTCAAATTAAAAAAGAAACACCAAAAAAAAGTAGGGTAAAAACCCCGCCTAAAATTTTTAATAACAAAAAACAATGACCATTTGCCAACTGAATCAACTTAAGTAAATTAAATTTTAAAAAAAAAACAAAAAAATATAACTATTGAAAATTCATTTGTCAAATCAATCCTTAAATTATATGTTTGAACCTTTAAAAAGAAGATTAATAATTAAAAGTTCATATAGAATTCAAGGATTGCAAATATTTTAAGATTAGTCAAAGACAAAATTTTAATCACTCTTTATGGTAGTAATTCTTATACTTTACCTATTGTCTCACTTTAGTTTTCGTAATTTTAATCGACTCAATTTTCACCATAAATTTTATATTTTGTATCAACTTATTCCAATAAATTACTTTTGTTAGGAATTTTGTCATAAAAATGCATGCGAATGCCATATGACTACTTTCAAGAGTAAAATATACTTTAGTCATTTCCCCTTTTATCTCTATTCTTTATGTGACAACCAATTTGTCTACAACAAACAATCACGCATCACATACAACTCTACTATCTCCACCTTTATCACCTCTGCACCCCTTTGCCACCAATTAACTCCCACATTTCTACCACACACTACAACAAAAAGTATATTTTATAGCATTTGTTTATAGCATTTTTTTAAAAATGTTATAAAATAAGAGGCATTAATAGCATTTAGTAATAAAATGGTGTAAAAAATTATCTGACCGTACCATTTTATTTTTTATAACTTTTTTTTAATACTTTTGATAGCAATTAAAAACCAATGTGATATATAACTAATTTGAAAGCATATTGTAGATTTTATAGCGTAAAATAAACACTAAAAAAGAATTCTAAAAAAATTTACTTTAAACGTGCCTACCGGTTTTGGGGGGTCGGTTTTTAGCCTCATAATTTCCCTCTCCTTGTTTCTTTGCCCTACGCTTCTTTCTTCCTCTGTATTGTTCAAGGTTACTGCTATAGGGTTTGTTAAGAGCAATACCTCAATCAAGGTAATTATTGTTCAAAAAAAGTCAAGGTAATTCTCTTCCCTTGCCTCTTTGTTTAGATTTGTAAAACGCTAACCTGTTTTGTGTAATCGATTAGAATTTTGGATCAACATGGGTATGGTTTTTATATACAGATCTTATGAAATAGATACAGACAGATCACCTACTCTGGATAGGTTATTTTTTTGACTCTTCGTATTTATTAATCATTGTCTTTTATTCCTCTGTTATTATTTGGGTTTTGTGATTTCGATTTTGAAGTTTTCTTTTTGTTGAATATTTTAATGGATAAATTAGTACTGGATGGGATATTGATTGCTTGGGAGAAAAAAAATCTTAAAAGTGTTTTTGGTCCCAACACGAAGAATGGAAAAGTTGCCTTGCATATTTTCTTTAATATACAATCAATAGTCTTTATCTTGGAAAATTATTTGGCGGTCTTGCAACAATTTTTTTTGGGTGAATATCTTGCAACAATTTTTTTTGGGTGAATATCTTGTAACAATTTTATATGGTGCTTGAACCTAATTTTTTTGAAGAAATTGTCAATTAGTGGGAAGTGGGATAAATATTTACAGGGAATCTTTGCAGGGTGTTTTTTTTTTTTTTTTTTATTACACAGAAAGAGTTGCATCTTCATATATTTGTAAATATTTTTATTAATTAAAATAGTGAAATCCATCACTTTTGTGTTATTTTTAGCAACAATTTTACCAAGATTTATTTTCAATAGGATTTTATGGGAATTAAGTCTAACTATTAGGACTTATTGATAGTTTATCCAATTTTTTGAAGAAGACAAGAAAAATATTATGAGATGAATGATATGAAACATTGTTTCAAGATTACCAAATAACCTGTTATTTTTATTTTTTGCCTTTTATTTTGTTGTGACACATGTCTTCTTTGTTGACTATCATGGTTTTTACACTTCTGGCCTATTTTCAATACCTATGTTGTAAATTGTGATATCTAGTTCTAGTGGGAAATTTTCATTCACCTTGGCATCTTAGTCTTATTTTTTTAATCAGGAGCTAAATTAATTCTATATTCAGCCCACATCAATTAATTATATTAGTTGATTTTGTATATATTTATTGCAATCTATTTGTGTGGTTTTCTCAAGTGATGGCATGTCGTCATGAAAAATGTCCATAGGAGTAATTACATATGTAAGATTGAATGTTCTGCTCATGATATTTTTATTGGTTTACAATTGCAAGGGGCTGCTTGCAAGCTTTTGAATTTTGACTCCTTTGCTTGCTTCTTTTTGTGTTTTTTTTTTTTCTCCAAGTACCTTGTTGTCATGGAAAGAAACATTTATCAGAACAAATTCTTGCAGTTAATCCAAGGTATATATGTGCTTATAAAATTAGTTTGTCCTACTAACAATAACAATTTTTTTTTTCCTTGTAATTTTTCATTTGGTTTATTACTGTCATGTTGTAAGATGTTGATTGTATTATATGGTGAGTCCACCAAAAAGTTTGATGTGTCTTTACCTTGAATGTGATCTTGAAACTTATTTCTCTAAATATATTGTTTAAATTTGTTTATTGATTAGGAATTTTATTTTCATTTTGCAGTTGTTGCCTTTGGAAAGTAGAGGGACTAAACTCATCACAAAAGCAAGCTTGAAGGATGGGAAATTTGTAATTGAAGAAGTAGATATTTGAATAACTAGTTTATTTTTATTTGTACATGGCTATGTTTTGTCCATTAGCATCCTTTGGAAACTTAATTTTATTGTTTTATTAAGACAATGTATGCCAAGTTTGTGTAATTATTTCAATCCTTTTAATGAAGTTCGTGTAATTACTTTCAACATTGATGTTGAATGAAAATATGAAATTTTATTTTATAAAAAAAAAAATTACAATGATAGCATGTAAAAAACTATCGTATGATGGTATTAGCATCATGTATGACAACATTTGCAAATTGTTATGAAAGAGAATTTGTAGCATGATAAAACTACTATTGTTATAATTCAATAGCATTATTAGAATGCTACGGTATTCTTTTGATAGCATTCATGTACAACACTCAATAAATGCTATTGAAAATATAGACTTTTAATAACATGGGCTAATATAGCATTCCAACAAATGCTATTATTTACTTTTGATAGCATTTTTTGCATGCTATAAAAAGTGATATTTGTTGTAGTGACACTAACAGCTCGTTACCACTAAAAGAATACAACCACAATCATTAAAATAAGAAAACAAAACATTTACAACAAAATTATATTACAAGTTACCAACAAATTAAAATCCTTCCAGAATTAAGATTGTTGGAAAATGAAAAGCAACTATAATGGCATCACTAGTGTAATTGTTGTAAGAGTCTACTGGTGAGAGACTTGGTTCCCTTATCCGCAATCTATTTTTCATCATTCTTACCATATTCCCAAGTTATCCAAAAATTTTGAGTATGATAATTATTTTGTATATATAGGATGAAAAGATTATATGTATTAGGAATTAAATCAATGCAAAACTCCCAACACTACTATGAAAAATTACCTATAAGCAAGAGCATACCAGGCCATACTAGAGCCTAAATCAAGCCATGAGTGGATAGGGTGGGTCGGACCTGGCCCAAGTCACCCATGAACCATGGACTTTTTAATGAGGCTACTAACACCCACAACCCATATCCTACACCAATGAGAATGTCTGTAGTGAAGAAAATGTGACACTACACTAAAACCAGTTTTTCTACATTTCCCGCAGACATATATATAAGTACTTTTTATTTTTTTATTTTTTTTTTTAAACATTTTTGTTAGCCATTTATTCTTTCTCTTCCCGGAGAAGGAAAGACAAAGGAAGCCCCACCCCACACAGTCTGGAGTCCTCTCCTCTGACCAAAACGCCCGAACGAACCCTAATAATAAATAAAAGAAAACAAATCAATCTCCCGAATTCAATAAAATGATGCACGGCGGTGGCCGCGACGGTGGTGGTGGTGGGGCGGCGGCAGAGGGAGGGAGAACGAATGTCTAGGTTGGCTAACTCAGATAATGATGCCCCTTTCTCTCCAACTCAATCCGGCGACGATCTCCGTCTTAGCCGGTGGAGACGATGACTAATTTTCGAGGAGGGATGAGAGAGTGCCACAGTGGAGCCACTAGGAGACCCGAGACTTCATTGCCATTCGTGCCGAGCTCGAGAGAGACTTTACTGTTGCTAAGCGGAACAAGACTCTTTGGGAGGTTGTCTCTTCCAAATGAGGGAGTTAGGGTATCGGAGAAGTGCTAATCAGTGTAAATACAAGTGGAAAAACCTCGTCAACAGATACAAGGTATATATATACATTTATAATGCACCAAGCTTTATTTTTATTTATAGCTCTTAATTCTGTATCTGGAGATGCTATTTTTGATATCGATTGGATTTTCATGGGAATTGAAGTCTCAGTGTTGTTTTATTCAAATTCATGATTCACTAGAAATGAATTGTCAGTATTGCATAATTCTTTTCTCATACAAGGTTTATAAATTGATTCTGTCGACGGTTCAGTTATGGGGAGTCTGCTGCTGCTAAATTGATGGTGCTGGGAGAATTTTTTTCCCCCCCTCCTTCCTGTGCATGGAAACCTTTGTAAAAATTGTTTATGCTCATTGATCATTATTTATGTCTAAATTTAGGTTGGTTATGGAATCGGGTCCTAGCATGCGGTGCTTGTAAAAGATTGTTTCCCCCAATCAATGTATCTGTAGAACCATTGGTTGCGAAAAAAACAACCATAACAATCATAGCAACAGTATAAGTAGGCCCCAACCAATTATTCGCTAGCCATGGTTTTCTTGAGTTGTTATACATACGTACATCATAATGCAGCTTTTCTCTAGCACATGAATTTATAAAGGTCGCACAAAATTTATGCTAAAAAAAAAAAGAAGAAGATAATTTGTGCATTACTTTGTTGAAAGAGTTTTTTGGGTGAGGATCATCTACGATTCTTGGATCTTGCATTGGAGGTTATTGGCCGAGAAATAAGTAGAAAAAAAATGCAAGTTCATTTTAAACTCTTCTAGAATTAGATGATTAAAGCTACGTATAAGTTAGACTTTGTGTGTGATGGTTTTGCTTTAATATTTCCAAACTTCTAGACTATAATGCTATTAGTAATTCATATTCTTTCTAAGTTACAGTTAAATTGTATTTTTTTCCATGCAAATCATTTTACAAGATACTCGTGCAATTATAGTCTAGAATGATGGATTGCACTTGCAAAGAAGACCTATTGTGATCGATGAACCTTATGGACTTTGCTTCTATTTGAAGAACAAAATGAATTTAAGGAAATATGTTTGCATTTACTTTATTGCATCTTACAGCATTTGATGTACCATGCCCCCTTCTTGTTCCAAGTACTGAACTCATTGATACAAGAATCCTTTGTCGATAGAAATTGACAATCTTAGAAGGAACATGTTTTATTTTCTTCATGAAATTTCTTTATCAATAGAAATTGACTCTTATTGATGTGAGAATCCATCAAGGATAATATGTGCTATAATCATTAAAGATGAGTGAAGCTCTTCCAGTTACACACACTAGCACATGCATATATGCAGACACATATGCCCTCCAAATAGTTTTGGAAAATGAACTTTTATCATACTTTTCGATTCCATTAAATAAACGAGATTTGAGTGTCATATTCCTTTAATAAATTTTTTTGCTCATTATCCAAGTTCTTTGAGATTTGTTTTATGACACGGTACAAAACAATTTTGATTTGATACATGATACAATAGGCTACCATTTGACAACTCTTTGTGTCTGTAACTACTAGAAAGAACTTTGTCCAAGGTCTGAAGTAGTTTAATTTGATTTCTTGTGCATATATTAAGCTTTTCTCTATAGGGAAATACTAACGATTGCCCATTGGACAGTAGTTAGGGTTGTTTTGGGAACACCCTAAAATAGCCAAAAAGTCACTACAAAAAAGTCGACTCTTCTCTGTACTTTTCTGCATGTCTTTTCGTTTTGTCCATTGTCTATCTATTTATCCACTTCACCTATTTGTTCACATATTTATTCATGTTACCAGAAATTCCATGCATAATCTCAACATTCAATGTGGATTCCTAAATAATCTCATTTTTCAATTATTCAACCATTTCATTTTACCAAGTTCAATGTTAGCTAGATTAGTCAACATTTATATATTTCGATGCAACGACAAGATGTTATTTGTAACAAGTAGTTTTGTTGGTTGGTTAATTGGTCACATTTTATTTATGACATGGCTTGGATTAGTGTTAGTCCAGATACAGAAAAATCATTCTATTAGATCAAATGTACTTATTCGATCTAATAAGTACCTTGTGTTAGAATTGAGAAATTCTTTGGATCAGATCTTTAGTATTCTCTTATTTTTTTACCTGTTTCTACTATTTAGGCATAGTACAGTCACCCATTCTTACTAAGAAACTAAAAGAAATCTCAAAAACAGAAATACCACTATCTTTGATTTTGGATCTTCCAAATTATTCCCACAGGAGATCCGGAATCCCCCTTTTTATTTTTTATCCTGCGATACAAAGATTCATTCTCTTCACAAAAAATAGAATGAGAGCCAATAAAGATTTCTTTTTCGATTCATCCCTGGAGTTGAATACCTCATTCAAGAATTGTTTTTGATCCAATCCATAGGAATCAATAGAAAAGGCAAATCCCTTATGATACACCAGATCCGGCTCGGTTATTGATAGAGTGAATAGATCTGCCATTTCTTGAAAGCTCTCTTCTGATTCAAAATCGTGGTGTAACGTGTATCCTTCCTTGTTCCGATCATGGAATAGATGAAATAAATCAAAAAAATGGATTTTTGTTCAAGAATGAAATCTTATTGGAACTGGCCATATACGATTCATCGTTCGGAACCATATCACATCCCGGATCTGATGAAATAGGATGAATTGAGATGGTATTTTATAAATTCGTAATTATCTTGAATATATTAACCATTTCTTTATTTTCCGATCGCCTGAAAGCTATCTATCCATGTCATCCCCTATTTGTCCACGTGTTACCAATTTGTCCACATAATCTGTCTATATGTCAATATCATCATCATCACCACCACTAGTCGTTACCGCCAGCAACTCTTTCGGTCATCTTTTCGGAGTTTGTTTTGACACCGACACTAGTCAGTGGCAATGGGTAAAAATACAAAAAAAAAAAAAAAAAAAAAGATCTCCAAAATAATAGTTCATCTCACTAAATAATTTCATGTCCTTATCTCCACAAATCAAATGTCATATCCCCCTATAGAAATGTATTTATCACCAATTATCTTTATTTTAAAATGTATAAAAATTTGTAGAGATCCTGATTTTTAATAATTATATTCTAAGCCCTAAGTTTCTGATTGTTTCAATTTTAGTTTCTAATTTCGCTAAACTTTGCGATTAGGTTACTTCATAATTTAGAAATAATCCCTAACACATGAATTTATTTCATTTAAACCATAAGTTTTATTCAATTTTTAAATATTGTATTTTCTTTTTCCTTCTTTAGTTTATTATTTTCCTTGTACTACATATTAGTATATATATATAGTTTTTTTTTAGCCTTGGAGGAGAAGGTGGTCAGCCACATGGGATATGGCCACTCATCTTGAATTTTTCTTGGAGCTTAAAACAAATTAAAAAATTAAAAAATTAAAAAAAAAAAAAAAGAGAGAAGAAATAAAGGGGAGGTATGAAGAAAGTTGTCAATTCCCTTAATCTGTGGCACCATGTCTTGTACCACAAATTCCTACCCAACAAAACTGAACTAAATCCTTAATTAAGCATGCTTAAATCCCTAATCCACCTCCATTCTATTCATTTCCAATTAAATAGCAAACTAGTTCCATTAAATTCCAACCAAGGGCACCATTACCACTAAGCTTAAACATGTGGATTGTATCTATCTCACTAGCAAAATCACAAAGAGAACCCAGCTATGGACTAATAAAACACTTTCTTATGCAGGTAGAGCTCAGCTCATTAAGTCCATACTCTTTTCTATGCAGGTTTATTGGTCCTTTTTGTTTATTTTGCCTAAGAAGGTCATTAAAGAGATTGAATTTGCTTTTAAAGCTTTTTTCTGATTTGGGCCTGCACTTAAGAAGTCTGGGGCTAAAGTTGCTTGGGTCCATCTTTGTCTTCTTAGGAATTAAAGGGGTTACGGGTTCAAATCTCTTGAAATTTGGAACAAAGCTACTGTGGCTAAGCATGCGTGGTTTTTACTGCTTGAGGGTAATCAGTCTATGTGGTGCCAGTGGATTAAGTCCTATCTTATAAAGGATAGGTGCTTTTGGAGTCTTAAAATTCCCAGTGATCCCTCTTGGATTTGGAGGGAATTACTTGGGCTTAGAAGTGATATCTAATTCAACATATTAGACATAAGATGGGGAATGGGGGTCACACTTCTCTTTGGTTTGATTACTGGCACTCCCTTGGTCCTCTTCAGTTGAGGTTTGGTTATCAACTTTGTAACGCCCTGATTTTTAAACAATAATATACAATCTTTTTTTTAACTAATAACCATTCCATAATAAAAGTTAATATAAGATAAGAGCATAAGTTTGGAAATATCTGTATGGTGACCAAGTACCTCTCTTTCTCCTTGAACTTTTCTAAAATACTACATGTTTACATTAATATAACATTGTTGCAAAATACAATTTATAACACTTATAGTTCAAAGAACTAGAGAGAAAAATACAACTAAACGCCTTAATGGCTTACATCTTTTCAAGACAAGGGTCTTGATTACACAAAAAAATAGAATATTATCCAGACAAATCAGCTCAAAAGATATTTCAAAAAAGGAAAAATCACAAGAGCATCTGTGCTCTACAAAAGAAATATCCACATCTTTTACTCAATGGGGTAGCGTTCCTTCGTCTTGACCTGAAATGTTAATTTTGGTAGGAATGAGCAAAGTTCCCTAGAAGAAATACATTGAACAAAGTATAGAAATGTTTGATATAAATATGATCATGCCAAAACCCATTTCTTCATACCCTTACGAAAGAACTAATGCATCGAAGAGCCTTAATTCAAAGCTAATCGATATGTGTCACGATCCAAACTCACCCCTATAGGTGTAGGCCGTAACCGGCCAGTAATCCTAGATTACGTGGCCTCAAAGACAAAATTAACAGAATATATAATTAAATATACGGGGCTAAAAGTGGAAGCAAAATATAAAATTTGTCCATTGAGCAGTGCATACATGCTATGAGCAAAAACACACACAATATATTTACAAACATTCATTATATATAGATACATACCCCAAGATCAAAGACTTATAACATAACAGACTGTACAAAACCAAAGCTTCTTGAGCTCGACCAAAATAAAAGCTAAAAGCCTCAGTGCGGAGGTGTAACCCGGGTGGCTTTACAAAAGGGCTTACTCCATGCTCTAATGTTGATCTTCCTGATGCTCACCTACATATATAAATCTAAAACGGAGTGAGTTGGAAGCCCAATGAGTAATCTCAATGTAAGGGGTTAAATGAATGAGTTTCATAACTTATCTAAACAACATAAAGTTTTTGACATAATTGAAGTTTGTTTTGAAAACACACAATAACAAATATAGTTTATCAAACCTTTCATAACTTAACACACAGTGAAGTGCTCGTAGGCCTTATTCAACTTGTCGAAATACCATGCAGAACATTCATATAGAATGACTTCATTCAAAACACCCATATTGGTGACTCATCACTTAGATAGCTTATATGGAACATTACATTGAAGGCCCATACAAAACATCACATTTGATACCTTATACAGAATGCGGAACATCTTAATGGTGCTTTTATACAGAATGCAGAACATCACTTAGATGGCTTATATGGAACATCGCATTGATGGCCAATATAGAACATCACATTTAATACCTTATACATAACGCAGAACATTTCAATGGTGCTTTTGTACAAAATGCAAAACATCACTTAGATGACTTATACTTATTGAGCTCATTCGGAACGGCTTTTACGTGTAGATACCATATAGAACGATTACCATTGAGAGCATACAGAACGTCAATTATGTGTAGATTCCATACATAACGATTACTATCGAAATCATACAGAACAATCATCAAAGATCGATATCATACAGGACGTTTACTATGGTTCAATAACTTATACAGAATGTCACTTACGAGTCATAGACAAAATAATAGTTTCCGAATAATCAGATCACATTTCATAATCATTGTTCAAAGGAAAACTTATTCATTCTTTAGCATATCTCATTTTCAGAAAACTTATCACATTGTACACGATTTGGAGTTTCAAAGCATAACTTGGCGTCTCAAAGTACTTATTCGAAAATCTTGTCATATCTCATATATTGTACCAAGTATAGGTTTCATAAGTTATCGTATAGCAAAACTAATGTGAAAGTAGTTTACACAAAAATACTGTTACAAAGACATTACTCACCTTGACTAGTTCAATGTTCTTTCTCAATGTTCGAACTTACACATAACCATATACATTGTAACACATTGCTCGAATCGAATGATTCTTTCTTTTCTCTTCTAATTCAATTACTTATGTTGGTTTTTCACTTATTAGTTCCCAATGAATCATAATTCATGCCTAGACATGCTTAGAAGAAGATGGGAACGAAGATATGAACATAGAACATCTTTCAACAATTTGCTAAAAAGAGCTTGACCACTCGAGCAGACCCTTGGTCGCTCGAGCAGACTCTGCAGTTTGCAAATATGCTGAATGGTCCTCAAGTGCACTCAAGTGAAGTGATGACCACTCGAGCGGTCTGTCAAGTCTGCAAAAGTGCTGAAAGCTCGCAATGTGCGTTTGAGCAGAATATCCACCGCTGGAGTGGTCAGTAGAATTCCTGGGTTTTCCATAACATAATTTGAGCTCCAAAATTGCATTATAACATGTAGAAGCTTTCATGGCTATTCCAAACTCATGAAAACACTTGATAATTATAAAAACATTTTAGAAAACTCAAATACATGATCATTCATAACTTATTTGCTCAAAACCTCATTAATTTACCAAAATTGAACTCAAACCTTCATGCACGTGAGAATTAATTTCAGAACTCTTTTCATGGCTTTCCAAACATGAAATTAAGCTTTCAAAACTTATGAAACAATTATGTATGTGCAAAATAACTTCCAATTTCATCATGGATCATAGAATGCAAATCCAAAATAATATAAATCTACATATTCATGCATGCATGTATGTAAAGTTACAACACTTTCTTGACATTCTCTAACAAAATACATGCAAACGATCATGTTAATTTCATGAACTCAACTTCAAATCACATTATCTTCAAGAATTTAGGGTTAAATTCTTACCTAGAGCCTTCAAATACTCTAATTCTTATACCATCTTGACCAACTCTAGCTAATTCTCTAAGTTTCTCTTCAATCTTTCCTTCTCTCTCTAGAATGAGAGTTCTCTCTCTCTCTCTCTAAGATGAAATCTCATAATTTTGCACTTAGAGTGAACAAGTTGAGCTCAAATGAGCTTTCACAAAACACACATATATATATATAGTTATGGTTGGCTTAATACATTAATTAGAACATTAGGCTAATCAAACACAACTTAATTAATCAAACTGAATCAATTTTTAATCAAACTTACCAAATGGTTCTAAAAATTCCAATTAGTCCATTCATGTAGTCAATTTCGGTTTCTGAAATCATTTAAGCCATCAATTTCGAATTCCAAATAGGAATCATAACAGATAATTTTCAAATCAAACAAATATACACAAATTAATCACATGGCGCATATCACAATTAAAACTTAACACATAATTAAATAAATGTAATCATGATATGCATGTTGGGATCATCACAATATATCTGTAAATTTTTCTAAGAACAATCCAACATTTTTCGTCTTTATATAGATGGGCAAGTGGGCACCTTACACGATCAAGCACGTAGACACCTCAAAACATTTTCTACATTTATTGTCCTTACACGATTGGCCACATGGGCACCTCAAAACATTTTCCACATTTTATCATCCTCACTTGATCTTCACTCCTAATGCAAGGTTTTGGATGAATCCTTGGTAAAAATAGAAGAATCAAGTGTTTGGGACTAGGATTTTCAAAAATAGGGAAAAGAGAAAGAGAAGAAATGAAAAAGTGTGAAAAAGTGGAGTAGAAATTGATTTTTAATTGGCTGACTCTGAATAGATAGCTTGAGTGGTCAATCGACCACTCAAGTGGCGTAAGAGCAAGAATCGCTAGAACGGTGACTTGGTCGCTTGAGTGAAAAATCTCCCTTCCTCGAATTTCAGACATGCAGACGGAGATACTGGTTATCTATTTCACCGTTTGAGGGCTAATTCCACCACTCGAGCGATCTCCATTTTGTTAGAACATTATAAGAAGCCTCCAGTGATTTGAGATCTTCGGCGATGCATGTGAAGATAGAGAGAGGGTGACAGAAAAGAGAGACAAAGACGTAAGATATGAGGAGATATATATATATATATATATGATATAAAATCAACGCGTGAGAGGGGTGGAGTAAATGGAGGGGTAATTTAGTGATTTCACAAGAGCTTGTCCTTATGGACAAGGTGTTTCAGCGCCTGAACCTTCAGACAAAAAAAATCTAAAATTGGATTTATCGATCAAGTGCCCTAGATAGTATTCAAATATAAAATTTATATTTTTTTAACTTTTGATTAGTATTTTTTTAATATTATAATTATAATTATTTTTTACTTTGTAAGACCACTTAATTTAGAGACACTTAAAAATTATAAATTGGGGAAATTACAAAAAAAACCCCTAGGGTTTAGCGTCTTTTTCAAATTAAACCCCAGGTTTTCAATTGTGACAATTTGTGCCCCATCATTCCATCCGTGTTTCAATTCGATCCCCCCGTCCATCTCCGTTTCTATCAGTTAACGAAAGACTGATTTGGGTGCCAAAATTGCCCTAATCTTCACAATTTAGGGCAAAAGACACCCCTTCATTTTCCAACCCGTCTCTCTTTCTCCAAAGTCTACTTCAAAGACACCACCACCACTTTCCGATCGATCTCCGATGCCTCCGTCAGTGCCAACACTTCCACCCCTCTCTCCACAGCCTTGGTTAATCTCTACAACTACAACTTCATCGATCGAGCCTCCGCTTTCGAGAGCTCCACCTCTTTCGCTTCCATTCCTCTCCAACCCATTCCCCAGAATTCCATGAGCTCAATCCTTTTGCCGCCAATTCCTGGGAAATTCCGGGTTCGAGCCCGATGGAGAGGGGGTTCATGTCAGGTTTGGTCGGGACCTCTCGATCGTGGAATTTTCTCGAGGCCTCTCGAAAAGGGTAGCGATGATCATTTCCAGAGGAGCTACTCTGATGGGAGTTTTGCTTTTCGACCCAGATCGAGAAAAGGGTCGTTGATTCGGGTCCTGCAGAAAGTAATATCGAAGACGATTTCACAAGGGCAGAATTTTGATTGTTACGCCGATTAAAGGGGTTGTTTCTGTGAAAGAACATGATTGATTGTTGGGTGTGAGAAACAAAATGAGTTGATAATCAGCAGTGTGAATCTGAGCACTGATGGTAGTTTAGATGATGATAATTCAATGGGTAGTCAAAATCTTCAATGGGCACAAGGAAAGGCCGATGAGGATCCAGTTCATGTCGTTGTTTCAGAGGAACATGGATGGGTTTTTGTTGGAATTTACGGTGGTTTAACTATCTTGATGCACCTGATTATATTCTCTCCAATCTCTACTCTATTGTTCATAAGGACAAATTTGAGTCCTCCAATCCCAATTCCTCTATTCCATCCGAAAACTCGAATTCGAAAAATGGAGGGGTGTCTTTTTCCCTAAATCGTGAAGATTAGGGCAATTTTGGTGCCTGAAGCAGTCTTCCATTAATTGATAGAGATGAAGATGGACAGGGGGATGGGATTGAAACACGGGTGGAATGGTGGGGTACAAATTGTCACAATTGGAAACCTGGGGTTTAATTTGAAAAAGGCGCTAAACCCTGGGTTTTTTTTTCGTAATTTCCTCATATAAATTTTACGTAAAAGTCAATTAAAAATTCACTAAATATAAAAAAAAAATTAAAAAAATTCATATTTTCTTAATATTTATTAAAATTTTTAAATATTTCTATCACAAATAAATTATTTGAAAAAAAATAATATTAAAAATATATTAATTCATTTTATTTAATAATTTAATCTATTAATCATATCACTAAATTTCTAATCCCACATATTTTCCTTCCATGCTAGTCCAACCAAGGAGGGAGATTGCTAACAACAATATTACAAACCTACTCTTATCAACCCAGAATTTACCCCAAAAAAGAAATCAATGGCTCAGATTCATTTCATATGTGAACTCCATCCTTCATCAATTCAATCTTCACCAAACAAATACATTCGAGATAAATTCGAGATTTGTAAGGGTGGGTTCCTAACATTTTTCAGATTGCTAATCTTCTTGGAATGTTAATCCCATCACGACCTTTTACACCCAAGCACTCTCTATATGGTCCTCCCTTACTATTAGTCCAATTCCCTCACTCGGAGAGCCAAACAAATATGATCAACACGTGTTGTACATACCGTTCAAAAAAACATTTGTTGTATGTGTTGTCTAGTCTCACGTGCTAACAATTAGTAAGAGTACTATTGTCAATAAATAAATAAATAAAAAATACACGATGCTATAATTGACTTCTACTAGAAAAGTTTATTTTGTGTTCTTTAACTAGTCAAGACTTGTTTTATGAGTGATTTAGAGAAGAAAAAAAAAATTCTTTTTTATTTTTCAAGTGTTAATGTCTTGAAAAATTATAATTATAACAAAAGAGATGCAATTTTTATGTTCATGCATATCTAAAAATTTCCAAGAAATTAAAGAAATTTAAAAATTCTAAATTACGAAAGTTATGTTTTTCTTTTGGACCAAATAAATTGAAAAAGTCAAATAATTTATAATTTAAAATCAGGTAGGAGTTCCTCTTCAATCCAATCCCATCCACTATGGATCCATAAGGACCAAGGGATGCTGCTGTGATTAAGTCACAATAGCGACCGATGGGATCCTGGTGGGGATTTTTTTTTGAGTTCTTTTTTAATAATTCAAACCGTTCATATTATATAATTCGTTGAATAGATCATCCATGCAAAAATTCAAATTGATTGGAAATCTATAACTCTATAACAACCGAACATGTTTTTTAAAAAATGGTTAATGTTGATAATTTTTTTAAAACAATTCGAATATGATTACGGGGTTGTTGATTTCTGATTAACTTTATTTCTTGTATGAATGATATACCGACAAACCTTACAATAGTATGAACAGTTTAGATTATCCAAAAAATATTCAAGAAAAACCCCCCACCAGGGCACTACAGATCCCTACTCTGACTTTAGTCACAGTAGGATCCCAAATCCAAATCCATATTAGGTTCGTCTTGATGATCTGTACTGTTCATTTTATGAGAGTCGTTGAGTATATTATTCATACCAAAAATCAAATTGGTCTAACATCAATAACTCCTTGATCAGATAACATTTTTCTGTAAAAATGTACACGAGTTGTATGATTTTAAAGATAGTCTATTAATTATTTTTTAAAATAATTGTGCTTCAATCAAGTGGTTATCGATGTTTGATCAACTTAATTTTTTATATCAATAATGTATTTGAAATACTCCACAAGATGAACAGTTTAGGCCTGCAATGATTTGAATTGGACCTCTACCATTGAACTCTAAAATTACAAGCAAATACTTTAGTTGTTTTTTTTTTATATGGAAAATTACTACATGATCCTATGTTGGAGATCTATTTCCCTTATAGTCCCACTGCATTTTTGATAAATCAACAATTTGTATGTTTTGTACCCGGAGGTCCTGTTTTTATATTCTTATTTTTGTAAATGACTATATTACCCTTTTGATTTGATATATATATATATATATATGTGGAAAATCAAATTTTAGATAGGAAATTGTGGTCTGGCCTCTACGAGTTCGATTTTGTCTCAGATCTTGGTCTCTTTCTGTGAGCTCGATCTCTTTGTGCGATCTCGATCTTTGTGTGCAATCTTGATCTCTATGTGTGTTTTGCGATCTCTCTATGTTTGCGAATCTCTGTGTTTGTGCGATTTTTGTGTACACACACAAACTCTCTCTCTCTCTCTCTCTCTCTCTCGATATATGTATGTATATATATAGATAAGTGTGATCTCTAGTTCGTGTTCGTAATTTTCTTGTAGTTCTTTGTTTTGTGATAAATGTTGTTAGTTTGATACTTATTTTGTGATTTTTGTATGTAATATAGTGTAATGATTTGGATTTTTTTGATTTTGTTTGTTGTATAGTGTAATGTGTTTTGAATTTGTAGTTTGAAATTGTGAATTCTGAAGTTTTGATTCTGATATGTTGTAACTGTATAATTTTGCAGTTTGGACTCTATGATCAATTGTTTACTGGTTTATGGTTTGTAATATGGAGGAATGTTTCATGTTAATGTGCAAATACAGTAAGTCTTGTGCTACTATTAAGATTAGTAAGGGATGTAGTTATGATAAAGTTGTTGAGAAAATATGTGCAAAGTTCAAGGAGTTGAGTGTTGGTAACTTTTGTTTGTTTTTCTCTATTCTTAGATATTTTAATTGTATTGTTAAAAGTGATGATGATTTGGGGGATATGCTGTCAATGGTGGCTTCTGGTGGTTCTCATGTTCTTGATGTTGTTATGGGTGATAGGAGAATTATGGAAGTTGATGATAATTCTTCTAGGATTGACTATGTAGTTTGTGAGAGTTCTTTAGTTAACGATTGTGATGATTTTGGTGATTTGTTGCCTAGTTTTTATCTAGAACAAGAGAGAGTTTTGTTGTCTTAGGAAGAAAATTATACACAATGTTGGTCAAGAATTTGATGGCGGAATGCTGGCATTCTGGATTGCATTGGCTAAATATAATCGCGACACTTCAAGATCTTCTCTAAGGGTGAGGTTAAAGTAATGTCACTAATGAGTCCTTAGTCAATAACCAAATAAAATCCTAGAAAGGTCGAAGGATTCAGGGTAACCTCCCTTCAAAGTCCAACCACCTTAGATAGCAAAGTTACTTTTTTAATAGATCTTAACAAGGTATTAAGCGATTAAAGATTTCAATTTCCAAATAGGCTTACAAACCGGAACTTAACAAAACTAGTTTCTAATTCTTTTAAGGCAGACATATATCTTCAAATGCTTTATTATCTCCTTCGATTGATTAATTGTCTTTAGTACTTGGCATGAAATGCCATGAGTTTTGAATGCCTAATAAATGCACGCACACCCCACCCCTTTTTCCCAAATCAATACACAACCACATTTACAATAAGTAAGAAGTATAATAATCAAGTAAACAAGCAAAGGATTACAAATTAGGTGTTAGTAATCTATAAATCCCCCAAAGAGATTTCATCCTCCCAATCACAAGAATTGGACCGGATTATTCGGTATGCCTCATCTTTTGCTACTTTGCAGACCTTATCTCGGATGCCTACAACGGTTACGTACCGCGTAGCGCCAACCGAGGACCACAAAAGAAACGGTAAAAATACATAACCTTCTCTAACCTTATCTATCATAAGTACCTAGGGTTTGAATACAACCGATCCATTCAAGGATTCCGAAACAACCACTTGTGCAAGGCTTAACCTTCAGTTAAGAAACACATCCTATCAATCCATTATCGTCTCATCATTATTCAAGTGATTGAAAAGCCAATATCACCCCCATTTAGTTTCCTCTTAAGTTAAATATTTTAAGTTAAAGTTAGAATAAACTATTGAGACAATAATTTCCATACAAGTATGAACATCATCAAAGCATCATGGTAAACGAATAAAGACCCAATATCATACTAAGGCCTAAACATGAGATAATAAGCACATTCATGAAATTAAAAGTATAAAATCATCAACAAAAATAAAATTTCAAATTAGATACACTTTAAAAATCACAATCTAAGAGACATTTTCAGATTTTTTCCAAACTCGGCCTTTCCATGGTTTGTAAAGAATTTTATCTAGTTTCTAGATCATCTTTCAGAAATGGGATTGCTTTCCTATATTTTTAGTTATTAAAGAAATATTCCAGCACTATCTAGATTCATTGACTGTTACGAATATCAAATTTTCTCTTAAACCACTCATTATTTCTTAATAAAACCATTTTTACTTGAAATCTATCACTTTAAAGAAAGTTTTAATATAAAAATAAGGTAAGGGGATTTTTCTATAATTTTTTAGAATTTTTGAAAGTGAGCTGCAAATACCAGTCTTTCTTGCACAAACCTTGAAATAAGAGGAGTAATAGAACAAGAGGGCAATCATGAGCAATTTTTCACTTATCTTGTGATTAATATTATAAAAATAAATCCGATTTTTAGAAATGAGGTATGCCTTTGGAAACAATGTGAGAAGTGGATAGAAGAAGTTAGTTTTGCTTCCATTAAGTGAAAATACAAGTAAGAAAAGAAATAAGGCTCTAATTATTTTATTTAAACACAAGAACATTATGAATACATATCTGAAATTGTCACTTTAAACCTCTAAGATCATATATTTGAATTAGAAAATAAAAGAGAGGGTTGTATTATGACTTACTTGAATGCCTAGTGAAGCATTTGCTTAAAAATTCCTTTCTTTTTCCACCTCCACCACCAAAGCGCTCTCTCTCTCTCTCTCTCTCTCTCTCTCTCTCTCTCTATGCTTAAATGTGTGTGTATGTATGTGTTGGATGTGCAAAAGTATTGAGAGAGGTGGCATATTTATAGCAAATTTGGTGTGAAAAGTCCAAAAGGCCCTTGGTTCCAATTGAATTGAATAGTCTTTGGATTTAATTGAAATGTAATGGAATGAGGAGTGATTAGGGTCCTAATTGTGTACTTTAAAATGTTCTAGTTAGGGTTATGCTTTAATTAGAATTAGGCCAGTTACAAGTACAAGACAAAGTGACTAGATTTGTAGGTACTATGGTCAAAATCTTTCTTAAATCCATGGATTATGTTTGCGAAAAGGACACTATATCTATACCTAGGGTTAGGCTGGCATGTGCAAACGGTTTTGGGAGATTTTCTTTGATTTTCTTGTGTACAATCAATATATATATATATGAAGATATTTTGTGTACAAAATCACTTATTTAAGAAAAGTGTAAGTATATATATATATATAATAGTACTAGTTTGGGATCAAAATGTAATTCAATTAAAGTGTGAGGGGTTAATGTTTTAATTTATAAATTGGAACATCTATTTAAATTTTTTTTTTTAATTTTAATTAGGGTTAGGGGATTCAATTCGGTTTGAGTTTCTTGTTTCGAATTAAAAGACGACCAATCAAACGAACATAATGAGAACCAAAAATCTAGAATTTTGAGTGATCAATCTATAATTAAGGGGCTAATTGATTAGTATTAGGGTATTAGAAATTATTCCTTATCGAGATTGATTAAGGTTCGCATGGTTCCGATTGGGATGCGTTCTTGATTTAGGGTTAAAATTAGAAGTAAACAAGGAATCGAGGGTTGTCACTGAATAATCCAAAGATAAGGGTCTTAAGGGAAATCCAAAGGTTAGGGGTCTCAAAATATCATCTATGCAAAAAAAAAAAAAAAAAAAAAAAAAAAAAAAAAAAAAAAAAAATTGATTAGACATCTATAGCTCTGTAACAAGAGCATATTTAAAAAAAAAAAAAAAACGATTTACATGATTTTGGTAAATTTTTTTTTAAACAATTAGAAGCCAAACATGGAGTTACACATTTTTTATTAACTTGATTTTTTATTCTAAAAAAGTTATCTAATAAAAATATAAATGCTGAAATAAATATAAATTGTTTGATATATATAATATTAAATTTAAAATTTATTATTTTAAAATTATATTTATTTAATTTTATATTGTAATAATGGGTAGATGGTAGTAGTGGAAGCGACAATGGTGCCTACAGTGCCAATGACAATGCTGGTGTAAATGGAGAGATAGCAGTTGTGGTGATGATGGAGGGGTAATGTAGTGGTGATGAAAATTGGGTGGCAACAGTGATGTAATGAAAGTAGTGGAATGAATAAGGCAGTTATTGTGGAGGTGGAATGATGGCGATGGTTATGACAACAGTGGCAGTGGTTGTGGATGTGAAGGGTTGTAATAACTGTTGCAGCGGTGGTGGTGATGGCAATGACAGCTATAGTAGTGGTAGTGAAAAAATAGTTTTTATGGTAACAATGATAGTGAAGGTGGTTGTTGTGAAAGGGTGGTGGCTGGTGGTGATGGTGGGCAGTAGTGGTGATGGTGGTGATGGCGCAGGCCGTGAAGTTATAACAATATATGTTGATACTAATGTATAAGTATTTATAAATTCAATTAGAATTAAATAAGTTTTCTATTACTTAAAATTTCTTATTTTTTAGCCTACATTTTTAGAACCACTTAAATTTTTAAGTGATATTATTTGTGATTATGAAAAAGGTTTAATTGATTATAACTTAATATATTCAAATTTAAATACTAAATCACATTATCAAATATCACCTTAAATAATCTAATTAATTTATTTTTTCAATGAAGTTATCTCATTAGAACCTTCAACCAGTGCTTTGCACGAATTTTTTCTTTACTTTTTTTTAATTTTATTTTTTATAGGTGGATAAGTCATAAATTAAAGACAAAGAAAAAGAATGTACACATTTACAAGGGACATATCCTAATAATACAATAAATTAGGGATGGCAATGGGGGTTAATGGGGTGGATATTAATTCCCCATCCCCATTCCCCTATAATAAATTTTCCCCATTCCCCATTCCTCATTCTCCATGGGTACCACCCTCCCATTTCTTAATGGGTTTGGATTTTCCCCAACCCACTTTAATCCCCATTTTTTTTTTTTATATTTAATGTAACAACCACTTTTTTTTTTTTTATTTTTTTATTTTTTTATTTTAAGGTTTTAACAAGGTTCACAAAATAAACTAAATATACTTTCAATCTTTTTTCTTTCTTTTTTAATATATTTAATTTAAAACCCTTTTCTTTCTTTTATTTTTTTTTTATTTTTTTTTTTTTTTTAAAGGTTCAAACAAAAACTAAATATACCTTCAATCTTTTTTCTTCTTTTTTAATATATTTTAATGTTAACAAATTTTTTTTTTTTTAAGGTTCACAACAAAAGCTAAATATACCTTCAATCTTTTTTCTTTCTTTTTTAATATATTTAATGTTAACAACTTTTTTTTTCTTTTTTTTTTAAGGTTCACAACAAAAGTTAAATGTACCTTCAATCTTTTTTCTTTCTTTTTTAATATATTTAATGTTAACAACTTTTTTTTTTTTCTTTTTTTTTTTCACAACAAAAGTTAAATATACCTTCAATCTTTTTTCTTTCTTTTTTAATATATTTAATGTTAACAACTTTTTTCTTCTTTTTTCCTCTTTTTTTTTTTTTAAATATACCTTCAATCTTTTTTCTTTCTTTTTTAATATATTTAATGTTAACAACTTATTTTTTTATTTTTTTAAGGTTCATAGCAAAAGCTAAATATACATTCAATCTTATTTTATTTTATTTGGTTCAACAACAAAATCAAATACACATTAATTAATTAATTAAAAAGTTTGTTTTATAATAATCAAATATATAATTTTGAGACAATCAAATAAGTTTTAGTAATTGAAAAAAAAAATGTGGAAGAACGTGGAAGATTAAAAAAAAAATTACAACCATCTCTCTCTCTCTCTCTCTCACTTTCACTCTCTCCCCTACATGTTATAAGAGCATGTTTGAAGAAATAAAATGTGAAAGAACTTGTTTGAAGAAAGTGTTATAAGACCCGTATTAAATTGCATCAGGGCATAAACAAGGAATTGTTTGTTGATCTCTTAGCCACGAACATTTTAGACATTAAACCATCTTTCTCTTAGCAAATTTGAACCATTCATTTTAATTTATCCAAAATCTAATTATACCTTTTAACAAATCTGAACCACTCATTTTAAGATATCTATGCCTTACCATACCCAATCCATCCTCCATCTTCTTCCTTTAGTCCCCCACGAATTTTGTTGTTTGTTACTTTTAAAAAACAAAAAATGTTTTTTCAATTAAATTTTTACTAATTTCACAACACCATCACCACTATTCTCACCTTCACTATCACACTACCATCACCATAGCCACTACCATCATCACTGCCGCCATCACCCCACCACTATGTCACAATCTCTACTTTCACCTTCATTCCATCACCACCACCACCAAATATAAAAAAATATATTTTTAATTTTTTTATAAAAAAATATTTTCTATCTAAATAAATGAAGCATAACATTGGGAAACAAGCTAATTTCAGTTAAATCTGTTCATAACTAAGAAAAATTCTTTTATTTAAAAAAATTATTTAGTAAGACTTTGTATCCCCTTTTTGTTTTTCCAGCAAATAAATCTTTGTACCCATGCTTTCTAACTAATCACGACTCATGCTTGTTTCGATTCTCTACAATTTCCTTATTTTCAAATACATTCATATATATATATATATATATATGTTGTATAAATTGTGTGATAACATAAAACAAATAGATTCATACTCGTTACTTGAAATTTTAGAACAAGCAAACCATTCTAAAAATTACAATACATAACAAAATAAAATAACATAGAAAAGCAAACCGAAAATTACACTAGACAGTGTCCTTAATTTTTTTAAATAAATTAAAAAAATTCTAGATATGCATAAAATTTGACAAGAATAATGTGACAATGTTAATTAATATGTATTTGATTTTATTGTTGAGCCAAATAAAATAAAATAAGATTGAATGGATATTTAGTTTTGGTTGTGAATCTTAAAAAAAAAAAAAAATGGTTGTGAACCTTAAAAAAAATTAAAAAAATTTAAAAAAAAAATAAAAGAAAAAGATTGAATGTATATTTTAGCTTTGGTTGTGAATCTTAAAATAAAAAAATAAAAATAATTGTGAACCTTAAAAATAATAAAAAAAAAAGATTTGATGTATATTTAGCTTTGTTTGTGGATCTTTAAAAAAAAAAAAAAAAAAAAAAAAAAAAAAAAAAAAAAAAAAAAGAAAAGAAAAAGAAAAGAAAAGAGTTGGTTGTGAACCTAAAAAAATAAATAAATAAATAAAAGAAAAAAGATTGAATGTATATTTAGTTTTGGTTGTAAATCTTTAAAAAAAAATAAAAATATATATATATATATATATGGGGAAATTAGTGGGTACCCATCCCCTGTGGATATTTAAAGAATATCACTTACCCTACCCAATGGATAAGAAAAAAAGGGGAAAACTCATGTATTTAGGTTGGGTCTCCATGGATACCCACAGGATAAGTTATCCATTGCCATCCCTACAATAAATCTAACACTGTCCCTCAAAGAGAGAGGAGAGAAAACAAAATATAACGAAACCCGCAATTACTAGGGAATTAAAAGAAAATCACAAGTAAAGCCAAAAATTTGCCCAGATATCCTTTTTATCCCCAAATCATTCCTACCATCAAAGATAATAGATAAAAATTTGAGGAAGATATATGGGCAAGTATACAACATGAAACAACAAAACGTACATAATAATCTAATAGACATACATACTAAACAAACAAAAAAAACAAGCTAAACGCCCACCAAAACTAATCAAGATATGATAACTGCCCTAAAAAACTCTCAGTCTCTACCACAGATAAAACATAGAGTCCAATAAGTATTTCTCTCCTCATAGTCGTGACATCCATAGCCACTCAACAAAAACCATAATGGAGGAAAAGGTCTATCCCATGACAGATCCGGATTGAGTCACATGAAACTCGCACGGTCAATTATCATAATTAACAGTCTAATGGAAGTATAGCGCAATCTAAGAACCACTGCAGCAACCGTCGAAGTCACTTTTTCTATACTAGTATATTAGCATATCACTTGTGCTATGCACGAGATTGGATTTAAAAAATTAAAAAAAAACTATTTATGGTTATGTCAAACATATTTTTAAATTGTTAGCATAAAATATACGTAATTTTGAAAGAAAATGTTGACATTTCATAATTAAAGTAATAAAAATAAAAATTTATTACTTTTGTTTGAAATTCACTGAATAAATAAAATATATTATAACTAAAAATCATTGTGGGTCTTCTATCAGCATTCTTGCATTGTCAACATGATAATTAGTATTATAATTGATGAACAACACATATATTATGTATTTATAAAATGTTATAACGTAAAAATGTTATACTTACATATTATATATATATATATATATATTTTTACCTTCTAAAAAGTATAGATATTTTTTAGACTAATCTATATTTGAAACAAAGGTCACGCACAGTACACAATCTAGTTGACGTTTCATTGTTGGTACAGGTATGATAAATGCATAGGCACAATCTTGGTATGACGCAATATAATCTTTAATCATTCTAAATCCATTATCCTATAATATTTTGGAATTATAACATTGTGTTTGAAATGGTAGGAATAAGTTATTTATAATAAATTGTATAGTTTCCTACCTTTAATCACATATTCTTCAAATTTGATGGTTGACATCGCAAGATAAACTTTGCCCGTTTATCTTGAACTGTGAGATTTATTAAACCAGTATTGTCTTTGACCATGATGTTAACATTATATCCAATCAAAAAAAAAACCACACTTGTTAAAAGAAAATATTGTAATAAAAAATTAAAACACTTGTTGACTTTGAATTATTATTGTACATAGCAATTATTTACCTAAAGAAAATTAGCTCGTTATAATATCAATATCATCATATATGCAGTGACGACTAACAATGTGACCTTATGATATTCAATTTATGTTTTTCCAATCTATATTTAATCCAAAGATTGTCAACATCAATTTGTTCGATGTACCCAAGTATTCGAAAAAATGAAACCTACAAAGTATTTGGAAAAACATAAACTAATCTCTCTCTATAAACGAATATATATACATATCGTTTAACTTTCATTACTTGGGATGATAACAATTCTTACCTTTGGCATAGGTGTAAAATCATGTATTCGAATTCTTTTGGCATTTGATATTATCAATGACTATGAAATTGAGAATCATTTTTTTAGATTCCAAGATACTAACTGTGATAAAGGATTCATAGCAAGCCTAGATAGACATGTCAATATATATATATATATAGTTGTGAGTGTAACGCCCCGAAATAATTAACATTAAGCCAACTCATAATAGTGCTACAATTGATCAACAATCTCATAACTTCTATTCATTATGTCTTTGATCATTACAAAAGATGACATATGCAATATATATTCACCAATCCTAGATTCTGAATCTATATCATATGACATGAATACAAGAGTAAAAAAGAAAGTAGAACCAAGAAATGAAATACCTATGCTACAACTTTCCAAGACAACAAAATGAGTTTAAACTCAATACAAGTAAAGCCCTAGGCTTAAACAAAATTAATTACATCAAAAACCAAAAATGAAGCCTTAAGCTCCACGTCCTCCCAAGCTACGTCTTTGGTAGAGGCATATCATCAGCACTTGAAAGTTGTTTTCCACAAAGGGTGAGCCATAGCCTAATAGAGATACTCTAACACAATATATGAATTTTACCAAAATTATAAGGTAGCACATGCATGCCATTTGTCAAACATTAATGCCAGATTGTATATCAATTCATGAAAATAATTCTTTTATACAGAAAATAGGGTAGTGGATACAAAATACTGGAAATCTCTAGGTACATGTATGCCAGTAGGCTATATAAGCACTACTAAAGCCATTTTACGGGACTAACCAAAAGAATCGACACCTAACTGCACGGGCTTCTAGACTTTTACCAAGAACACACAGGCCAACATCATAACCACAACCACACCCCCTAACCAAATTCACCAAGGTATTTACCCATTTTTCTCAAAACCAATACATTTACAACGTTTAATACGAAATGATGCGTCAATGCACAATGTATGAAAAATTAGTTTCAATTTAACCTAATCCTCATGCAACATTTCCTCCAGCGATAGCCCAAAATAGATATTTCTATTCAATAGATAATTCCAATCAAAAGATATACTTTTATTAATTACAATAGAGTGATGCTACATATCCAACTCTACCATCACCATCAACATAAATATTGTTCCAATTTCACCATACCCAACATCATTTTCTATTTTCCTTTCACAATTCCAAACATCCAAACTTTGGCAAAATCCCTTTTTCTTACAAATTCAATTAAAAAAAAAAAAAAAAGTTATCTATCAATTTAACATATTTCAACCATAAATACATCTCCACAACTGTGATAACCCTGTTCCGTATTATGCTAATTGATCCTTATTATGAATGTGATTATGTGTCTGATATGATTTTGTGTGCCATTTATATGAATATATGTGGTTTTGAATTTCTATCTGTTCATCGTAGGAAAATCTGTTTGACTTTCTGCTTTGGAAATTAAATTGAAGGCCCTATCGGCCACCAAACCCAAAATTGACTACGCCATTGTGATTAGCGTAATTTTTAGAGCCTACGGTGAAATTTAATTGAAAATTGATTTGGATCAAATTAATTAGATTAAATTAATGGGTTAGTGCTCAATTATTTAAATATTAATGAATGTGTTGAGAGAGGGCTTGTATAAGGGACTCTACTACACTTTTATTTCATTTGTTGAGCTCAAAGCTGAGAATCACTCTAAGGAAAGAGAGTGAGGGTCAGCTATAGAGAGAAAAGGGGAGAATTGTGCAATTTTGGCTCAAGGCTTGGAAACTTGAAGTTAAACTCCAAGAACTTGAGTGTTTGAAGCTCCTAGGTGAGTAATCAACCCCTAATTCATGAGTTGAACTTGTGATTTTGTGAATTGAAGTGATTTGGTAGCTCATGGTAAAGATTTAGTTGAAAATGAAGCTAGAATGTACATGCATGCATAGAATTATCATAAATAAGCAAGGATTGTATAATCTATCATGTAGTTTGTTAATCATGAAAAATTGAGTTGTAGGATCATACATGCAAGCATGATTTGGATGAATTTCATGTGTTTAAGCATCACTTGACCCATTTGAAATGGAATTTGAGTTAAAAGATTGCATGCATGTTTGATTATTGAAAATATGGAGCTCATATGAGGTTTGAAAGCATGAGCCATGATTATACAAAAATGTTGATTTATTTTGAAGAATTGAACCATGATTTGGAGCAATTGGCCTTATATTGGTTGTGTACTCATGATATATATTGTATTTGCATGTTTGGGAACCAAAATTATGAGTTTTGAACCTTGGGCGGTCGAGTTTGAAGCTCAAGAACAATTTTGGATTTTCCAGAATTCGGGATGTCCGCTCGAGCGCGGAAAGCGCCGCTCGAGCTGGAAATACGAGTTCCCAGAAGTTTTGTAGGCATGGGTGTCTGCTCGAGCGGGGACATTCACACTCGAGTGGGGAGCTACATAGGATGACCTTCAGCTCGAGCGCCCGAATTCACGCTCGAGCGTAAAAACGAAGTAACCAGTACTTTTGCAGACCTAATGGGTCCGCTCGAGCGGGGAAGTCCACGCTCGAGCGAGGACCCCTGTTTCTGAAATTTTGTAAATGTGTTCTATGTTTCCCTTTTCGTTCTCTTTCACTTCTAAGTACTCTTAGGCATGCATTAAGCATTGTAAATGATTTAAAAGGATAAGAATGAAGCCTAAAAAGGAATATGTGAATTTAGAACGGATTGAATTGTTTGTGACCCATTGTGTTCATGGAATGTGTAGGGTCGAGCTCTAGGGCAAACCATCTTGCCGATCACTGTGAGTAATATCTTAATAAAGATGTCTGAGATATGCTATTTGTCCAATTGCTCATCTTTCTATAAGTCTGTTAAATTGAATTGTGGACAAATGTTTGCTATGCCGAAAGAATGATTGGGCCAAAGGCCAGTTTGATACGAATGAATGAATGGGCCAAATGCCAGTTTGATACGAAAGTATGAATGGGCCAAAGGCCAGTTTGACATGAAAGAAAGTATGAATGGACCAAAGGCCAGTTTGACATGAATGAAAGTATGAGTGGGCCAAAGGCCAGTTTGACATGAATGAAAGAATGGATGGGCCAAAGGCCAGTCTGACATGGGCCGAAGGCCGTTTGACATGAATGGATTGGGCCCGAGGCTGTTCGATGTGTTTGGAACCGCAGTCACTTGATCTATATATATATATTAGATAGAAAAATGAATTGGGCCCAAGGCTGTCTGATGTATATTGTTCTAATGTATCTACTTTATTTGATATTATTCACTAGGCTTTCGCTCACGCTCATTCATTTGTTTGTAGGTGAGCCAAGAGAGGTCCAAACCCAGCCTCAGTGAAGTTTGTGTGGAACAACCAAGGTTTTGAAGAGTCAGCCCCTACGTCTTACGCATGAGACTCGTCTTCGCCCTTTTGCTATCTTGTTTTACTTTGTCATGTTGGCGAGGACTTTGGTTTATGATTGTATATAGTATGATTGGCTGACCCAGACTTAAATGATTCTGTATGTACAGAGCTTTGTGTTAGTACATATTTTTTATGTGAGTTATTAACATGTATATGCATGGTTTGTTATGACGTGCCATATAAGCACAGCTCTAAGGACAAAGTTTTAAATTGCTTCCGTTTGGCCCTTTTACTTTGATGAGTTATATGTCTGGTTTGGTTTGAGGCCGTAGGCAATCTCTTGATTACTAGTCGATTATGTCCTTAACCCATAGGGGCGGGTTCGGGTCATGACAACAACCATTTTCAAGAGCACATTTGGAAAACCCCTCTTTTGATTCCGAAACCAAACCCTAGGTTTTCCCAAAAATCCCCAAATCAATACCCCTTTTCAAGAGTAAATAACTAAGCTAAAATCATATAAAAGAGTCAAAGAAATCCCTACCTGAAAGTATAAGACACGAAGAAACAATGGGTAAAACTTGATGGAGTCGAAAACACGAACTTCTCCGATTAAAATGAAACCCTCGACGTGCTTAATGTTTTACTCCAAAGTATTAGTGTAAGGAAACCCACAGATTGAGAGCATTTGGAGCTAGAGTTCAAGAACTAGAGAGAGAGTGAAGATGTAAGGTTTTGAAGTGTTTAGAGAGGGAGAGATAAAAAAGTGAATGAAAGTGGCTTCCTCTCGGACTGATATACGCATAGACTGCTTGAGCGAAAGAATGATTGGTCGAGCGAACAAACACAATAAGTAACACCGCTCGAGCGACCAAAACCATCACTCGAGCACGCAATGACCCCCCTCCCAGTAGTTTTGCAGATTGCAAAAGATTGCTATAGCACAAGAAGTGTCGCTCGAGCGCAGATATCATCACACTCTCAGTAGTTTTACAGACTGTAAAAGACCACTCGAGCATATGAATGGTCGTTCGAGCGAACAAGAAAAATTCTGGGCAACAATTCTCTGAAAAACTAACCTCCCATCCTGTTTCAAACACAACCAAAACTTCTAATAGCCAAACTCAACAAGCAACGAGATGGAAATGCGATAAGCAATAGTTAAGTACATAGGTTTTCAGATCTGAAAGCCACAAATGGATCAAGTCTAAACTAGAATCGTTATAATCTCCCTCCTTACAGAATTTTGTCCCCAAAATTTAAAATCAACTAACATTTAAAGAAAATGAAACAATTCCCATATTATCCAGATTTGTAACAGGGATACATCGAGTTTCTCAACACCAACTATCATAGTTCAATTTTCCTAAAACATATATAATGTTCATATATTACAACATTTAGAAAATTTTTAACATAACTTTCAAATATCAACAAATAGGTCCGGATACTTCTCACGGACTTCTGTCTCATGCTCCCAAGTCGCCTCCTCAACCCTGTGGTGTCGTCACAACACCTTAACTAATGGAATAGTCTTACCTCGCAAGACTTGGTCCCGAGAGTATAAAACCCATACCGGTCTCTCTTCATACGAGGCATCCTCATCTACCTCTAACTCGGTCCACCTCTAACTCGGTCCAATCCAATAAGTGTGAAGGATCAGGTTCATACTTCCGTAGCATATAGATATGAAACACATCATGAACCCCAGAAAGTTGGGGTGGCAAGGCCAAGCAATAAGTTACCTCTTCGATTCGCTCTAGAATCTCAAAAGGCCCAATAAATCAAAGAGACAACTTCCCTCTCTTCCCAAACCTCATTAAACCTCATCTCGATGATATTTTCAGGAACACGTGATCTCCTATCTCAAAAGATAAAGGTCTCCTCTTACGGTCGGCATAGCTCTTTTGGCGACTCTGAGCCGAAGCTAACCTCTTATAGATAAGTTTGACCTTCTCAGTTGTTTCTTGGACTAATTCAAGACCTAACATAGGCGCGTCACCCACCTTGGCCCAATACACTGGAGATCTACACGGTTGGCCATACAAGGCCTCAAACGACACCATACCAATACTCGCCTAAAAGCTATTATTATAGGCAAACTCCACTAAAGTTAAATGCCTCTCCTATAACCTCTTAAAATCAAGAACACAAGCCCGAAGCATATCCTCTAAGATCTTAATGGTTTGCTCGGACTGTCCATCAGTCTAAGGATGGTAGGCGGTGCTAAATGTTAATCTAGTACCTAAGGCATTCTGTAGGCTCTGCCACAACCAAGCCGTAAAACGTGGATCTCTATCCGAAATAATAGTCACATGGACCCCATGAAGTCAAAATATGTCTCTAACATAAAGGTTGGCAAGATAATCTACCGAGTCACTTATGCGTATAGGTACAAATTAACCGGTCGACTATCACCCACACAACATCATTATCCCGTTGAGTCCTTGGAAGACACACAACAAAGTCCATCGTGACATGCTCCCACTTTCACTCGGCTATAGGTAAGGGTTGCAACAAACCCGTTGGTCATTGATGTTCAGCTTTCACTTGTTGACAAGTAAGGCACCTCGAAACAAACAAGGCTATGCCTATCTTCAAGATGGTGAAACTCTTAGAGTACCTCCTCCCTACAAGATTCTGGCACGTAAAGACAATCTAAATACCTCACACCTGAGTCAGAGTGCACGTTCAAGCCCTTTTCTACCTTTCCACTGGATATATTCCCTCGGATAGCCTCCACCTCATGACCACCCCGATTTGCTTCTATAACTTGATTCACTAATGTAGGTTGTGTAACTACAGTAAACAAAACAGCTGACTCAACGAACTCGCCAATAGTACCCAAAATCTCCCATTTCCGAATGGCAATACTAGCTACGTTGCTTACTATAATCCTACTCAAAGCGTCGGCCACTATATTGGCCTTGCCCGGTTGATAGTGCAACTCAAAATCATAATCCTCCATAAACTCCATCCATCTCCTCTGCCTCAAATTCAAATCTATTTGTGAAAATAGATATTTCAAACTCTTGTGATCGGACAACATCTCGAACCTCGTACCATATAAGTAATGCCTCCAAAATTTTAAGGCAAAAATCACTGCTGCTAGTTCTAGGTCGTGAGTAGGATAGTTTCTCTCATGAGTTTTCAACTACTGCGAACTATAGGCTACCACCTTCCTTTCTTGCATCAACACACAACCCAAACCTTCTCGTGACGCATCATAATAAATTGAATAGCCCAAATCCCTCTCCAGAATAATTAATATTGGAGCAGTGGTGAGTCTAACCTTAAGCTCTTGGACTGACTTTTCACAAGTCTCACTCCACATAAACTTCACCCACTTCCTCGTCAATCTAGTCAATGGTGAGGCCAATCTAGAGAAATCTTTTACAAAATATCGGTAAGCCCAAGAAACTCTGAATCTCAAAGGCATTCTTAGGTTGTTCCCAATCTTGCACTGCCTCTATCTTAAAAGAGTTTACCGTCACTCCTTCCCCGGATACCACATAGCCTAGGAACTTAACTTCTTTTAACCAAAACTCGCACTTCCCAAACTTAGCATAAAGACTGTGTGCTTTAAGCAACTCAAGTACGACCCGCAAGTGTTCCTTGTGTTCCTCCTCTGAGGGTGAGTAGATCAAGTTGTCACCAACAAAGACAACCACAAAACGGTCTAAGAACTCATAGAAGATTCAATTCATCAAATCCATAAACGAAGTCGGTGCATTGGTTAAACCAAAAGGCATCACTAAGAACTCGTAGTGGCCATACTGCGTACAGAATGCCATTTTCTGAATATCCTCCTTCTTTACTCTCAACTGGTGATAACCCGATCTGAAATCAATCTTAGAAAAACAACAAGACCCCTCAACTGGTCAAATAAATCATCTATGCGAGGTCATGGGTACTTGTTCTTAACTGTTACCCGGTTCAGCTTCCGGTAATCAATACACAGTCGTAAGGTGCCATCATTCTTCTTAGCGAAGAGAGTCGGTGCTTCCTAAGGCAATGTATTAGGGCGAATGAAGCCCTTATCTAATAGCTCTTGGAGTTGAATCTTCAACTCATGCAACTTAGCGGGAACAAATAAGCACTAAGTCAATGGAGAACTCGATCTGTTGGTGGGGTGGCAAACTAGTAAGATCCTTGGGAAAGAAATCTAAGTATTCACAAACTACCCTCAGCAATTCAACTCAGACCAGATCACTCTCATTACCCAAGAGTGTTGAAAGAAGACAACTTAGCTTGCCCCTACCACGAGGGTCAAAAACTAGCGACAAGACTCTATCAGCTCGGTCCCTTAGAAAATAAAAATAGTCACTGCTTGAGGTGCACACCGTAACTATCTAACGATAACAATCTGTAACAGCACGGTGCGAGGATAACTAATCCATACCCAAAATGACATCGAAACTCAACATGTCTAGCAATACAAAAACAAAAGGAAGTCTGCGACCAGCAACCTCAATCTCACAACCATGACACCCCGGTCCAAGTCAACCTTAGTTCACGTGGCCCTCGCCCGGGGGAAACAATACCATGGCTTATGTTCATGTGGCCCTTGCTGGGGGGAAAGAATATCGTGGCTTATGTTCATGTGGCCCTCGTCCGGAAGAAACAACACCGTGGCCTATGTTCACGTGGCCCTCGCCTGGGGGTAACAATACCATGGCTATATGTGCACAAAGATATTGACCTTTATGGTCATCGGTACCGACTATGCACATGGCTCTTTATGACCAATTTGATCTGTTAGCTAATGGATGTACCACATATAACTGTTTATGAAATCTGTATAAGTATGTGAATATGAATCTATTTCTTATATGAATTTTGATTTCTGAATTTGTAATGGACATCATTCATAAACCCCTTTACCTTGTTGTTATTCACTGGACTGTAGCTCACTGTACTATTTATGTATATCGGTGATCAGGCGCGGGACCAGGCCTAAGTTGTTAGCCTGGAGTACTATTTTGTCAAGCCAACCACCGTGCCTCCTGATGAGGTTCCCAAGTGTTTTAAGTTTTGTGTAATCAATGCCAACTTTATTCTCTTTTGTTTGTTGGACAAGTTTCTGTATATTTTATAAATAAGGCTAAGTTCCGTTTTGTTTTTTCTGTGTATGGGTGACGTAAGACTAATGTAAATAGATGTCACATATATATGTAAATCAAGTTTAAATTTTTCGTCTCATATACATTTGCACAGCTCTATAGACATTGTATTTTGATATCTGCTTCCACCAACCCTTTTAATTTTGTTAATCTGTTTCAGAAGCCTTCGATCATCGTAAGATTATTGGTAGGTTATGATGCTAAACCTATAGGAACAGGTTTGGGTTGTGACACCCATCTATTTCAAACACCCATCATTTATAAAGAGAAACCCCAAGCCTAAGTGGCCCAACAAACTCCATCAACCCCGAGAAAAGTCAACCACCACTCACATCCCAACCAACGCCACTCCACAATATGGACTTCTAGGTCACTAACACCATAGTTGGAATTATACACCGACACTACCCATATCTACAAAGGCAATCCCAACTCTTCATGTTTTAGAAACTCTAACACCACCAACACCCTTCCACGAGTTACAAAACTTAAAACAACTCACTCAATTAGGGGACACAGCCCACACTACACCTCACACCTCTGACCCCTCAAGGTCATAACTAACTCTAACACATACTAGTCCACAGACTAACAACCAACAATGAACCTACACAACGTCACTTAAATGAATATAACAACTCCACCCAACCACCAAGCACAAAGGACTTGAAACACTACTGTCTCTCAAAGACATGCTAACTGTCACTAAGAACAAACCAACACCAACTCACAACCTATGCAAATATGCAACATATCACCTATATGGCACACACTGAGGTGCCCACTCAACGTTTACTACCACTATCAAAAACGCCTCTATTAAAGAGAAAGCACACAACCTAGGATACACAACATGAGTACCCTTTACTGAAATATTAACACAGTACCATCATATAAGCAAATACTCAAACAACAGCATTTAGACTCTAATCAACTCACATGTCAACTACCACATAACATGTAATATATAAGCTAAGCCTACAAAGATAGTTATTCATCCAAGCGCTCCCTTAGAATTCTCATTAGAAACAACGTCGATCAAGCGTGTTTACAATAAGACCTCCAAGTTAGTCAACTAGACACCGAATAACATCCATGAGTCTCAACACCATGCCCGCATAAAATGCAACACATAATCATGTTATCATTTAGCACACAACATACAAATGTCCTCACCGAGCATGATAAACCCATTATGGCTAACCACTTCTCGCGAGCCCAAGGTTTTCAAACTTGGTTAGCTCTGATACCAAGTTGTCATGCCGTAGATTTACATGGTCCAACTCACGTGAATAAACCACCCAACGATGAACAATAGATAACAACTCTCATACAAATGAATATAATATAGTCACACAATACATGTGTTTATCCAATTTCGTACATTCCTAGATACAACATCTAAGTTGAATGGATGTTCTGTAACTAAAAATATTCACAGATGTTATAAATTAAATTGAATGCCCTAAGGCTTATATCATACACAAAGGGTGTAATCCTTACAAGAATGGCACATGACTAGTAAAAACATAAATGGCCCATGGCCTACAAATAACAGAATCACCCTACACGGTTTCGAACACAGCTTCACATCTCAGTCCACATCCATACATGTACACCTGAAAAATATTTTCAGCCACGTAAGGTGAGCATAAAGCCTAGTAGAGAATATTTCAAAAACTAGACATTCTCCACCAGAATAAATGATCATGATGCAATACATATATACAGTATGCCCAAATGCATTTTCAAATCCATCTGATTTCTTAACAAAATCTTTTCTTTCCAATTACCAAAACTTTATGTTTAATCAAAACGTTTTCCGAGTTCAAAACATTTGTTTGTTATAAAATCCCTTTCCAAAAACCAATTCAAGCATCTCAATACCAACCAGCAAATACATTACTAAATCAACTGTGAATACGTCGCTAAACAACAGCAAACACATTGCTAGAACCTTTTTCAAAAACATCCTCTCAAGCCAAAACGATAATAAATAAAATGGGTAAATCTCCAGGGCTAGTGTTCATACGAGTAACTATACAAATCACAATGTCATTTTTACTGGTGCTAACCGAAAGACTCGACACCTACTGCGCAGGTTTAGGTCTTTCACCATAGACACACGGGCTAACTTAATTCCGTTGTAACACCCCCTCATAGCTTTGCCACTTTATTTACCTTTTTCAATAGCACAATACATGTGATTCAAATATTGTTTTCCAAAACAATGTAAATGCTCCAAAATAAAATAAGAGAATTTCCAAAACCTTTTTCCAAACATATGGTTTCAAATTCCAAAAATCCATTACATGCTCCATGATATGAATGATTTCAATTTGCCTAATCCATATGTAATTTCTAACACACGACAATGCTATCCTCCACCGTTAGCCAAAACAATTATTTCTAATGCAATAATTAATAGATAACAATACAGATATATTTTTCCAAAAGAGTAACAACACCCATTTTCAAAATCCCACAACTATTTCCTTTCCATCTCTTTCCAACCAAACCATTTACCAAAAATCAATCCAACTCCCAAAACAATATCATTTAGGATTTTTCTACAAATTGGGGCTTTTCCACTTTTAGAAATCCATATGTAATTTGCATACCGAAAATAACTGTAGTAGCAAAACTATAGCCCAAAACCCCCCAAATTTCACAAAACCCTTAAGTCCAAAATAACATTTCAAAATCAACCAAATGACTACCAAATATAAATAAAAAAAATATGCCACAAATACGCTACCAAACTCATATTGAGTTAAGGAAATAGACCCTACTTCAACTCCAGAAGAAGAGAAAGCCAAAAAGCCCTAAAGGCCAACGCTGACGAAAATAAGAAGCTCTTGGATCAAAAGAAAGTCCTTGATGAGATCTACAACCTTTCTCAAAAGAGCAAGGTGAAAAGATGTCTCTAACTAAGTAGATCTAGAGATTTATGTGAGAATAGTTGAGTTTAGAGAGAAAGAGAGAGATTCACGGCTCAAAGAGGGAAGAGAGAGAGAGAGAGGGAGAGAGAGAGAGAGAGAGAGAGAAGAAATGATGAGGAAAGTGTGTTTGAGGTTTATTTATAATGGTAGAACAATAGCCCTAAAGTTAATGAAAAAGATAAGTCAAAAACCTCCAAAAATAGGGCCCAAATCGCACCCAAAAATCTGGAAATAAGTCACAGGTGTCAAGACCCAAGGCAGTTGTAATAACCCAATTCTCTCATATATTGCCTATGCTCTAATTCCCTTATTATCTGTGTTATTATATATGTGATTATATGCTTGATGTGAAATTCCATGTTTAAATGTGTGAATTATGTACTTATGAGATTGTACCTGTCGGTTATAAGAAAATCTATTGAAATTACGACCTTCGAACTGCAAATTGAAAGCCTTAGAGGCGTGATAACTAGGAATTGAATTTACAGTTATGATTATCATGATTTTTAGGACATAATATAAAGTTTTGTAAAAATTTGATTCGTAATGAATAAATTACCTTTATTTGGCTAAAACTCCAAGAGCTAACACTTTGAAACTGAAATTAATGACTTTAATGAGTTCAGGAACCGAAATTGAGTACATGGATATGCTAATGAAAATTTTTAGAGCCATTTGGGCAGTTTAATTGAAAATTGATTTCATCTACTTCGTTAAGTTATGGTTGGTTGGCCTATTTAGATATATATGACTTGTTATATATAAGTGTGCTCATCTTTAGCTTTGGGAGAGACAAAAATGTGGAGATAGAAGAGAGAGAAGAAGAGAAAATGGGGAAAAAGAAGAGAGCTCACCATAGGAGCTTGGAATTTGGGAATTGAAGGGGGGAAATCAAGATTATAGCTCGAGGTAAGTGTGAATCAACTAGATTACTCTCAATCTTCCTTCAATTGATTAACATCAAGCCTTAAGATGAAGTTTTTACACTCATAAAGTTAGGATTTTGGGTTATGATCTTAACTTAACCAATTTAATGAAATTGAAGATGTAATATTTGGATTTGGCTAATTAAAGGGTTGATTCTTGTGTTTTGAGTTGCCTTGAGTTAGATTGTGGGCCATTGCCTTTTTATCTTTAGTTTTGGCATGTTTTGAACTCATGTATATATATATATATGTATGTATGAGTATGTTTGTATATATATCATGAAAAGATGAAGAAAGTGAAGGAAAAATGGAAATTAGAAATTTATATGTCAAATTAAAAGAAGTTTGATCTCATTGGGTTTGAATTTCATGGTTATTATGATTATATACTATGTTCTTGAAATAAAATTGCTTGAATTAGAGCCTTGGCATGCCTTTGGAGAGGTTGATTTTGTTGAAGTTTCGGACTGCTCAAATAGAACCCAGGACCGCATGTGCAGGGCTCATGGCCACATGTGCGAGATGCACGGCCGCACGTGCAGGGCTCACAGTTGCACATGCGGAAAGCAGGGGAGGCAGACTAAGCAATCTGAAATAAAAGCACATGTGGAGCCGCACGTGCGGTGGGGGACTTCCGCACGTTCGGCCAGTGGAGAAAAATTCTGTCAACTTCTTTTGCTCTTTTTGACCCTATGAATTTGTTAATGTGTCTATTTGATCCATCTAAAATGCTTTAAAATGAATAGGAAGTGAGCGAACAGAAAAATAATTAAAGAACGGAAGCTAAGAAAAGAATGAGTTGATTATCCATTTGTGTGTGTGTGTCATGAGTAGGTCACTTGCAGGAAGCGACCGTCGCTCGACTAAACCACTATGAGTAATAATAGTGTAACAATATGTTTATTTCTGTATTTTTGTTTATGAATTATGTATCTTGAACGTGAATGGCATATTTGAATTAAATGGTGCTTTAATTCATGTATTTGATTATGAATGACACACGTTTGATTATGAATGGCATACGTTAGATAAATTATAAGTGATGGAAACAATTGAGCAATGGCATATGAAACGGACCTGAGGCTGTTCTATTTCCGTTATATATGATGGCCTTAAGGCCGAGGGAGGTGAAGACATGTCGATGTTCCATCTACCCTACCATGATATGAATTGATATGATTAATGGCTCTAAGGCCGAGGGAGATGGAGACATGCCGATGCTACCCTATGTGTATTATGTTGGGCTCGAGGCCGTTGTGTACCGCATTGGGCCTGAGGCCATTGTGTATTATGTTGGGCCCGAGGTCGTTGTGCATTACGTTGGGCCTGAGGCCGTTGTGTATTATGTTGGGCCTGAGGCCGTTGTGTATTATGTTGGGCCTAAGGCCATTCCGTCTTACGTTGGGCCTTGGGCCGTTCCATCTTATGTGGGCCTTGGCCGTTTGCAATATGATTATGGGGACATGTATATGTTAGATAAATATTCTCCAAGACATATGCCCATTCACATGAACCTCCTTACATTATTATTATTCATTGAACCTTGCTCACTCTGTTTTTATATATATATATATATATATATTTATGTAGGTTCAGCTTGGAGGCCAGCCCTAGGTCAGCTTTAGGAACCTTTTGATGGACTGGTTTTGTTTAGCCTTCGAAGTGGAGCCTTTTGTCTTTTTTTGGAAATTGTCTTCACATTTTGTTAAGTCTTTTGAAGCTTGTTGCTTAGACACTTGTGAATATGTAATTTTTGGATTGCTAACGTACATGATTTCTGGTTGTATATATATAAACTGTGTATATGAACCATCTGAATATGATGTTTAATGATCTTGGCATATAAACACTTCTCAATGGACGTTTTTCTATTTATTTTCTTCCGCCTTAGGCCCCGATATGATTTGAGTATTTTGAAATTTTGTCTCTGAGGCCTAAGTACATGCAGGTCATGACCTAAACTTTTAGGGGTGGGTGTGGGTTGTGACAGCAGTGGTGTTGACCCTCAAGAAGAAATGCTGAGACACTTATGTTTGCAACAGACAAGGGAGTCGACCTTTGAACCCGTGGTATCAACCCAAAAAACTAGTAGCCACTCCCAAAATACTGCAGCAAGGTGGTATCAATCCTAAAAACCAGTAGAGACACCGAGAGTAAGGCAGTAAGGTGGTGTCAATCCCAGGAACCCATGTTGTCGACCCTAGAAGCAAAACCAAACATGAAAGGAAAGAAGAACGATCGCCACAGATGTGCTTTCCCGAATTTAAAAGCAATAAATGGATCAGGTCTAAATCATGATCGCTATACAAATTCCTTTTTTCTTATATAATAGATAGATAGATAGATAGATATGAATATATATATATATATATATAGAGAGAGAGAGAGAGAAGTTGAAGATTTCCGTACTGAGCTGCTTTGTTTCGCAGATTGAGTTGCGCTCAAAATAGAAAAACAATCTCATGATGTCTATAAAACCACAAAATTTTAGAACATAACAATAATCACTTTGTTTGGTTTTTATTTTCAGAATTTACTTTTCAAAAAATTTTACTTTTTCGTTTTTTAATTTTTTTTTATTTTCACATTTTTTTTTTTGTTTTTTAAAATTTAGGTTTGAGTTTGTGTTAGAAATGCCAGTTATATATAATAAAATATTTTTATATCATGTGACTATTAATTTGTTATTTCTTTTTTAATTTTAAACAAAAATTAATTTTATGAGTACACTGGAAAAAATTTGAAATGTGAAAGTCCAAAATGAAAACTTGAAGCTAAAAGTGGAAAAGTGGTCGAATATAAGGGAAAAAGTGTAATTTAACTAACTAATAATAATAATAATAATAATAAATTGAATTTAACGAAAAACAGGGTAAATGTGAGATGGGATCTAAAAGTCTGAGGAAAACAGGATACGTATGAGATGGATCGATGTCTATGAGAAGAACCAGGCTCCATGCACAGCTGTTACAATCTCTCTCTCTCTCTCTCTCTCTCTCTCTCTCTCTCTCTTATTTGCTAAATATAACAGTGATTTGTAAGCTAACAATAACGATAATTCGATTTCTAATATCTTTAATCTCAACTCCTGTTTTATATCCAGCGACCATTGAACAGCGTCTCGATACGAGTTCCTCCTCTATTTTGACTCTGGCGATTCTCCGGGTACCTCTCTCCTCTGCTTATTTCATTTTTGTTTCTATATTTCATGATTCTTTTTTTTTTTTCTTTCAAATTTAATTAGCAGGAGCTAGAACTATCTGTACGTAATTCGTGATTAAACCATTGATAGACATGCATTTGAAACCATTGAACTGTGAGGGAGAAGAGATTAGAGATTTGTTTCATAAAAATACACTTACATCAAATAAACATGCATGAAAGCTTTAGACATCAAAATAATTACTCCCTCTGTCCCAAAATAATGGTCCTTTTGGGGAATTCAATTTTTTTTGATAGTACAATTATTGCACTTTAAAAAAGATTAATTTTTCAAAATTACCCTTTTGATAGTACATTTTTTGGGCATATGAATGTCATAATTGTACTTTTTATATTGTTTATTAATTTAAAAAAAGGACAAAATAAGAAATTTATATTATTTTTGTACTTGATTTTTGAAGAGGGACTAATATTTTGGGATAATAAAAAATGGAATAAGGGTCTAATATTTTGGGATGCGGCGATACAAACAAACATACGAAATTTTAAATATTAAAGAGAAATCTCCTTGAAAAGTAGTTAGAGATTTGAGAGGGATCTTCTTCAAGAAACATGTACTCTAGTAGTTAATGTTTTAATTGAAATCTCTTTAAAATTTTGATGCACTTGAAGCCATTAAATAATACTAAGAGAAACATCTATGGAAAATATGAATTGATTCCTATATTTTAGTATACCGAAATTTAAATTTTGAAAATGATTATTTTCTTTTCAAATTCGTGAAAGCCAATGCATTTAGGAAGATTGGGGAGATTAGGAAAGGTTTTTTTTTTTTTTTTTTTTCATTCCTTTTTGAAAACCATAAATTATGGGATTATTTATATTTTTAAAATTGATAGTTTAATAGATTAGCATTTTTATAATTTATTTTTAATTATTAAAAAATTAAAAATTTACTATAAAAAATAGAATACTCACAAAGCTCTTAGTTAAAAAAAACTCTTTGGCTTTACATATTGATAGATAGATAGATAATTAAATTCTAGTGAATGGTTTATCATATTAAATTTTGAAATGGAAAAATATATGTTCTTTTTAAAAGTGATAAATTATGGAACAATTACATTCTAGTGAATTGCTTCCATAATTTAAATTTTGAAATGGTTAAGCAAACTTTCCATTCAAAAGTCATAATTTATGGGATACTAAAGAGTTCTTTATGGGATAATTAGAATTTTATTTATATGATTAAATGAGAACTAACCAATAAATTAGCCGATAGTGTTTTTTTTTTTTTTTTTGTTATATAAATAATTTTAAAATTAAAAAAATTAATTCCTTCTGAAAGAAAAGGTTAATTAACTAGGTTATATATATATATATATATATATATGTATATATAGTATTGTTTTTTTTATTACGGAAGCAATTCTTTAAATCATGTGTATTTTGTTAGGTATCAAATTTTCAAATTTGAATTTCTAAATCATAGGCGAATATTCATTAAATGCTTTGTTTTTAAATTTAAAATTTCAATTTTTAGTAGCCAATTAATGTTTTTCTTTTTTAAGAAATAGCCAAAAATCAACATAATTGGTTTGGAGTTTTGAAGCTCCCACAACCCTCATTTTCCTTATATAATAGATAAATAGATAGATGCGTTTATGATTTGTTTGGATGCTGGAAATGGAAGGAAGGTTGGTTTTCATTAAACAATCCAAGCTTGTTTTGGAATTTCATGTTTTTACCTATTTTGCGAAAATTTTGGCTATCAAATGGATGTTTAGCAAAACACGGATCATAAACTCTTTAATCCATTCAATTAGAGAAAATAATTTCCTAATTTAATCCAATTACTGAAACGGAAAAAAAAGAAAAGAAAAAAAGATTAAGAAATTATCCAAATTAATCAACAATTTATTTGGATAATAAATTAAATATATTTGTTCAGAGAAAATAGCTTTAATTAGGAATCATACGCGAAAGGTTTATCCTTGTATGAGAAAACAATACAAAATGGAGTTTTTAGTTCTCTCTCTTTTTCTCTCTCTCTCTCTCTCTCTCTCTCTCTCTCTCATTATTATGGTTTTTAGTTTTCAATGTATTTGTCTTGTACAAAATATTCAAGTATGATTTTTGGGATCAAGTTTTGACTGTTATAATGGTGAATTTAATTTTGGGAAATAGTGGAAATTTTGATAAATTCACATCAAAACATCAAATGTTGTCATTATGGAGAGCAATTGATGGTTGAAATTGATGAAGTATACCTGATGAACTAGAACATGATAAGAAAAGCATTTGAGTGTGTGTTGGTCATGATGGGTGAGTTAGTTGTTTGCGGAGTGTCCTCTTGAAAGATGAAGGGCACTACTATGCCAGAGGAAGAGAGCCAAGGGGAGGCTTAGCAAAGGAGAGAGAGAGAGAGGGTTACAATGGATAGTTTGTTTGCCGAAGGAGAAAAAGAGATGCAGTGGATGCCTCCATATGTAAGGCGAACTTCCTCAATATGAGCCGGGCTGAGCCAATTCAACTAAGGACAGGTGGCTCAACCAGTTGGGCTAGACAAAATGTATGGAGCTGGGTCAACATAGCTCGGGGGATGTATCATACGTGGGTAGAGATAGGTACGATGCATTCAATAGAGGTAGGTACGATATGGACCTCGAGGCATCACATCTTGTTTAAAACCTCTTTTTCTCTAAAATTGGTTTGTGTGCTCCTTGCCCCGAGGGGGAGGGGAGCTCGACGAATGCCCTAATGAACCACTGAATTCCATCCTCCAATCCATAAGTCCTTTGGTGATCCTGAGCAGAGTACGAGGGCCTTGGTCCCAACCCAAGTAACACAGTTGGAATGTTTTGATTCTTTAGGATTGTGACCTTGCTCGGTGGGACTACCCGAGAGCCAAATGACCGAGCGGACCACACCTGATTGTTGAGTAGAATCAAGTGCAAACGAGTCTGGCAAGGCCGAGTGTAGATCAGTTTGCTAATTGAACCACGTGTCATAGCACGTGACGTACACTACTTGCAAGATTATCCATCAAAAGGTGATGAAGCAGTGCCATCTAGCGGTGGTGGACCAATGTACCTACCTACAATGCTTCAATTAAATTATGAATCAGTATGTATTTTGAACCACACTGACTTGCCAGCTTGAGCGTGCTTCATTTTGGAATGTTTACTGTTTTTTAATAACACATAAGTGTAAACTTTCAGTAATGAAGTCATTATTTGAATAACAAGTGTTTTTCCTTTTAACTTGATTATCATTCCTGTTGGTTTCCTTGATAAATAGGGTCTGAGATGGGTATTTCACTAATTTGGTAGAGTGCTGGACATACAACACTGGGCAGATAGAAAGTGTATGTTATAATAATTAAAACATATTTTTCATGTTGATATATTCAATCTATGTAACGGATGTCGTGACAATAGGTGATTCATGGTTGTGTACACTCAGTACTAAAAAGGATTGAAATGAAAAAAATTCTTCGCATATTGGAAGAGTTTAAAAGTAATTTGTGTATGTTTTATTATTAGATGTTGGCACAACTTGGCAGTGCCAATGCTATTTTTTTATGCCATTAATTTGGCCAAATGTTTAGTGTTGCTTCTTCTTGCTAATAAGCTCTTAGCTAAAAACTAAATTACAATTATTAGCATGTTCCCAAAAGTCAAAGATATTTATGATCCTGGGGTAAAGACACTGATTGCATGTTGAAAGAATAACTACGATATCGAACACCATTAAGTATGACAACCCAAAATCTAGGACCAGATTAAAGCCGAGAATTGTAGCGTATGGTGGAGATTGAATGAAAATGTTCGAAATCCCTAAAACAACTCTCACAATTTGACCCACACCGATACAACATGATAGGTTTCAACTTTTAATCTGTCATATACTCATCGATATAGGGACCATCTTCCTTGTCACATTATTGTGGGTGAATTTGGGGATCTAAATTGTGGATTTCTAATATTTCTCGAGATTAAACACGTTTATTGTGGGGTTCATATGTGGAATGAATGTGGACCACATATTGGTATTTCTAGGTAAAATTTTTGGGTATGTAGTATTATTGTGTTTTTGATAACTTGTCAGGGCAGACTAATCCAGTTGACAAATCTCACCGCCCGCTAGCACGGGAGAGAGGGGGGGGGGGGGGGGGGAGGGGGGGGGGTGTTGCAATTAAAGCAAGGGCAAAGTCCTATATGGACGGGCTCTAAGAAATTGTTTGCATCTAAGAGGTTTCAAACCTGAGACCATGAAGTGAGCACACCCCTAGGCCCCAGTCCTTGACTAACATGCCAATCTCTTGGGGTTTAGTATTACCATGTTTAACATAGTAGTTTAGAAAATTTTCGAGCATAGCATTTTGGAAGGTTGCTGGGGAACTACTTCTACTTGGCTCACCATTCAGAATGGACATGGGCTCAAGACTTTGAGAAGATGAATGGTCATTTTGAACAACTTTTTTCTTTAAAGTTTATTTCCACTTGTTTTTGTTTTTGTACTTGTTTTTTTGGCTAAAAGGAACCGTTCTCTTTCCCCAAAGCTAGTTGGTTGTCTTGCTTTCACAATTTTTGACCGCATTATGTAAACAATAGATGCATAATCGTTATATGTAACAATGTAATAATGACAAATTATTTGGCATGGAACAAACTTGTTATGATTTTATCAAAGTTCAACTTGTAGAAGGCCAATTTATAATAAATACTAAATGAAAAAGATGTCCTGATTATGGCTGTTAAGTGCTGTTGTTCAACTTAAATTCCTTATTCTCAAACAATTGGACATTACTTTGGTTCTTATCTTTGATTCAGACATGGGGTGCGGTTAAGCAATGATTCACACCCCCCCCCCCCCCCCACCCACCCACCCACCCAATTTTTTTATTGTTCAGATCTTCGTACCAAAAGCTTTATCTTTTTTAAATTACTAAATTAGTTCTGGTGACGTGTACTTTGATTTCAGATACATATTTGGCTCTCCTTGGCACTTTGTTGGAATGGTGGATGTGAAGAATGCAACAGAAACTTGTCCTCCAGAGTCCTCTGGTGTACCATCGTTATCCTCCCATCATGAAGATCATTCAAACAATGAAGCTCCAATAAACCATGAAGGCATAAATGGAAAATTGGAACCTCACTGTGAGGGATCAGTAATGGATGATTCCAAATTAGCAATACAAGATGAAACAGGACACAACAACTATCACAAGACTCTGGTAGAGGATTCTGAAATTACTGCTATGGAACATACTTTTGATGGACCCAAAGTTGAGCAGAAGGCTTTGCTTCTATCAGACAAGGATCTAGTGATATTGGAGCCTTGGCAAGAGGAAAATGTAATAGGTCTCTCAGAATCCATTCCATCATTTACCTCAGAAGCAAGCCCAAATAATGCTTTGCTGCAATTTGTTCATGCTGATTCTGTTCACAGTTCCCATATGCAACCGAATGACACTTTTGATGGACCTGTACCTGAGCAGGAATCCTCCCTTGCATCAGCCAAGAAACCAAACATATTGGAGCCTCAAAAACAGGAAAATGTAACAGTTCTCTTGGAATCCATTCCATCATATACCTCAAAAGCAAAACCAAACAATGCTTTGCAGCAGTCCCCAGAAGGTGGTTCTGTTACCAGCTCCCATGTTCATGCTGATAATGTAATTATACAATCTGCCTCATCCCCTATAGTGAAAGACATTGACAATGACCATCATGTGGTGCTATCAAATGAGGTTGGTCAGCCCCAAGTTGATGTTGCCAAGGCTTCCATTATAACAACAGAGATCATCGACCCTTCTAAACATCTTAAAAGGATCAACACAAACAAAGGTCTGATAGATACAGCAGCGCCTTTTGAATCTGTGAAAGCTGCTGTTTCCAAGTTTGGTGGAATTGTTGATTGGAAGGCACATAAAGTCCAGGCTGTGGAGGTATACTGTTTTCCAGGTTTATTCCTTCCGTTTATAGTTCTGTTCTAACCATATTATTGTAGCTTTGTTGTCTAGTTAGTCCTTTACTTTGACCAAGTTCGACTAACTTCTAACCATGGAAATTATTTACATCATTGCATGTATCAATCTCTATGTATCTACCTTTTCCAATACTGCTAGAGCAGCCAGAGAACAAAGAAAAAATATTTTATAAGTTTTGGTAATGTAAAATGTCTTGTATTTCTTATTACATGAAGAAATTGTAATGTATTTTTCTTTGACTCACTTCCAAATATTGTCTGTTTTTTTTTTGAAGTAAATTATTGGCTTTGATAGGCCAATTTATTCCTTAGTATCCTTACTATCGTGGCAATGCACAAGACAGTGGGTTCCCTTTGAAGAGATGCATCTATACATATTCAAAAAACATAACTCAATATTTGTCCGCATCACTATGCAGAAACGCAAGATTATAGATCAGGAGCTTGAGAAAGCACATGAGGAGATTCCAATGTACAAGACACAGTCTCAGGCTGCTGAAGATGCCAAAATTCGCGTGTTAAAGGACCTAGATGGCACTAAGAGACTCATTGAAGAATTGAAACTCAACCTTGAGAGAGCACAGACAGAAGAGCAACAAGCAAAACAGGATTCTGAACTTGCCAAGCTCAGGGTGGAAGAGATGGAACAAGGGATTGCTGATGAGGTTAGTGTGGCAGCAAAGGCACAGCTTGAGGTTGCCCGTGCCAGGCATGCATCTGCTGTTTCTGAGCTGAAAACTGTGAAAGATGAGTTGGAAGAACTTTGTAAAGATTATTCTTTATTGGTGACTGAGAGAGACCTAGCTGTTATGAGAGCTGTTGAGGCTGTTTCTGCATCCAAAGAAGTTGAGAAGACAGTGGAGAAATTGACAATTGAGCTAATTGCCACAAAGGAATCTTTGGAGTCTGCACATGCTGCTCATCTGGAGGTAGAAGAACAAAGAATTGGTGTAGCTATAGTAAGAGAGCAAGATGCTGTCAATTGGGAAAAGGAATTGAAGCATGCACAAGGGGAGCTGGAGAGACTACACCAGCATATTTTGTCAGCAAGGGATCTCAAATCAAAGCTAGATACTGCTGCAGCTTTTCTTGCAGACTTGAAATATGAATTAGGAGCTTATATGCAATCAAAATTGAAGCCAGAAAATAATGATGAAGAGCACTTGAATGGTGAGCTAGAAGAGGAACTGGAGAAGAGGACACACACAGAGATACAAGCAGCAATTGTTTTGGCCAAGAAAGAACTTGAAGAAGTGAAACTCAACATTGAGAAAGCCACATCTGAAGTAAATTGCTTGAAGGTGACAGCCACATCATTAGAGACGGAGGTGGAAAGTGAAAAGTCTGCTCTTGCAACCAGTAGGCAGAGAGAAGGAATGGCATCAGTAGCAGTTGTATCTCTTGAAGCAGAGTTGAGCAAGACTAAGTCAGAGATTGTTGTTGTTCAGATTAAGGAGAAAGAAACAATAGAGAAGATGGTAGAGCTGCCCAAGCAATTGCAGGAGGCAGCTCAAGAAGCAGATCAAGCCAAGTCATTTGCTCAAATGGCTCATGAGCATTTATGCAAGGCAAAGGAAGTAGCAGAGCAAGCAAAGGCTGGAGCAAGTACCTTGGAGAGTAGACTACTTGCAGCTAGAAAGGAGATAGAGGCTGCAAAGGCTTTGGAGAAGTTGGCATTGGCAGCTATCAATGCTCTGAAAGAGAGTGAATCAGCTCAAAGCACCAATGACATGGATTCGCCAGCTGGAGTAACTCTTTCTCTAGAAGAGTACTATGAACTCAGCAAGCAGGCCCATGACGCAGAAGAACAGGCTAATGTGAGGGTGGCCACTGCCATCACCCAAATTGAGGTAGCCAAGGAATCTGAGTTGAGAAGCTTGAAAAAATTAGAGGAAGTTAGCTGTGAAATGGGTGCACAAAAGGAAGCACTGGAAATTGCAATGCAGAAGGCTGAGAATGCGAAGGAAGGGAAGTTGGGTGTAGAACAAGAATTGAGAAAGTGGAGGGCTGAGCATGAGCAACAACGAAAAGCTGGTGATTCTGGTCACGTGGCGGTGAATCCTATTAGGAGTCCAAGGACAAGCTTTGAGGAAAAGAATGAATCGAAGAACTTTATCCAGTTGCCAGATGCTGTATCTATCTATCAGAGTCTGAGTCGTAAGGCATTTCCACCTGAAAGTAACACTGAAACCGATTCTTCCTCAGACGTTAAGGTTGCGAAGAAAAAGAAGAGGTCGTTCTTCCCTCGGATTTTCATGTTCTTGGGCAGAAGGAAGGCTGCTCATGCAGCCAAGTCAACATGATCTCCCATCAATGCTGGTACATGTTATCCTTGATGTTGTGTGCTGCCTTTATTTTTTGGGCAGTTTCTTGCAGTGACCAGAAAATGTGCACATTCTGACAGTTTCTCTATTGTACATGTTGGGTATGGTATATTCTTTGTATGATAATTTGATTGGATTATATATATGTACTTTTTTTCTTTTTATTTTATTTTATCAGAAATGTGATATTGTTTTTGACTGGAGGGTTTGGAAAGAGTTTATAAGTAATCTGTAATGCATCACTTGCTTGCGACACTAGAATGTCATTCTAGTTTATTTTGCTTGAGATTCTTACAAGTTTTGATCTAATGAAAGAATCTGGAGTTCTTTGGGAGCTGGTTTTTTTGGCGTTGTTTAGAAAATTGAAATTATGATTCTCTCATTTTGTGTAGCTATGGCTATGGGTACACACAAGAAAGGTTATGCTATACAAACATAATTTTTGTATATAAATTACATAAAAGAATGTGGGTTTTTGTGATCTTTTAATTTAATTCTGGAGCTATGGTCCTAGTTCAAGAGGAGAGACCCATCCCTGAGTTACTCTTTTTTTTTTAAAAATGTGAGCTGAGTTGTAACAATTCGATTGGTAATTTCCAAATTTATTTGGAGAAGAGTGGATGATTGATTTTAACTAATAAGAATTTAAATAAAAACTAAATTAGTTGTGTGAATAAAAATGAATTGTTTCGAATTTGGAGAGAGACTTAAGATCTCAAATATACTACTAATCGCATATTACATAATTTAAATATCCAATTCTAGTAAATCAGTGGCCTGGATAATAATGATGTATCTTAGCTACAAGCTTTGATAACATCGCCAAGAAGATGAGTATATTCAAAAAGTAGGCACAAATTATCTTCAGTTCGCACGAATTGTCCACACTAAATTAGGGTTGCGGCACGACTCATTTTCCCTAAGTTTGACTCGTCTCACAGTTTGTATATATAAAAAAGTAAACCAGTTATATGATCATACATTCTCAATTACAGAAATTGAATACATAAATCGAATGAAAAAATTGTTTGAAGAAAAGATCTAAAACGATCATACAATAATTATCTAAATCCAAAGAAAAACTAGAATTTAAATACAAAATTATATAATACTTGATTAGAATTTCATCTCGATCCTAAGAAGAAATGTTAGCCGCTCATGGAGAGGTTGAACACTTCAAGAGTAGAAGAGAACGCCATGGATTGATGATTGATCTTGCTTTTCTAGTTCTTTAGTCATTGTCTCTAGGGTTTCAGATCCCTAAAACAAGTTCCAAACTCTCTTTTTATCATCTCCATGTCAAATAAAAAAATATGTGCACACAAAACGAGACGTGAGATTTAAATATTCTGTTTGAGCGGATTGAGTCAAGGAGAAAATAGGTTCACGGAAATCTGCTCATGCAGTTACTGAATTCTACTCGAGCAGATTGAGTCTGTCAAGAATGTTTCTCTTTTCGCATCTTTTTGCAATGTTTTCGTCTCCGAAGTGATATTAGCCTGAAGAGAAAGAAAAACACTATATTTTATAAAATATCATAAGCTAAAAGACTAAAAAACATAAGTTAGGGAGTCTCAAAGTGTAACATTTTGGCTCAGATCATATGTCATTATTATATTATTATGGATGAGTTTTATGTATAAAAAATATGTTTGTGAATCATTTTACCATATGAGAAACAAGAAAATTAGGGCATTGTTAATGACTGTTCGTTTAGCATCAAACAACTTCAAATCCCTCAATAAGGGTTTCATTAAAACTGTCATTTGGTATTCTTTTGAGTTTTGAAGGGGTCACTTGGTCAGCTGTGACTTGTGAGAGAAGAATGGGAGGAAGTGCTTTAAATTGATTTGGCAAATCCAATCACACCTCCGTTTGGGAAGTGGGCTGGCTCTTTGACTTTTTGGCTTTTTTGGCTATATGAACTGGGCTCAAAAGCTTGGTTTGGGAAGGGCTCTTGGCTTTTTGGCTTTTTGACTTTTTTTGTGAGAGAAGAGTGTAATAATTATGGGTTGGATGTGATGTTTTGTCTGTTGTGACTCATGAGCCTATTTGTTTTTTGTGGCTCATGAGCCCAAAGAGCCCATACCTTGCAACTAATTTTTTGATCGTAGATGTACAGCACAAGGGATCTAGCAATATTTCTTTGTTTTGAACACTAGTAGAAATCACAACAATGCATAAGAATGAACTTCATGTAACGAAAAGTCCACTTCCACTTCTCCCTTATAACAATCTATATATCTAATTAGTACCGGTCAAGTCTGACGTCTACTCATTTGAGGTTCTTTTACTTGAAGCCACCATCACAACATCTGTATCTAACGCCTAGTGATTTGATTAATTGGGTCAGGTCCTGCAGCGAAGACGATGGAGGAGAAGACAACCGTTTGGGAATGCTTCTTGAGGTGGCTATAGCTTATGGTGCAATGTCACCGGAGCAAAGACCCACAATGTGGCAAGTATTGAAGATGAGAGATTAAAGATGTTGTTATAATAGAGGATAACGAGTCTGATCCACTTACGGGGACGGCCTAGTGTAGGAATACAGTATTCAACCCCCCCCCCCCCCTAGAGAAAAAAAAGGCAAGGTTGCTTTTGTTGTTCTACATTTCATATTAATTGCCACCTTTTATACTAGTAGTTGTCAGCTTCAAAATTGCACACGTTTTACGTTACTTGAGAATTGTTATCTACATTATGGTGAGTAGTTGTAGGAGGAGAAAATTCACAAGGTGATCGTAATGGTGTAGTTGAAATGTGAATAAAACATTTAGGAATTGTTTGGGATGATCTAAATAAGTGCACTTTTTGACTTTTTATAAAAATATGGGTTGGGTTTGGGTTCGGTTTGAAATGATGTGTTAGAGAAGTGATGTGACTTAAATAAGATGATGTGACTTAAATAGGATAGTGACTTTTTGACTTTTTTCAAACATGCCAAACCAACCCTTATATTTTACCTAATTTCACATACCTTTTCCTTTTTTCCTTCCAAATCTGCCAACCAAACAGAGCGTAAATGAGTAATGGTGAAGTTCTTTTGGGTAAATAATAATAGTGAAGTTGCCGGCCAAGAAGGCAAGCACTCATGTTTCCCAGTTTAATTAAATGATGGTGGCACAATTTCTTCCATGGCATATGATAGGAAGACAAATTAAGTTAGACATGAATGTTTGCCACCTTAAAGAAAAGTTCTTGACTGTTTTCTCATGAGGACTCAGCCATTTTGTTTGGCGACCAAAATGTCATGTACCTAGAAATAATATATTAAAAAAGTGTACATATTTTGAATGTATGATATACATACATTTTATTTATTTTTGATATATTGTAGGTTATTGATGATACAGCATGTTCTAGATGGAACGGGTCAGATTGATCCACGCTTCCCAAACCGGTGCCCGAGGTACCAAGCCCACAGAGAGACCTGCACACGAGTTCAACGGGGAACGGAGAGTCCCCCAGCGAACCCTCCGACAAGCAAGTTAGAAAGAGAGATGGAATGTAGAGATAGATTAGTGATAGAAAAGCTTAACCATTTCCTTGTCTTCGATGCTTGCTTATATCCTCTGCTAATCATTTCGTTGTCCCTTCCGACCTGTCACATTGGCTGAAAGTCTATGCTCTAGCTTACCTTGTTCATGGTGAGGTCGTTCTGTCCCGACGGGGAAGGGTTATCGCAATAAATGCTGCAGGAAAACTCATTAATGGCTGATGTATGGTACAATAACTTTGCAAGATCTTTGTTTGCTGATGTGGGTGGTTCTCTGCTTGCCAAGTGTTTAGATATCATTGGTGTTTGGTGTAACGCTGGGTTTCACGAGTATTGGGCTTTAGTATTTGAATCATGGACTGGACCTTAGGTGGTAGGCCATATCCTTTATGGGCTTACCTATGTCAGTAGTCCTCCATTCCCAAGTGCAGCTTTAGTCCAACGAAGGAAATAATGAAGAAAATGAGGGTTGTGAGAAACTGGCGAGGAGAAGACCGACCGAGAGGTGGGCCGACGGCGAGGGGTGACCGAGCGGGGGAACCGACCGTGAGAAGGGCCGACCGCGAAAGGTGACCGAGTGGAGGGACCGACCGTGAGGAGCGCCGACCGCGAAAGGTGATCGAGTGGAGGGACCGACTGTGAGGAGGGCTAATCGCGAAGGGTGACCAAGTGGAGGGAGAAGTGGCGGTGTGCGGGGCTCAAGGAGTGGCAGGGCACGTGGTGATTTGAAGTGGAAAAGACAGGGTAGGGGAAGGGGGCAGTGGATCGTGGTCGTACACATGGCGGAATCCCGTAATGGAGGAGGTTAGGCGTTGGGCAAGAAACGAAGGGGTAGGTTAACATAGGGCGTTGAAAAGGCGGTTTTGGCAAATTTTTGAAAATTTTTAAACTGGCAAAATTTAATCGTGACCCTTGGAATACAGGCAAGCCTTGGGCTTTTGGTGTTATCCGCTTTACCTATCTTTTTTCAAAAAACCAAAACGTTCCAAAAGTAAACTCTTTTGTGTCGAGTGATACACCTTTGCAATATTTTGCGAACTACCTTGTACCAGCGTCTGAAGCCATACGCAGGCATACCAGAGAGATGGCTTGAGAGGATGTGCCCACCATGAGACTAGATGCGTTGGGGGACGACGACGCGGTGGACCTGGCGGAGCAATACAGGACGGAGAAGCGAGCAGGGAGTGGGGGGAGTCGGCAGGGTCGTCCACGCTGATAGCGGCTGCGAAGCCGATCAGTCAGGTAGAGCCAGATCACTGGCACACGAAGGCTGACAAATCGACGTTTACCGTGGAGGAGTTGGAGGACATGCGCGAGAAGTATCAGATTCCCGCGGAAATAGAGATAAAACTACCAACATCAAAGGAGAGGCCATCCGATGCTCGACCGGGGGAGTTTGCCCTCTATGAAGAGGCATTAAAGGGGGGGTTGAGGTTGCCACTCCCCCGGATAGTAGTGGACGTGCTAGGTCGGTTGGCGGGGGAGTTTGCCCTCTATGAAGGAGGCATTAAGGGGGGTTGAGGTTGCACTTCCCCCGGATAGTAGTGGGACGTGCTAGGTGGTTGGAGGTGGCTCCGGGTCAATTGATGCCCAACGCGTGGAAGATTTTATTGGCCTGCGCAAGTGCGTGGCCACGGGCGAACGACGGAGCTACAATGACGGTGGATGAGTTTTTTGCATGCTACAAGGCGTCGGGCCAGCAGGAGACTTGGGTCACTTTACAGGCGACGGCTGGGAAAGGTCTGGTAGCGAGGTTGCCATCATCGGTGAAGGGGTGGAGGCCACGATGGTTTTACGTGTCAGCCAACGGGGGAGTGGGAATGCGCACAGTATGGAGGGTGCCAACCAAGTTAGTGGAGCCAAGGTTGGAGGCGGAGACAGAGGAGAGGGTGAAGGCATGGAGGGAGAAGGAGGGCGCCCAGTGGGACGACCTCGTTTAACCCTCAGCCTTATTTGCCTCGGGGCTGGGACCGCAGCTGACCAGTGGGGACCTCGCGCCAGTAGAATTGGAGGCGAGGAGGAGGGCGCAGGAGGCGGAGGATAGGATGATTTTTGCCATGGTTGATAAATACAAAGAGTCACAGTTAGGCCGTCCACCAAAACCGATCGCGAGGGAAAGAATCCACCGCGCCCCAAGTCGCTGGGGGAAAAGGACTTGGGCGGTTTTGAGCCACGACCGCCCCCAGTGGATCCATTGAAGGAAAGAGGCAACAAGGAGGTGGAGGCTGTGTTGAAGAGGAAGAAAAAGAAGAAGGTGGACAAGGGTGAGGAGGGGCCAGCGTTGAAAAAGATGAAGGAGGGGATGGCAGAGGGGACCCCCGAAGTGGAGTTAGAGGAAACAGCGAAGGGGATGGAGAATGCCTAAGGCCCCGAAACACAAGTGGAAGGTAGGACGACTGGCCCTGAGCAGCGGGCAGAGCAACAGCCCAAGGGGGGTCCTGTGCCCCAAGGAGAAGGAGAGAGGGCCAGGTTGAAGACCGCCATTTACCACGCTCCAGCAGTGTCCGGGCGACTGGAGGGAGAAGGAGGTGAAGCCAGGATTGATGCAGATCGGCTCTTGGGAGTAGTGGGGGACGCGGCCGTGCGCTCGATGGCAAGTTTCACAGAGGCCGAACTGCTAAGGGGGTTGTGCTCAGCCCAGATGGAGGCGACGACCTTAGTAGGGGCCTTAATGAACAAAGCGGCGCACGCAAAAGGCGAAGTTAAGCCATGGAGGCAAAGCTGGAGGAGGTGAAGGCCCAGCTTAAAAGTTTAAGGAGGGAGACCGGGGGCTGGAGGAAAGTCGCGCAGAGTGCGTGTGTTAGGGGGCTGGAGTATGCCCAGAACGCCAAGAAGATGGAGGTGTTGGCGATGGCGCAGGTCTATTCAGCAGACCGTGCTAATGCTGAGCTGCTTGCGACCAAGTTAGAGCTGGAAACGGAACGCCGCAAGGTGGTGTCGCTCGAGTTCTAGTTGGGTGGCGAGCAGAAAAAGCTTGAGGAGGCCCAGAAAGCCTGCACTGTCGCCAACGAAAGGTGGGATGAGGCTATGGTCTGCAATGAAGATCTACGCGCTCAGTCGATCAAGGAAAAGGAAGAAGCAGATCAGAAAATCACTGCTTGGAGAAAGCGCTGGCGGACGAGCATGCTAGACTGGTGGCTGAGAGGGCAGGGTATCCCGACCTCTGCAAGGCGGCAGTGGAATAATTCAAGGAGTTTGCTGACTTTCAGATAGCCATCGATGCCGCAGTTGCCAGGAGCTTAGAGAGAGAGGGTGATGGGGGGGCTGGGCCGTCGAGGGTGGCCACTGAGAAGCAGGAGTGAAGAAGAAGTGATCCAAAGCTTCCAGCGGTCGGATTTTTATAAACACGAGATGGCTGAGTTCTGGGACAACGGCTGGAAGACCTTCAAACGTAAAGCGGAAGAGATGTTCCCAGATTTAGACTTCAACAGTGTGAAAATAGATAAAGACGATGTTGCCCAGACCCTGGATAAGGGGGGTTGAGGAGGAAGACTTGGTCTCTAGTGAAGAAGACTGATGCACGTAAAAATTTTGTTGTTTGTTTGTTTGTTTTTTTTTTTTTTTTGTTTTGGTTATGTGTAATTTCTGTAGAAAGTTGTATGTAACCGTAAGTTGAAAGTTGTATGTAACCGTAAGTTTTGGGAATAAAACAAGTTGTCTTTTGTATCATTGTTGCCCTTATTTCTTTGAGTTGTAAATTTGGAAATAATTCAACGAAAAGTGGGTATGAAATTAAGACTTGTGCGCAGATTGGCCTAACTTGTGAGAGCGCCATGATGCAAAATCATTAAAAATGGGCGTACATGAAAATGTGAGACTAAAAATATAGACACTGTAAAAATGGGGTGGATTTGACTAAGTATTGCCACCAATTGTAAATTAAATCATTAAAATGGCGCTGCCGAATTTAACCAAGTCTCTTGTTAGAAGCCCTTCATCTGGTTGAGCTCTTTGTGCTCAGTCTGGTCGACCGCCACTCAGTTTGGCTGAGCTCGTCGGGTTTGGTCGGGCTGAGACTTTAAGTAACTCTGTCTGGCTGAGCTCCTCGTGCTTAGGTTGGCTGAGGCTTTAAATAACTCAGTCTGGCTAAACTCTTCGTGCTCAGTCTGGCTGAGACTTTAAGTAACTCAGTCTAGCTAAGCTCTTCATGCTCAGTCTGGCTAAGGCTTTAAATAACTCAGTCTGGCTAAACTCTTCGTGCTCAGTCTGGCTGAGACTTTAAGTAACTCAGTCTAGCTAAGCTCTTCATGCTCAGTCTGGCTGAGGCTTTAAGTAACTCAGTCTGGCTGAGGCTTTAAGTAACTCAGCCTAGCTGAGGCTGCAAGCAGGGTGTTATTGAAATACCACGCAGATAACTGAGATATAAGATCGTTGTCATTTAAAGCGTAGCCTATTGATCACAAATGTACACCATGTGAGAAAAGGACAAAAATATCCAAGTGTGTAGATTGTCAAAAAGAACATACAACAATTGATCAATACAAAAATAGGGCTTCCCCCGTAATTTGTCCGACAATGAGTTGGGAATCGCTGAACACCTGGATATGGCTGACACTAATGTCTCTGGCTAGGTGGAGACCTGTTATCAATGCCTCATATTCAGCCTCATTATTTCTTGCGTTCGAACAACAGAAGACGGAGAGAGAGCACACTTGAAATAACCACCTGGGGGCGGTGAGGATGAGACCAGCCCCACTGCCTTCTTTGCGGATGATCCGTTGACGTTGAGGGTCAAGAGTGGGGGTCTTCTGCCTTAGTGTGGGATTGCGGGGCGGGGGCCGTGTGATTGGGGAGATTAGTGAATTCCAGGATAAAATCGGCAACAGCCTGCCCTTTGATCGCCATTCGAGGTCGGTAGGAGATGTCAAATTGGCTGAGCTCGACTGACCATTGATCAGGCCGGACAGCTCTGGTTGTTACACTATCTTCTTCAAAGGTTGGTCAGTGAGGACCACTATGGAGTGGGCTTGGAAGTAAGGACGGAGTCGTCTTGAGGCGGTGACCAAGGCCAAGGACATTTTTTCTAGCAATGGGTAGTTCTGTTTTGCGCCCCTAAGAGCCTGGCTAATGTAATAAACTGGGCACTGTACTGAACCGTCCTCCCTGATGAGGGCCGCGTGACTGCGGTGCTCGATACAGCTAAATAGAGAAAAAGGGGCTCACCCGTGAGCGCCTGGGAGAGTAAGGGGGGGTTGGCCATGCATTGCTTCAATTGTTAGAAAGCCTCTTCGGATTTGGTCGTCCACTCGAAAGCCTGCCGAAGAACTTTGAAGAAGGGGAGGTACTTGTCCGTTGCGCTGAAAATGAAGCACTTGAGGGCGGTGACTCTGCCAGTAAGCCTCTGAACTTCCTTAACCGTTCTGAGTGACTGCATTTCTATCAAGGCCTTGATCTTTTCGGGGTTAGCCTCGATGCCCTGTTGACTGACCATGAAACCCAAGAACTTCCCAAATCCTACGCCGAAGGCGCATTTCTCCGGATTGAGCTTCATTTGATACTTTCGTAGGGTGCCGAAGGTCTCTCGCAAGTCGGCTAGATGATCAGAGGAGAGTTTGCTCTTGACTATATTTCTATGTTCTGGCCTATCTGAAGATGAAAGACGGCGTTGACCAACGTTGGTAAGTTGCTCCGGCATTTTTCAACCCAAATGGCATGACATGATAATGGTAGGTTCCTTGGTCGGTGATGAAGGAGGTGTGTTCCTGGTCAGATGGGTGCATCAGAATTTGGTTGTACCCAGAGAAGGCGTCCATGAAGCTGAGCATTTGATGACTGGCCGTGGCGTCAACAAGCAGATCTATGCGAAGAAGGGGATAACTATCTTTGGGGCAAGCTCGATTGAGGTCGGAGTAATCGACGCAGAGTCGCCATTTACCATTGTTTTTACAGACCAAGACCACATTCGACAGCCACCTGGGGTAGTCCACGTTCTTGACAAACTGTGCCTCCAGTAGCTTATCTACCTCAGAGGCAATAAGAGCGTTGCGTTCCGGGTGGAAGATGCGCTGTTTCTGGCGGAAGGGTCAGAAATGGGGTTCGATACTCAAATGATGAGTGATGAAGGAAGGATTGATACCCGGCATATCGGAATGGGTCCAAGAAAACACATCATTGTGTTCAGTTAGGAGGGTTATAAGATCGGCCTTGGCTTAAGGGGATAGTTGGCTGCCGATCTTGGCTGTTTTTGTCGAGTTGGTCGAATCGATGAGGACCTCGACAAGCTCTTCCACTGGTTCCCCTTTGACTAGCTCGTCTTCGTCTCTGACGTCGAGTCCTTCAATGATCATAGCCTCCTTTAGCTTGACCCCTTTAAGTGAAGCAACGTAACATTCCCTAGCCACGGTCTGCTCTCCCCCTCACAGTGCCGACCCCAAGGTTGGTGGGGAATTTTACGGCAAGATGAAGAGTGGATATGACAGCTTGGAAAGCATTTAGGGCGGTGCGACCGAGGATAATGTTGTAAGCAGAGGGATAGTCGATGATGAGGAAAGTGAGCAACTTTGTGGTCTGCCGCGGGTATTCTCCGATTGTGATGGGAAGATCGATGGAGCCTATGGAGGTCACCCGATCTCCAGTAAAACTGACCAATGGGGTTTGGAGAGGGGACAGACTTTCTTTCTCGACCTTGAGCTGGCGAAATGCATTTAGGAAGATGATGTTTGAAGAACTGCCGTTGTCGACGAGAACCCGTCTGACTTTGTAATTGGAGAGGAGGGCAGAGATAACGAGGGGGTCGTCATGGGGGTAACGGATGCCTGTGCAGTCGGCCTCCGTAAAGGTGATGGGCTCCATCCACTGCTTGGGCTGTTTGGAAGGGTGGTCCAATGTGGCAACTTCTTTATCTGAACCCTGCCTTATTTTTCTGAGTTTTGCCCGCTGAGCCGAGCGGGATGGTCCTCCACAAGCAAGCTCGTCAGCAATAACTCTGATCTCTCCAACAAGGAGGGGCAGGGTTGCCTTGTGCCCAAGGTTGCTGTGGAGGCCTATCATGACCTTGGTTAGGTTGTGCGAGTTGTCGAGGAGGGGTGCGCCAGTGGTTGTTTCTGATAAGTTCAGTCATTTGCCTTTGCTGAGGGCGGGCTGCCGTAAACCGACTGAGACGTCCCTGACGTATCAAGCTCTCGACCTGGTCTTTGAGGTTAACACACTCCTTCGTATTATGGCCGTGGTCCTGATGAAAGCGGCAGTATTTGGACTGGTCTCGCAGGTTGGAAGGAGACCGTGATGGTTGGGGCCATTTTAGGGGATAATCTCGTTGAATCTGGTTTAGGACTTGTTCCATAGGGGAATTGAGGGGTGCGTATCATTCGAACCGACCGGGCGGTCAGGTTGGCGCCGACCGGTCGGCTCGGGCTGGTCGGTCGGTATACTGAGGTGTTTGGTGAGTGTACTGGGTGTTTCTGATTTCAGAGTCCTTTCTCTTCTCTCTGGGGGTCGGGTTTTTGGCTGTAGGATCTTGTCAGGTGGCTAGGGAATCTTCGGCGTTCATGTATTTTCAGGCTTTGGAAAGTAGGGTTTCCATGGAGGTCGGAGGGTTTTTGGAGAGAGAAAAAAGGAAATCTGATGACCGTAGACCGGCCATGAAAGCCATGAGGATGACCTTGTCATCGTTCTCTGCTACCTGCAGGGCGTCGGTGTTAAAACGAGTGACGAAGCTGCGCAGCGACTCTCCCTCGGTCTGACGGATGTTGAGGAGTTGGGTTGCCGGACGCCGCTAGCGCTGGGCACCAATGAAATGGCTGAGATAGGAGTTTAGGTGCTGAAAAGTAGAGACAGAGTCTGTTGGCAGTTGACTAAACTAGAGTTGAGCTAACCCCTTAAGTGTTACGGGGAAAGCCCGACACATGATCTCGTCAAGGAATGCATGGAGGATCATGAGGGTCCTGTAAGTTTTCAAATGGTTGACCGGGTCCGTTGTGCCGTCGAAAGAGTCGAGCGAGGGCATTTTGAACTTAGGAGGTAAGGGTTTGTCCCTGATGGAGGCAACGAACGGTGAGTTGGCTGTGGTAGATGGTTTATTCTGTATGTTCTGCATGACTCTTTGGAGCTGGAGGTTCATGGCTCGGAGTTCTGCGTCCCAGAGAGGAACGTTGTCGCCACCGAAATGCAGCGGAGGCTGGACACTACTGGCCTCTCCCTTCGGGGGTGGATGCCTGGACCGATAGCTGTGGGGCCCGGGGTGGCAGGTTCATATCTGGGGGAGGGGGTCGCAAGCCTTCCAAGTTGGGTGGGTAGGGCTGTTGGATAGGATGGCTCGGGGCTCGTTCTTGGTTGGGTGGGATATCTTGAGGTGGAGGAGGAGGGGCGGAAAGGTCTCTTTGAAGCAAAGCATTGATCAGGGCTTGGTTTTGCTCTGCTAAGCGGTTAATGCTGTTGGTAACTTTTGTGAAGTACTGCGGCGGGTTGTTTGGATTGGGAGGGTCGGCTTGGTGGTCGGCGACATTGTGGTGAGAAGCCGTGGATCTAGTTGTGACCATCCACCTTGGTGGGTGGCAGGAATGGGTTATTGGGAAGGGGTCTCCGACGACAATGAGCACAACTGGCACGCGGAGCAAAAGGATTCTCACAGACGGCGCCAAATGATGATAAAGCATGTTCCAGATGGAATGGGTCGGATTGATCTACGCTTCCCAAACCGGTGCCCGAGGTACCAAGCTCACAGAGAGACCTGCACACGAGTTCAACGGGGAACAGGGAGTCCCCCAGCGAACCCTTCGACGGGCAAGTTAGAAAGAGAGATGGAATGTAGAGATAGATTAGTGATAGAAAAGCTTAACCCTTTCCTTGTCTTCGATGCTTGCTTATATCCTTTGCTAATCATTTCGTTGTCCCTTCCGACCTGTCACCTTGGCCGAAAGTCTATGCTTTAGCTTACCTTGTTCATGGTGAGACTGTTCTGTCCCGACGGGGAAGGGTTATCGCAATAAATGCTGTAGGAAAACTCATTAATGGCTAATGTGTGGTGTAATAACTTTGCAGGATCTTTGTCTGTTGATGTGGGTGGTTCTCTGTTTGCCAAGTGTTTAGATGTCATTGGTGTTTGGTGGCGGGCCTTAGTATTTGAATCATGGACTGGACCTTAGGTGGTGGGCTATATCCTTTATGAGCTTACCCATGTCAGTTATATTTAAAATAAAATTTTTTGGGGTGAATAACTTGAAATAAATTTGATGCACACATTTTGCATTATAAGATTATTTATTTATTTATGGATCTTGTTATGACGTTTGCCCTTACGACAAATGTTAAGAAAACTAAAAAAGTATTGTATATTTTTTAATGTATTCAATTTCATGTTAATGTACAACATTTTCCTTGAGAACACACATTAACAAAATATAAGTACTTAATTACTGAGTATTTTAAACATAGGTACTTTTAGAGGCCGCCTTTCATATTCAAAGAATAAAAAAATTTTATGAAAAATTTTATGATATATATTTTTTTAATCCATAACATTACTCTTCAAAATATGTTTTTAAAAAAAAAATCATTGTACTGTCTACTCCCCCTCTACTCGCATACTACCCACTATCGCTGGCTATGGGCCACCATTTTCCGGTAAGGGTTAGGTTCATAGGATCCATCACGAGTTTTGTTTTGATGATCTGAACGATTCATTTTGTAAGGATCTCAATGTAAATCATCCATGAAAAAAATTAAGTTAATTTGATAATTGTAACATTTTTATTTTGTCGCATTTGTCTCTGAAAACATAAACGATAAGTATGTTTTTAAAAATAGACCATCAATTTTTTCCGAGACAAACGCAAATAAAATAAAGTAGTTATAACTATTGGATCGACCTAATTTTTTTCATAGATGATATACACGAAGGGCCATACAAAATGAATAGTTTGGATTATCAAAACGGGACATGTGGTGGATTTTATGGTCCTTTCAAATTCTTTCAAGTTCAGATTTGACTTTAATAGAAGTTCAACCATTTGAGTAACTTTTTCGATGATTATTTTTTGGAAGATGTTTTCAGCAACGAATCTTCTAAAAATTTGAATAAGTAACATTTCTTCAAAATTTTTTTTTTTTTTTTTGGGTGAATTAAATTATAAAATAAAATAAGAGAACAATACAAGAATACAATAGGCATCTCCCAGGTCCTAACAAACTATACAGAGCAAAACAGAACCGAAGGAAGAAAACAAACAAAACGAACTAAAAACTGCCAGCAACTATAAGGGTAAGTGTTCATGGACCAAATATATAGGAATGGGGGCTATGAACACCCACAAAGCTCGGCTAAACAACCCTACAACAAAGATCTCAGAAAATAGAGGCCATAGAGATCCTAATTTTTATAAATTATATTATACACCGTAAGTTTCTGTTTATTTCATTTTAGCACTCGATTTTGCCAAACTTTGCAATGTAGTCTTGTGGGGCCTAAATATATAAATATTTTATACATTCTTTTAATCATAAATGAATAATATTTGTTTACTATCTTATAATTTAAAAATAGTCTCTTACATTTGAATTTATTTTATTTCAAAACCTAGGTTTTAATTTAATTCTTATTGATAGCAATTTTTTTCTTCTTTATTTTATTATTTGTCTTCTACTAATTGTTATATATATATATATATATGTGTGTTCATTAAGCGCTTACCTGCTTGTTCGCATTTTTTTTCCCGATTTTTCCCTTTGATTTGGAATTATTTACTATTATAGGCTTGCATTTAGTTTTCCCATTTTTCCCTTTTATTTTGTCCTATCAATATTGGTGGTACTAATTTGGATGAAGGTTTTTTTTGTTTCTGTAATTATGCAAAAAATCTTGGTTAGTTATAAAACATAAATATGAGTATTTCTATTTCCACACACTATTTACACTCTGTCAACATTTTTCTCAATGCACACACTTAATGAATTTGTTTATCTTTTGTTTTACGCATTCTACACACAAAATGTTTCAAATATGGCTATGACATATAATGTGTACAAAAATTCCAACACATTATGTACACACACCACATGAAACATAAACTCCTACCACACCCCAAGCCTAAGTCAAAACCTAAACCGTACCCTACACGCATGACATTTTTTCGGCACACTCTAACAATTTTCCGACCATATTTACTCAGGTATGCAAAACAAAAAGAAAAAAAAAATTTAAATCAATAATTTTTTTGTATTATTTTACTATTATTCTTCAAAAACTAATGCTCTGTTTAGTTTTAAGTTTTCAAAAATATTTTTGTTAATTTTAAAATCTTATTTTTATTTTTTATTTTTGTTTTTAGTAAACTTTTTACATATTTAATAACCTTTTACTTTTTAGAATAACTTAATTTAGATACATTTAAAAAGTAAATTATTTTTCAAAAATCTTTAAAAAAATAATAAACACAAAAAAAATATTTATTGAATTTTTATAGTTTTGTATGCTTTTTAAGTGTATCTAAATTAATTGAATCCAAAAAAAAAAAAAAATTAGAATATTAAAAATGTTCACCAAAATAAAACAATATGGATTAAAATTTTCAAAAATTACTTTTCAAAACTCAAAACCAAACTGAGTGTAAGTTATTATTATACTATTTTCATTATTCATTCCATATTGACTGGCAACGAGATGAAAATAATTTAGTACTGGTTATCCAAATACATTAAACAAATTCGACAATCAACAACTGAATCAAACAACAGTTTTTTATTCTATATTTTAGAACCAAATATAAATTTTCGACATATAACTATTTTTAAGTTTTGTTTTGGAATATATGAAATGCTTTCAAAAGTTAATTTCTGTACAGGTGCAACATTTTCAAAACTGATTTTTAGAATGATAATTGCGACAATGAAAAAAAAATACTTCCGAACCAAAAAACTCACCTATTCACTCATTGCCTAATTTTTTATTAACAATCTTTTTTCTTCATTTTTTTTTAAATTTTTTTAAATTTTTTTTTTTTTTTTACATCTAAACATTCATTGTTTTGTAAATCCTCCATTATACAAATCAATAATAACGGTAGCGTGTAATGGAACAATGTTATAAGTAATGGATAGGAAGTGAAAATTTGAGCAATATCAGTCAAATCTATGAGACACAATGAAGGAATAGCAACGTGAACAATGATCAATGAAGGGATGTGTGTATTGTTGAAATGAAAATGTATACTCATAATTTCCATATAAAAGATGTGTACTAAGAAAATTTAGTTTTAAGGATTGATGTGTATATTGGTATCCATATTAGTCATTTTGTTTAGTGGTAAAATTATAAGAAAAAATTAATTCATTAAGTGTGTGCACATAGAGTAAATAATGTGTGGAAATAGAATTATCCCATAAATATTTTAATTTTGGATAAATTATAAAGGGTGATTCTACTTACACCACTATTTAACCTCTTTACACCCTCTATCTCATTACACCCCTAAAAAAAATGTAATTCTCATTACACCCGCAATATATTGCCAAAACTAACCCTAAATTAACTATTTAGGAGAGGGCCTCCCTCTCCTTCAGAGAGGTTGAAAAAAATTTGTCTAAGGAAAAGCACATATATCTCTCTATATCTCTACATTCTAGGCTTAGAGAGGGTGTTTGTTCTTGGCCTTTAACACCACCGGTGATTGCGCATGTTGTGCTCGTTCTGAGGTTATGGAGTTTCGGCTGAGAGCCTTACCTCCGGACCTCGGGACTATTTTGTGCTTTGCCTCGATTTGCGAACCAGGTTCTGTTTTCTCTCCCCGAAGGGAGGGAGAGGTTTCGTAGAAAATCTCTCAATGACCGTAGGCTACTTTTCGTGGTCGTAGACCACTGTTCCCGTTTGAAGACCATTTTCCGATTTTCGGAGCCGTCGGTCGTGCGCCTCGGTTCGGGACCGCTTAACTTTCTCCGTTTGGCACGGTTTTTGGACAGCTTGAACCTTTTGAACCTTCGTTTTAGCTTCTTGAGGAAGCTTGAACCTTTTGAACCCTTATTTTAGCTTCTTGAGAAAGTTAAACCTTCTGAACCTTCGTTTTAGCTTCTTGAGGGAGCCTGAACCATTTGAACCTTGGTTTTAGCTTCTTAAGGGCGCTTGGACCTTTTGAACCCTCGTTTTAGCTTCTTGAGGGAGATTGAACCTTTTGAACCCTGGTTTTAGCTTCTTGACAAAGTTGAACCTTCTGAACCTTCGTTTTAGCTTCCTGAGGGAGCCTGAACCTTTTGAACCTTCGTTTTAGCTTCTTGAGGGAGCTTGAACCTTTTGAACCTTTGTTTTAGCCTCTTGAGGGAGCTTGAACCTTTTGAACCGCTGTTTTGGCTTCTTGAGGAAGCTTGAAATTTTGAACTTTTCAACCTTCGTTTTAGCTTCTTCAGGAAGCTTGAACCTTTTGAACCTTCGTTTTAGCTTCTTGAGGAAGCTTGAACCTTTTGAACCTTTGCTTTAGCTTCTCCGAGGAAGCTTGAACTTTTTGAACCCTGGTTTTAGGTTCTTGAGGAAGTTGCACCTTCTGAACCTTCGTTTTAGTTTCCTGAGGGAGGTTAAAACATTTGAACCTTCGTTTTAGCCTCTTGAGGGAGCTTGAACCTTTTGAACCTTCGTTTTAGCTTCTTGAGGGAGTTTGAACCTTTTGAACCCTTGTTTTGGCTTCTTGAGGAAGCTTGAACCTTTTGAACCTTCATTTTAGCTTCATGAGGAAGCTTGAACCTTTTGAACCTTCGTTTTAGCTTCTTGAGGAAGCTTGAACCTTTTGAACCTTTGCTCTAGCTTCTCCAAGAAGCTTGAACCCTTTGCTCTAGCTTCTCCAAGAAGCTTGAAACTTTTGAACCTTTGCTCTAGCTTCTCTAAGAAGCTTGAACCTTTTGCTCTAGCTTCTCCAAGAAGCTTGAACCCACTTGTTTCTCTATAGGAGAGGGCCTCCTTCTCCTTTAGAGAGGTTGAAAAAAATTTGTCTAAGGAAAAGCACATATATCTCACTATATCTCTACATTCTAGGCTTAGAGAGGGTGTTTGTTCTTGGCCTTTAACACCACCGGTGATTGCGTATGTTGTGCTCGTTCTGAGGTTACGGAGTTTCGGTTGAGAGCCTTACCTCCGGACCTCGGGACTCTTTTGTGCTTTGCCTCGATTTGCGAACCAGGTTCTGTTTTCTCTCCCCGAAGGGAGGGAGAGGTTTCGTAGACCATCTCTCAGTGGCTGTAGGCTACTTTTCGTGGTCGTAGACCAGTGTTCCCGTTTGGAGACCATTTTCCGGTTTTCGGAGCCGTCGGTCGTGCGCCTCGGTTCGGGACCGCTTAACTTTCTCCGTTTGGCACGGTTTTTGGACAGCTTGAACCTTTTGAAACTTCGTTTTAGCTTCTTGAGGAAGCTTGAACCTTTTGAACCCTTATTTTAGCTTCTTGAGGAAGTTAAACCTTCTGAACCTTCGTTTTAGCTTCTTGAGGGAGCTTGAACCTTTTGAACCTTGGTTTTAGCTTCTAGAGGGCGCTTGGACCTTTTGAACCCTCGTTTTAGCTTCTTGAGGGAGATTGAACCTTTTGAACCCTGGTTTTAGCTTCTTGACGAAGTTGAACCTTCTGAACCTTCGTTTTAGCTTCCTGAGGGAGCCTGAACCTTTTGAACCTTCGTTTTAGCTTCTTGAGGGAGCTTGAACCTTTTGAACCTTCATTTTAGCCTCTTGACGGAGCTTGAACCTTTTGAACCCCTGTTTTGGCTTCTTGAGGAAGCTTGAAATTTTGAACTTTTGAACCTTCGTTTTAGCTTCTTGAGGAAGCTTGAACCTTTTGAACCTTCGTTTTAGCTTCTTGAGGAAGCTTGAACCTTTTGAACCTTTGCTCTAGCTTCTCCGAGGAAGCTTGAACCTTTTGAACCCTAGTTTTAGCTTCTTGAGGAAGTTGAACCTTCTGAATCTTCGTTTTAGTTTCCTGAGGGAGCTTGACCTTTTGAACCTTCGTTTTTGCTTTTGAGGGAGCTTGAAGCTTTTGAACCTTCGTTTTAGCTTCTTGAGGGAGCTTGAACCTTTTGAACACTTGTTTTGGCTTCTTGAGGAAGCTTGAACCTTTTGAACCTTCGTTTTGGCTTCTTGAGGAAGGTTAAACCTTTTGAACCTTCGTTTTACCTTCTTGAGGAAGCTTGAACCTTTTGAACCTTTGCTCTAGTTTCTCCAAGAAGTTTGAACCCTTTGCTCTAGTTTCTCCAAGAAGCTTGAAACTTTTGAACATTTGCTCTAGCTTCTCTAAGAAGCTTGAACCTTTTGCTCTAGCTTCTCCAAGAAGCTTGAACCCTCTTGTTTCTCTATAAGAGAGGGCCTCCCTCTCCTTTAGAGAGGTTGAAAAAAATTTGTCTATGGAAAAGCACATATATCTCTCTATATCTCTACATTCTAGGCTTAGAGAGGGTGTTTGTTCTTGGCCTTTAACACCACCGGTGACTGCGCATGTTGTGCTCGTTCTGAGGTTACGGATTTTCGGCTGAGAGCCTTACCTCCGGACCTCGGGACTCTTTTGTGCTTTGCCTCGATTTGCGAACCAGGTTCTGTTTTCTCTCCCCGATGGGAGGGAGAGGTTTCGTAGACCATCTCTCAGTGGCCGTAGGCTACTTTTCGTGGTCGTAGACCAGTGTTCCCGTTTGGAGACTATTTTTCGGTTTTCGGAGCCGTCGGTCGTGCGCCTCGGTTCGGGACCGCTTAACTTTCTTTGTTTGGCATGGTTTTTGGACAACTTGAACCTTTTGAACTTTCGTTTTAGCTTCTTGAGGAAGCTTGAACCTTTTGAACCCTTATTTCAGCTTCTTTGAGGAAGTTAAACCTTCTGAATCTTCGTTTTAGCTTCTTGAGGGAGCTTGAAACTTTTGAACCTTGGTTTTAGCTTCTTGTGGGCGCTTGGACCTTTTGAACCCTCGTTTTAGCTTCTTGAGGGAGCTTGAACCTTTTGAACCCTGGTTTTAGCTTCTTGACGAAGTTGAACCTTATGAACCTTCGTTTTAGCCTCCTGAGGGAGCCTGAACCTTTTGAACCTTCGTTTTAGCTTCTTAAGGGCGCTTGAACCTTTTGAACCTTCGTTTTAGCCTCTTGAGGGAGCTTGAACCTTTTGAACCCTTGTTTTGGCTTCTTGAGGAAGCTTGAAATTTTGAACTTTTCAACCTTCGTTTTAGCTTCTTGAGGAAGCTTGAACCTTTTGAACCTTCGTTTTAGCCTCTTGAGGGAGCTTGAACCTTTTGAACCCTGTTTGGCTTCTTGAGGAAGCTTGAAATTTTGAACTTTTCAACCTTCGTTTTAGCTTCTTGAGGAAGCTTGAACCTTTTGAACCTTCGTTTTAGCTTCTTGAGGAAGCTTGAACCTTTTGAACCTTTGCTCTAGCTTCTCCGAGGAAGCTTGAACCTTTTGAACCCTAGTTTTAGGTTCTTGAGGAAGTTGCACCTTCTGAACCTTCGTTTTAGTTTCCCGAGGGAGGTTAAAACATTTGAACCTTCGTTTTAGCCTCTTGAGGGAGCTTGAACCTTTTGAACCTTCGTTTTAGCTTCTTGAGGGAGTTTGAACCTTTTGAACCCTTGTTTTGGCTTCTTGAGGAAGCTTGAACATTTTGAACCTTCATTTTAGCTTCATGAGGAAGCTTGAAACTTTTGAACCTTCGTTTTAGCTTCTTGAGGAAGCTTGAACCTTTTGAACCTTTGCTCTAGCTTCTCCAAGAAGCTTGAACCCTTTGCTCTAGCTTCTCTAAGAAGCTTGAAACTTTTGAACCTTTGCTCTAGCTTCTCTAAGAAGCTTGAACCTTTTGCTCTAGCTTCTCCAAGAAGCTTGAACCCTCTTGTTTCTCTATAGGAGAGGGCCTCCTTCTCCTTTAGAGAGGTTGAAAAAAATTTGTCTAAGGAAAAGCACATATATCTCTCTATATCTCTACATTCTAGGCTTAGAGAGGGTGTTTGTTCTTGGCCCTTAACACCACCGGTGATTGCGCATGTTGTGCTCGTTCTGAGGTTACGGAGTTTCGGCTGAGAGCCTTACCTCCGGACCTCGGGACTCTTTTGTGCTTTGCCTCGATTTGCGAACCAGGTTCTGTTTTCTCTCCCTGAAGGGAGGGAGAGGTTTCGTAGACCATCTCTCAGTGGCTCTAGGCTACTTTTCGTGGTCGTAGACCAGTGTTCCCGTTTGGAAACCATTTTCCGATTTTCGGAGCCGTCGGTCGTGCGCCTCGGTTCGGGACCGCTTAACTTTCTCCGTTTGGCACGGTTTTTGGACAGCTTGAACCTTTTGAACCTTCGTTTTAGCTTCTTGAGGAAGCTTGAACCTTTTGAACCCTTATTTTAGCTTCTTGAGGAAGTTAAACCTTCTGAACCTTCGTTTTAGCTTCTTGAGGGAGCTTGAACCTTTTGAACCTTGGTTTTAGCTTCTTGAGGGCGCTTGGACCTTTTGAACCCTCGTTTTAGCTTCTTGAGGGAGATTGAACCTTTTGCACCCTGGTTTTAGCTTCTTGACGAAGTTGAACCTTCTGAACCTTCGTTTTAGCTTCCTGACGGAGCCTGAACCTTTTGAACCTTCGTTTTAGCTTCTTGAGGGAGCCTGAACCTTTTGAACCTTCGTTTTAGCCTCTTGAGGGAGCTTGAACCTTTTGAACCCCTGTTTTGGCTTCTTGAGAAAGCTTGAAATTTTGAACTTGTCAACTTTCGTTTTAGCTTCTTGAGGAAGCTTGAACCTTTTGAACCTTCGTTTTAGCTTCTTGAGGAAGCTTGAACCTTTTGAACCTTTGCTCTAGCTTCTCCGAGGAAGCTTGAACCTTTTGAACCCTAGTTTTAGCTTCTTGAGGAAGTTGAACCTTCTGAATCTTCGTTTTAGTTTCCTGAGGGAGCTTGGACCTTTTGAACCTTCGTTTTTTCTTTTTGAGGGAGCTTGAAGCTTTTGAACCTTCGTTTTAGCTTCTTGAGGGAGCTTGAACCTTTTGAACACTTGTTTTGGCTTCTTGAGGAAGCTTGAACCTTTTGAACCTTCGTTTTGGCTTCTTGAGGAAGGTTAAACCTTTTGAACCTTCGTTTTACCTTCTTGGGGAAGCTTGAACCTTTTGAACCTTTGCTCTAGCTTCTCCAAGAAGCTTGAACCCTTTGCTCTAGTTTCTCCAAGAAGCTTGAAACTTTTGAACATTTGCTCTAGCTTCTCTAAGAAGCTTGAACCTTTTGCTCTAGCTTCTGCAAGAAGCTTGAACCCTCTTGTTTCTCTATAGGAGAGGGCCTCCCTCTCCTTTAGAGAGGTTGAAAAAAATTTGTCTATGGAAAAGCACATATATCTCTCTATATCTCTACATTCTAGGCTTAGAGAGGGTGTTTGTTCTTGGCCTTTAACACCACCGGTGACTGCGCATGTTGTGCTCGTTCTGAGGTTACGGAGTTTCGGCTGAGAGCCTTACCTCCGGACCTCGGGACTCTTTTGTGCTTTGCCTCGATTTGCGAACCAGGTTCTGTTTTCTCTCCCCGAAGGGAGGGAGAGGTTTCGTAGACCATCTCTCAGTGGCCGTAGGCTACTTTTCGTGGTCGTAGACCAGTGTTCCCGTTTGGAGACTATTTTCCGGTTTTCGAAGCCGTCGGTCGTGCGCCTTGGTTCGGGACTGCTTAACTTTCTCTGTTTGGCATGGTTTTTGGACAGCTTGAACCTTTTGAACTTTCGTTTTAGCTTCTTGAGGAAGCTTGAACCTTTTGAACCCTTATTTCAGCTTCTTGAGGAAGTTAAACCTTCTGAACCTTCGTTTTAGCTTCTTGAGGGAGCTTGAAACTTTTGAACCTTGGTTTTAGCTTCTTGAGGGCGCTTGGACCTTTTGAACCCTCGTTTTAGCTTCTTGAGGGAGCTTGAACCTTTTGAACCCTGATTTTAGCTTCTTGACGAAGTTGAACCTTATGAACCTTCGTTTTAGCTTCCTGAGGGAGCCTGAACCTTTTGAACCTTCGTTTTAGCTTCTTGAGGGAGCTTGAACCTTTTGAACCTTCGTTTTAGCCTCTTGAGAGAGCTTGAACCTTTTGAACCCCTGTTTTGGCTTCTTGAGGAAGCTTGAAATTTTGAACTTTTCGAACTTCGTTTTAGCTTCTTGAGAAAGCTTGAACCTTTTGAACCTTCGTTTTAGCTTCTTGAGGAAGCTTGAACCTTTTGAACCTTTGCTCTAGCTTCTCCGAGGAAGCTTGAACCGTTTGAACCCTGGTTTTAGCTTCTTGAGGAAGTTGAACCTTCTGAACCTTCGTTTTAGTTTCCTGAGGGAGCTTGAACCTTTTGAACCTTCGTTTTAGCTTCTTGAGGGAGCTTGAACCTTTTGAACCTTCGTTTTAGCTTCTTGTGGGAGCTTGAACCTTTTGAACTCTTGTTTTAGCTTCTTGAGGAAGCTTGAACCTTTTGAACCTTTGTTTTAGCATCTTGAGGAAGCTTGAACCTTTTGAACCTTCGTTTTAGCTTCTTGAGGAAACTTCAACCTTTTGAACCTTTGCTCTAGCTTTTCCAAGAACCTTGAACCCTTTGCTCTAGCTTCTCCAAGAAGCTTGAAACTTTTGAACCTTTGCTCTAGCTTCTCTAAGAAGCTTGAACCTTTTGCTGTAGCTTCTCCAAGAAGCTTGAACCCTCTTGTTTCTCTATGAGAGAAGGCCTCCCTCTCCTTTAGAGAGGTTGAAAAAAATTTATCTAAGGAAAAGCACATATATCTCTCTATATCTCTACATTCTAGGCTTAGAGAGGGTGTTTGTTCTTGGCCTTTAACACGACCGGTGATTGCGCATGTTGTGCTCGTTCTGAGGTTACGGAATTTCAGCTGAGAGCCTTACCTCCGGACCTCGGGACTCTTTTGTGCTTTGCCTCGATTTGCGAACCAGGTTCTGTTTTCTCTCCCCGAAAGGAGGGAGAGGTTTCGTAGACCATCCCTCAGTGGCCGTAGGCTACTTTTCGTGGTCGTAGACCACTGTTCCCATTTGGAGACCATTTTCCGGTTTTCGGAGCCGTCGGTCGTGTGCCTCGGTTCGGGACCGCTTAACTTTCTCCGTTTGGCACGATTTTTGGACAGCTTGAACCTTTTGAACCTTCGTTTTAGCTTCTTGTGGAAGCTTGAACCTTTTGAACGCTTATTTTAGCTTCTTGAGGAAGTTAAACCTTCTGAACCTTCGTTTTAGCTTCTTGAGGGAGCTTGAACCTTTTGAACCTTGGTTTTAGCTTCTTGAGGGCGCTTGGACCTTTTGACCCCTCGTTTTAGCTTCTTGAGGGAGCTTGAACCTTTTGAACCCTGGTTTTAGCTTCTTGACGAAGTTGAACCTTCTGAACCTTCGTTTTAGCTTCCTGAGGGAGCCTGAACCTTTTGAACCTTCGTTTTAGCTTCTTGAGGAAGCTTGAACCTTTTGAACCTTCGTTTTAGCCTCTTGAGGGAGCTTGAACCTTTTGAACCCCTGTTTTGGCTTCTTGAGGAAGCTTGAAATTTTGAACTTTTGAACCTTCGTTTTAGTTTCTTGAGGGAGCTTGAACCTTTTGAACCTTTGTTTTGGCTTCTTGACGAAGCTTGAACCTTTTGAACCTTCGTTTTAGCTTCTTGAGGGAGGTTGAACCTTTTGAACCTTGGTTTTAGCTTCTTGAGGGCGCGTGGACCTTTTGAACCTTTGTTTTAGCTTCTTGAGGGAGCTTGAACCTTTTGAACCCTGGTTTTAGCTTCTTGACGAAGTTGAACCTTCTGAACCTTCGTTTTAGCTTCCTGAGGGAGCCTGAACCTTTTGAACATTCGTTTTAGCTTGTTGAGGGAGCTTGAACCTTTTGAACCTTCGTTTTAGCTTCTTGAGGGAGCTTGAACCTTTTGAACCCCTGTTTTGGCTTCTTGAGGAAGCTTGAAATTTTGAACTTTTTAACCTTTGTTTTAGCTTCTTGAGGAAGCTTGAACCTTTTGAACCTTCGTTTTAGCTTCTTGAGGAAGCTTGAACCTTTTGAACCATTGCCCTAGCTTCTCCGAGGAAGCTTGAACCTTTTGAACCCTGGTTTTAGCTTCTTGAGGAAGTTGAACCTTCTGAACCTTCGTTTTAGTTTCCTGAGAGAGCTTGAACCTTTTGAACCTTCGTTTTAGCTTCTTGAGGGAGCTTGAACCTTTTGAACCGTTGTTTTGGCTTCTTGACGAAGCTTGAACCTTTTGAACCTTCGTTTTAGCTTCTTGAGGAAGCTTGAACCTTTTGAACCTTCGTTTTAGATTCTTGAGGAAGCTTGAACCTTTTGAACCTTTGCTCTAGCTCCTCCAAGAAGCTTGAACCCTTTGCTCTAGCTTCTCCAAGAAGCTTGAAACTTTTGAACCTTTGCTCTAGCTTCTCTAAGAAGCTTGAACCTTTTGCTCTAGCTTCTCCAAGAAGCTTGAACCCTCATGTTTCTCTATAAGAGAGGGCCTCCCTCTCCTTTAGAGAGGTTGAAAAAAATTTGTCTAAGGAAAAGCACATATATCTCTCTATATCTCTACATTCTAGGCTTAGAGAGGGTGTTTGTTCTTGGCCTTTAACACCACCAGTGAGTGCGCATGTTGTGCTTGTTCTGAGGTTACGCAGTTTCGGCTGAGAGCCTTACCTCCAGACCTTGGGACACTTTTGTGTTTTGCCTCGATTTGCGAACCAAGTTCTGTTTTCTCTTCCCGAAGGGAGGGAGAGGTTTCGTAGACCATCTCTCAGTGGCCGCAGGCTACCTTTCGTGGTCGTAGACCACTGTTCCCGTTTGGAGACCATGTTCCGGTTTTCGGAGCCGTCGGTCGTGCGCCTCGGTTCGGGACCGCTTAACTTTCTCCGTTTGGCACGGTTTTTGGACAGCTTCAACCTTTTGAACCTTCGTTTTAGCTTCTTGAGGAAGCTTTAACCTTTTGAACCCTTATTTTAGCTTCTTGAGGAAGTTAAACCTTCTGAACCTTCGTTTTAGCTTCTTGAGGGAGCTTGAACCTTTTGAACCTTGGTTTTAGCTTCTTGAGGGCGCTTGGACCTTTTGAACCTTCGTTTTAGCTTCTTGAGGGAGCTTGAACCTTTTGAACCCTGGTTTTAGCTTCTTGACGAAGTTGAATCTTCTGAACCTTCGTTTTAGCTTCCTGAGGGAGCCTGAACCTTTTGAACCTTCGTTTTAGCTTTTTGAGGGAGCTTGAACCTTTTGAACCTTCGTTTTAGCCTCTTGAGGGAGCTTGAACCTTTTGAACCCCTGTTTTGGCTTCTTGAGGAAGCTTGAAATTTTGAACATTTCAACCTTCGTTTTAGCTTCTTGAGGAAGCTTGAACCTTTTGAACCCTGGTTTTAGCTTCTTGAGGAAGTTGAACCTTCTGAACCTTCGATTTAGTTTCCTGAGGGAACTTGAACCTTTTGAACCTTCGTTTTAGCTTCTTGAGGGAGCTTGAACCTTTTGAACCTTCGTTTTAGTTTCCTGAGGGACCTTCAACCTTTTGAACCTTCGTTTTTGCTTCTTGAGGGAGCTTGAACCTTTTGAACCTTCGTTTTAGCTTCTTGAGTGAGCTTGAACCTTTTGAACCCTTGTTTTGGCTTCTTGAGGAAGCTTGAACCTTTTGAACCTTCTTTTTAGCTTCTAGAGGAAGCTTGAACCTTTTGAACCTTTGCTGTAGCTTCTCCGAGGAAGCTTGAACCTTTTGAACCCTGGTTTTAGCTTCTTGAGGAAGTTGAACCTTCTGAACCTTCGTTTTAGTTTCCTGGGGGAGCTTGAACCTTTTGAACTTCGTTTTAGCTTCTTGAGGGAGCTTGAACCTTTTGAACCATCGTTTTAGCTTCTTGAGGGAGCTTGAACCTTTTGAACCCTTGTTTTGGCTTCTTGTGGAAGCTTGAACGTTTTGAACCTTCGTTTTAGCTTCTTAAGGAAGCTTGAACCTTTTGAACCTTTGCTCTTGCTTCTCCAAGAAGCTTGAACCCTTTGCTCTAGCTTCTCCAAGAAGCTTGAAACTTTTGAACCTTTGCTCTAGCTTCTCTAAGAAGCTTGAACCTTTTGCTCTAGCTTCTCCAAGAAGTTTGAACCCTCTCGTTTCTCTATAAGAGAGGGCCTCCCTCTCCTTTAGAGAGGTTGAAAAAAATTTGTCTAAGGAAAAGCACATATATCTCTCTATATCTCTACATTCTAGGCTTAGAGAGGGTGTTTGTTCTTGGCCTTTAACACCACCGGTGATTGCGCTTGAAACTGTTTTTGACCGACCTTAAGACTCAGACGTCACCGATTGAGCGCTCGGTGATGTTGCATATTGTGCTCGTTCAGAAGTCTCAGAGTCGCGGTCGTGCGCCCTGCCTCCGGACTTCCGAACTCTCTTCTGTGCCTTGCCTCGGTTTGCGAACCGGACTCGGTTTTCTCTGTTTTCTTTCCTGAGGGGAGGGAGAGGTTCCGTAGACCATCTCTCAGTGGCCGTGGGCTACATTTCGTGGCCGTAGGCCATTTTGCCCATTTCGGAGCCCGGTTCCCGGTTTTCGGAGCCGTCAGGCCGTGTGCCTCGGTTCGGGACCACCCAACCATCTCCGATTCCTCCGTTTTTGGCATGCATCTTATTTACTCCCTTTTAGGGACACTGGGGTCCGAGAGACCCACTTCGTGGTCGAATGCCACTTTCGGTGCTTAACAGCCTGTTTTCGGGACCCCGAACTGCGTGTTTTGGCCCCCGAGCATTCATTTTGCATCGGTTTTTGTTCATTTTTGGCAGGTACCTCTGTTTTATCACCAGGAAGATCACTGGAGGGTGGGAGGCCAACAATTGTCTCAGCAACCAGTTATGCTCTTCCGGCGCCCTCCGATGCCCGTTTTTCTCACTTCCGGGCTAATGTTGAACACCCTAGGGCCATTTTCTTCGAGCCAAAACCACATATTTGTGTTGTACACACATGGGAGGATCCTAAAAACACATGACCGGCCAGTAACTCTAATTGACCCTTTTGAACCCCTTCTAAAAGTGGCTTGTTGTCTCTCTTGTTTCAGAGTTGCCAATTTCCAACCATAGGGTCTTGTTGTGCACACATGGGAGGACACCAATCTTTGGTGGCCGGCCAGAAATTCTCATTGACCCTTTTGACCCCTAGCCGGCCGGCCATAGGGGGTGGCCGGCCGGCCACCTGCAGCAAAAGCACATGGCCGGCCTGCTTCCTCAGTGTGAGTCCATTCCAGCTGTGTCTTGGTTTTCCCTCAAAAATATGTCTATCTGGGGGAACCTTTTGGAGGGAAATAAGAGCTCATTTCCCTCCATTTTGAGGAGGACTCTTCTCTCCCTCTCTTGTCTATATTGCTGTCCTCCCAACTCAAGAAAGAGGGTTACAAGAATTGGTTTGAGGATATCTCTACATACCACTCCATTTCCTTCAAGTTTTGGTTCCATTTCCTCATCATCTTCAAGCTCTACCCTCATCACTCCATTCCAGTAGCAAAGGAAGGGATTCCAGCAGCTTAGAGTCATCAAATCTGGTCCAAGAAGCAACAAAAGTATTGGTCTTCAAGGGTAAGTAGACTTTCCCCCTTTTGTAGCCCATTTTTGCACCAACTTCTTAGCCTATTTTCTTATTGATTTGGGCTCCGACCTTAACTGAAACTAGGTCTATTTTGAGCTATTCTTCATGTTTGTTCAAGGGCTCAACCCTGTTTGAGCCCTCTATGGCACACTTGTTTCAATATCCTCTTGTATGACAATATTTTGCATGAAATTTCTAGCCTATGAGTGATCTGTTTTCGAGCATAATGTAAACTGTAAGTGGGCCTATTTTGGGTCCCTCTTCAACATTGAAGAAGGGCTCAACCCTGTTTAGGCCCCCCATCTTGCACTTACTTCACAATTCCTCCTATTTACCGTAAATTTGCATGATTTGTTTGGCCTATGTGTGATCGGTTTTGGAGCATCTCATGAACTGATATTGTGCTTTTTTTGAGCCCCTCTTCAACATTGAAGAAAGGCTCAACCTTGTTTTCATGCTCCATATGCCACTTGCTTTGAATCCATGTTTTACCCTTGTTTTTGCATGCTTTTTTAGGCTTATCTAGCTTCTGTTTTCGGCCATGATCAGAATTGGAAATGGTCATATTTTGACCTTCTTGGCATGTCTCATTAAGGGTCCTTTCTTGTTTGATGAATGTTTGGGGTACCTCATGTTATAGCCTCTTATTATCCTTAATCTTGCATTGCATTTTTATCATGTTTGCATACTGATTTGAGGCTTTCCATCTACTGTAAATGTTCATATTTTTGGTCCCTCTTCAGTGTTGTAGAAGGGTATTTTGTTGTTTGGGCTTTGCATTTACCATCTACTTCAATACCCCTCTCTTGGCCCCTATTTTTGCATGCTATTGTTGCCCTATCTATGCTTGCTGTTTGGCCTTGTTTTAGACTGAAAAATGCTTGTCTTGGGGCTGCCTTGCTACTGTATTTTCATTCCATGTCCATATTGTGCATACATTGCATAGCTATAGGCCATTTCGGGCGCCTAAATTCGCATTTCGGGACCATTCCTTGCATTTGGTGTCATTTTGCCATCTTTCGGGACTGTTTTCCCCCATATTTCAGTGCTGAAATTCCGTTGGCGTGTTTGTATGCCATTTTAGCATCATTGCATTCTGTATGCCACTGCCTCGGTTTGCGTGCCCGTGTGCACGCATTTCGAGGCATTTCACTTTTATCCGACGGCCTCTTATGTGAGTGTGGCTGAGGCTCACTCATGTTAGTGTAAGTCCATTTTGCATTCTGCATATCATTTTAGCATCATTGCATTCCGTAGGCCACTGCCTCGGTTTGCGTGCCGGTGTACACGCATTTCGAGGCATCTCACTTTTATCCGACGGCCTCTTATGTGAGTGTGGTTGAGGCTCACTCATGTTAGTGTAAGTCCATTTTGCATTCTGTATATCATTTTAGCATCATTGCATTCCGTAGGCCACTGCCTCGGTTTGCGTGCCCGTGTACACGCATTTCGAGGCATCTCACTTTTATCCGACGGCCTCCTATGTGAGTGTGGCTGAGGTCCACTCATGTTGGTGTAAGCCCATTATTGCATTGTGCATGCCATTTCACCCATAGCATTGTGTATGCTTAGTTGTGTGTTACCTCGTTTAGCGTGTATGCCATTCCATGACATTGTGTATGTTAGGATTGCATATTAGCTACATTTCATGCATATCATGCATATTGCATCATGGTCGGGATAGGAGTTAGCCCGGGCACAGGAAACGAGGCACGTTTCGTACTCCGAGTGACGGAACGGGTCTCAATTCCCAGTCACCTGACACTCCGGATTACCCATGATGGAGTTAGGTTTTGTTGTAGCATTCATCTGCATTCATCCTATATTGAGTTGTGCAATCCGACTCCTCGGCCATCATGCATCGAGATGCGTGATTGGTGGCACGAGGATCGAGGCATGCATATATTTGTGAAATACATTGCTATGCCCTTTTCCTGCTCTCTGTTGCAGCAAATCAAGAATCAGCAACTCTTCCGAGTCTTGGCACGCATTTCGAGAACATTGCAAACAGAGGCTAATTGGGGCATCCCAGTGGATTTCCGAAAAGGCAGCCCAGCATACATCATTCAGCAGAAGTGAGGCAGCCCCTGGCTTGCATGCCAGTTTACAGTTTTTCTTAGTTAATTTGTTAATTAATTAGGAATTTGTATATTATTCGGACTGTGTATTTCGGACTGTATTATTCTTTTATTCGGACTGTATTATTTATTCGGACCCTCTGCGCAAGGGCATAATTGTAATAAGTGTGGGTGAGTGTGATGTATGTCTTCCAACCCCACGTCTTTCTTCCCTTTTATTTACCCGCTTATGATGGTTAGATATAGGGCATATTTCAATTAGCATACAGTATGATAGCATGTATGCATCATTCATCTGTTTTGCACGCACCGGGCTCGGCGCATCATACAAACTGCATTTTTATTTCAATTCCAAATTGAATACGTGTTAGCTGTAGCATTCCATATGCCATAGCCGAGCCTGCTATAGTTTGCATCTTTGCATGTGTTGCATTAGGCAATTCTGTGTATCTAGGATCATGCATGATTTCTAATCGGTTTTCTGTTTTGGCTTGGAGTACTCGGTGAGTTTTATGCTTTAGCATCCTTGCATGCGTGTGAGTGTTGCCATGAATAGCATGCTTACCATGAGGCTATATGCTTATGTGATATAACTGCCTTGAATGCCTGTGGGTGGAGGTTGTGTTATTTGAATTGGACAATTCATCAAATGTTTGTTTTAAGCCCACTAGATAGTGGCAAAATCATGTTTTCTAAGCCCACCCGAGGGTGGCAAATCCACGTCTTAGCCTACCTGCGGGTAGCACCATCAAACCATTTGCAAACAAACAAACATGAAATGTTTTGTTCCAATTCAGGCGACCCAGTCTATACTTGTTTGCTGCGAGCATCACATAGTAACCTAGGCTAATAACCGGAATAAGAACTCACAATGTTTTCAAAATAAGATATCATGGTTAGTAGAGGCCGGTCTTTGACCGGGCGAGCGGGGGTGCTCACGAAGTGACCTTCCCCAATCGTACCCAAGTTCCCGAGCCGAGGCAACTTTGGTGATGACGGACACGTGGCCTTTGGCACCGAGTCAGGGTTTCCTAAATTTCCCATTTAAAAAAAACATTTAGGTGGCGACTCTGTATCTGGCAAAGCAGTCCATGTTTGGCACTTCTTTCAAAAAATCTGTTTTCTCAAAACGATTTGCCGGATTTGGACTCTTTGGTTCAAGATTAAGAACCGTGACATTTTGAGTCCTTCGAACTGTAGTGACCCAATATCGAACCAGAACGGGGGGGGCACGCACCCCTTTCCCCGGGATGCGTTCGGGGACGTCTACAGTTTCTGGCGACTCTGCTGGGGATTTAGAGAACTTGACTCGAACTCATGATATCTGGTTTTGACTACACTTGTGTGTTTCTTTGCATTGCATTTGCATTGGTGCGCCTAGGACACCGTGTTTGCCATCTGCTATTCCTGAGCGGTTTGCCGGAGGCTTGTCTTGTCAAGGCATGTCCATAAGGCTGACCGGTTACGGGCTCTGCCAGTATGGGAACACAAACCCCGGTTTTACCGGGGCACCCTTTTTGACCATTCGACCTAGTGCATATTCGGATCCATAGTGACCATTCCAAACTAGGACAGGTTGCTTACCCGTTTATAGGTTGTTTGAAACCGCTGCGTGCGTAGTGAAACCCTAGTTCCTGACAAAATAGGACAGGGAAACCCTACCCCAACATAGGGGTGTTTTGGCTCTCACTTATCTGTTATGTGCTTTAGAGTGCGTCTCTACAGGAATGCATGTATCAGTCTATGAGTTTGGGCATCAGGCCTGCGGGCATCAGTCAGTATCTGAGAATCAGTTGTCTGCGGATATCGGATTCAGTTTTGGGGAACAGTGATACAGGAACAGTGATCAGTGATTGAGGACAGTGTATTTTCAGCTTATCAACTGCGTGTTGTATGCCCGACTGTGTGTTGTGTGTATTTAATTTAAGCTGTTATGCTGCCCGTTTATCTGGTTATTTATTTCCTTTTCGCTTTATTATCTTTTTGCTAGGGCAGTTTTTAGCACGATTGCTTCCAAACCAGTGGATACCCCCCAAGCGCTTTGGACACGAGGTCGCCGACTCCATCGATCCGAGGATCTGGTTGACGGACATCCAGTGTTCCACTCTTCTACCCCCAGTTATTAGAAGAAGGCCGAGGAGGCGTAGTGTGTCAGAACAGGGATTACCGGGACAGAGGGCTACTTTGACAGTAAACAGTCAGGTTGAGATTTCTGTGTCTGCCATAGAGATACATTTACCGGTCATTCAGATGGAACAGCAGAATACATCAGGAATGGAGGCGATGATGCGCCAGGTGCAAGAGAGCATGAGACAGATGCAAGAGGATGCCATCCGCCAAGCGGAATTTTCTAAACAACAAGCCGCAGTCATGGCCCAGCAGGCCGAGCTGATTACTAGGCTGCAACAGCAGAATGCAGCGTCTGCTTCACATCAGGCCCCTCCTCCACCAGCAGCTCCACTACCCGAGCAGGCACCTATTGGTCAGAATACCCTGCCAAACCCTCAGAATACCCTCCCGAACACCCAGAACACCCTACCCAATGTCCAGAATGCTCAAGGGGACACCAACCTTCCAACGGGGCTGGCTCCGCCCCCGCTTCTGCCTCAACTGTCCAAGAATCTTACACCCAACCACCCGGACTCTCCATTCGAGTTCGAGGTAGATCATACAGCTCTAAAACTGAGTAAGTTGGAGAAGCTTTTCAAGAAATCGCAGGGGGTGAAGGCCATCCCAGACATCGAAGATGGGTACACTGATGTGGCCGTAACATTGCCAGACAGATTTAAAATGCCACAGATTGATCGTTTTGATGGGTCAGGGGATCCTATGGTCCATCTCCGGCTATTCTCAGACATCCTGCGGCCCATGGGCCTAACCCGACCACAAAAACTTTCCCTGTTGGCCGAACTTTGTCGGGTGTGGCAGCCATTTGGTATGCAAAGTTAGAAGATGACGTGAAAAGAAACTGGAATGAGATGGCTGAGGCCTTCGTTGCACAGTACTCGTACAATACACAGATCGAGATTACAACCCGTGATCTCGAAACGACGAGGCAGGAACCCAAGGAGTCTTTCTCCGATTTTGTAACTAGATGGAGGGCAAAGGCGTCGATGTTGACCTTGAGGCCTACAGACAAAGATCAAATCAGGATGATTGTGCGCAATCTCCAACCCAAGTTGATGCAAAAGATGATTGTACTCCCCTTTCCCACCTTCTCAGATTTACACGAGATGGGGGTACAGATCGAGGATGCGATGAAGCAAGGTTTGATCGACCAGGACCGGGAGCAGCCCCGAAGGACATTCAATCGCAATAACAACGCAGGCCCGAGTGGCGCTGCAAACACAAGAACTTCGGAGGTCGGTATGGTCACCACCACTCCCCCTCCCCATCCAAGGCCCGCGGCGGCCACACCCTTTTCCAGTACATCCGGGAGCAGTACCCAAGCCCCGAGATTTCAGCCCAGAGGCCAAAGAACCTTTACACCCCTCTATATGCCCCTGTCCAAAGCTCTGGGGGTGTTAATCAGGAAGAAGCATTTGACACCCCTAGAGCCGAGGCCACTGCCAAATCCACTCCCTCCCTCTCATGACCCCGCAAAATACTGCGCGTATCACCAACAGCACGGTCATGACACCGACCGCTGTTTTAGATTGCGTCATGAGATCCAGGATCTTATTGACAAGCAGGTGATCGCGCCTCCCGAAAAACCTAATGTCACCACAAATCCCCTCCCACCACATAACCAAGCCCCTCCTCCCAACAGAGTCAATTTCATCCAAACTGGGGTCGTGTCCTACGATCCTAGTATCTATATTACTCCCTCCCACCTACCTAAGCCGGAGGTGATCCTTCCTGTCTGCACTGACTTGTGCATGATGGACATCTCCACAACCCAATCTAAGCCAGTGGTGGTGACCACCGAAGATGGGACAGAGCGGATTTCAGAGGAAAGAGGGGTTGCTGAGTCTGAGGTTGAACAGTCTGGGAATCTAGCTGAAGGAGCCTATGATCCAAGCGAGTACATCTTATCAGTGGGCCAGTCTGAGCTGAGTGTGGGGCTGCCAGAAAAAGCTGAGCTGTGCATGATTCGGGGGGACAGACTTGAACAAGGGGCAGATGATCTGACAACAGTGGAAGGGGACTTTGCCAACTTCCAGTTCTTCAACGACCAAGAATCAGGGGATGCTGCAATCAACTGGTTCGACTATGAGGAGTCGGCAGAAGTTACCGGATGGTTAGATGATCAGCCAGACGTTGTAGAATTTCAATCAGAACAGGGCCCGGCAGGGGCGAGAGTATCAATGATGGCCGGAAGGGCCGAGGGTCAGAATCCACCGCCGGAGAGCGCCGGCGTTAAGAATTTCGCTCAGAATTTGGGGATTGTAAATACAGGGAATATTGACCAACCAGCTGTACTGACGCAGTTGGAACAACAAAGGTTTGACGATTCCGAGAGAATCAGAAAAGCTAAGGCCCATGTGGGGGTCGAGAGTGCTGTGTGCACGGGAACAGGAAATGCTGCGGGCATAAAGACTGAAGGTGCTGCGAGTACGATCATACCGGAGCCGGACAGGTGTCTGTCGGCTGCCGACGGAATGTGGTGGGAAGACGATGACTTATGTCTTGCCCACACAGATGAGGACTGGGGAGGTAACCAACCAGATGATACCTGGTATATTGACGAGATCGCTCATATGACAAGAAGTGGGCGGTATTTCAAGCCCCAACACTTAGACCAACCTGAGGCATCTGGGAAAGACAAAGAAGCTGAGAAACAGAGAGAGAAACAGATTGAAGAAGAAGCTGTGCTCAAGCAATTGAAGAAGATACAAGCAGACATCTCCATCTGGGGACTGCTTATGGCATCGAGGGTGCACAGACAGGCCGTCCTATCTGCCATGGACAAGGCCAAACTCTCTATAGACACTACACCAGAGCAGCTGGTTGGGTTGGTTTTTCCGGGAGGAGGTTCCCCGGCATTAACCTTTTCAGACAAGGAATTACCGCCTGAGGGCACAAACCATAACAAACCCCTCTACGTTTCCGTGGAATGTAGAGGAAAGTGGATACCGGTGGTACTTGTTGATACCGGGTCCGCCATCAATGTCTGCCCAGCCAGAACAGCATATGCAGTTGGGTTGAAGCCCGCGGACTTCACCCAACAACTCAGGTGATCAAAGCTTACGATAATACGAGCAGGGAAGTGATGGGGATTGTCAAGATTCAAACCAAGGTTGGTCCAGGACAACACGACATCGAATTTCATGTCTTGGACGTTCCCGCAACCTTCAACCTACTCTTGGGGCGGCCGTGGCTGCACCAAGTAAAGGCAGTCTCTTCCACTCTACATCAGATGGTGAAATACCCCTATGGAAAGGGAGTAGCCACTGTGTTCGGGAACTCATCAATCCATCCGCCTCCGGAGGTATCTACGCCGGTCCTAGAAATCGAGCATGGCACAGAAGATGTATTCTTATCAGGATTCACTTTGGCTGAGGCCCGGGTAGTACAGAATATTATGGCTGTGAATGAAGGGTGTACGTCAGTGCTCAATCCGTCTACCTCATGAACAAGCTACAACATATTCCCGGGATGGGATTAGGAAGGAGCGGCAGGAAAGGAGTCGCAGCATTGGCCGAAGTGCCACACAACCCGCATACCTTTGGGCTGGGTTATCTGCCCACCAAAGAAGACTGGGTGAGGAAAGGAAAGGAAATGGCCGGCAGAGCCAGAGCGAAGCAGGCTGGGAAGCCTTTTGACTTAATACACAGGCCCATCCAGGGTACCCTGAACGGACGCTTCGTCCGGGAGGGGGAAGACTTTCCATTTTGCGGCTTCCCAGAGCCATGGTTAAACGCGGAGAAGAAGCGCGTACCAGGTTTCGAAATCTTCTTTGACTTGCAACTATCCGGGGATGACGTTGCCACAGAGCAGACAGACCCAACAACTGAGGTTGAGCAGAATAAGGCAGGGATCCTGAGGGCACAGAATTTGAAATGGGGGTAGCGCTGGCATGTCTCCTCTCTGATCCTCCGATCGACCAAGAGTGCTTGGGGGATAACTTCGTGGTTTCCATGATTGGGGATGAAACGGCTGCGAGCCAACCAGCAGCTATCTTGGATGCATCTATCGCACCCTCTCTCACTTGGCAATACGAGGAGGGATTTTTGTCCAGCAGCACCGGGTCAGGTAGTGAGCCGGAATCTGATTCCACCGAGTCTTGTGAGTCGGAATCAGGTTCCAGCTCGACTGAGTCTGAGTCTGGTACTCCTGGGGATGTTAACCCGGATGCCACAGTCCTGTCTAGGTCGTCTTTTTCCTTTTCATTTGAGTCTGTTGTAACCAATGAATCGGACGATTTGGATGAACTTAATGAGAATGAGGTGAATGTGGTTTCTGAGTATTTCTCTGTGCCCTTGATTTATTGCATTAATTCAGACTTTCAAAACTTTGATGAAAACGACGAGGACGAAGTTCCTCCGGTTTTACAACGTTTAATTGAGCAAGAGCAAGAGAGATTTGTTAAACCCTTAATGGATGAAATCACTACCGTGAACATTGGTACTGAGGAGGACCCGCGGCTGGTCCAGATCGGGTCCACGTTGTCTTCGGAGGAACGCGAGCGCTTAGTCGCTTTATTAAAAGATTTCAAAGATGTTTTCGCGTGGTCCTACGAAGACATGCCTGGAATCGATCCTGAGATTGTACAGCATCGGATCCCCCTTGACCCCGAGGCCCGACCTGTCAAGCAGAAACTCAGAAGGATCCGCCCGGATTGGGCTCTCAAGATTAAGGAAGAGGTCACCAAGCAAATCGACGCAGGCTTCCTGCTGGTATCTGAATATCCGACTTGGTTGGCCAACATTGTTCCGGTGCCGAAGAAAGATGGCAGGATCCGGGTGTGTGTAGACTTCAGGGATTTGAACAGAGCTAGTCCGAAGGACGACTTCCCGTTACCGCACATCGATGAGTTGGTAGACTTCACAGCAGGGCATGCATTGCTCTCATTCATGGATGGCTTCTCAGGATACAACCAGATAGTGATGGCACCAGAAGACAGGGAAAAGACTGCATTCACCACCCCGTGGGGGACATACTGCTACTGGGTAATGCCGTTTGGGTTGAAGAACGCTGGAGCTACTTATCAACGGGCCGCGACCACAATACTACATGATATGATCCACAAAGAGGTTGAGGTGTATGTGGACGACATGATTGTCAAGTCCAAGGAAAGAGAGGGCCACTACACCGCCTTGCATAAGTTTTTCCAAAGGATCAGGGAATTCCGGTTGCGGCTAAACCCTCAGAAATGTACATTTGGTGTTACAGCGGGAAAAATGCTGGGGTTTCTGATTACACAAAGAGGCATCGAGGTCGATCCTTCCAAAATCAAGGCCATCTTAGAAATGCCACCACCAAGGACTGAAAAGGAGGTGCGAGGCTTTCTGGGTAAAGTGCAATTCATAAGACGGTTTATCTCAAAATTAACCTTGACTTGTGAACCACTTTTTGGTCTCCTGAAGAAAGGCAAGAAGTTCCAATGGGACGGCCGATGTCAAGCTGCATTTGAACAGATTAAAGAATATTTACAGAACCCGCCCGTGTTGTCACCGCCAGAACCAGGGAAACCGTTGATTTTGTATCTGTCAGTAACTGAAACTACAATGGGCTGCATGCTTGCACAAGAATCAGAAGACAAGGTGGAGAGAGCCATCTACTATCTCAGCAAGAAGATGCTGGAGTATGAGACCCGATATACACCGCTGGAAAAGGCTTGCTTAGCTTTGGTATGGGCTACCAGGAAGCTGCGGCACTACCTGTTAGCTCACTCTGTAATGTTGGTTTCCCGACTTGATCCCATCAAATATCTTTTCGAGAAACCAGCGCTTACGGGTAGGCTAGCTCGTTGGTTGCTGTTGCTCTCCGAATTTGATCTCACGTACGTGACACGCAAGTCAGTGAAAGGAAGAGCAGTGGCAGAGTTCCTTGCCGACCACCCGGTTGAGGGGGATGAAGCAGTTGAGTACCTGTTCCCAGATGAATCAATTCTGCATATCGACGATGAAACTTGGACGATGTACTTTGACGGAGCGTCAAATCAACATGGGTATGGGATAGGAGTGTTGCTGATAGCACCCGACAATTCCCGTATCCCTCTAGCCTTCAAACTCCGATTCAAAGTCTCGAACAACGAAGCAGAATATGAGGCGTGCATCGCTGGTCTAGAAGCAGCCCTGGAACTAGGGGCAAGACGGTTGGACGTCATTGGGGATTCGAACCTTGTTGTGTCTCAAGCTAAAGGAGACTGGAAAGTAAAAGAGGAAAAGATGATGATGTATCACCAAACCTTGGATTTGCTGATTCCTCGGTTTGAGAAGCTAAGTTTTACTCATCTACTAAGAGAGAACAACAGGTTCGCAGATTCTTTAGCAACTCTATCTTCTATGATAGACATCCCGTGTGGAGTCCGAATGCGTCCAGTCATCATGACCAGAAATTTGCACCTGCCTATGAGTCGATTGCAGCCATAGATGAAGTTCAGGACGAATACCCCTAGTATTACGACATCTGGAACTTCTTGGAGAAAGAAGCATACCCGCCAGGGGTGAATGCCAAAGACAAAAGAGCAATCAGGAGAATGGCAGTTCAGTTCATCATCTGCGGAGGTAAACTGTATAAACGGGGCCATCTGGGAATGCATAAACTGTGCGTTGATGCCGAAGAGTCAAAGCGTCTGATGGAAGCCATCCACGGGGGAGCATGCGGTGCACACATGAATGGGGTAATGTTGGCACGGAAGATCCTCAGACAGGGTTATTACTGGTCCACCATGGAGGAGGATTGTATTAGTTTCGTCCGGCGATGCCACAAATGTCAGATTCATGCAAATCGCATGAACATTCCGCCGTCAAAGCTGTACAACATGACTTCGCCATGGCCGTTTTCAGTCTGGGGAATTGATGTAATTGGAGCTGTTACGCCAAAGGGATCGAATGGGCATGAGTTCATCTTGGTAGCGATAGATTATTTCACAAAGTGGGTTGAGGCCCAATCTTATGCGGTGTTGAAGGCTTCGCACGTCGCAAAATTCATCAGAAACATCATCTGTCGCTACGGGGTCCCAAACGAAATAATTTCAGACAATGGTTCCCACTTCAAGAAGGAGGTGATTGATTTGTTGGAGAAATACAATGTGGCTTTTCATAAGTCATCTACCTACCGGCCGCAAACTAATGGAGCAGTTGAGGCCGCCAACAAGAATATCAAGCGCATACTACAGAAGATGGTGGAAACCTACCGGGACTGGCCAGATAAGCTGCCGTTTGCTCTGTGGGGCTACCGGACTTCAATCAGAACTTCTACTGGGGCGACTCCGTACTCATTGGTTTATGGGATGGAGGCCGTTCTACCTATTGAGATTGAGGTTCCGTCATTACGAGTATTGGCCGAGTGTCAAATAGCCGAGGCAGACTGGCAACATAGCAGATTTGAGGAACTCATGCTTTTCGATGAAAGAAGGCTGAAAGCACTGTACCATGTCCAAAGTTATCAACGCAGAATTGCCCGGGCTTTCAACAAGAAGGTTAAGTCCAGGAATTTGAAGGAAGGAGATTTGGTGCTCAAAGACAACCGAGCTCCCATCCACGACCCAAGGGGCAAGTTCAGACCTAATTGGACTGGTCCCTACATTATCAAGTCAATCTGGTCAGGTGGAGCTGTGGTTCTGATGGATCTAGATGGCTTAGAGTTTTCCCAACCGATCAACATGGACAAGTTGAAGAAATACTACCCCTGAGAGGCTCGCTAGGCCGAAAACCCGAAAGGGCGACCTAGGCAAAACTCAGAGCACAGAAAATTTGAAATTATAAAAACTGAGCTCGCAAGGTTGAAAACCCGCAAAGGGCGGCCTTGGCAAAAGTTAGAGCGCAAAAGGAGAGTGAAAATACCCGAGCGAACCTGAGCCTGAACTACGTAAGGCTTGATTCCCATCTTTGGGATACGTAGGCAACTTCGTCTTGAAGTTCAGCCACAATCTTTTCCCCGATCAACTTTGTCCATTTGATCATCTCAGTCATCTCTATTCATCAGCATTTATCGTGATCTCCGGTACAGTGCTATTCAGACTAGGGGCAACTTTCCGTTGCAATGAAGTGCTGCGGTACATTCAAACTAGGGGCAACTTTCCAGTTGCTAGGATCCGGGGTTGTGCATCTCAGTGACAGATCTCAGGCGTGTCCAGTTCTGATCCATATCGAAAATAGTTTTGAAAAGTTTTAATAAAAGTTGACTTTGCTCAAAATTAATCTTTTTACAACTAAGACCATTTTTGGACCAAAGCGGAGAATTTTCAGTACCACAACCTTCAATTTCATTGATTTCAAAACAGAGTTCTCTTGCTCTTGCATACAATTGAAGTTGCTTTTTATTACACTCAGGAAGAAAACTTGAAAGTACTAATAAAGCAATAAATCTGGGGCATAGTCAAGTCAGGCGTCCCTGCGCCCCCTCCCAGAGCTAGTCGAAGCCTCTGACGCCAACCTAGGCCCAATCTGTGCCTCCTCATTGAGCCAATCCCAACACTCGTCAGACAAAGTGCAACTGAAAACAGGGGCAGGGAACAGGAGCTCTCTAGTCCTCCACGCCGTAGTATGTCGGGCAAGGTGTGTACCTCTGACCGGGAAAGTGACCGGGTACTCAATCCCCTCCAAAGGGCAAGCCTGATCATGACCAAATTGGCGCAGAATACGGAATGGGAAATAGAATACACAGTGAGTCAAGCCGATCAACCGGATCCCAGTATCCTGGAACATGCTATAGCTCATCGCCGGAAGGTTAAGCCAAGGACAGCGCCAAGCAATGTGATCGGCAGACAAATTGCACATCCATTCAAACCACCATCCCTCATCAAGGGCGTCAACTAGGCGTTGTCGAAAGAAGTAGCCGCGGGCTGAGTAAGCAGGGCAAGAGTCCACAACTTGCAATTTATCCATCAACCATATCTGGGGAGGGATGAAAAATGAGAGAATAAAGAATAGAGAGATGTGCGATGAGAGAAAAGTGAGATGAGGGTTTTGTGAGAAAAACGAGCCTGAGGGCCGAGTGATGTGAGCAAATACATATGTGAGCTTGGGTGGGAAACATTACCTGCAGCAGTAGTGGACTCCCTGCAAATCTAGTTGTCTCCCGGCGATAGAAGGCATCCAAACCTAGCAGCGTCTCGGCCAATGTCATGGCGATACAGCTCTTTCCTTCCCTCAAGCCTTGGGCGACTTCAATCAAACGGATGCTAGCTCCTCCGGAGCCCGAGACAAACAGAAAATGAGATAGCATGCACAAGCAGAGGGCATGTTGTCGGAAACCTTGCCAATGATGGTCGCTGCGGTCACCGGCATCAGAGAATCGGTAAATCAGGCTTGGGATATCCAACATTCCGTTACAAATCAGGGATCGAGCATCATGCGCGTTGAAACCACACATCCGCCCTAAAGCTTGGGCGTGGCCAAAACGAGACTGAGGCAAGATCTCCTCAGAGCGTTCAGACTCCATCAAGACTTGAAAATCTTCGAAAGTGGGACATACCTCTTGCCCTCCGAAGCTGAAGACATGCGTCACCGGGTTCCAAAACCTCGCCGCGGCATGGAGGAAAGGAAGATGCAGTGGAGTCCGACCCAGCGTGAATAGTGCATTCAAGCCGAAACCCCGGAAGTTCAACTTTTCCGAGCCATCTAAAGAAGAGATCCAAGATGTGAGATTTTCTGCGAGAAATGCCTCCATTTTTGTGAGAAACAGTGATGAAATGAATAAGTTCCAAGGTTGGGGCTTTTATAGAGGGTGAAACACTATTCAAAGGACACGTGTCACAATTCTGGAAGCTGCAGGAGAGGTGGCCGGCCGCCACCTATTCTAGCAGGCCGGCCACCCTTGTTCAAAAACTGGCCGGCCGGCCACCCTCCAATCCCCAAAAGCAAATGTGGCCCACCATGCTCATTGGTCCTGTTTTGCCCTCCGGAAGGAAGTTTGAGGCACTTTCACGCATCAGGATGCCGAAGGTCTCCGTTTCTCTCAACTTCGGATGCGTTCCATCATCCAGATCGTCCGTCCGAAGTACGCTTTGTTGTATTTTGCTTATCGAGTTGTTGCTTTGTTTATCGAGTTGTAAGTTTTGTCGAGCTGTCGCATTTTGTGTTTTGAGTTATTACTTTTTGTTTACGCAATTTTGTTAAGTCTTGTTTATCGAGTCGTTAACATTGTTGTATTTTGCTTATCGAGTTGTAAACTTGCTAAGATTCTGTAATTTCTTAGCGAGTCGAATTGTTTGATTTGTTGCGTCGGTTCATTACCTGACCCGGTAAATACACAAGGCACATTCCCATTCAATTTCATTTTGTGCAAAATGATGCGTTGCGATGCTAAGAATTTCAAATACAAACATCTTTTCAAAAGCTGTTTCATTCCATCATGTTTTACAACAAAATAAAGGTACAAGTTTTACAGGAAATAAAACTGCCTAACAATATGCAAAGTGCTACAAACTACTAGCAAAAAGTAAAAATAAAGCAGGAAAATAGCATCAATATCCTCGGGAACGGGAATGAGGAGGCCCTCTCATCCTCTTCTGCGGGACAACCTCTGCACCATCATCACCATCCGGGTCAGAGCTATCATCCTCCGGATCCCCCTCAGCCTCGTCTCCACTCCCGGAACCAAGACCGGAGCCTCCCTCCCCAGCAGATGTCTCTGACTCACGGTCTGCGACCTCCCTCCTCCTCCTCCCCCAATAATGGTGCCCTGCGTCTGCGAGACGACCCTGCTCCTCGAGCTCCTCGAAAAGGCCTAGATGGCCCAGCTCCCTGAGAAGGCTTGGATGGCCCAACTCCTCGAAAAGGCCCAGATGGCCCAGTACCTCGAACAGGCCCAGTACCTCGACTTCTCTGAGAAGGCCCGGGTGGCCCGGCCTGCGACGGAGCATATACGAGAGGCATCTGAAAGTGAAAAGTTCAAATACATCAGTTCAAATATGAAAAGTAGATGCAATTACAATATGCGAGTGGGGTGTGTGTCAGATGTGCTCTACACAGCCTATCAATACAGCAAGATGTTCAAAACTAGCATGTCATCAGAAATATGCTAAATACAAGAAAGAGATGGATAATACCTGCACACCATGATGGCCAGCTGTGCCTCCCTCCGTAGGATCATGCCCTCGAATGTGGCTAGCATCCCGAGCATCTCGTCCATTTACTCAACTGGAGCTGCAAATACAAATGCAAAACTATCAGTAAAGGAATGAATGTCCAAATATCTAACTGATAAATCAAAGCTGAAAAAAACATTACCGGGGGTGAATCAGGGTCTCTGACATATCTGTGGTCAGGAGAGGAGGCTCTAGCGAGACCTGGTAAGGAGTCCCGAACCGCCAACTCGTCAACTCGGTCGGCATGTCTGGCCACCCAGATGATGAAGAGTCGGGGGATCGGAGGAATCGAACTACCTCTACCCCTAGATGCACCAGCCCTGCTAGAGGAGGGGATATCCGTAGCACGGGCACGACTCGAAGATGGTACATCAGTAGGCCTCAGTGGCGGAGCACGCACTCCCGTCAAGGGGCATCAGATATATACGACGATAGGTGGCGTAGTCCCCCTCCATGAGATATAACAAAGCATCGGTGCCCTGCATATCATTAATGACCTCCTGGGAAGATAGTCTATCGCAGTCCGCATAGTGGCTGGAGGTACGCAGCAGGAGGTCCTGAGATCGTACCCCCACACCTGACGCAGAAAGCGTTCCCCCAGGAACCATGCCCTACCAACTGGTCCTTCGAGCAGGAACCTATACTGGGAATTACCCGATCCTCCGGGATACTGATATCGGAGACCATCACCTAAGACCGCCCAGGGCTGCCAAGTAATCTGCGGATAGCCAGTGCATAAATCAATCAGAAATCAGGAATATACGGGGCAGATCAAAGATGAAAATAAAAGGGACTGAGGGTTCTGAAATACCTCTGTCGCCCGCACGGTATCAAAATACTGTCGCAGGTAGAAGGGAGTCTCTCGAGGTCTCGGTCGGTGCTCGCCCTCGAATACCAGTGAAAACGGAGTCATAAGGAGTCCTGCCACCTCCATCTCCGGGCCTAATGTGGGAAAATATACGTACACCCATAGCTGAGAAAAGCAGTGCGGAATGTGAATACAAAGTTGCTAAAGGCAGAATACAGAGTGTAAAGTGCGCCGTGTGTGCAATGAACAAGTAATGAGGAGCAGAAATGTAAATCAAGAGGACAGAACGTACCTCCCAGGCTCTCCAATAGCCGCCGAGTAAGTCTCCCCGCCCGCGAGAGCTGCACTCATGTAACAATAGAGGGTAGCCAGGCCAGCGCCACCCCAGTCATACCGACTGACCTGTGATAGGTCCACTAGGGCACTCAGAAGATACAACCCGACAGTGTTCCCCCTATCAGCAAACAGAGTGGTGCCAAAGAGGAACATAAGGAAACCTGGGGTACTGCTCAACCTCCTCAGGAGACTCAGGCTCCATCTCCGGCCTCCGAAAACGGAAGAGAACCAGGTGTACCGGACTCTCCCGGAAGCTCTGTCTACAGGTGGGCGAGCCCCCAATAGATTGTACCCAAGGCGGCCTCCCACTCTTCCCATATCCTCGTCATAAGGTATGGGGCCAACCGCCTATGTCTAGGCCGGTGAGTACGGCAAAAATCTAGCGGAGTCATGGTCATATCCCCGGTGGCAGAAAAATGGAAAGAATTGGTGGTGT